>CM061920.1:19945963-20604427 GCA_031002005.1 Vandiemenella viatica | reverse complement strand
TCATAGTTTTGTGGTCACAGTTCTCAAACAGACCGTCAGCTCACCAGACAATACAACTGGGGGGGGGGGGAGGACCTTATGGCTAGAGTCCTCAGCTACTATAAATTTTGGAGGTCAGTCACCTCTTAGATGACTATTAATAGTTGAAGCACTACAAAAGCCTACTGTTGCTGCTGCCGCTTAACTTTTGGCATTTCTCAGGCAAGGTAGAGCATCGGAAATGCGGATTTATTTTGCTGGCCTTCGCCGGAAAAAAAATAAGGTTTTATTCGCTGCAGTGACCAAGCAATAGGCATATGCCAAATAAGGAGAAATTAGAAAAAAAAGGTCTCCTACTTTAGTCGGCTAACTCTTCCGGTAACCCTTTATACGATTTAAGGGCAGTCACATTGAAAGTACCCCTGATTTTTATCAACAGGGTATACTAGTACATGGAATTTTCCTTAGGGTAGCTAGAAATCATATACAGGCCTTCATACAAATATTTAAACTTCTGAATTTCCTTATTTAAACCAGAGGATTTATAGTCTGCACCAGTACCAAATCGCCCAGCTTGTAGTCAGTTGGCTTCTGCTTCTGTCATGTATCTTCATCATCATCTGAACTCTCTTCTTCGTCTGCAGTTCAACTGTCTTCTTCTTCATCCGTCTCATGTGATAGCCACATTTCGTCTTCGCCAAGCTCACCCTGGCATACACAACTGTTTACCTTTCCTTCTGAAATGAAACTAATTTGAACCATTTGCTCTCCTTCTTTATAAATTTTTTCCTCATAATCTATGTTCACTGTCTTTCCTTCAGTTATAAATTGCAGACTATTTACTTCCCAGTCCAACTTCACCATTTTCTCAATTAGCCAGTCTACTCCCAGAATTAAATCAACTGTTAATTTTGGGATAACAAATGCTTTTATTTTGACCATGTGTCCTCCAATCTCTCTATCTACTCGAATTTGCTGTGTGATTTTCTTAATTTTACCACCATTTGCCACTGTAACTGTCATTCCTTGTACTGAGTGCACGCAGGCAGTAGGTTCATTTACAAGTATTTGAAACAGGTTTTCTGAAACACAGGACACATCCGCGCCAGAATCTATTAAAGCTTCCACTTGTCGCGATTTAAATTTTACTATAACTGTAGATGTGCGGGCTTCCTTTTGCCTTAAAATCCATTCTTCCAACAAGTCTTCTCTTGGATCATTATGCTAAACTGATAAAACTTGTGATTGTTGAGCTGTTAAATTCTTTTCATCATTCGAATCTGAGTGGCAAGAACTAGTAGTATCTGTTAAGAGTTTGTCACAATATGGAGAATCTTCGTCCAATCGCAACTTATTTCTACTCTTCCATCGTATTGACTTTCTGTTTATTTTCTTCTCATCTTCATCTAATCGGAACTGCTTTAACTTTCCGGCATCTTCTTTATCTTTTCGGCAGTGTAATGGTAATGATTTTGCAACTTCATAACCCTTCTCCATCGACATACCTGCTCTGCATTCTTCATTCATGGCGCTAGCGACTGTCTCTAAAGTAAACTTATTTTTGGCCCAGGTATCAACACTGTCTATGCATTGACTGTTACGCATGCGTTGGCTCCTGTTGCGCACGTCGGCTCCGCTATTACTGGTGACATAAGGCACACAACTTTAACCACGTCCAGGCTTACCTCATCTTCATTACTTCAGATCCTTCAGTTTGTTTCTAATATTTCATTCCTTTGTAATTTTTCCTGTTCTCTTGAAATATGCCTGTAAACTTTTTGTTTTCATTCTCAAAAATTCTGTGTCGGCCATCGTCGTCTTCCATTTCTGTCTATGGGTTCTTCTCATCCTTCAACTTTTAAGTTGTCCATCTTCAATTCCTCATTTGTTTTAGTTAACAAAATTTTCTCATTGTCGGTCCATTAACATGTCTTTATTAAATATCGTATCATATAGATATACTTCTCGTTGATTCTTTTTCTTCCTCAAGCTTGTCTTTTCTTCTTTTACTAATGCTATTATCGGCGTGTTTGACCCCTTTCCTGCCTCTGCCTCTAGCAAGGCCTTATCAGTGACAGGCACTAGTTTAAATGTTTGGAGCTGTTTTCAAAAACCATCGCTACACTCTGCTATTCATTTTGCTGTTGAAAGCTGTGATTTTGGTACCACCGATGTTGATTTCCTTCCCATGTATTTTCTTTCTGCACTCTGTCTTGCCGTGGTAAGTTTTCCTGCTCTCTCCGAATACATTTATTCTCTTCTCTTTGGAAATTTTCCTGTCGAGGTCTCTCGTTTTGAAAATGTGTTGGATAATATTGCCCTTGGTGTCTTGTTCTATGCATTCTTTGCTCTTTTACATCTAATCTTCCCAACGTACCTACAGCATCCTTTATGGAGCGGATCTTGTGGCTAGTAAGGATCAGCTGTGTCTGTTCGGGTAACCTAGCCGCAATCATTCCCACATATTCTTCTTCACTGTGAGACTGGTCTACGTAACGACACGATGCGTAGCACCGCTTGAAGAAATCGGTTTGTGAGATCGGTTAAAGCAGATTCCTGATATAAATGCTAGGAAGAAAGAGAAGAAGAATGTAATTGCCATTAAAAGCCACAAGGCTTATATTCCGATATATATCATTGGTTCATCTATTACCTGTCAGTTTATATAAATTTCAGAGAATCTATTTAAGTCCCTTGTACATTGGTGATGATGGTCATTTCCAACTAGCAACTGGTGTATGTGTTAAATATTTCAGTAGGTTTAAACTTATCATGCTAGATTCTGTGCAACATAAAAAGCTTACTGTGAAATAGTAGTGTTTCATATTGGTGTATTAATCTTCAACAATAAAATAAAAGGAAAGAGAGTGATGGAGTCACTTGTCACAGTTGATTGGCGGGCAGAGTAGAAACAGTAAAAACACAAACAATGTATATTTCTGGTTTTAACCCCTTCAACAATAGAGTCAAGATGGGATTTTGAGAGCATCACTGTTTGTGAAGCTACAGATAGTTTGTGAGGGAAATTCGGAATAGGAACAATAATATGAAAACTTATTATGCGACAAGGGCTTTTTAAATGTGATTTGTTAAAGATTTTTAATTAAGTTAACTTGCTGAAATTTTGGGGACGTTGGGCAATGAGGCAGTAGTGATAATTATATCATCATGACATTATTCCGTGGGGTTGACAGAGCCACTCATTTGAAAATAATTCATCACATTGGCAAGAGGTTAGGGTTTCTCTCAGAAGGTGTATATAGGCCTTTTGAAAGGGGGGGGCTGCAATCCCCAATTTCGTAATCAGTGGCCACTCCATCAACATTACCTAAACTATCTCCCACATACTTCACCTTTCTTGTTCAGAAAGGTGGACCACATGACTCTGTTCACATCAAACTTACAAATTTAGATTAGCATTTTCACATTAAGAAATGCCATCAATTCCTCACCAAATATTCCTTCCTTATAGCATGCCCATCTGTGGCAAATATATCTGTCCCATCTTTTCACTCTACACCAAACGAAAGGCTTTGTGACAAGCCAGCTGCTAAATAAAGTTTTCAAACCTCTGGTACAAAAAGCAGAGCCTGCTGGACAGTGGGAAAATTTTAGTAAAATGATATACACAGTAATGTTGGCCTAGTAAACAATCAAATGTTTAATATCAAAAGTCATTTCTAGTAAGCGTCATACAGGGAACAATGGCATATTTTCAGATTATCACTCTTTGTACCTAATGCGATAGACTTAAAATGGATGGCTACACTCTAGAAATGTATAGTTTATGAAATTAAGGAAGGATAGGAAAATTGTTCTCAAAACTTACCATCGATTACAGTGGCTGTAATCAACAAGCACGCAAAACACAAGTAACACATATTTCGATATATATATTATTTCTATAAGGTATTTTTTTGTCAAAAGCCTGTATCTTCCTTCATACTTGACCGAAATCAATGAATGAGGTGTCATTTTAAAGCTTATGGTCTCCACTTTGGTCACACATATTTTAAGAAAGAAAGTTTTCGGAATTCGACCCTTAAAGGGCAAAAATGTCAATATTTCTAAAATGCTGTTTTCTGTGTTACGGTCATTTATCTCCCTGGACATATCTGAAATCGTTTAATAAACTATCATTTTAAAGATTAAGATCTCCGCTTTGTGACATAATATACTAAGACAGAATTTTTGGAATTCGACCCTTAAGGGAAAAAGTATCAATATTTTTGCAATACGTTTTTGTGTCACGAGCGATTTATCTCTTAATATCTAACCGATATAGATAAATGAGGTATCATATTAAATACAAAGGTCTCCGCCATGGTAACATTATATTTTAAGAAAGGAATTTTTCGTAATTCGACCCTTAAAGGTCAAAATGTCAATTTTTCTAAAATGCGTTTTTTGCCTCGAGCCATTTATCTCCCTGGATATCTAACCAAATCGATAAATGAATTAGATTATGAGGAGTAATGTCTCAGCTTTGTGACATCATATTTTAAAAAAAATTTTTTGGAATTCAACCCTTAAAGGGAAAAAGTATAATATTTCTATAACGCATTTTTGTGTCACGAGCTATTTATCTCCCTTGATATCTAACCGATATCGATAAATGAGGTATCATATTAAAGACTAAGGTCTACGCCGTGGTAACATTATTTTAAGAAAGGAATTTTTCGCAATTCAACCCTTAAAGGGCAAAAATGTCAATTTTTCTAAAATGCGTTTTTTGTGTTCGAGCCATTTATCTCCAAGGATATCTAACCAAAATCGATAAAAAGTAGGATTATGAGGAGTAATGTCTCAGCTTTGTGTCATCATATTTTAAGAAAGAACTTTTTGGAATTCAACCCTGTAGGGAAAAAGTATAAATGGTTCTAACACATTTTTGTGTCACGAGCTATTTATCTCCCTTGAAATCTAACCGATATAGATAAATGAGTGACCATATTAAGACTAGGTCTCTGCCGTGGCAACATTATATTTTAAGAAAGGAATTTTTCGTAATTCGACCCTTAAAGGCAAAAATGTCAATTTTTCTAAAATGAGTTTTTTGTGATACGAGCCATTTATCTCCCTGGATATCTAACCAAAATCGATAAATGAAGTAGGAATATGAAGAGAAATGACTCAGTTTTGGTGATATCATAATTAAGAAAGAATTATTTTGGAATTTTACCCCTAATGGGAAAAAGTATAAATGGTTGTACAACGCATGTTATGTCTCGATTCATTTATCTCCCTTGATAAATAAACAAAATTGATAAACGAGGTATCATTTTAAAGATTGAGGTCTTGTAAGGTCTTAGGTTCCGTTACACCACATTTTAAGAAAGAAATTTTTCAAAATTCTAACCTTAGAGAGCAAAAGTATTAAACTTCTACAACGCATTTTTCTGTCACAAGCTATTTACTTCCCTTGATACCTAACAGAAATTAATGAATGAGGTATCGTTTTAAATATTAAATAATCCACTTTGGTCACATAATATTTTAAGAAAAAATTCTCCAAAGTCAACCCTTAAGGGGCAAAAATATCATCATTTCTAGATTACAGCAGCAGATATCAGAGAGATGTCATAAACTTTTTTTATTCAATAAGTAGCTTTTCGGATATTTTTTTCTGTGATGAAACACTTTCTGTTTTGCTATACAATTCCAATGTAAACATATTATTCGCCCAGCAACAAATATCACAGAGATGTGTTGATATGTTGTGTGCATTTCGTTCAGGTTGGTTGTATCTGTTAAGATCAGTGACAGTTTGTAGTAAATACAGCGTGTTTTAAATTTTCCTAACTGTTTTTTTATTGTAAGTATTTTGATGCGTACCTATTACACTAAAAAAATATTTGCTACAAAAATATGGTTCTACTTTTCATTATATTACAAGCATTCAACCTCACTATTCATCGTATTTTACTCGCGAAATTTTCGCACGGGTCGTCTAGTTGAACCTTATTTTCGGAACTAGATGAGACACTGAGGCTGAAGTCATGCCGAGCAGGTTGCAGTGAAGTTGAAGGTCGTGGTAGATGCTTCATCCGTGTGAAACAAAAGTATTGTAAGTAATGTGTGAGCACATGCCGAGATAGTCGCTTGCGTGGTCACCCTCGTCGTCACACCACCCTGATGTCAATGAGAGAACAAAGTATTTTGTTTTTCACATTGCGGCCTAGCTTGATACTAGAGGTCTGCTTGGCTCTGGCTGGTTGTGCTAGGTCATATGACCCAAAAAGCAGCACACAGCTCAGCTTATGCATAGAATTTAGTGGTTTGTTCTCCACAATGAATGAATAATCAATAAAAGCAGTGAATTAGAAGAATGTATACATTTAGTTTTTTGTGTTAACACTTCTCTCAAATAAAATATACATTGAATTTAAAAAGTCTAATTTTTGAAATGGAAAATTCTGAATTTAACTTGGAAATGTTCCACTGTACCGTCCACTAATTTATTTACAGTAATTATCATTACTCATATGGTCACGATGAATTATTCCTCAATGTATATTGGATTGGTGTGGTAACTGTTATAAACATTTAACTTCTCCAGTTTGTCCAGAATTTTATTGTAAAACTACTGAAAGGTTTCTGGTATCATTCATAGGTATACATTGGAATTTGTCAGGGTGCTGGTATAAATAGTGAAATTCATGAAGCATTTGTCGGTTCATTTATTGAGTGTGATCTCAACCCTCTGATAAATGTAGAAAGTAGCCACTATTTTGTGGCTGCTGATAGCCTATTATCACTTCCATGAATCATTGCAGGTTATACAAAGTAAATGATACTCAGCATAAACATAAAATCTACACAATGTAAAGCATATGGTTCCCACGACTGTGAGAAATGGCAGCAGCTATACCTCAATAAGGTGACATTGGCCGTCATCTTTACCATGATCTGTTCGGTATGTTTTTGCATATCAACTGCGAGATCGATCTTCACCACAGTGTTCACCTTCAGCACGATCTGTTCAGCATGTTTTTTACCTTTAGTGAGCTGGCTGGACACTTGACCTACTCACTCAGTGTCTCATTTATTTGCAAGAATAAAGTTCAATATCAATATATTGTGCTACAGAAATTTGTCTTTTTTTGTTTGTCGATCCCAGCTGCCATCATTTATGGTAATTGTTGGGTAGAGTTTCCCAATTCATCCATAGTTTCATTGCCTTAAAGCCTGTTCCTACTCATTATTGTCATAATGTTTAGTTTATGGTTTAAACTCCATTTAAATTACCACTTTACTCTTTTCTACTTGGTATGTTACAATTTTCGTAGCTTAAAATATTAGGATAGTAGAATACAGTTAGTTATATCCCCAAAGATTTATAGTTGGTGACTGATAAGATATTCATTTTTTACACTAATGGACACTGGTAAAAACTGCTTCTAGGTGTTCATTAAATGTATCTGTCATGAACAGCAGTTGGTTTAAGAGTACTTTGTTTTGTGCCACATTCATTCTCAAATATCTCTCAAGGAACACATTTTTAAATTGTTGAATGAAAACACAATTTATAAGATTACTCAATTCCTCCATTATTGAAATCCTGCTGATAAACAGAGTTGTCAAATCTGTAGAAAAATCCAACTATTTCGAATGATGAGAAAATGTTAGGAAGATAATATCATGTTGATTTTGTGTTCACTTTATTTTTTTCTCTCATGGTGCCTTGAAATCTGGTGTTGTGGACACTGTCACTTCTAATTTTGTTTTGTCTTTTTACTTTGTGTTTTTATCATTTTCAGTACTTTGTTGAATACAAATTGGGAAAGGCATATACAGGTGTTGAATCAGTATACGCCTCTAATTTTTTGGCGTATGTTGGTTTCGCTGCCCAGGTTCCAAATTTGGCTTTTAATTGGATCAATATTTTTATAAAATTGAGGTGAGATATTTTTATTTAATTCTTTAAAAAAATTGATACCTATATTTTCTATTCATATGTGCTTTGAACTATCTCTATTAATTATAAATTTTGTTATGGATATTTTTTAAAATCTTTTTCAGTGGGAACCTGACGACCAGAATTGTCTGGAGCATTTTTGTAGAAGTCCTTGTGTTCATTCTGACTGTAATTTTAGCTATGACAGATACTTCATCATGGCCTGGTGTATTCTTCTTTGTGACTATGTCAACAATAGTTCTGCTGAATAGTAAGTTTATACATTTTTATCATTTAATCTGCTTTTAAATTTTTTGTCTGTTTTGTTTGAGGTTGTCAACTTTTTCACATTACAGAACAATAGATACATACTGCATACTTATTTACAAACAATTCTTTTAATATTAAATTAGCCTAGTTAATTATTCTAAGGTTTAGTGAATCTGTAAATATTGTAAATTAAGAATTCAGCTTGAAGTATTCCTCTTTTTTAAAAATAAAATAAAAAATAAAGCATGAATAGAAGTAATTTTAAAGCTAGTTCAACTGATCTTCGGCATGGAAATTGACGGCTATCTTGTTTATTATGAAATAATTTGTCCAAGAAGATTCAGATTCTATTCTGTTTATTTTCCTTTCCAAAGATACTAGGTGCAAATGTAAACAAATGGTCCAGCGATTATACCTTTCAATACAAAAACTCAACTAACTTTCAAAGGCTACTCAGTTCTACTACTCTGAAAGCTTTGAATACTGAATACTCGTCTTTGCCAGTCACTTATATAGCGTTCACAGAAAATTCCAGAATAATTCATAGACTTCTGACAGATGTTTCTCTAACTATAGCTAAATAATTAAAATCGCATTAAAAAAATCAGAATTAAGACAAAATCATTCACAATCATTATGATATGCTGTAAGGAGAACAACTGTTCGTGGGGTTAGGATAAACAGTTATCACCTCAACTATAACCGTGGGCTGTGCCTTGGATATTAGATTGTTCTAAGGTTCTCAGTTGCCACACCATTCTGAGACCCTCAAAATGGAAAAGGTAGGTTCATAAAAAAAAAAAAAAATAATAATCACTGCTTCGAATTTAAAGTTCAAAATATCACTGTATTCTTGAGAAAATTTTTTACGAGTTCGAGCAATATATTGGGAATTGAAATTCTTCACCAAAATATTTGACTGCAGGTTATGATAAGTAATCAGACCAGACCAAACCCCATTACTTCACGATAGACATTTGAAAATCTGTAACGTTCTGCTACACTCCCCAAAATCTTCAGATAGCTGCCTACATTCTATTGCACCATGCCTTACAGCACCCAGCGCTTCATAAAGTAGCGTGGTCAGGCTCTAACTGATTTTCAAAGACAAGCCCAGCGAAGAGCCTAGGTCTTCTATTTATAGAAAAGCCCGTGGGAACACTGCATTTTCCTATTTCCCATGAATGCAGTGCTATGATCTGATCAAATGTAGTCCTTCAAGCTTGTGGATTTTGTCATCCTGTTTCCTCAATGTATTTCTTCCTCAATTTTAAAGCTATGAAGCTGAAATAACTTTTAATCTGCTTCGAATTTATTCCTCTTTCGTTTGGTACTAAGAACGCCGTGTTTGTAACAGTTCGAAGAAAAATTGTTATAATCTCGAAATTGATATCTTTTAAAATATTTAGTTGACAGCTCTAAAACACTTTAAACAATTCTCCATGGTTTTATTTGCAAGTTGTGTAATTTTGAAGCCGCTACCGGCTTTTTTCGATTTACTATGAATTTTGTAAGAACATCCACTTGAAGGCTTTCTGTCCGGCCATTGTATCCTTGCGGCATTCCACAAATCTAACAAAAATTTACTTTCTTATCTAGACCCAATGACTTCATGAATTTAAATGGAATTTTCTGAAAACTTTTTTAAATTTGATTAAGCTTTATTTTGAATATAGTTTTCCTCAACTGAATTTACTTATCTCCTAAACTGGTTATTTCGATCTTTACCCATGTGTTCAAAGTTTTCACAAACTGCTCAAAAATCAACTTTTAAACTTTAGTGAACTTAGCCAGACTTTAATATGTTGTGTAAGCTAAAATTGTTTCTTTCTTGTTATAAAATGACTTTCTGTCTTTCAAAATATGACTTCTAGAAATGAAGGAAATGTTCCCCCCCCCCCCCCGAAATATTTTGAAATAAAATACTAGATATGCTGATCTTTTGTTCTTACTATAACTGTTTAACCTGATTTCTGACTTGAATTGACTAAGTAACTAAGTTTGCAAAATTTTTTGTTAGCTTACAATGCACAGAAATGAAAATTAAAGATATTTACACACAAAATTATCCACATAAATCCGTCCAAACTGTTGTGAATTGTCTTCTAAATAACGTAGCTCACCTCAATACTTAGAATTATAAACTTTTAACTAACGTTTCCTGCATAGTACTGTCCTTGAACATATTAATTAGTATTTATGTATTTATTTCCACGAATTCACAATTAATTGCAAGAAAAATATACAAAAACATATTTACTCAACTCCCAGCTTGTTAAAAATAATTCTTAAAATACAATTTCATTAAAGGTCTGAGTGCCGTTATATAATCGGAAGATTTATAGAATAGCACTTCAATTATATCATACTAATACCATACAAATAATGCTCTCGGGTGACTAGTTATAGAAGTTATAATAATCACACAATATTTCGGCGCTCTGAATCGTCGGCGCCATCTTCCGGTGAAGTGAGGTCAGGAACATGCGAAGCTGCTGAGCTAGACCAGATTCCCACTGCTAACCTCTCATTGGTCGGCTGTGGAACCAGTCGTAGCAGGGGTCAAATCTCGTTGCGGCTTGAATCGATGCCAAGGTGGAGTTACGGCTAGATTTGATGTCCTTTTTCACATGACATATAGCGGATGGGCTTAAAATCAACGCTCCTTCGAAGAAGATATCCGAAAACAAAGCCTTCACGATAAATTGTTTGTCCAACTGATGGGTCAACACGAATCCGTTGCGGGCCTCATATTGAGCCATGCTGCCACGTGATTGGTCAGATTTTATATCCAATGGTAGCCGGGGTCCTGCCTCGTAGTAACTCATCGTTCGGTAGAAAGAAAAGTCAGAAGGCAAAAACTTACCCATAAGCTGATCATTAATGCCTGAGCAACAAATTGCTCGCTTATGTTACTACCGAACTTTCCGTTGATCTGGACGCGCCGTGTAATGCGTCTCAGTCGCGCTGTCGACGAATAGTATTGATGATTGGCGTCCAGGCTTCACTTAGCTGGTACCCGCTGTCGCGGTTGACGAGGTAGACGCGAGACGAATTTCTACTGCTTCTGTAAGGATGCTATTCCAGAAGCTCCCAGTATGCGCCAGTACTCTGGTATTTTCGAAATCAAAACCATGGCCATGTTCTAGACTGTGTTCCGCCACCGCAGACTTTTCTTTCTGCCCCAGACGAACGTGTCGTGTAAGTTCTAGACAACGTTGGTGAACACACCGCACCGTCTGGCCAATGTAGCTCTTTCCACACTCGCAACTAATGCTATATACCCCAGGTGTCCGCAAAACAAGGTCATCCTTGGGGGAGCGCAAGATGTTCTTCACCTTTGGTGGTGGCAAATAGAACCGGTTAGTATTCAGTCAATTTCAGAAACTACTTGTCTAGTTACAGGTATTAATGTAAGTAATGTACCTACAATTTCTCTGAAGGAGAGCAAGCTGGCTATGCCCAGAGCAATTGTAGGAATATTACTTGCATGTATACCTGTAACTGGGCAAGTACTGTCTGAAATTGACTGAACACTAACCAATTCCATTTGAACACTAGATTTAGAGTCAATATGCAAAGTATCACGCGAAACCGGAGTTGCTTCCTGGACCAAAACAATGTTCTTATCCTTTTCCAAAGCTTTCAACTTAATGTCTTGGTATCCTTTCTTGTTCTCCACAAACTCCATCCTCTGTTGGGTTTGTACCGTTTCTGCCACTATCTCCTGCTTGGACTGATCTTCATTCTTCACGAAACAAACTTGTCGTAATTGCACTAACTCGCCCCTTAATTGCAAGAGTTTATCATCAAAATGAGCCGTAATTTGAGAGCGAAGAGCTTCACTTTTCACTCCTATTTCATCTTTAAGAGCAATCACATTATCCTTGACGCCATTTATTTCAGCTTTAAGAGCAATCACATTATCCTGGACGCCATTTATTTCAGCTTTAAGAGCAATCACATTATCCTGTACACCATTTATATCAGCTTTAAGAGCAACCTTATCTTTAAGTTTTTTAAAGTTTTTATTCATCTCTTCCACCCGAGAGCATTATTTGTATTCTCAATGCCGAGAAAGACTTACATACTAATACCGTTTGCCCTGGCATGCCTACACTTGTGAGAAATTGAGAATTAAAAACTGTGAAATTTTAAATAGTTGAACTATACCTATAGAGAAGCCATACTTAATAATGGGGGCAACTAGCTGCGAGGTATTATGGATGTGTCTGTATATGAAATGACAAGAGTTCAATCACCAGGTGCAAAAATATTTTCTGCTTGCATTCCTTGTCACTACTGTTTGCTGTTAATAACATACATTTTAATGAAAATTACTGAAATAATAGTTTGTTTTTCTTTGAGGAATTAACAAGTTTTTTGATGATAGAAGTAAGATAAAAATTTAAAACACTCATTGCTTCAACACCAGTAACATTTGGGAAAACATTTCCTTCTACAAGTCACAAATTATTCTTAGTATCAAAATGGGGAAGCTTATATCATTTACGTTTGTAAATTACTGATTTTGCTCCATTAAATTTGGATTATAATAAAAAACTATTATTTTGTTGAATTTATCACAAAAATGAATCTGTAATGTTATCAACAGCAAATAGTAGTTAAAAGAAAGGCACACAGAAAATTAAAAAATTATCACCAAGTAGGATGAACTAATGACCATTCGTATACTGACATGTCCATAATACCACACAGATATTTTGTTATGTTATTTTGTATGACTTCTGTATAGGTATAGGTCAACTATTTACTATTTCACAGTTTTTAACCCCAAATTTCTCTTAAACTAAGAGCCACCAAGGAACACAGTATTAGGGTGAGATACCTGAAGTATTATGGGCAGCTCAGGCAGTAGAGCGTCTGACTATGGCCAGTACCATCGGTTTCGATCCCTGATGAACCTAAATGTCGAGAACAGCTTTCCAAGTCCTCTAAGCCTGTTATCCAGTGAGTACTCCGTGGGAATGTAATGCATGACCGGAGCTTGGCGCTGACCCCATCACATCCTTCTTGTGCCAATTGTTGTGAATGGGGAAAGAGAAGCTGAACCTCTGCAAATCAACTAGCTGCAGAAGACCGAGACCTCTACCTTTTACGTGAAGTAATATACCATAAACCCACATTGATTATTCTCTAATTCCAATTTCCACACTGAAAATCTCTCTTTGTGAATCAAGTTTGTCAATGTGGCATTTATATATATTTTTTTTTCACCGAAAGGAAACACAAGTAACTACCTTTGATGCTAAGCAGTTTACATGTATTGAAATGAATAATATCTATTGAAAGGAGAGCCAACAGGAGGCCAAAATGGAGCTATGTGATTTATGGACACTCCCCAATCGCTATACTACAGTGATGGTGATAATTTTGTTGCGGATTATATGTTTGCTGAGAGTACAACCATTAACTTAACGCCTTACCGAACATAAACGACATCTACGGCTGATGCAACTGGAAAAGTCTGCATTAGCCGAGCATTCCTTCGACGAAGAACACAGGATAGAGTTCGACAAAACAGTAGTGCTGGCTCGGGCTTCTTCCTTCTGGGACTCAGTCATAAGTGAGGCGTTGGAGATCCGGTTAAATGACAACAACATAATTAGGGATTGCGGGCTCTACCTGAGCGAAGCCTGGAGACCAATCATCAGCGATCTCCGACGAGAGCGAAGCAAATCTGCACAACAGGATGTAGACGGTGCAAATGACACCAGGCGGGTGCTGCAGCGGACTTCAGATTAGACCAGCACTTACAGCCAATGGGAGCAGACTCACCAGCATCTTGGACTGTCAGCGCATCCGGGTACGAAGGCGCAAATGGCGCCAGTCGGTGACCGCAGCGGGCCACGTATTAAGCCATTCTCTGTTCTTAATTCAGCATGTGAATCTCTGATGGTGGTGAAGGTTTTTGTCTTCCCGTAAGAAATCTGAATTCTAAGGTTTCTGAAAGGTGAAATTATTTGAATGTAACCACTGTATTTTCCAAATGGTTCACTGTAGTCTTGGCAATGGCTAAGCATTCCTTTCTTCCCTTACTTCATCCCTGTGTTGCCATATAACTCATGGACAGGTAGAAACTTTTATCATCAATGAAGATACAAAAGTGGGTGGTAGGTATAATAAAAACGTGTCAATTCCTGGTCTAAACTCTTCCTCTTTAAGACTCAATCATAATCTCACCTCATGATAGATTAATCTTTCTTCATGTTTCTGTTCCCATATCACTTTCTTCAGGATGCAGTTATCTTCACTGTGGACACCCATTTTAATTTATTCTTACAACTCTCTCTTGATTGGGATCTATTCTATATTTGAGTTGAGCATCTCTATTCCCTTTCTATCTTTCATAAAATCAGCTGACATTAAGGAATGAGGTCTTAGTTGCTAGTTGATGTCCTTCCTTGTGCACTCTAGTTTCCAATTGCAAGGAGTTTTAACCAGAAATTTCAGATCCATTCGGTGTTCATACTTTTTTGTGCACTATCTAGCTTTATTCTGTGGTGATGATTCCTTTCTCTATCCTTGTATATCTAGGATTATTAAAAATAATGACTGTCAGGGTTCTGTGAATTTATTGCACATGTAGTTTTAGACATATGACTATGCTTGTTTGTTTCACTGATGAGTAGACAAACTCAGAATTTTATACTATATTGCCCACCATGCTGTAATTATATTTTTCACTGTCAGTTATCAGTGCTACTCACCAAGAATCAGGAGGATTCATTTTTCCCTCTTGAATTTCATCAAACTAACATGATTTGTCTGGAAGACTTTATAAATAAATTTGGGGGACATGAAACCCCAATTCTTATTTTGAGCAACAATGTGATTCTTCCAAGATGAATATATTTCCTGTTGTCTCGAAAATAAAGGCGTATGTTCTCATTTTCTCTGCTAAAGAAGTGGTAACACTACTGACGTACATGGAGATGATCAGTGAATAGCTACTATTCCAGCTGAGTGAGCAGAAATATAGTGACTTCATACTGCAATAAGATGGCGTTTCACCTCATTTTATCTGAATGTCTGTACCTTTTTAAACCAACATTTAGCACAGTGATGAATCGAACAGGGGATTGGCAATGATCGGATGATATTGTGTAGCCACCTCATTCAACACACTTAACACCAACATACTTTTTTTCTTTGGTGTTATATCGAGGATCTAGTATTTACCCTCCTACCTACAACTATTCTGCATCTGAAGGTGTACAACAGAGCCACATTCGCAACATCACTGCAGACATGCTGTATTGTACATGTGTAGAAATAGACTACCGGGAAGATGTATGTGCAGGTGCAAAGGGTGCACCTATCAAGCATTTGTAGTACATGAAAAAAACTTACCGATTTTTATTACATAGTAATCCAATATTCTTATTTCTATCTCAGTTGTACTGTGTGAATTGATTTTTGAAACCCTGACAATCATTTGTAATAATTGTGTATATTGATTCTAATGAGGTTTTGATCACATAAGTGAGTCAAAATGTTGTGTAAAATGTGTAAATATTAACTGTGTCCTTGCATTCACACAGATAATTCAAAATATGTTTCCCTGTCCTTCATTATTTATATCGCCTAGAACCCATTTCCATTTTCCTTAGTTTCAAAATATGTTTATTGCCATTCAGTGTTAAAGCATAAATCTTTATTTAGATTTCAAGGTAAAAAATTTCAATTTGTTATAATTTTGAGAGAAATGAAAACTTCTTAATACTGCACATGTCCATTACCTATAGACACAAAGGCTTTCCAATTATTTGATTTTGTTCAGGTATCAAACAGTAGTTTCTTGTACTATATGTTGTTTGTAAGTTTGTTTATTTGCTGGGGCTAACTGGGATCACTTTAAGTCTTCCTGCATTTTGTTTTTGGCCATGCATTTTGGGTGGTCCTGTTTGCACTCTTCTGTCCAAGAAGTACAGCATCTGCTTTTGGGTAGTTCATCGTTGTTTATCCCATTAGTCACTAACTCTGTGTCATTAATCTGATATAAATTCTTTAGAACTCTTGAAAAATAATGGTAATGTTGTAAATGATTCCATGGAGCCGTTTATGAGGTTCATTCTGTAATACCACGAACTTGGAATCTCTGCATCTCTTGCATCCAACACGATCGGCCTCGTGCAGTCCAATCTGCTTTCAACTGCTGTTAAGTTCAAAGTTTAAAATATAGTATGGACGTGCTTAAATGTCCCATGAAAATTAATATTGCTGTGTTATGTTTGTTCCAGTGGCCTGCGGAATCTACCAGAATACGGTGTATGGTATGGCAGCAAAGTTACCTTTCAAGTATACTGGTGCTGTTATTTTAGGAGCTGTAAGTTCTATTTATAATTTACTTTTTAAAGTTTACAATTCTTCATGGAATCAAATGTGAATTGGATTCTCTTTGAACCATCTTTACTGTATTATATATAATAAATAAATAAGGAGAGTGGAATCATTGCCTATCACAGATGACGGTAGGATGATGGATGAAACAATAACATTAACATGCAACAGGTAAAAAAATTAATTAAATCCTGAATCAGCAATGAAACATGTAATTGCACAAGGCAGGAATCAGAGAGTAACTGACAACTTCTTGTTCATTATCAGTAAACACTATAAAAGGTAGAAAAGAAGGGACACTCATCTCAATAACATTATTGGAGGAAAAATGGTAGGTGCGGTAAAAATAGGAGAGAATATACTCAACTCAAACGCTAAGAAAAAATTAATGATAAAATTACATTAGTAAAATAAACTAAATTCAAACACCAACGATAGAAAATACTGGCTTTGCAGAGGCATGGGAACAGAAAACAGAATGAATAACTGGGCATGTTACACACAATTAGAGTTTCATACTCTGATGACTTTAATAGTAACGTTGTACATGGCAGGACAAAGGACACAAAGAACACATGAGAGCATTAAAATACAGTAACCATTCCACATTTGCCGAACACCTCATAGAAAACGACCATTCACCAACAAACATAAACACTGATATGCAAATTCTCACTATCAACAACCACAGGCACAACACACTCACTATACAGGAAAACTTATATATTCAAAAAGCAAAAAATGAAGGCAAACAGGTACTAAACGACCAAGTAAACCTCACAAATAAAACTTGACTCAATTTAATATACACAAACTCGACAGACAAAACAAAATAAACACAAACTGTATAATAAAACCCCACACATATACACATCACACATAAATATAAAACATTCTAACAAGACCATCACACATACACGCACTTTTCAAAACTCGCAGTATCGGCACGAGACACTACGTATACAAACAAGATGGCCACAGCAGACAACCGAAGGACGCGAAAGCGCGCCAGAGACACGACATAAACAAACCAGCTGGCCCCAACAGACGAAAGAACTATGAAAACACACAATAGTGTAAATATGATACAGGCGAACCATGCTTTGTATAAAGAAACGGAGATGCGCAGCTGCATACCGTATTAAAAGAATGTAAATGTAAGTAACTATTAGCTATAAAATATCTCATGCTCATAATGATGTAATAATAGGATAAAAATGTATATAAAACTGTATATAAAAACTGTAACACAGATATGTCGCTGATGATGCCTCGATGAGAGGTGAAACGCGTACGATGCAATAATAAATAAATTAAACAGTTTGCATTGGCGTTATCTTTGAACTGGTAATATATTAATTATTTGGATATGAGTAGAAATGACTGGTTATCACCATAATAATTTGAAACCAACCTCTTGAAGGGATGATGACAATGGCTAGTTTCTCAACCTGTTCGCTACATGTCAAGAAGTTCATGATGGTCAGAATCAGGTAACATGTAAGCCTGAGGTCATGGAACCTCAATAACTGGGTTGAGTTAAGGAAGACTTGAAATGAAAATTTTGTGGTCTGTAGGAAATGTGGCTGGTGTGGGCGAAATGTCAAAATCTAAACTCACAACTCTAGTCTAGAGTAGTTAGTCTTTCAACAGTATACTTTAATGATTATACTTCTATGATTTCATTGGCAGGAATTTGACACAGACATTAATATTTCCTTACACCTCAACTATTTTGGACTTATTTGACTGATCTGTAAAAGATCCCCCTCCCCGCCTCCAAAAAAAATTTCCGCTTTCCGCGCGTGGTAGGTGAGCGGTTAAAACTCTGGCCTCGCATTCGGGAGGACGCCAGTTTGAATTTCCGTCCAGGCATGCAGATTTGGGTTTTCCATGGTTTCCCCAAATCACTCCAGGCAAATGCCGGGATGGTTCCTTCAAAAGGCCATGGCTGAATTCCTTCCTGTTCTTTGTCCCTGATCCCCGCCCACCTCTAATGACCTCGATGTTGATGAGGCGTAAAGCCATAAGTAAAAAAAAACAAAACATTTCACTTCTTTCCTTTCTCCTCAGCTATTTTAGTACCCATGCTTGAACTCCTATCAAATAATGCATTCTCTTCACTAACCACATAGAGAACCTTTGAGTCTTAATACCTGACAGATGTTATACCCCATTAATATGTGTGTACTGAGCTTGGTGGGTGAGTGGATAACGCTTTGACCTCGCATTTGGGAGAATGCTGGTTCGAATCCCCATCTGGGCATCCGGATTTGGGTTTTCTATGCTTTCCCCAAATCGCTCCACGTGAATGCCGGGATGCTTGCTTTAAAAGGTAGTAGGCAAATTCCTGACCATTCCTTTTCCCCAGTCCCATCCCACCTCTAATGACCTTAATGTTGGTTAGGCGTAAAGCCATAAGTTAAAAAAAAAAGTGGTATGTGTACAAGTTAAACATTCCATACAATATGTATTTGCTCCCAACCTTTGTCAAAGAAACAGTAGCTTTTTGATAACAGTGACAAGGAAACTGCCTTTAGCCAATGAAAATAAGAAGGAATAAGGAAAATAACCCATCACTTACCACAGATGAAGGTGGGCGGATAAAAACACCAATAACAAGAACACACTTCTTTCCTAACTCATAGCACCTGTACCATCCTGCAAATTCCTTTGTTTCGGTAGTTTGATTACATGAGTATTACTTGCTACATTGTCTTAATTAGTGTTTTGTACTTCAAGGAGCTGGTAGACTTGTAGGTAATGAGTGCTTCACTTATTTCTTACATCTCACCTTATCCATAATAATTAATTTTCCAGATTCAGCATAAGGTGCATTCTGATCATTGGAAACTCAAATTTTTCATAATGGACTTGGTGGTTGTGTGTTCTGACCTCACATTTGGTTGGACATGGGGTCCATTCCCTACCCAGTCATCCAGATTTCAGTTTTCTACAGTTTCCGAAAATCGTCCCAGGCAAATGCCAGGACAGTTCTATCAAAATGCCATGGCTAAATATCTTCAGATTGCTTGTCGTGTCCTTTCATACGTCAATGAGGCGTAAAACCATAAGAAAAATGAAAAATCAAATGTTTAGTATATAGCCTTCCCTTGAAGCACTGTTAGACTGCATTTCAGCACAAATCCCTGGGTACTGGCCATTCTGATTGCAGTTTTTAGGCAGATTTCTGCAAACTTGCAGGCAAGTCCCCAATCTCTTCCTCATCAATACATTTTACAAATAAAAATACACTTATCATACAGAACACAAGTGACTTGTTTTACAGACAGGTGGCAACAAATCCGCTTTCTCCCATCAAAACTATAATTGGCCTAAGAATTCAGTAGTAGATCAAACCTTGCTTTGAAAATAAGCATGACCTCTGGAAGGGGTTGTGTTAAATGACCCATGGAATTATAAGCCTTCTAAATATGATGATGGTGAGGTATTGCAACATTTTAATGGAAAGCAATCATATTTAGAAGTTTCCTAAGATTAAAAAAGAGAAATAGAGCCAATATATGCACATTTCTTCTTATAACCAATTTTTATTAATGTCTTGTTTGAAATTTATTTATTTTCTGCAAATTAATGTAGCACACATAATTGTACTCTAAATGTAAAACTACATAAAAATGATTTAAATTCACTTTTCTATCTTGTACCCTGTGTAGACTTCAACTGTTCATGAACAAGCTATAAAGTTTAACAATGTAATTAGTGAGTGTAAATGTAATATATCCTAAAGTTCACATGTTTTCAGGTGTGTTGTTGATGGAGATGAAACACACGAAAAACTTAAAAATTACTCCTCATTCTCCCCCCCCCCCCCTCCTTTTTTTCCCCTAACACCAGTTTTGCTACATTATCTTTATTAAATTGTTAACTTTTGTTAAAATAAAAATATTTTATGATCAAAATTTTCTAATATTTTGAAAATGTCTTTTGAAACAGAATATCAGTGGCACAATTTCGTCGGTCATCAGCATAATTTCACTGACAGTGGCACCAAATGCACGCACAGCAGCAATCTATTATTTTATTACAGCACTCTTCATTTGTTGGCGTGTTTTGATACATATTTCGCGTTACCTCTGAATGTAAGTGATATTTCATTATGAATTATAGGCTACCTAATTTACAATATCTGACATTTCCATTTCTTTTTACAGTTCTTTTGTTGTTTGCTAATTCTCAGGCACACATGTGAACACTGTGCAAAAGAAAATAATAGTTTATTGATAATATTGACAGTGGTAATGTTGTTTGGTAATGAAAATAATAAATGATAGGGAAAGTAATCTTTACAGATGAAGTAAGGAGAGTCATGATGAACATACTTAACAATATTTGTTTTAAATCTGTTATTATGCATACCTTGCATGGCAAGGGCATCAGTGGTTAGCCTCAGCTTGTACTTATTTGATGCCTTTGCCATGTGTTTCACCTCTATGTATGCTTGAAGTTTTAACCAAAATATTGTAAAATTGTGTTCAGGTTTGTGTGTTCATCATATCTGTTCTGCCTTCATTTGTGGTCAGTGATGGATTTACTTTCCTTTTCCTTCCTTATTTTCATAAAGAATTGTTTCTTGGGCTTAAAATATATGTTTTTACACAATTTTAAAAAATTAGCAGTTCCAATAAAA
Source organism: Vandiemenella viatica (assembly GCA_031002005.1). Classification (NCBI taxonomy): domain Eukaryota; kingdom Metazoa; phylum Arthropoda; class Insecta; order Orthoptera; family Morabidae; genus Vandiemenella; species Vandiemenella viatica. Next base: position 20,583,266 of record CM061920.1, on the reverse strand, counting down.
ATACAAAATTTAAAAAATAAAATGTATGAATACTGGTATTGTGTTGAATGGTTATTCGGAAAGAACTGTTCTGTTCACATCATTGGCTAACCATTGTAAATGGCCTATGATGTTAGAAGTGTTGGGACACATTGCTCATCACGGTGAATAGGGCAAATGTTTCCTAGGTTATCCATATTAATGTTACTGTTAAGTTGACTACTTTGCATTGTTCTCCCCAATTGTTATGTATTTTAAAAATCTATGAGAAAAAAAACTATGTAATGGGTGCAAGCCAGTTGTTGATGAAAACATTTAGCACATATATTTTGATTCTACAGATGTTGGAGTCTAACCATTTGAAAGCATAGTACTGTTAGTCGCAACAAAACCAAGAACTGTCGAGCATGGTTACTGGAGACAATGCTATTTTCAGTTTATTTTTTATATATGTTTGAGAGTGGATGTGAGGTGTTGGTGTTGGTTTAGTGAGAGAGTGGGTTGGGTTATGTGGCAGCTAATGGTATTGTAGCTCATGGGTTGGCAGGCTTTAGGTGGTGGTCTGGAAGATAAATCATTGATTGTAAGGTTTACTCTGGGCTTGTCCTCTCTGATTCTATGTATGCTCCATCACCATGGTGAGGCTGGTGGAAATGAATCTTCCTTTCCTTCCCTCATTGGCTAACATGACATTTTTGTCATTTAGGTCTGATGTAGTGACATTTGGTAGTATTAGTTCTATTGCTGCTGGGGATTCTGGTCATTCGCCTAGCCTGACCAAAAGCCAGGGATTTTGCATCTCTTGTTTTCTTTTATCTTCTGCTGGTGATCTTGGCATTGGGGTCCTAGTGTGTTGGTCTGTCAACCATCTCACATGCATTATTGCATTGTACCTTTGTTTCCTATCCAGTCTTTTGTAATCTGTTATGCTTTTAATTTGTTTTTACACATCTTATTCTAGGTTTTCTTATGAAGTCCTAGCTAAACAGTGGGTGAAAGGAGAAACAGTCTGTCTAATTTCTTCTTTCTCATGCTGGTTGGCTCACTTGCAGAAGTAATCTTGGCTTTCACTGGTTTCTTATTTGTGTAAGACCACTGCTGGCGATGTATGTGGGCTGGATGGACCAAGTGGAAGAGCAAAAATCCAAAATTAGACAAGGTTAGCAAAGACAGGTCATCCTGTCCTTCAGGCATCAATAACTAGCCATTTAATTGATACTTCTAATCAAAGAAATTGTTGAAGTGTCATATGAGAAAGATTGAAATTTCTATAACCACAATGTGCATCAAAGACTACTATATAAGCAGTGTATTGCCACTGCAACTGCCCCCAACACACAACCTCTCATTTGCATAAAAACTTCGGTATCTCTCTTTAATCTATTAATTTCTTCACGCATTCAGTGGCACTAAGGAAGCTCATAAATATTGGTACTTCTTAGTAAAAACAAAGATTTAATATAAATATTGAAGTAATGCAAAGACAAAGGAAGCTTAATGAAGCTGTCTATATGCCAGCTAACTTGATGGAGTTGTCTTTTGGCTTTAAGGATGACACCACATCACGATGTCATGATGTGGCATAACATGAACAACCAAGAGACAACTGACCCCCTATGCAGAAGCCTATGGTGATACCTTTATGGAGACTTTTGAAACTCCTGAAACTTCAATTGGTTTTAAAGCTGGGTATTTGAAATTCCTGATGTGACTACATGATGAATCACCTTCAAGTGCTGCTTAGACTGTTAGTCTCATATGAAAAACTAAATTTCTGACATTTGACCATCAAGAAGTAACGTAATCAGAAGTGTTAGATATATATTGCAGAATACAGTGTGGAACGAGATCACAAAAAGATCATACTTAGAAAAGAAAGGAAACGATATATAGTAGTGGCACTGTCAGTTTTTGATAGTTTAAGACACCCTCCTGCAAAACCATTTTGGCTACATTGGCTATTTTATCACTAATGTAGTACTGATGTGGAGGCAGAACCTCTTTCCTGTAGAAAATCTTTGCAACCATACCATAAGCAGTGAAACCAGCTGATCCCACTTACTTCCAAAAATGCACCAAATCCTCCATCAAAACGTGCAACACACGGAAAAATTTTTTATTGAAATTTTCAAAAAGAGAGAAAATTTACCTACCTTCCAAACAAGTCAAGATGCCTCAAACTTGTCTCTGCGGTTCCAACTGCAATGCATAATGACCTATGACCCTTAGATCCAGGAACCTGTTATCACATCTACATCTACTTATATACTCTGCAATTCACAGCACCAAACCTAATCTCTTTGTTGTGCATTCCAATCCCTAATGGTACGAGGGGAAAAAAGAATTCATATAAGAATCAGTGCGGCACCTTATTTCTCTAATTTTATCTTTCCTGTCATTCCGACCCAAATAGGTTAGTGGACGAAGTATTTCACTAAGTGAAAGTGAGAGTACACGTGTTTACCAATAAGTTTACACGAAACGTGCATCGTCTATCTACCGGAGACTTCCAGCCTAGTCTACTAATCTATTCTGTAACGCTTTCATAAGGACTGTAGCAAGCGGTCACGAATTGAGTGGCTCTTCTCTGTATTTTCTCTATAGTCTCAATCAACCCCTTATGAAACGGATCCCAGATGGCACAACAGTAGTCCAAATGTGGACGCACAAGAGATTTGTACGCTATCTCCTTTGTTTGTTTATTACAATTTTTCAAGATTCGACCTAGGAACCACAGCCTAGAATTAGCTCTATCTACTAATGTATTAATTTGTAAGTCCCATTTCATGTTCCTTTGTACTGTTACTCCCATATGGCAGATCCCATTCTGCAGTGGAACATTAAGGACTTATGCCTCATGTAGTGCAGACTCAATACCTATATTGATCTAATGCAATTTTTCCCCCCAGGAAATATATTTCATACTTCTACGTAACCGGATATATTCATGAAATGAGGGAAAAACATTAATGGTCCTTCAAGCTCATACAGGCAGAAAAGAATTATGGTAGGTTAAATGTGGAAGGAGAAAAAGTTGATTGAAAACTATCGCGGGTGACGGGGAAAATGAATAAATACAGCGAAGATGTCAGACACTTCAGGAATTATTACGAGACTTGGGAATAGTAGCCTATGTTATGTAATTAGGTTATGTGTGGTAGGCCTTTAAGAAAAGATACAAAAAAGGAAGAAAAAGGTTCTTCTGCTAGTTAGTAGCCATGGGAAAGGCGTAGCACCACCTCTGCTGGATCATTTACTTAGTTTGGTGTATGTGGTAGGTGGGTTGATTGAGAGAATGATATGCAACCCCATTAGAACTGGCTGTGATAAATGAAACTGGTTTTTAAAAAATGGTAACATGTCTTTTGTCAAGGCCATTCATGTGAATCTCTATGAGCAGGCTACATGCAAGATATATATATTGAAATGGATAAGGGAGGCAAAGTTGTGTCGTACTGGATCTCACCAAGACATTTGACAGAGTGAAACATAAAATTGTAATAAATAAGGTAAAAGCCATTGAGACAGACAAAAAGGGAGTTTCAGAATAGATTAATTCTTAATAGGTAGAAAACAAAATTTTAAGTTAGGAAATGCAGTATCAAAAGAGGTGGAAATGAAAGAGGCTCTCCACAAGGTATTGAGTTGGAACTACTGTTTTTCATTATTCTAATGAATGTTTTAGTTGATGGCTCATCATCAGTAGATAGGTTGTTTACAGATGACATAATAGTATTAAAATAGGAAAGGACTGAAACTGCTGGAGGGGGAGCTTGACAGGGAAATCAAAATGGAATGAAGGTAAATGCCAGTAACACTTAGTATGTAAATGGATAAAAAAAAATTACAACTATAGGCTGGGGGAGGAATTGCTTTCTGAAGATACTAGGTATAAATATCTTGGCTTAACATTTTTTAGTAAGCTTAATTGGCTCGTTGATAGGAAGAGCTTTCAAAATCCTTAATTTACTGGAAAGGGTGAGGAGGGAATTGCATTACAAAACTTTGATCTGGTCACATTGTTTGACTATGGCAGTGTAGTATTGGTCCCACATTTTGGATGACAAATACAGGAGTTGGAGGGTAGGTGAAAGAGGAGGACAGCTAGACATTTTTGTGCAGATTACCATATAACATAGTCAGTAAATGATGCGATAAAGGATCTGGGTTGGGAGTCATTGGGGGACATGGACTGAGTCGTGTCAGTGAGTGGTAACACTGCTGTGTGGCTTTGGGAAGGAATTGGGTTTGAATCAAGCCATTTAGATTTTTAGTTTGTCATGGTTTATTAAAATCACTCCACACGGAAGCTGTTGTGTCTTTTTATTTTTTTCAAAAGGCCATGGCTTAATTCTTACATCCATTACTTTGCTGCCTCTAATGACCTAAATGGGATGAGGTAATAAAAATAGTGGTCAGAGAGTTCTGGGATTGTAAAGGCATATATTGCTTATGAGACTTGGATGGATATTGGTAGAATAATTAAGTGATAAATGGAATGGTAGAGATGGTCATGACTGCAAGATGGCACTTGACTTCAGGCATAAAGGAGTTGAAAAATTTTATTTTGTAGGTAATGGAGTACACCGAAATAAGTTCATTGAAGCTTTAGAATATTGTACACTTTGTATTCCTAGGATAAAGGCCTGCACAATATTTAATAAGAGAAAGGATAAATAATGGCAGGAGTTTCTTAATATCTTAAAATTTCAACTCGAGTCAAAAGTATATGGCAGTTCATCAGTAACAATGGTGCAGTAAAAAATGCCATGATATTAATATGAAAATAAAAAATAAAAATAGACCACTCACTGAAGTTGAATAGAGGAGTTGAGCAGAAATAAAAAAAAAAACACAATTTTTCAGCTTGTAAATTTACATGAGTAAGGAAATAGCCAGTCCATAATATTGTTTTTTTTTCGTGTTTGTCGAGTATTTTTGTCATTGCTGCACTCTTCTCTTCAACTCTGGTGAATGATGGATATCTTCCCTTTCCATATTGATGTCAGAAAAGGATATTCATGTCTCATTTTCTGGTATCCTGTATCAGTATTATTACAACTACATTGCTAATTCTGACCAAAGTATTGAACACATCAGGTGAAGTGCAGTGGAAAGAGGAAGAAGTAGTGGGAACATGGAGTACTTTAAAGACCTGTCGGAAGGAATGGAAAGAAAACTGGGAAGAATGGTTGAAAGGATGAAAAATGAGGGAGGTGACACAGCAGGTCTAGGAAAGGAAATGGAAGAATTTAGCTTGCTGGAGCTAGAAATAGCATTAAAAAAGTGCCAAATACAAAATCGCCAGGAATAAACAACCTGACAATGGAAATGGTAAAAGCAGCAGGATCAGTGGGTATACTATGGGTCGTTCAGAATTATACGGTAGTATAGAAATGGAAAAGAGGAAACAGAGAAGAACTGTATAGACGAAAATATGTCAGTGATATGATAATAGTTTTCATAGACATAAAAATGGTCTATGATAAAGTATGAAGAGAAAGCATATGCTTAAGTCTAAAAAAGCGAATAATGGGTAAAGAAATAATGGAACTAATAAGGAACATTAATGAGAAGTGTGAGAATTGCAAGTGTGGGAATTGCATTCAGGTAGATAATAGACACTCAGAAAGGGGAATAAGGCAAGGAAGTGTATTGCCACCTGTTTTTTGTAAACTGGTTTTCGATGAAGTCTTTGCAGAAGTTCAGTAATACAGAAACCTGGATGAATTGGAGATGATGGCATATGCTCATGTTAAAATGAGATGGGAGGAGATAGAACAGAACCTGGAAAGAGAACTAGGAAAATGTGCAGCTACAATGTGGAAGCTTGGTCTGGAGGTGAGTGTGGTAAACACAAAAATAATGAAGATTTTTTTAAAAAAAAAAGAAGAAGAAGAAGGATGCATCACCCATCAACCAAGGAGTGAGACAAGTATGTTGCTTATCTTTGCTTCTATTTGGCATATGTATAAACAAAATCATTAGAGACTGCTAACAAAATGACAGAATCAAGATAGACAGACCAAATCAGACATATTAGTGTTTGCTAATGACCAAGTTACTTTTTGCAGAATCTAAAGATGACCTGCACAGATCAGTATATAACCTTCATAAGATAAAGGAGTGCAATATGGAAATTTCCCTTCGTAAATTAAAGTTTTGGCCCCCACTGGAAAAAATCACAAGAGAAACAAAATTTCAATAGGAAATACACCCATAGACCATTTAAATACCTAGGATACAATCTGAACTACACCCTATAAAACAATATGCTACAAAAAAATCACAAATTTCACAAAAGTTATAGGAAAAATAAATAGCAACTTCCGACCATATCTTCAATGGCTACAATAATCAGCATATATAACATCCTGGCTAAACGTACCGTATGTACAGCAGAGAGGCCTAGATACTCCACAAAAGTGTGAGAAGGGCAGCTGGTTACACAATATAGTACAGGAAAAGGTCAGATGATATGCTTGAGGAACTCAAAAGTTAAACTGGTTCTCCAAATTGTGCAAAACTTCAGAACATCTTGGACAGACCATGTACTAGGGATGAAAACTTACAAGATCCTACGAAAAATCCTCAAATACTAACCCAAAGGCAGGAGGAAAAGTAGGAAGACTAGCAATAAGATGGATTGAGACCATGACAGGCCACCAGGCCTAACACTGGATAGGAAGAAAAAAGAGGTTCCGAAACTTTTTCTTGGACAAGGAGAGATATTAGAACTTTCCAGGTTCTGAGAGAAGGATAGAATCAGAATAGAAAACATCATGAAGACATTAGAAGTTGAAGCATTAGAAGAAATGATAAAGAAGGAAAGTTTGCATTGGTTTGAACATGCCAGGAAACTGGAAGGGAGTATCCTGAAGTTATTGCTTTTGAATAATAGGAAGGAATGGAAAACTATTGGAAAACCACAGACAAAATGGATGATCCAAGTAAAGAAGGGAGTTGATTGGAGACGAGCAGTGCAGGGAGAAACTTTGACTAACTGCCTTGTATGTATATAAGAGGGTGTGCATGACAACCCACAAAAGTGGTAACTCCAAATGATTGTTGTGAGGTTGGATTAGTATTTTGCTTAGTCACTTCAGGTGGTGACATTTTTGAGAGAGAAGGCCATACTTATTTATAATTGGGAAGTATATTGCTACCTTATTCAACAGGAAACTTTTAGTCAGCCTTGAATGATGCTGATGATACTTTACTGGGGCCTCATCATATTCTTTGGGAAACTATACTGGGAAATCTTTACCCTAAATGTAAAGACTAAACACTGCATATTTTTAATTGTGTATGGTCTGAAGGAAACATTCAGGGCTAATACCTTCGTTGGAACCAAGCAAGGGCAGGACTCAATTCAGTAGCAATTGCAGTGTTGCAGTAACAACTTGTGTGAGAAAGTTGCATGAGAGGATACTAAACTGTTATCTAATTTCCCTGTATCTCCTGCAGTATGTTCATTGTGGATTCAAGTAGTTCCATTCTATCTTAGATAATATGTTCCTGTTGGAGACATTTGTGAGTACCTGACACATGTTGGTGATTCTTAGACGCCAAACATAATTTATATACTACTTGAATGTAAGGAATTTTGTAAACATCTGCAAACTGGAATTTTAGGAGACTTCTTTGCCTGTTTTGAAAAACATCCTTATTATGATTTTATTTCTCGTGTTGAATTGGGGTGGATTTTTTGAAACTTGTATCCAAGACTACAGTATTCCAAGAGCCTTTTTAATATACTAGGCTGTTACCTGTCCCTTTTATCAGCATTGCTTTAACAACTTATTCTTTGATGACTTCATTATTGCCTGTTCAGTTAACAGAGGTGGCACAAGGCCAGTCGGCTCTGGCTGCACTCAGCTGCCCTTACCCCTGCCTGTCCCCAACCTACCAAGAAACAGCAGACAGTTTGGAGAGATAGGGACTGTTGAGATGAGACCAGTTTGGAGTCTACAAAGTATAGTTATTGTTCATTGGTTGTAACTTGCCCACAGCTTTACAAATAGCCATATAGTTCAAGTCTTGGATCGATGGTAGAAAAAAAAATTGAACCATGTGTTTCACATTAAGAAGGTGACTTTTAAGAAAAGAACATAATCTTTAAAAACTTTGTTTCAAATTTGATTGATATTGTTTGTTTTTTATAATGTTTTGTTTTTTAGCAAAGATTCATTTTGATGTCACATCTGAGATATTTTGGGGTCAGAGTGCCCAAGTGGATGCTTTTATTTTTTTATTGCTTTCTCGTACAGCTCCTTTGTATTTTGTTTGATTTAGGTTTCACTATGTTTAGAGTGTAGTGTTGAGCCTGGGAAAGTTTGCCAGCATGTTGGACAGTGGCTTTGGGGGCATATCAGGTGTATTTTGAACTACCCTCTATTATACTCTAGTTCGAAACTGGTGGCATGCTTTGTCACACTTTGTGAGTTGTATTCTTTGGTAAGGGCAGATCTCATCATAGCTGATCTGTTTTATGTTTTTTTTAATACTGACCATGGAAAGGCAGTCAAATTATCATGTCTGTTTGTTCTTCCTATTAAAATGTTGGGAAGAGATTCTTCATTCCTGTCAGATTTTCCAAGACTCAACTGAGTCGAATTTAAAATAGTTTATCTTTAAATGGCAACCATCCAAATTTATTTCAGTTGGCTTGTGTTTTAATTTTTGATTGAAATTTGTCACCCCATTTGCAGAGGCATAGGTTATAGCTCTGTTGTATTGCCTATGTCATTGTGTATTTATTTGGTTTTTGCTAGTATTCTTATGACCAAACTAGTCTCATTCCCCAAAGGAGGGGAAAATGTCACTGTTGTGTTGTATTAATAATTACCAACAGTTGAATGTGTGTTTACAAGTGAATAGATATTTTTAATTTAAAAGTTGTGAAGAGGAATGATTTGGCCAGTAAAATTTTCATGAAGATGTAATAACAGAGCACATGGTGAATGAATTGAGTCTGAAAGTAATTAGATCAAATTTCCAGTCTTAGCAATCTGCAGTAATTTCTTAAGAATGTGTTTTGTTATTAGATCACTATTAGTGATTAATGTTTCCCTAGTTTTCATTGACGTAAAATTGTCTTAATATGAGCTACTTTTTCTGAAGCTAGTTTTAGAAATGGTCAGCATATCTCATGGAGTAGCTTGCATTTAGTTGTATATGCTTGAAGTTTATAAGTAAATTTTTTGCCACTTTAGTATGTTTTATTTTTTTAATATTCATGATTCATTTGTGCAGAGATTTTATCGCTACCATGAGCTTTTAGATCAGAAAGAACAGCAAACCAAGAAACGTCAAGCCATTGGTGGAACAAGCCAAGTGCCATATTGGAAAATCTTCAAGCAATGTTCCCCACAGTTGTTCAATGTCTTTTTTGTGTTCTTTGTTACACTTACTGTCTTTCCAGCAGTTCATTCAGGTTAGTCTTTTTCAAAACATACATAAGTTATAATTTTAATAGCACTTAAAATTTTTGGATTTAAACTTTTGCAAGAGTAATCAAACTTTACTGTATTTTTCAAATGGATTTTCCATGTTGGCTTCTACACATGAGACAGTTGGTCTAGTTTAGTGTCAACTGCCAAGCCTGATGGGCGAACGGTAAAGCAGGTTCGAATCCCCATCAGGCATTCCAGATTTTAGCTTTCCATGGTTTCCAAAAATAATCCCAGGCAAATGCTAGGACGGTTCCAAATTCCTTCCCATCTCTTGTCCCCAGTCCTTTCTTACCTTGATGCTGAAGAGGAGTAATGCCATAAAAAAAAAGAAAAAAAATAGTGTCTTACTGATAGTGGTTGAAATTTTGTTGAATTCTGGTTAATGATCTGTGCACTGAAAAAAAGAGAGAAGTGAGTATAATACAGTAAAAGTTTATTAAAATGGTTTCAGACAGTCTATACAAAAAATGCATTATATGTGTGATAGCATTGTAAGTAGCAAATAGAATACAGTTATCTAACACACCTCCAGTTTTATTCATAATACCATCCCATTGATATAATCGATCAAACCACACACGCAAAAGAGCATTTTCTTATATGTATTGTCATTTTTTAAGAATTGTTCATAAAGTTGTTCCTTGTATACCAAGAGATTTCACTTTTGCACTATAATTTCATCAAAATTACTTAAAATTATTTATAATTTTCTCCACTAAAGCTGATTTACGTTTTTTAACGGTTGTTGTCTTTCAATGTCAGTCATGAAACCCATCACATAAATGGAAAATTTCACATTACATTAGTAATAGAACAGTGCAATACAGTACATGCAAGACAAAAATGTCTTAAACTTATCACAATGGGTTAACAAAGCATATTTTTTGAAACTAAAGAGCTGTTCTTAGAAATTCTAAAATAAGATAAGAGAAACCGATTCTTTTCTGTATTCATTTTTTCCACGAGCGATTAGGGGATGGAATAGAAAGGATTTACCAGGCGTCTAACCTTAAAATCTGACAGGGTTAGCTTTCAATAAAGCTCTCTGGCCATCCTGATCTGGGTTTTCCATGGTTCCCTCCCCCCCCCCCCCCCAGGTCACTCCACACGAATGCTGGGATGGTTCCTTAGCCCATGGGCGCCTCCTGCCATATCCCTTCCAAACTATTACCATTTCGGATAGGTGTAATGCACCCTCCGCCACACACTTAAGTGAATCACGGAGTAATAATAAATCATAGCAAATGTACTCCGTGTTTGGTTCGTTTACTGTTGTCCACGTATATTGTTTTGAAAGGGGAGGAGTTTTTCATTCATTCATTCACTCCAACAGTTTGCTGGTTATTGTAGTTGCATAAGTTTCAAGCATATTAAATGCTCTTTTCTGAAAATAAATGAATTTTGCCATGCCTGGCTTTAAGTCTGAGTGTTGGAAGAAATCAAAATCTAACATTCTAATTTCTTGGATTTGATATTTAGTTACATTTTGAGTCTGAGTCATTATTTTCTTCATTAATACACTTTTCCTAAAACTGAGTAATTGATGAAACACAGTTCACAGAAACCATAAGAGTGCAAAAACTCTCACTTAAAATAATTATGTTTTTATGAGCGCATTGATCTTAACATTTACCCACAAGAAAAAAAGATGCACTACTTAAAGAGCTAATGTTACTGATACCAAGAACAGAATGAAAAAGTTTGTCTCCAAAAAGATTGCCTTGCAATCCGCCGTGTGGTCTACAACTGGTGTGTTGGACAGTTATATTGATAATACTGGAATTCTTAAATGTTCCTCTCCATGGATTTTCCAATGGAACCATTACACTTGTGGTCGGTGGAGGCGTGGTTTCAACCCTGACCTCATATTCAGTAGTAGCAGTATTAGCCACCAGTGCATTAAATCTGTCTGTTCCCCAATACCCAACTCACAGCATAGACCAATAATGTGTCAAATATATGCCGCAGTTAGACCACAGGAAGTACCTTTCCGTAGAAGATACAACTTCAAAAAGGCAAATTGGTCTGAATTCTCAGAACTATTGGATTCCGAAGTTCTTTCAATAGAACCAACACCAGAATGCTATGACATCTTCACCACGGCTGTAAAGAGATGTTCCAGAATGTCTATCCCTCGTGGTTGTTGGACATCTTACATCCCCGGTCTCACATCAGAACAAGCTGCTCTACTTAAAGAATACAACAATTTATTTACAGAAGATCCTTTTGGTGAAGCAACAGTGGAAGCAGGAAACAAACTCATTTCCGTTATTAAAGAGACAAAGCGGAATCAGTGGATTAAAACTGTTGAAGACTTAGATTTCGCAAGAGACAGCCATAAAGCATGGAGACTACTGAAGCATCTAAACAATGATCCAACTAAGACCAAAACTCATTATAATGTTACCGCCAACCAAATAGCACACCAACTGCTATTAAATGGCAAAGCTAATCACAAGTCCAAAATGCCCATACTGCGGAAAGAAGGCCAAGAGGAGAATAATGACCTCACAATACCATTCAGCATGGAAGAATTGGATGAGGCTATAAGAAATTGCAAAAATGGAAAATCAGCAGGCCTGGATGACATTAGGACAGAACAAATTAAGCACTTTGGTCTAACAACAAAGAAGTGGATGCTTCAGCTCTTTAACAACTGTATGAGTAAATGTCAAATTCCAAAGATATGGCGGAAGAGCCGAGTGATCGCCTTGCTTAAACCTGGCAAAGAAGGAAACAGTCCAAAGAATTTTAGACCTGTTGCACTTTTATGTCACCTCTACAAACTGCTTGAAAGAATGATCTTAAACCGGCTGTTGCCTGTAGTTGATCCTTTGCTTATTCCTGAACAAGCTGGATTCCGCCCGGGTAAAAATTGCACAGGACAACTACTAAACCTCACGCAGTTTATAGAAGATGGATTTGAAGCTCGTAAGGTAACAGGGGTGGTATTTGTTGATTTGTCAGCAGCGTATGACACCGTCAACCATCAGCTACTACTAGTCAAGTTCTACAATCTGACCAGGAATTTTATTCTTAGTAAGTTCATTGCTACTCTTCTGCAGAACCGCAGATTCTTTGTTGACTTCCAAGGTCAGCGTAGCCGTTGGAGGCCACAGAAGAATGGTCTACCCCAAGGAAGTGTGCTAGCCCCATTATTGTTTAACATATATACCAATGATCAGCCTATACCACGCAAATGCAGGAGTTTCGTGTATGCTGATGATCTTGCTCTGGTCTCACAGAGCAAAGACTTTGAATCAGTGGAGAGCACCCTTACCAACGCTCTGGAAGATTTGTCAAGGTATTATAGCACGAACCAGCTTAAACCAAATCCTACGAAGACACAAGTATGTGCTTTTCATCTAAGGAAAAAAAAGCAAATCGTAGGTTAAAGGTAACATGGTCGGGGGTCGAACTAGAACACTGTGATACTCCAAAATATCTAGGAGTGACCCTTGACAGATCACTTACATTCAGGAAACATTGCATGAACTCCAAGCTGAAAGTTTCCAGTAGGAACAATCTCATAAGAAAACTGGCTGGATCGCAGTGGGGCAGCCAACCTGAAACAATTAGAACTTCTGCCTTAGCACTATGTTATTCGGCTGCAGAGTACGCCTGTCCCGTATGGCACAGTTCAACCCATGCCAAACAAGTAGACATTGCACTTAATGACACGTGCAGAATCATAACAGGCTGCTTAAAATCAACTCCAGTCGAATGGCTCCACCGTCTCGCAGGAATAGCACCACCTTCTGTTCGAAGGGAAATAGCAGTGAACAAGGAAAGGAGGAAAGTGAACCATGAAAAATCTCATCCACTATATGGGTATATCCCTCACAGGCAAAGACTTAAGTCCAGGAAAAGTTTCCTAAGAATATCTCAGGAACTTACAACAACAACTGAAGAAGCCAGGTTACAACTATGGGAAGCTAAGGCTCCCCTTCCGCATGGCTGGGGAAGAGTGTATGAATCTTTGCCACCTGGTTATGACAAGGGATGGTTGACATGGAAATCTTTGAATAGGCTGAGATCAGGAGTGGGCAGATCCAAAGTGAATTTAGCAAGATGGGGCTATACTGAGATCAGTGATATCAAGTGCGACTGCGGTGAGGACCAGACTGTCCAGCACATGCTCCAGTGTCGACTGTGTCCAGCATCCTGCTCGGCAGCTGAACTGTATGATGCCTCAGAAAATGCACTGGAAGTGGCCAAGTTCTGGTCGATTATAATTTGATGACTGTAATTGTGTAACTGTATGTTTCTGATACGAAATAATAATAATAATTACACTTGTGTGATGACTCGCAGTAAGCGATCAGTTTGAACAAAGAAATAAAATCACACGAAAGCAAATCTTGTAAAAAATCTCATGGCTTAAGTGCAAAAAGTTATGAAATCCTGTTCTTAGCCAAGTCTACACCCTACAGTGTGTGTATAATTTGTTTTCTGAAACAGACTTATTTATCTCAGTGTTATGGATTGTTGATTTAAAATAAAAGAAACATCTGGTGCCTTGAGCATTATGCATGCCATTTTTTATCCAATTTAGAATTTCTACCGGTAATAAATACTGTTAATGTGTTCTCCTTTATTAATTTTCTAAGTACACAAAAGCCAAGTTTTCTCTTGCACTTCTTAAAATAAATGCCTTTCTTTATGGTAAAAATAATGATGTTAATGACATGATGGCCAATTCACCAAATTTTTCTTTTGTTTTAGTTTAAATCAACATTCCATAAGCCAAGAGAAACCATTCTGTTTCAGAAAGTGAAGTATATACACACTGCAGAATGTAGACTTGGCTCAAAACAAGATCTGATAATTTTTTTTTTTTTTTTTTTTTTTTTTTGTCAATAAACTTATTTTTACAAGATTTTTCTTAGCCCTAGTCTCAAAATCTGTCTTTACCCTCCTAATGAAAAACACTCATCCTCAGGTTTTATCTATTTTCACATTCCTCAGAAAACTTCTGAAGCATTCCTATGGGTTCATTCAGATGACATCTTTTCTTTATTTACCTGGAAGTAACATTCCTCTCCCATATGACCCGAGTTACATAGATGAAAGTATCATGATCTGAACCAGTTTTGAGGGGAAGCTATATTGTCCCGTAAAAATTGTAGCAGTTATAATAAGCTTAAATTCACCTTGTTCTATAATTTCGTGAAGGTTATTGCTCTCAAATATCAGGTCCCCCCCCCCCCCCTGCTGGCCATGTATTTCCTCTTTTCATCGTATGGTTGAGGCTTGAATGTCCCTGATCATTTGTTCAACGTTTATGTGCTGTAATAATACACCTCAAGTAGATCGCATCTTTTGATAAAATGTGTTTCCTTTCTACAAATTTCATTTTAGATGATTTCTAAACCTTTTCAAGATGCTGGTTCACTATTACTAATTGAACCCTACGTAATTGCCACTCGGCTCCTAAATAGACCTAATTAGACGTTATAACAAGCATTCCTTCTTTATGTACCAGTTGGAAATATCTATCTATTAACATACCATTCTGTACACATCAAAATTTAACTGAGGAATGCTTTAAAACAAAAAAAAATCAGTGCTGACCCATCTTCAGTTATTTTGGTGAGATGTACCATAATTTATGTTAGTGGCAGTACTTCTTTTTATATATGTATGTATCAGTACCTTTTATTTCCTGTGACTGAGCCCAGTAACGCTTGGGCCTGGCATTCAGGATGCAGGCCATCTGGCCTCCTAGATTTCGGTTTTCCATCATTTTCCAAAATCAAATACTGGGTAAAGGCCATGGCTGAATTCCTTGCCCCCCCCTTCCCCCGTCATCTCCTGACTCTAAAGACCTCGACATTGATGAAATGTAAAGACCGAAGAAAAAGAAATTTTCCTGCAAAACCCAAGTGTTTCATTTTCTGATCGACTCTTTGTGAATTAAAATGTACTAACTGATTTTTACCTATGTGATGCATCCTTAAACTTCAGCAGTAATCTAAGAAATTTTGTAACACATTCTGCTTTTAATTATTGCAACTTCTGTAATACATTTGGTCTATTCTTTACAGATATCAAACGAAGTGATACCAATTTCTTTATCAATGATAATTACTTCACTGAAATTACGTGTTTCCTGACATTCAATGTTTGTGCCATGCTTGGCAGTCTATTGTCAGCATTAGTAACTTGGGTAAGTACTAGGCAGTGGCCGCATTATTTAACACAGAAATAACACACTCACACACTGGTGTGCTTTCCTGCAATTCCATAAAATTTCTTTCCTCTTCTAAATGACTCTCTGAGGGTTTTGTTTTGTGATAATATGTATATAAATAAAATTTAAATAGTAGTATTTTCATCATGCTGGATAATGTTTTTGTTCCTCGGAAAAATAAAATGGCTTCAGAGTAGCACCCTACTTTAAAAACTCATACTGAATAATTTAAAAATTCTTTGTTCCATGAGGAATTATTATACACTCTGAGAGTTTCCTGTTTCTACTGTACTGTCCTAAATTTAAGCATTTCATCAGTTATTAAAATAACCAGTTTTGATAGTTTAACTTATTTATTGGTCTTTATTTAATTTGTTTTAGCCAAAGCCGAAGTACTTGGTTATTCCTGTTGTACTAAGAATTTTGTTCATACCATTCTATATGGTATGTAATTACAAGCCCCAGAATAGAACTCGCGTCTTTCCTGTTTTCATCACCAACGACTGGGTGTACTGGGTAGCGAGTATGCTTCTGGGTCTCACCAGTGGACACTTCAGTGCTCTTGCCATGATGTATTGTCCAAGGTAATTGGCTATAATTACTCTTTCTTATGTGATCAAAACTCTTTAAATAATCTGATTATTATTAAAAGTATCATTGTTGCTGCTTATTAGTACTGAGCTAAATAAATTCAGATTAGAAAATTAATGGAAAAGGGCTCAGTTGGGAAGTTAATGTTCTTGTGATAGTCTTATGTGTTTGTTCATTAACTGTTTCTCTCCGTGTTTAATAAATCTTTATCAATAATATTACAAAATACATTTTCCCTTTTACAGCATTTATTACCTTTTTCTGTATAAACAGTTTCTGTCTAGTTAACTGATTTGTTGGGATTAATTATATTATTAATAAGATAGTTCTCAATAATTAGTTAAGTGAAACTGTAAAACGTTCGATTATGCCGCTGTTGCCAGTTGGGGAGTTTCCAGTTGGCTTGTGGTAGAAAGGGGAGAGTTATCACAGGAATTCACACAGGTTCAGAATAGGTAATACTGTTCAAAAGTTGGTCTATTTCTAAACATAGCCCAGGTAATTCCCGTTTTCAAGAAAGGAGATCAGAGTGATCTAGAAACTATTGAACCATATCTCTAACATCTGTACGCAGTAGAATTCTGGAGCATGTCATATGCTCTAACATTATGAAGTTTCTAGACGAGAACGAGTTACTTATACCGTGTCAACATGGATTTCGGAATAAGAGATTGTGTGAAACAAAATTGTCTCTATTTTCACATGACGTAATGAAAGTTATTGATTCTGCTTCACAAGTTGATACAGTTTTCTTGGATTTTCGGCAAGCTTTTGATTCTGTACCACACAACTGACTTTTAGCGAAGATTCGAGCATATGGTATACCAAATCAGATTTGCGAACGGATATGTGGTTTTCTAACTGGTCGATCTCAATATGTCGTCGTTGACGGGGAAGCCTCTTCTAAGATAGATGTCACTTCGGGAGTTCCTCAACGAAGTATATTAGGACCACTTCTTTTCTTAATATTTGTAAACGATCTCGGTAACCACGTCTTATGCTGGTTGCGATTGTTTGCCAACGATGCAGTTATCTATAGGGAAATAAGGTGCTCCGACGATTGCTTAGAAGTTTAGCACGATTTGGATGCTATTTCCGATTGGTGCCATAATTGGCAGCTTACACTTAATTGCAAAGAGTGCAAGGCAATGTGAATAAGTAACAAAAAGAATCAGTTTGCTCACGAGTACAAAATAAACAATTCAGCTGTTGACAGGGTTGATTCCCTGAAGTATCTGGGGGTGATAGTACAAAGCAACATGAAATGGAACTTAACTTCCGTCGTAGGCAAAGCTAATTCTAAATTGCGATTCACAGGTTGTATTTTGAGGAACTGTAATGCTCAGACAAAGGAGATAGCGTATAAAAGCACTAGTGCGTCCGCATCTGGATTACTGTTGTGGAGTTTGGGATCTGTACCGCAAGGGCCTGATCGATTCAGTGGAGAGGGTGCAGAGGAGAACCGCTCAATTCATGACTGGTTGCTACAGCCCTTATGAAAGCGTCACAGAATTGATACATAGATTGGGCTGGGATAGTTTGAAAGACAGACGACGTAGTTTGCATTTGAATTTCTTGGAGAATATGCGAAAATCTTTAAATTACGAGTGCAATGAAATACTTCTTCCGCCACCCTATTTGGGTCGCAATGACCGGAGGGATAAGATTTTAGAAATAAGATGCCGTTCTGATGCTTTTATGTATTCCTTCTTCCCTCGTGCTATTCGGGAGTGGAATGCACGGGTTTAAGATTTGGTGCTTAGCACCCTCTGCCACCCACAATATTTGTGATTTGCAGAGTATGGATGTAGATGTAATAAACCATTTGGCCCTCACCACTAATAATGTTCCATTGATGGCAATTAATTAAACTAGTAAATGACCTAATCTTTACTTGGTGCTGCTGCAATCGTGGGTGTCCTATATGTCCCTGCTCCATGCACACACATGTGAACATCTGCACCACTCTAAAACTCGAGGGTGACTAACTAAGAAGAAAAATGCTTTTTATTACCACTCAGGCTTAGCACTAATTCCACTAACGGTAGGTCGCAGTAATATTACATTACCTCGCTAATTGACTATAATATTTGATTTAAAAAAAAAGTAAGCATTTCCCCTCCAAAAGGATGTTTAGATGTAAATAAATTCTAAAATAAAGTACATATTGTCATATTATTCTGAATGATTATAATACAACTGGAAAAAAGTGCTTATACAAGGATTTGCTCACACTAGGATTGAATGTGCAAGTCCGTTACCAAAACATTCGCTAAAAAAAAAAGAAACTCATATGGTTGGTAAATATTGTTCGTGTCAACTCTCTGGTGTGTGTCTCAAGTTTTGTTACTGAAGGCTGCTGTATACCAGCTTCAGACACCTGCTACATTGTTGCATGTCCTATAAATGAAGGTAAATAGAACGCTTTAATCAGCTGACTGCTGCTGCTTTGCTTGACATCTCGAGGATAAAAGGAACAGATGTGGCATAGGAAATATCGGTTTCTACACTGTAGTCGACAGCAAAATATCAAAAGTTTGTCACCATAGTGTGGAGATGAATGGCGCTAGCAATAGAAGGTATGTTAATAGGTACATAATATAGATTGCTGTTGTGCTCTTACGTTGGAGGAATGGGTATGTGTACGCACATAGCGTCACATAAAGAAATCGGTTGGGAAGTCTTCACTCGAATCATAATGACTTCACAACATCAGCTATAATTTAACTGCTATCTATCACTCTAATGACCTGAAATGATTTTTAAAAATCTATCTTGAAAAGTGCAAAGTTGTTGTAGGCCTCTTCAGATTCTTGCACCATCATCTGGCCTGCCTACAAGTCTGTCAGCACTATATGAATCTTCTTCTTACTAGCTATGAGGAACAATGGAAAATTCAAAAGTCTTAATGAAAGTCACTGAATGGATGCCATTTTTGTCAGCAAAATCTTCCCAGTTGATCTTTTCATAACTCAAAGCCACAGAAGCCGCCAAACAATTCATCACCTCAAAGTACTTGCCGAGCTCATCCTTCAATATTTCTGTTACCTGAAACATCACTTTTTTCTCTAGTTCTTTCTTTATGATCAGGGGGGTTTGTACCTTTAGTCTGTTATCTACAAGAACTGTCATTTAAGCATCCACCTTTTCTGCATTGTCATGTATCCATTCCACTTCCATCGCTTTGGCATTAGTCTTCACCTCTATGTAGCCTTGTCAGATGCCTTCCTGTAGAGTTTGCACATGGTCTTCGATTTCCTCAATGCACTGGGTACAGTTGTTTTTGTAATCGCAAACATTGCTTCGCAAGGCACCTGTTTCGTGGCGCAGATGACACACTTCATTGGCAAACTCCTGCTTTAAATCTGTGAATTATACAGGCCCTTTGATTGCATACTACACGTCCTGGTACTCCTCTAGGTCTTTCTTCAGTTCGACTGTTTGGGATTTTTGTTCTTGAAACAATTTGGAATTGAGAGTTTTAATGTTAGGTTTAAGATCTGTTGCTAAATTTTCCGCATCTGGCTTACGTTCAGCTTTTAAACCTTCAGATTTGAAATGGAGGGTTTCACTAGTTAATTAAAAGCCCATATTTAGGTTTTCATATTTGGAGTGGAGAATTTCTTTATTTGATCAAATTTCTGTTGTAAAGCTTTCTAGAAAATTAGGCCATCCTGGGTTAGCAGCCTGCATGTTTACGCTTTCAGTATGAAAACTAGTGCACAAGCATATAAAGGGTCACTTCATGCAAAAAGAAAAAAGAGAGAGAGATGATGATTACCTTGTTAGTTATCACAAGGTGACATATTTCCATTGTCATGCTTTTTACCAAATTTAACTCCTACAATGGCCAAACATACTTTAGATAAGGAAGGTTGGTAGCTAAGCATGGGTGTATTTTTTTGGTTAGGTGATGTGAGGTGTTGAGGAAGGGATAGAGGGTATAATGCGATGCATTCCAGGAAGAGATCTGAGAAAATCTTAGCGACATCAATGAATATGCTTTTAGGGTTCCAGGCCAGGGGAGACCTGGTTGAGAAAGACAGGATTATAGTTGATTTTAAGTTGTATCCTCTTGGCTTTCCAGGTGGAACTGCGTTGATTTATTAAAATCATGTTACATACAGTGACCAGGGAAGCTTTCATAATCATTTGATTTTAAGTTTGTTTCAGCATGATGGTCAGTTTTGGGCTTGGGATTTCTGTTTGCGGAACAATTATGGAGAGTACTTACAGGATATAAGGGTTAAGGTCAAGTTATTGGAGTAAAGGGTAAAGGATTTTTAGCCGGAGGAGATGCATTTGCCTTGGATGGCTGGGCTGTAGAGGTGGAAGTGTTTTGTGTCTACTATCAAAGTAGAGACAATGCTGTAGGTTTGTGGATAGATGTGTTTAAGTGGACATTATGCGCAAAGATATGTTTTAGTGATTCTGAATAATTTTGTCATCTTCCTTTTCCATAATACAAACACTTAAAATATTTTCTCCATTTTTCTTTAGTTGACAAATATCAAAACAAAATAAAAAATCTTTAACAAAGCAAAAATGTTTGGAACCAGAAACTCTTTCAGTATGGATTTAAAGCTGTTAGGTTTCTCATGCATAACATTTTATTTGTGGTACATTGAATACAGAATCTGCAGTAAATTAAATCTCCTTTTTTACAATTGACAATATGATCCAACTGGCAGTGTGATACACATTGTGATAAAATCGATCCTTTTATTATAATTAATTATAGAATTAGAGCTACATCAGGCTGTTGTGATAATGGCAATGGTAGTGGTAATCCTTTCATATTTTATGGTTTTCTTTGACTGTTGATACATTGTATCACCAAAGCTAATCTCAATCATATCTATATTTTCAAAACTTGTTGTAATACTTCTACCTTTATTAACATGGTATGTATGTGATACAAATAACATTATTAGTTTTAGATATTTATGCATTAAATTATTTCTTCCTGTACTAATAGTCGCTGTTTGTAAAAAAAAAAGAGAGAGAGAGAAGTTATGTGTATGCTTGTTTTATTTGTTTTAGATCTGTGGAACCGCAATATGCAGCAACAGCAGGCATGTTTGGTGGTGCTGTGCTGATAACAGGAATCTTCTCGGGTATCATATTTACCCTTGCACTACCTGAGTTTGTTTCCAGAGTTAGCTGGAACCTGTAAATGCTTACTAGTTTGACTATACTTTTAGTTAGTCTACCAGAAAAATGAGAGACTCACCATATCATATTTCTCAACTATTCATTGACATTATTACATTTCAAAATAATTTACATTCAAAGTTTTAAAAATAAGGTTATTTGTTCGTGTTATAAGTAGTTTAATGTTCTTTCATGGCTTCCCTTTTTTATTTTAGCTACATATACAGTAATTTTTAACATCTAACATGAGTATATCAATAGTTTTAACCCCCAAAGGTCGCATATTCTTTCCTGTTTATATCGCACATTATTTGAAATTTTAGATAGATTGTTTCAGCGGTGAAATTACTTCACAAAAACAGTGTTTCCTACTGAAGGTTATAGCTCTATCATTAGTATTAAATATTACCAAGTATATTGAGAAGCCCTGTTCCACTATTATTGATTGCAGAAACATTTTTTCAATAAAAATGGGATCAAAAAACTTGCAATATTTTACAGCAAGCTTCAATACACAGATTCAGTGGTCAGGGCAAGAATAATTATTTATTCTGTTTAACTCTTTGGCAATAATAGAAGAAGAAGAAATCTGTACTATAGGAGATGTAAAGAAACTTTAACTAAGCTGTAAACCAAATCATTTCTCTCTCCTAACAACAGTACTGTTAAATAATGACAGAGAGGAACAATTCCTTGCCATAGACCTGAGAACTACTGCAGATTCACCAAACAATAAATTAAAAAAAAAAAAAAAAACCATGAGTTTCTTGGAAAATTGCAAATTTTAGGAATAAAGCATTCAGGAAATGAAATAAATGTGCAGTATGTTGTAGCCAGGGAGAACTTGTGATGTTGTGCTGCCTTTTGTCATCAGCAGTGATTCCTTTCACTGCCCATATGTAAAGTCACTCAGTTGCATCTTTAATTTCCGACTGATACCATTTTAGTAATAACAGAAATTATTTTTCTTCAACCCAGTGCACTTTACATTTTTCTGTTGACAGTAGGCTTAGCACAAAAATACTTTTGCATAATTTCTGTGAATCTGGTGTTATCAATGGTATGCAATGATATTCTCTTTCATCATAATTTTATTAATGTACTATTTTCTAGTTGAAATGTGCAACAGCACTTTAGCTGCTTATTTAACTGGCAATGTAATAAATAATGATCAACCCAAAGAAGTCACTGGTGAGAGTATCATCATGCTTTCTTAGATAATGGATGCAAAATTGGCTTCAGAATATTCCATCATTCTCAAATAAGGAAAAATGTTATGTGCTTTTTATCATTGTTTGAATACTTATATGAGTATTGATAATTTCCTATCTAGTATACTTGTCTAAAAATCTTTAATAGCCATTCACTTTTTTTTTTGTGCAAGTATGTGCTGTAATTGAATGTTATTCATATATGTAATCTATATATATATAAAATCTGAAGTGTGCGTAAACTTCATCATCATGAATGAACCACTGGACCAATTCAAGCCATATTCATACAAAATGTTATTGAAGTGGCACGAAAGAGTTTCTTAAAAAAAATCCATTCAGGTTGGTGGTGCTGAACTCTGGTAGACATTTCGACTGCGGTAGATGTCTGCCGGCAATATTATATGGATTCCTGCAAGTATGAGCAAAGCTGGCCCAAAACTATAGGCTCCATCATCACGTATTGGAATAAAACATAACTAAAAACCTTACTGGCCACTTCAGTAGCATTTGGTGTGAATATGGCATCAATAGATTCAGTGATTTGTCAGTAAAAAAAAAAAAAATGTAAACACATATGGCATTGAATGGAAGGAATGATTGGCCAAACCATGGGACGTCCTGGTGTAGCTCATATGATCACACACAACTCTTAAAAATTCCTGGCCCCACTGGGATTTGAACGCGGGTCTGGACTCTGATCCACCAATGGTGTGATGGAAGAAGAAGATTTCAGAGATTTTTTGCAGTCGAAATACCTACCCCAAGTGATGTGTTTGATTTTGTGGTTCTATTAAGAAGTTAATATCACAGTTCAAATTCAAACAGATAAAGCAATCTGTCCATACATGCACCAGGCAGCACCACTTCAAATATTGCTTGCAGAGAAACCATGTTAGCAATTCTGGAGTGTGCCTGTGGGTCACCAACAAACTTCCCCAATTAGTGGTAGCTTCAGGGAGGCGTAGAAACAAATGTTATGATCAAATGTATTTCATACAGTGGAAATTTGGGACAGGCAAATATCCAAGAAAAATAGAGGGTGGCTCCTCTGCTTTTACCAACCCAGCCAAAAATTTCTTTGATTTTTTATTTGCAAATTAACAGCGCACATCTGACATCCATTATGACGAAGTTGCGGTTACAGCTAATATATTGTAAGTACAGTGTCAAAGACAACAAGTTTCAAAACAGTGTTTCTCAGTTTAGCTTTTGATTCTTACTGAATTTCCATTGGTGATTATTTGTTTCTTTCATTTATGATGTAATAAATGTTTGAAGCAGTAATCCCAGTCTTATCGATAATTTATAGGACTTACACTGTAAAGATTTCAGTAATATAAAATCATTTCATAGTGTTAAAGAATATGATGTCAGCACGAATAAAAATTCTTCGTTGGGTGGAAATGGGTAACTCTGTATTATTTTAAGAATTAATTAATTAATAACTGATATATATGATATGGTTATTTATAAATATAGTATCAAGAAATTCATAAAGTAATGCAAACCAGAAACAATAAAAAATCTGCCTTTATATCTGTGACACAATGTTTAGCTCTATAAAATGGCCAGGCGACAATGGGCGTAACCTTGGCCCGAGGGCCCCTATAGTCGGTGATTGGGCCTCCCATCAGCCCGCGGGTCCCGGGTGCTTTTGACGTGCTTACTCCCCCCTAACGCTGGCCCTGTTTGTTCTATAGATCTCTGTTGAGTGCAGGCCTCTTTGTATGTGTTCTGCCAACTTATTAAGGCAAATTAATCTGTCTAATGGCAGCTTTCCTTGCTGCAAACCATATTGCTAATACGCAACATTTCTTGGCATTGAGAATTAATATAGTCTTCTCGAGTGTCTAGCCAAATGAGCAGGGTATTTTCACACGATATTTCGGCGATGGGCATCTTTGTTGCCATCTGCTGGTAAAGATAATTCCAATCACCAAAATATTGTTTGAAATTACCTAATATTGTGTCAAAATACCTTGCTCACTTGGCTAGACTATACATATTGCAAATATTACAGTATGCATACATCCCCATCATTTACTTCAACGCTTCCCCCTAGTAAAGAAGCATTCTCTAGTATGGGTCAAAAATTCATAGGTTGTGGATATCTTGCTTGAGTATCAAATGTAGGAATTGAAGTTGGTGCAAAAGAAAGCAGCTAGATTCGTTTTGTGCGGATTATTAAAGAACTCAATAATTCATTGGTATAACGATAGGCTATGTTCGGAGTCATTGGAAGATAGTGGGTGGGTGCTTACAGTACTGTTTCAGTATGAGGCCTGGTGAATGCTGCATAAAGAATTAAGAACAGTATGTGGAAGGGAAAAGAGAGAAAAAATATCATAAATTAGTAATTTGTTTCAGGCATAAAGGAGTGAGAATCTTTTAATTTGTAAGTGTTAATTTGTAAATGTGTAGGCTTGGAATATATGCAACTAATTGTCTTTTCTTTTCTCTCTCTCTCACACACACAAGGGTCACTACGAAAGTGTTGTGGTGCAGCCAAACTAATTTAAAATCGCTGTGTAGCTTTGTTCACAAAATCGGCTTCCTCACATTATACACACCTCTGCATTCTCAGAAACTACTTTTATATTTTTTTAATTTTCTTGAACAATTGAAAATTCACTTTCAAACTTCTTCTTCAGGGTTGAAAACCATCTTTTTAGGAATGAGAATAGAAGAAATGCATGGAGCCAGATCAGGGCAGTAAGGGGATGAGTCACTAAATTGACCTCCACGAAATGTATGGTGGTTTGTGCTGTGTGAGTAGATAATGGAGGAGAGTTCCTTATAGTTTTTTATGTCCTACATTCTCAAAAACTCTGGAAAATTTTGAGGAGACAAACTTTTGTGTACTGTTGATCCTCCAAAGAAATGGTTGTCTTGTGACTGTTTATTTAACAGTAAACAGTGACCACTATTTTCTTGTTGCCACTATGGGGATGCTTCATGGATGTTGGAGATTGTCATCAGACAGGGATCACGCTGCAGACTGATGTATAGTCTCTGCATCAAACTGGTCAATAGTAATATTGTCAAAAACCCATTTGAAGACTGCTGCGTAAAACCTAGCCAGCATTTCTTTGCATCATCCAATGCAAGATGAAACATTTCTGGCCCAAAGAAATTTCTTTGTTAGTCTTTACCGTCCTCATGATTCAATCTATGAGACTGTAGTGATTGTTTTTGCTGACCATGTTTTTCTCTGTCATTGAAGTGGATGGACAACCCCTCGTCTCCTCATCTTTCAGCTCTTTAAATGATGGTAAAATTGTGGAACATGCAAGGTCACAAAAATCCCATTGTGAATGTTTAAGCCTTTGAACCTCATTTAACACACATTTAAAATCAGAAGATTTTGGCATGAACGTGATCCTTTTCAAACTCCATTATACCCATTAGCTTTCAGCACAGACTGTGTAGTTTTCCCTTATGCTTCTGGAAAGTTTGAAGATAACTACCTGCTGTTGGTTTACTTAGAAGGGATGGGGATACCCAATGGAGCATTAAATTTATGTAAGTCACCTCTCATTTTTACAAATCTGAAATCTTTCTGAGTGACTCTCATACTTAGCCTCCACCAATTAAATCAAATAAACCACCATCCATCGCATTTTTAGTACTATTATCGTTATTTTTATGCTTCTTCTCTCCCCCCCCCCCCATTTAGTCTGTGAATTATTTCTCAGGTCAGTTTCTCTAGCCCAAAGTTATCTGTACTCTGTCATCTATAGTTGATTCCTCTCTTTGCTACCAACCACTTATTGTCTATCTTTTCCTGCCCAGTGCCTGATTTACGATAGACATGCACACAGGCTACATGATGATGAAGAGCTTCTTTTCCCTCCCCAAAAAATACCCTTTGATTTAATGTAATATTGCCTCTTTCCTCCCACTGGCATTGCTAGTTGGTTTCCTGGATATAATTAACCTTCCAGATATTCTTTCTCACATATAGCTCGACTTGTTAGAATAAATTGTACATTGTGTGTGTGCTGATCCTTCATGCTGTTGAATTAGTATGCACATCACAATATTGGTTTCATGTAGAATGTGAAAAGCAATAAGTATGTTACTGTATGACGTAGTTCATAGGAAAGCCATGAAAGAAATTCTTGTAATTACTTCATTTCCAGTTTTTTTTTCTGTTCTAATATGCTGCAAGGCCAAACCACAAATGTTTTCGCTCTTTGTTTCAGTAAATTAGATTTTGTACAGCCGAGTTTCATTGTATTGCTAAGGCCAGTTTCCAATAAGTGGTCTTCCATGTTTTCCGTCCTCAGATGATTGTTTAGAGGCCTTATCTGCACTTTTTGTTTAAATCAAGTTTATTGGTTAAAAAAAAATACTGGTACACTTTTGTGCTCTGCAGCATATTTCATGTAAAATTGTGTTTTCAGATGATATAAATATCTTGTACAGCTGTAAAAGTGTTTTATATTATATACAGCCTTTAAGTAATAAGGCTGACAGTTAAATCACTGGACCAAAGAATATTTTGCAAATTTGATGAAAGTGAAAACATTGGTGCTCAAAAATATACTGTAGTTGTAGGCAGATGATAACTTGAAACTGCAATAATATGAATTGTAGAACAGTGTTATTTATTCAGATTAGTGATTGCATATTTCTTTTTTTAACTGTAGAAAGAACCGTTTTAGTAAATACATCAAAAGAGAGACTGTATCTTTTGTAAAACCTGTTAACTGAGTAAGGTGTTAACTCTTAGATTCCTGTTAAGTGTGGTGAATGTGATTAATAAAATGAACACTGTTGAACATTGTGCAAGGCATTACGTACCATGCACCTGTGCAATCAAACTTACATTTGCATTTTGATTCCGACAGTATCAGTCAACCTGTTGTTTTTGTGTATACTTTCTGTGAGAATGAATATTTGCTGCGGATTCCGACAGTATCAGTCAACCTGTTGTTTTTGTGTATACTTTCTGTGAGAATGAATATTTGCTGTGTAGCTCTTTTTCTTCACTTACTGAGTACTGTCTGTCCAGAATAGCTGAAAATGCACAATTGTGAAAGTTTATTTGTTTTTTGCCCATTGTATAAATGTTTTCTCATTTGTTATGAAATGCTACTATCAAGGTGTAACTTATATTATTCTATATCATACAAAAGAACTAAATATTGGGACAATCTTCAATTAATGCAATGCATATAATACTTTAAGCAATGAATAACCTTGAAATTCAGTATATAACATGACTATTTATATTGGCAGTAGTTAACATTTGAAGAAAGAATACTTAAAGAATGAAAATCTAGAAAAACGCTTAGTGTATTAATCATTTTTATAGTTGTCAACGTGAGATGTGCCTTGGAAACTGTCTCAGGTTTACCTGGCAGCTACATTCAGTAGCAATTAGATACAAAGATTTTTTTGTTTGTCTACTTCTAGAACCTATTTTTCCACAAATCCCAACCTTTCAAAAACATCATCTATAATCTCTGAATTTAGTCTCATATTCATATAAATTCAACACAGGTCTTCACTGAAATTAATTATTTATTACATACAATTTGTTTCTTTACTCAAAAAGGTACACTTTCTGAAATGCACGCCATTAATCAAAAGATTGAAACAAATTAGTAGAGATTTCAGGATTAATTACGATTCTTCCTATTTCTTTCTACCTCACACCATCTGTTTTTCTTTAACTATCTCTATTTTTTGTGTCTATAAAATGATATAAAGTCAAATTAAAGAAAGTGAACCCATCAGAAACTAAAGTTAAAGACAGGAAGATTGCAATGACACAAAAAAAACCGAGACTTTTGATGTCCGCCAGATACTATAACCACAGTCAGTGGAGGAATTAGTGACAGTGATGAGAGTGGAATAAGGAGACAGGTGGGTGATTTCATGAAAAATGAAAATAATTATTACCAAAAAAAAAAGTGCTTACCAGAGACAGAGTTGATTATAGGAGGATAACCTTGTGATGGGTTGTTGATTTGCAGTAAAGATTCTCATGATTGTTACTGGATTTACAGGAATTTGCAACAGTTCTGTATGGTCAAGATTTTTGATTCAGACAATTTGATTGGTGGTTAGGCTGACATAGGAGTGTTCACAATGGAGGCGTGCAATTTCATATACAAGTTTGGATGCTGTGCAGGTGGCCTGTCCAATAATGGGGGAAGGTGTTTATGTTCATCTTTTATTTCATTATTTTCTTGTTATCTTCGTCCTCGGCAAATGATGTTTTAACTTTCTATATCTTTTGAATTCATACCGTCTTATGGCATTCTATACATTCCATTATTCTTATAAAATAATATGAAAAGTAATTCTCAGAATTAATTACTGATTTTGTGTAAAAGCTGTTGTTTTAAAATGAAAAACTAGTCATGAAAATGAAGTTATCGCATACCAAAATCTGAATTTCTAGGATACAGCCATCGAGGGAAAAAAAATCCGGGGGACTGATTGTGTATTAAATTCACAAAAAAATTATTTTGTAAAAACTTTTTTTTTAAATAAAAAAGGGTTATAATTACATGTCATTTAAAGTCATGTTCATTTTTTTGTTTTATGGAATTGTCTATTAGTTTGCGTATATAAATCAAACGTACAAAAAATTCAGTTGGAATTATTTGAGAATATTTTTTTATATAAAATTTATCTACTACAAATTACCCATTTACTGGTAACAATGGAAAGAAAGAACTGCCAAGAGGCAATATTTATATGGAAAGGATAGATAAAATACACCCAACACTCACCAAATTTGAAAGAAGTAAGGCAACAGCAACACAATACACAAACACAGAAAATACAATGTTTTGGGTTAAACTCTTTGTCAAGTTAAAAGAAGTGGCTGATCTCACGCAAGCCTTGTGGTTATCGCAGCCAATCACTGCAAGGCCTGTGTTGTATTTTCTGTGTTTGTGTATTGTTTTGTGTTGCTGCTGCCCTCCTCCCTTCAGCTTTGGTGAGTGCTGGGTGTATTTTATCTATACTTTCCATATAAATTACTCATTTAGTTGTTTTTCATAAATTATAAACTCCATTATGATTGCTATAGATTTTTTAATAACCTGATGAGGTCTCATATTTGTATAAATTATTAAATATTTTTCATATCAGCCTTTTTATAAATTAAAGGTAGCTGGATTTTTGTTCCAAGTTAAAGCGTTCAGAAGTTATGACGCGAGTCGCACCCTCTTTCATTCAGATGGTATGAAAAACAAAAAAGCAACATAATTGTCTGTGTTAATATATCATCTTTTATTGGTACATACTGAGGTAACATGTTAAATATTTCCTTCTTTCCCTCCCTCCTTCCTTCCTTTTGCTTGGCCAAAGAAAAAAGTGTATATACTCTTTGTATTCATGTGTTTGTCATACAGCCATAGTTCAGTGATTCATTATATATCTCAGCCAGCTCCTTCTATTTCTGATAATAACAGTGACACTTAGTGAATTATTTCTGTAGAATATAGTTTTGAACTTTGTAATGTTAACTAAATTTTTTATTGTTACCACATATAGCGAGAAAAACAAACTAAGAAATTCATAATTGTATTATTTACAAGTTTCATAAATGCAGCAGTTTTGTTTCTAAAATGCAGTATTGTGCCTTAATTGTTTTTATTTTTATTATTTTGTAAGGCTTTGTTGTTGTCAGAAGATTTATAGAACAAGTTTGAAATGACGGAGGAGAGAATTCAACTGCTCCGATATAAGCTTGGTATTTATGCACTACTTTTGGTAGTTTTGTTACTTGGAACATGTAATTTTCATGTATTTCATGGGCAACTAAAGAGTGAATTTATACTTGAGTGGAGTTACCATGTTTTGCAGTTTCATGAATAAATACTTGTATTTGATATAATGGTTGTTATTTTTTAATTTTCATTTCTTACATGCGACTTGAATGATGCATTTCAGATTGAATCGTAATGTATTTTTTTCATAGTTTTCACAAATTGTAGTAGTTGTAAAATTTTATACCAGCAATAAAATACATCATCATTTTGAGCTGCTTTCCAACCACCGGCCTGGTCTGCTTGGAACAAAAACTCTCAAAGGCTTCCTATCCATCCACCGTCTCTCTCCTACCAGTGGCAGATTGTGACTAAATTTAGTGGCAGTGCTGGTTTGAAAATATAGGCCTACCTGTTCATGGTTGTTGTTAAATCAAAAAGATAGTTTTAAAAATAATACTTGTGGTTGAATGAACTCTCTTCATGGAGAAAGAGTTTTGAAAATTTAAGCTGTTGAAGGTCACTTAGTCACATATTTCTTTCAAATGCAAGGATGCCATGGAAAAAAATTTCTATAAAATATAGAGAGAGCCATGAACAAAAGAATCAGCACCATGGTAACCATCTAAATCTAATGAATATGAATACATGTGGGTGGATATAAATTTATGCCATTTGATTTCTATACCAAAATGAAGCTAAACCTAAGGGGTTCACCCATTTCATTGAAGTTAAAATTTTATAATTTCTTTTATGACTTTGCACCTCATTCATTAGAGATGGGAAAGAACTGGGTGCAAAGAAATGAAAGGAATTTTGCCTAGAGTGATTTTTTGAAACCATGGAAAACCAAAATCATGATGTCCAGACAGGGATTCGAAACTGCATTCTACCAAATGCAAAGTAAGAGCATTGCACCACGCTCAGTTAAAATTATATGTATTGCATAAATGCATTTTTGACACTCAATAATAATAATAAGTTGTGAATTCAAATAATTCAAGATATGAATATCATATTGAATGAAAATTCAGACGAATTGAGAACCTCCTCCTTTTTTGAAGTCGGTTAAAAAGTAACATTTATACTACAATATGTGTAGAACAATGCCTTTATGAAAGCTGAACCTCCAGTTTTCTCACAAATAAAACATTAACGTTGTAAAATGCAATTATATGTGTGTCAAATAGTGACATATTAGTGATTACTAAATAACATCTTACACCATAGTTTCACATACAAAATGGCACTGCGAAAACCACTGAGATGTTTTGCTATCCTGCTGTTTTACTTCAGAATTTTTCTCTAATTGTACTAGAGATATGTCATTAATTATTAAACTTAATCCCAAAAATCCTCAATTTTTCCATGGATAATAATAAATACAAAAAAAAAAAAAAGACTTACGATATCCACAGTGTTATGCACAGAACAAACAAATGCCACGTTTCTGGCATTGTAGCTAGTGCAGTTCCATATCGGGATTTTTTTTCTACATTTTTGTTGTTCATGAATGAGGGGGCATTATTAACATTAAGTTGAGTGATCTCCGTTACACTTGGAGAATTATTGTGGAAAACTATTCATTAATATACTGGTATCGATAGTTTGAATGGAAATGTAGGGGATGCTGCAGTTCCTATCAACGAGCCACCACTCGCTTCTATTGTCAGCCAATTTCTTCCCTTTTCATAAACACACTTTTTGACACCTTTTACCCATTGGTCTTCCTCTTGGCCTCTTCCCTTTCTGCTCCATATACAACAAATTCCTTGTTATCTTTTCCACTCTCTTCACATGACCATACCCCTTGTAACACTATTACTGGCCCAAGGTAGTGCCTTATAATATTCCCCTTTCTTAAATCTTTATTGTTACCAGATCATGACGAAAGCTAAAGCAGTACTGCTACACATTCGGCCTCTGCTCTCAACAGAGATTTCAGGCAACTTCAGATTCCTGAAACTCAAAAACCAACAAACAGAAATTGTTTTGCAAACTGCTGAAATAATCGAAATAAATTCTGTTAATAGCCTGAAACTCTTACATTTACCTGTCATTTCTTTTACAGTTAGGTGCACCAGCCGATATTTAAATAGAAATAAAGGAATCAGAAGATTGCACGACGTGCAAAAATAAATCAATAAAAATGTTCATAAATATTTCTATCAGCTGCTTTCTCAAAAATATGGTACAAAACTATTCTGTCATTTACGTGAACACACACAGTAAGTTCCCTATATCCGTTCACATAAACATTTACGCCCACTATGTCTATTGGACACCTGTAAGTCCGACGAGTCAAAGCTAAAATTTGCCTTTTGACAGAAAATCTTCATTGCTGCCATCAGCTGCGCTCGTCAGTGACTACACGCCCCTGATCCAGATACTGGTGGTCGAGAGTTCCTCCCAGATATACGGCAGATAGAATCCCATCTCTTTGACGACGTTATGGAATGATTCATAGTGCTCACAAAGTTCTGCCATGACGTTCTTTTGCCATCCCTGACACGGCATGCCTTGGCTCTTGCAATTTGTAATGCTGCGAGGTTTTCAGGTGGAACCTAAACAGACGCTGAATAGGGGAATGACATTCGACGTTCCACCAAGCGACAGGCATTCTGCGCAGTGCTCCGGACCTGCAAGCCATGGAAATATCAGCCGCCTGGTGAATCATTTCTGTGAAGTTTTTCACCTTACCCGCAATGTTCCCACACTGCTGTAGAGTGACGTAACAGCGGTAAAGTTTTCAATCAGCTTTGCTGATATTCCATTTTCATTATGTAGCTTTTCCCCCACGTTCGAACTCTACATGCAACCATATTGGGAAGTTGTCGCTTCCATGTAGGTCACGATCCACTTCCCAATGCATGGAGTCTGCAGTTGAAGGAGAGCAGAAAAGAAGGGTCAATGGCAGAGGACATACTGGAAGCAGTAGTGAAGTGTGTCATCTGACTGGTATTGAGAATGCATATATCTTCTCGC
The DNA here is from genome assembly GCA_031002005.1 of Vandiemenella viatica. NCBI lineage: Eukaryota > Metazoa > Arthropoda > Insecta > Orthoptera > Morabidae > Vandiemenella > Vandiemenella viatica. The sequence goes on along the minus strand of CM061920.1, from coordinate 20,549,962 downwards.
TCCAACATTCTACAAATTTCCCAACCTCTGGGGCAATCAGTCGTCGAACCCCACATTGCACTGTGTGCGTTAAAGTCTCCCAACAGGCCAAGAAATTTACCGCAACAAATCAGCAAGTTGACCGAAATCAACTGATGACCCTGGCAATATATATAAGGAGCATACTGTCAATTTTACAGGTCTATTAATTCTGGCAGCAACTGCTTGTAGAGTAGAGGTGAGAGCAACAGGTTCGGAGACGATAGTTTTCCGTACAAACACGGCCACTCCTCCCTTTGCTCGATCACCCTCAGTATCATCCTTTCGGAAAACGTCTAAATGCCTCTTGGAGACATAGACACAAAGGATCAGCTCTTCTTTGTGAGCCATTAAGCTGTTAATGTTCACCTGAAGTATGGGAGCCATTCTATCTGTTGATGCTCACCCACCCTGGTTCTGGTGGGTCTTCGGTCACTGTATGCTGAGGAATGGGAACAGACTCATCCACCAGTATTTCAGACATCTTCGACCCAGAGAACTCCTCAAATCCCTGCATATTTGTTTTCTTCCTCTGCCTTTTCTTTTTCCTACTGATGGGCAGTCTGGGAGGAGATGAAGAGTGGTACTTAACAAACTGGGTTGAGTCCGGCTGTCTGAACTTTGGACCTGGATCTTCTAGCCACCTCCATTGAAGTCTGTAGCAGATGGTGTTGCTACAACTGTTACAGCAATATGATGATATCGGAGGTGCCATTATTTTGACTGCTACTACTGGAGTGGTCGAGGTTGCAGATGTGTTGCTACCAACATCTGCAGTCTTAGTTGTTATGACCTTGGTGGATTTTGTACCGCTCTTGCACATGACCAAGTTTTGCTCGTGTTCATGTCTGCAAAGCAACACATTCTTTCCTGACAGGAGTTCATACCATCTTGGAAAAGCCAGTTCCATAAATTGGAGCGGCGAGGGACTTGGCCTTCTTCTTTGCTTCGCTGTAAGGTATTTGCTCTTCCGTTGACACTCCCTACTCCAAGCAGGGTGTGACACAGAGTAGTTGACGCACACCTGTACACCTGTGGGAGTGTGCAACTGACACCTGGCTTGCCATATCTACCACAGGTGGAGTTGCCCTTGTATGAGACTGTCGTATGTCCGAACTTCTGGCACTGGAAGCACTGCATTGGGTCCGGAACATACGGGTATACATTTAGATTAATGTAACCTGCTTTAATACACTTGGGCAACACTGGAGTGCCAAATGTCAGGACGAAGGTGGCAGTCTTTTCAAGACTACCATTTACCCTCTGTGTAATCTGATGAACCTCAACCACTTTTTCATCTTCCCACTCCTTAATGAGTTTCTCAGTCCATATATCCATAATGTCACGGCAGGTGACAATGCCTTTAATACAGTTCAGATTAAATGGAGTTCGTTTTTAACGGCGAACACCCCAAGCTTGATTAAATGAGTTGGGCTGCCTGCCTACTGGTGGATGTTTCCAACAGCAGTGCCCCGTTCCTCAATTTTTTAATCGACTTTAAGGTGCCTACAAGACACTCTAGGCCTTTGTTGATGTAAGAAGGGGACATTTCCTCAAAGTTACCCTCTATTATTTCCATGACTATAAAGAGTTTTCTGTCTAACACACTTTTCAGTTACCCTAATTATTAGAATCAGGGGGGGGAGGCTATTCACCCTGATCCCCTTCTTACTATTATGGGTGATACCTTGCAGTCCACCCGATCCACAAGAAGTGGCAATTTTTTTTATTGTTACCTTGAATTTTTGCCCCATGAGTAAGGAGGAAAGGTCCAGTGCTACTTACCTCCATTGCGTTCCCAGCAGGCTAATACAACAGGTGCCCCTGATGTCACAAGTGATTGTCTCCCTCACCCATACACCTCCTCGGCACATGTCTAACCTTGAGATTGAGTGTGTGTTTTTGTACAGGTTTGTTCCATCCTCGCAATCCAGGTGATGAAGCCAAGATCCCCATTCTCCTAGACACAATACGTTCTACCGTCATGCCCTGCAGTGGTCGTTGAAGAATGGTAGGAGTTTATGGTGTGGGAAACTTGCGGAGCTCACAGGTTTCCAGCTCGGGCACCAGGGTTTCATCAAACCCGTACCTGGCACTTGAGTATCTATACATATATAATCTGCAATTCACAAAATTGTGGGTGGCAGAGGGTGCTCAGCACCAAAGCTAATCTCTTTGCTGTGCATTCAAATCCCTAATGGTACGAGGGAAAAAAGAATTCATATAAGAATCAGTCCGGCACCTTATTTCTCTAATTTTATCTTTCCTGTCCTTCCGACTCAAATAGGTTGGTGGAAGAAGTATTTCACTACACTCAAAAGTGAAAGTGGGAGTACGCATGTTTACCAATAAGTTTAAACGAAACGTGTGTCGTCTATCTACCAGAGACTCCCAACCTAGTCTACTAATCAGTTCTGTGACGCTTTCATAAGGACTGTAGCAAGCGGTCACGAATTGAGCAGCTCTTCTCTGTACTTTCTCTATACTTTTGATCAACCCCTTACGAAACGGATCCCAAATGGCACAACAATAGTCCAAATGTGGACGCACAAGAGATTTGTACGCTATCTCCTTTGTTTGTTCCCACATAAATTAAACGCGCTACCAATTGTATCACTTTAAACCTTATTTCACCTTTCTCCTCTAAATTCAAGATAGTAGGTGAAATATCTAACAAATTGGTTGGGACAGGAGTTGTAATTCTGTATTTGATGTTCGTGAATTGGAGTATACTGAGGACTTTTGTAATAATCCAGAACTTTACTAGTAGCAACTATTCTAATTTCACAAAGCATAAGTATCCATATCATACCAATAACACTCGGGTCACAAAGAATTCGATGTAGCCCATGTTTCAATAGATATATTCAAGAGACTTTGTTTGACATAAGTAGTTTAATAATTCTGCATTATTTAAAGATTATCTGGTATCAGCAACAGAAGATCCTCATCATGATGAAGAAGAAGCATCAAGGAAAACGAAGAAGTCGATATCAGGCAGGTTAGTTAACATCAGACCAGACAGACAATCAATCAATAACCACTTGGCCACTCAACGAACTCTGGTGTCATCTGCGGGACTCAAACCTTGCACCACACATACTAGAGCTCTATTAGAATGCCCATTGTCAATGGGCTGCTCAGCTATTGCATATTCTTCTGTCTGAGATTAAACTATTTAATGTGTTCCTTAGGCCATTCGTCAATTGTTCTTTATGACCGAGCGTGGTGGTGTAACGGCTACCGTTCTGGCCTCACATTCGGGAGGAACGGCAGTTCGAATCCCCGTCCGGGCATCCAGATTTTGGTTTTCCATGGTTTCCCAAATCACTCCAGGCAAATGCCGGGGTGCTTCCTTCAAAAGGCCATGGCCAAATTCCTTCCCATTCCTTGCCCCCCAATCCTTCCCCGCCTCTAAAGACCTCGCTGTTAGAGACACGTAAAACAGATTTTAAAAAAAAAATAATGTTCTTTATGTTTGTCCTATGTAATTGGTACTGCGTTTACATGGATTTTTGTACATGCAAGGTGCTTTAAGCATCAGATCATTCTTTCGAGATTGTAATAACTGCCCAATTTTGTGTTGTGGTTGAACAATTGATCATATATACACATTCTGTTTGTTGAGAAGTCTACCTTTTTTGGGTGTTAGTGCCCCAGAGAATGATAAGAAGGTAAGTGATTTGTGCTGATCAATAATATCTGAGATTTTGCCCCCACTAACTGCTTGGTGGATATCTACCATGACATAATCACTGTCATGACTGGATTTCAGATTTTGCAGCTTTTCCTGTAGATTTTCAGCAACTGAGACAACTACCTGTATCAAAAGTACTTAGCACGCTGCACTTTTGAGCAAGATGGTAGAAGCTCACAGCATTGAGGTATCAGTAAAGCCACAGTCTCCAATTTGTTTTCTGTTGCACCACCACATATAGAAAGGGGTATTACATCTCTCTTCATTTCAACTGTAAACTTATTAGGGTGAATCTTATTCAAGTGTTTCAGAAAGCCACATAAAGTGAGCCTCCCAAGAGGTCACATAAGGATCATGTCAAAACAATTAAGTTTTACAGGAGCAATGTCAAGCTGATTCTCTGGTTGTGCGATCGATTGGCTGTGTCTGTCGAGAGCTGCTCATCAAACTGCGATTTTGCATTCATCAGCTAAGTTTTTGTAGACTAAATTATTTTAAAATCTTTAATTATCATCTAAACTCTTAGAATTATTGCTAGCAAGAAGAATTATTTAAGATTACACCATAAATATCAGTTTTTAAATTTCGCGTCATTGTTGTTAACGTTATTGCTAGTTATTGCACGTTTCATTGGATTAAACTTAGCATAAGCTTGATAGTTAGATTACTATAATAATATAGCATAGGTAAAAATAGTAGTTTAAGTTATTTTGTAGTGTTAAATTTCTTATATACCGTCAAAAATAGTTCAAATCACTAGTTTGAATTTCGATTGTTAAAGCTTTCTGTATTGTCCTATATTAAGGCATTATTAGGTTTAAAATAACACAGTGTCTTAATTAATTAGTTCCGAAATAGTAATAAAATCAACTGGAAATAATAAATAATAAACATAAGTATTCATATATATCATTTAGTTACTCATATAGGTTACCATAGATTACATCATCGTTAAAAGCGACTATCGATATCGAAATCAAGTTTACGATAACAAAAACGTACGTTCTAATAATTAACGTGTTCTGTCTGAAATTTAATAGAGTTTAATTGCCATCTAATATATATATATACATATATTTATTAAAAAAAATTCCACCTTTCTTTTTAACTTTCATAAGTAACAAAATAGTTGTTATCCACATTAGCACTAAATAGTAGCGACCTACCATCTTAAGTTTGTTTCGAAATCCATTAGCTTAAGTTTTATTCATTGGTTCTTAAGTAGTTTAATTACCTAGTCGTTTTTCATAAAACTTCAATCAAATTAAGTATATATAACAATTCAACAGTTAGTCGAGTATAGCGCCTATCATATTTAGTAAAAAACGTTAAAAAATATAGTATAAACTTTATAAGACTACTTTATCAAATAAATTTAAGGTTTGTTTAGAAGAAGGTTGAAGAATTTGGGAAAATCATGACTGGAAACTGTGGCGCCTGTCGTAGGTACGTTGCGAAGGGGATGGGTTGTAGTTGGTGTAAGAAGTGGTTTCACTGGGCATGTGGGGAAGAGGAAACGGGGGAAATAAATGAGGCTCTCCCATGGTTTTGTTCACTGTGTGTTAGGGATGATAGGATGTGGGAGATGGGTGAAACGATTAGGGAGTTGCGTGAAAGGATCAGGGTTCTTGAGGCTCGTCCTGTGGAGGCTCAGCCTCTGCAGACGTGGTCTGTGGTGGCCTCGCCTGTGGAGGTTCAGCCTGTGGAGGCTCAGACTGCACAGGCACAGCCTGTGGGGGCTGAGCTTGTCGAGGCTCAAGCTGTAGAGGCAGAAAGTGGAGATAGTGGGTTGGAGGAAGTTGATAAGGATGGGTGGGAGCTGGTAACAGGTCGTAGGAGAATCATAGTTAACAGGATGAACAAGCCAGACACTTCAGTAATTGTGGGAAAAAATAGGTTTGACCTGTTGCCAGAGTCAGGAGGAGAAGAGCCTCATGTAGATGTAGGAGTAGGAGTAGGTAAGATGCAGCAGACCTTTAGGAATAAGGGCGTGCAGGGCAAGAATAGGAAAAAAAGGGTTCTGCTGCTAGGTAGTAGCCATGGGAGAGGTGTAGGCCCTCTTCTGCAGGATCAGTTAGGTACAGGATATCAGGTCACAAGCTTTTTCAAACCTAGTGCAACATTAGGCCAGGTAATAGAGGATATAGGTTCCCTTTGTAGGAGTTTCACCTAAGGATGATAGAGTAGTGATAGTGGGAGGTGCGGGAAATAGTATTGATAGAAACGCGAGTTATAGTATAGAGAGTGACCTGAGGAAGGTGGTGAAGGAGGCACAGCATACCAGGGTGGAGCTCATGCAGGTCCTGAGTCGCCATGACCGTCCACAATTGAACTATGCTGTGAGGCGGGTTAATGTGGAAACGGAAGTGCTACTTGGGAAAGGCATTAGTTCTGTGTTGGGGGTTGTGCCTGTGAACACCATTGGTAGGTGGGGTTTCACTAGGCACGGCCTACACCTAAATAGAAGGGGGAAGGGAGTACTTTCTGAGTTGTTAGCTAAAGCAGTGAGGGAGCCCGTTTCCAGTGATGATGGGGTCAGGACTGTGCCTTTTTTAGGTTAGGGGCTGCTGGTGAAGGGACAGAAATAGATTATCAAAGTGATACTGATTGCAGATTCGCGATGGGGAAAGTCACAGATATTAAAGAAATAGATGAAATGGCTGAAACAATAACTGACTGCGTTAAAAGTGGGAAAGAGGAGATAAATTCTGAAAATGTAAAGCCAATAGTAAGGGTGTTAATGGTAAACTGTAGAAGTATAATGAACAAAGTAATCGAATTTGCAAACTTAATAGAGATGCATGAACCACAAATAATAATTGGGGTAGAGAGTTGGTTAAAAGAAGAAGTACTAGACAGTGAGGTTTTTCCTGATGGTTACAGAGTGTACCGCAGAGATCGAGGAGCAATTGGTGGAGGAGTCTTCATACTAGTTAGCAAAAACTACCATAGTTCACTGGCATTCATAGATCAAGACCATGAGTTACTTGGGGTAGATTTCTGGGGTAGTAAAAAGAAAAAATCAGAGTGTTGGCTGTTTACCGCAGTGGAAGAATGACAGAAGAGGATGAGGCTCTTGGGGAGAAATTAAATTCATACTCAGATTTCAGAGGTGAGAATAGAATGATCATCATCGGCGGAGATTTAAATTTACCAGGTGTAAACTGGGAAGGGAATAAGATAAATAACACAAGGGAACAAAGATTTGCAAATATCTTAATAAGGGAAGGAGGATTTACACAAGTGGTTGAGCAAAACACTAGGGGACAAAATATTTTGGATATATTTCTAATTAAGCCCGATGAAAACCTTTTGAGGTATCAAGTAACTGAAGGAATAAGTGATCATGAAGCAGTTCTGATGGATATTAGAGGATTCAGTAAACCAGCAGCCAAAATTGAAGGGGGAAATAGGTACAATTATAAAAAGGCACAGGTTTCAAATTTGAGGAGATATTTCAGAGAACAATTCAGCAAATGGAAGGAAGGCTCAGGTACAGTAGAGTCAAGGTGGAAAGAGTTCAAGGAGATAATAAGAAAGGGGGAAGAAAAATTTATTCCAAAGCAAAAAATAAAGAGAAGTAGAGATCCTATGTACTATAATAGGGAAGTGAGGAGGTTAAAGAGGTTGGTAAGAAAAGAACATAACAGAGTTAAGAGACAGCAGGGTAGTAGGGAATATTTAAAACAACTAAACAAGGACTTAATAACAGCAAAGAAAATGGCCAAAGATGGGTTTATGAAGAGTATTGTCAGTGCAGGGGGACCATTGACTGATGCATCTAGAAATTTCTATGGCTATATCAGGAAACTGAGGGGAAGGGAGGATGTAGAGACACTTATAGATAAGGATGGAGAAGAAGTTACTGACGATTTGAAAAGGCAGAGATTTTAAGTAACTGGTTCAGAGAAAGCATTAGGGAAAATGAATCAGAAACAGGAGGGTCTAATTCGGAGAACGAGCTTAACAACACAATTAGAAATGACGATAGTAAAAAATTTGATATCCATCCTGAGGAAATCATGAAGGAAATAAGAAAGCTGAAAAAACATAAAGGGGCTGGTGAAGATAATATTACTACAGATATCTTAAAGATAGCCGGATGTGACATTGTACCTTATCTTGAAATATTATTTAAATTGAGTCTAGACACTTGCTGCTTACCACAGGACTGGAAAAGTGCAATAGTAGTACCGGTACATAAGGGAGGGGTGAGAAATAGAGTTGAGAATTACAGGCCAATCAGTTTGACATCAGTGGTAGGTAAATTAATGGAAAGATTGATATGCAACCACATCAGAAATATATGTGAGGAACGTAATTGGTTTTCAAGCAGGCAACATGGGTTTCAGGCAAGGATATTCATGCGAATCTCAGTTGGTGGGATATATGCAAGATATTTCAGATGAAATGGACAAGGGAGGCCAAATTGATAGTGTAGCACTAGATCTGTCTAAGGCGTTTGACAGAGTAAGCCATAAAATGGTAGTAAATAAGGTAAAAACCATTGGAGTGGATAAGAAAGTGATTTGCTGGGTAGAAGAATTTTTAAAAGGTAGAAAACAGAAAAGTTAGGGTAGGAAATGTAGTATCAAAAGAAGTGGAAGTAAAAATGGGTGTGCCACAGGGTAGCGTATTGGGACCATTGCTATTCATTATTCTAATGAATAATTGTGTTGCCTGTTTACTATCTGAAATTAGATTGTTTGCAGATGACATAATGCTGTATAAAAGAATCAAAACGATAGAGGATTGTAAACAGTTGCAGGGTGATCTGGACAGGATATCTAATTGGGTTAGTAAACATGGAATGAAGATAAATGCAAAGAAGAGTCAGCTTATTAGATACACAAATAAAAAACAAAAGGTTAATTATGAATATAAGGTGGGGAAAGAATTGCTTGCTGAAGACTTGAAATGCAAATATCTTGGAATTACTTTTGATAACAAACTTAACTGGGCAGGACACATAGGACAGGTGGTAGGAAAAGGTTTCAGAGTTCTGCACTTGTTGGAGAGAGTTATGAGGGGATGTACGAGAGAAGTCAAGGAATTGGGTTACAAAACTTTGGTCAGACCATTGCTCGAATATGGTAGTGTAGTATGGGACCCTCATTTTACGTATCAAATACAGGAGTTGGAGAGGGTGCAAAGAAGGGCTGCTAGATTTGTTTCTGGAAATTATCGCAGAATGCAATCAGTGACGGATATGATAAAGGAGCTGGAATGGGATTCATTGCAAGACAGGAGGAGGATGAGGAGGGTCATGGGAGTGTACAGGGCATATAATGGTGATGAGGCATGGAAAGATATTGCAGTAGGTATGAAAAGTAGTGCATGGAAGGGAAAAGATGACCATGACCACAAGCTGGCACTCGATTTCAGGCACAAGGGTGTAGGAAGATTCTCTTTTTTAGGTAAGGGTGTCAGGGATTGGAATGAGTTACCAAGAGAAACGATGAATAATTTACCGAAAACTTTGAAGGAATTTAAAGAAAAAATTTGTAGAGGGCAAATGTAGGTGGGTGCAGGATAGGGGGAAGATAGCTGTGTAGGGAAATTGCCACCGGAGCCTGTGCTCCATTGCAATTAAATTAAATTAAATTAAATTAGAGGGACATGTTCAAAAGGGTCTATATAAAAACGAGAAACTGATGGAGATCATAACAAACCCAGAATTACTCCACCCATTTGCTCGTAGTATTTACACTGGTACACAAAATGTGGATATGAGTGTCTGAATAATTCTACTATTTCTTATTCAAAATGTTCACTAATGGTAAATGAACAGAGGCTTTTCCAGTGTATCAATTGTATAAAATGTTCTTGGGCCCCTGACTGCAGCAGAGCGTCACCCTTGTGTGTAATTTCTGGAATATCAAGTCGGAGGGTGACTTCAAAATCACATTTCAAACTTATGCACACCCTTGGTGGAAGGCCCAAGAACATTTTATAGAGTTCAGTTGTCTCTTTTAAAGGCACTTAAATAAACAATGATTTTATTGCTATGCTCATTATATTGTCAGGTATTAAGCACATGATTTTAATCACGTCCACAAAAGAAGCAGATTTCCTGATCATTAATCAATTACCAGACTTAATAGTTGTGGTGATCAAGTCACTAGTTCACAGTGGTGTCTGCACATCTGATTCCGTCACCATGCTTCTCATCTACTAATATGATTAAGTTTACATTCTAAGATACTATAATTTGTATTCATCTTTAAAAAATTAATAAAGAAATTTAAAATATTGCAACACCCAGAAGGCATGGTCTGAATCGCTCAAAAATTGGAGTATTTGTTCAAATAGTGGAACCATAATAAGGGATTGAGATTACATGGAGATGTTGGCCACATACGATTAGCAGCAACCTCTTTTGTGTGATCAGACAAGTCGGTATTAAGCCGTACTCATCAATGGAGGGCCATCATGTGAAGTGGAAACGTGAAAAAGAAAGTGTGTAAGCATCTTAGAATTTTAGTAAATTCTAGCCTCTCACCTCTAGGCATCAAGGGAAAGTTTACTCTGTAGTAAAGATAGTTTTCATTTCATGTACAGGTTATGGGAGTAAAGCTTTGTATAGCATAGAGATACTGTAACCAAAACACACTAAATAAAACCCTTTAGGGATAATAAAAGTATTCAGAATTAAATAAAAGCCCTAAAGTAAACCTTCTATATAAGAAAGAAAACGTCAGTTTGGGAGGAAATAGGTTAAATCCCCCAAGTTCAGTTTCAAATAATAGATTTTGATATAGGTTAACTTCACAGTTTCTGAGTCAATTTGAGTGCAGTAAAGACTTTCAGTAGTTGCTAAACGCCGAATATAAACTTTGAATAATAATAAATAAACTTTAAATCAACTGAAAATTAAATAATCATCAGTAATCCAACTTTGTAATTATGAACTTCTAACTGGGGAGCATTTTGTCATTTTAAACCAATTTACGAGCAGTAAAGTAACTCAATACTTAATAATCCAACTATACTAATTTTCTGTAATGATATTAACACCTTTTACTAACCTTAAATATGATGATCCAAAATAATCCAGTTTAGTACACAAGCAATTTCTAATATTTGGCATTTCACTGTTTTCACACACTTTCGAACAAAATAAAGTAATTGTAGGGAAGTAATCATGCAATTAAAATATGAATTCACTAAAATTTCGTAATTTCTGAACGTTTAGGTAGCTTGAATCAATTTTTATACTTCGTCGGATGCTCTGCACTTTTAATAATTTTTTATCTCAAAATCCTGGAGAACATTCGAAATAAAAGGTGGATTTCCGGAAAGAACTAAGAATCTAGTATCACAAATAATAATCTCAAGTAATTCCAGTCAGTAGAGCCGATCTTATAGAGATCTTAAAATTTATTTTTCATCACGACCATGAGGTCAACTTAGAAATTAATTTCGACCGATCTAAAGTAGGTACAGAGATGAGATAGCTTTCGGAATGCGTAGTTTAATTCAGTGAATCTCGTGGTAATTTTATATTTGCAATAAGGGTAACAGAGGTAAAGTTATAAAATTAAAACTGAAATCACACTTTGGTTACGTCGTAGTTAAACTTTCCCTGCACCAATCTTAATAAGGGTTACACCAATAAACTCAGGAATTTTGGTAGAAAACGGTGATAATAATGATATTTGCATAAATTGTGGCATTAATAAAATGACGAAATGTAGAAGTTTCGAGAACAAAAGTACTTCCCCAGAGTAGAGAAATAGTTCACTCCTACCCTTACAACTTTTAAACCGGTTGCTTAAAATTATTCACTGAATATCCATTATTTCACAATTAAATATGTCGAAACACTGTCACACCTAAAGTTTTGGATAACCGTTTAGTTACTGAGATATTTCTGGCCTAAATCGTAGAAGTGTTAGCGGAAAGTTGTGTTTTGGCTCTGACGTCAGCGAAGGTATAAATTAGGTCACCTTGTGAAGACGCCATTCTGTTCTGTTCGGTCTTTTCCGGGTTTGAAGTCGTGCTAATAAGATGTTATAAGCGTGTGTGCGTTGGTAGGTTGGCAACTCCGACTTAGATTGGTAGCTCAGGTCTTCAGTTGGCACTACCGGGGTCGGCCATCATGAAACATGATCGGGGCGTGGCATTGGTTTACTTAACATGAACTTTAATTTTCAACTGGGGTTTGGTCGGTCTCTACTTCTCTCCATAATCTGTGATTTTTGGAACGATTGTTCGATTGCCTAAGCAACTTAAGAATGCTGTTTGAACTTTGAATTTCATTCTAAATAAACTCTGAGAAATTTTGGAAAAGTGAACTGTTTTATTTCTGTAGCTGCTGTAATACCTTTCCAATTTATGGAAGGTTCAACAAATCTTGTGTCGTCCGTTTCGGCGCACGCTTGTCCTTACATGCTGTAATACCTTTTCAATATTTGGGGTCTTCAAATATTGTGGCGACCTGTAGCGTTCTAGTTGTATCCTGGCAACATGGTCAAATTAAATTAAAGTATTCAACAAGTTTTCATCGGACTTGGAGGTGTGATCAAGAGAGTAAGTTAAGGCACCTAGGCGATACTCTACCCCGGTATCGGCCTTTGTCCTTACAAGTGCTGTTAGTGCCTTGCTGTCACCAAAGGGCTCGATATCAGCATGTGGCAAATTCATATGGCAGAATTGGTTTCTGGTAATCAGGTTTATCCTACTACGACAATGTGGCTCGTACAAGACACACTGCTACAACAGCGAAGAGTATGTGAAACAACCGGATAGAGCAGGGTTGTACACACAACAAACGAGTACTTGACCAAATAACATAACCACAGCATGGGATGACTGCTATCTTGTTTGCATCGCCATAACCAACAGAGCAGCTTCGTCTACAGAGTTGACTTTTATGTGTATTTCAAGAAATGGTGCCTCCATCTAAATCCTCAGAAAACATTTTATTTATTCTCGCTCTATAAACTAGAAGTTAAATTCAAAGGCTGACTCTTACCATATTGCAGCACACCAAAATACCTGGGTGAAACACTGCACAGAACTTTGACTTTCAAGCATCACCTCTCAAATGTGGCTGCTAAAGTCAAAATGAAGAATAATATTCTCCAAAATCCTGACCTGGATAAGTAGTGGCTACCCGAAAAACGTGAACATGCAACTCAATCGGGCAATATAGATAATTGTGGGATACATTCGGATTAAAAATAACCCGATTTCCAGTTCTCTGTAACAAATCTTCTCCAGCACTAAGAACATCAGAAGTTCTCCTAAACACCTGGAAAAACATCCCAGACATTGCACAAGCAAAACACCAACACTTGAAATCAAGGAAACTGCCAAGGCGTACAGCAATCAACCTTTCAACATCCCCTTTTAACATCAACAAGCTGTGAATTAATCAATGGTAGCAGTAATGTTTCTGTTGCTGCACAGGACAACTGCTAAACCTTATGCAGTTTATAGAAAATGGACTCAAAACGCTTAAGGTGACAAGAGTGGTATTTGTTGATTTTTCTGCAGCGTATGACACCGTCAGTTATCAGCTACTACTAGTCAAGTTCTACAACCTGACCAGGAATTTCAGTCTTAGTAAGTTCATTGCTACTATTCTGCAGAATCTTTGTTGACTTCCAAGGACAGCATAGCCATTGGAGGTTATAGAAGAATTGTCTACCCCAAGGAAGTGTGTTAGCTCCAGTACTGTTTAACATATATATGAATGATCAGCCAATATCCCCTGACAGCAGGTGTTTCTACTATGCTCATGATCTTGCTCTGGCCTCACAGAGTAAAGACTGAATCAGTCAAGAGCACCCTCACTAACGCTCTTGAAGGTTTGTCAAGATATTGTAACACAAACCAGCTTAAACCAAATCCTACAAAGACACAATGTAAGGTACCCTTTAATTCATCAAAAGCACTCCCACTAGTCATCCCCAGCAATAACATAGTTTATAAACCAATTTTGAAGTAGTTTGTGTTAGAAATTTTGAGAAGAGTGATTGTCAACTTGAACGAATTTTCCTGTATTCATTTCCGCAGTGAAAACTCGTCATTAGAATCATTTTAAAGTGTATTCATTATATCGGGAAATGATCTATTTAACTAAAATGAATACAGTTGAGAAATTTATATCAGTAGATAGCCTAAATTCAAATGATTACGAATATATAATGGTTTTGGTAAAAAGTTTAAGTATTTGTCTGGTAATTAAGTTATTAAAGATAGATTGTCATTAATTGTTGTTGGAGTTTGAGAAAGTCCGTCAAGTTTGCCACGTGATAGACTTCAATTTTAAGCTTATAGAAGTACTTAATTAAATTAAATTAAAATAGATAGAACATGATGATAAGAACCCCTTGTAAAAATTGCAAGTTAAACTATTTCGTACATTGGAAGATATTAATTAAAGAAAAAAGTTACTGACGTCATAGGCCTGGACAAGCATATAAAAGGCCATGCAGCCACCATGATTTGTCTCACTCTCTTAGTGATTTTCCAAGAAGTAACTTTGTGCTAATATGTAGTCTTATTCTTTTGCTGGAAAGTGATTGAGTAACTTCACACTAGTCAGCGGGGCGAACTGCTCCGAGCGGTTTCGGCAAATTCCAACATGCCGTAGTACTCACTAATGTTAGGGGGACTTCGTGAGTTTTTGTCTTCTTGTATGAATGTGATTAACCTGTAATCTTCAATGAAACTGTTGTTTGATGGATCTGGTACTGACAATGAACAAGTGAACTTTATCAAGAATATAAGTATTGTGTTACTCTGAAACTGTGTCAAGTGACTTTATTTCAATTACCGTTCGCGTTTGGGGTTTAATACGAATGCGTGGCGGCCGATTTCTTAAATATTTTAGGTTCCAGAAGGCTACACATGGTCATGAAATTAGCTGTTCACAGTTCAGGTTAAAGTGTTAATCCCCCCTTCCATTAACTTTACCACCTGACAATGTGCTATTCATTTGATGAATAAACAAACCTCTCCTAGGTTAAAAGTAACATGGATGGGGTTGAACAGAACAGTGCGACACTCGAAAATATCTAGGAATGACCCTTGACAGATCTCTTACATTCAGAAACATCACAGGAATTCCAAACTGAAAGTTTACACTAGGAACAATCTCCTAAGAATAATGACTGGATCACAGTGGGGCAGCCAACATGAAATCATCCGCACGTCTGCCTTGACACTGTGTTATTGGGTTTTGGAGTATGCCTATCCTGTATGGTGCAACTAAAATCATGCCAAACAGAATGGCATTGCACTTAATGACACCTGCAGAATCATAACAGGCTGTTTAAAATCCACTGCAGGAATAGCACCATCTTCTGTTGGAAGAGAAATAGCACCGAACAAGGAGAGAAGGAAAGTGGATCATGAAAGAACTAACCCTCATGGGCATATGCCACGCAGACAAAGACCAAAGTCCCGGAAAAGTTTCCTAAGAACATCACACAAACTTGTTACTACAATTGAGAAAGCCAGGTTCCAACTGAGAGAAGCTTAGGCTCCCCTCCTCCCTGGCTGGGGAATATTGCCTCAATCTATACCACCTGGCTATGACGAGGGATGGATGATATTGATGTCTCTGAATAGGTTAAAATCAGGAATGTACGGATCCAAAGTCAACCTAGCAAGATGGGACAATGTGGAGATCCACGACATCAAGTGCGACTACGCAGAAGATCAAACTGTTTAGCACATGCTCCAGTGCTCGTAAGTTGATCTACTTGAGGTCTCAGAAAATGCACTGGAAGTGGCCAATTTTTGGTCTAGTACCCTATGATCTTTATAACTGTGTAACAATATGTTTCTGACACGAAATAAATAAATTCAGTGTGAGCAATTATTTGAAGCCAATAGACATCTAGTAGCGGACCCTTCAGTGCAGTTACCAGGATTTGATTCCCCCAGACATCAATGAAGAATCATCAATAGGATTCGAAAATCAAAAGGCAGATTGGATTACTTATTACAGAAATGGGGCTGCGTCAGTTCTGTGAATTGTGACTGCGGAGCCACTTTTCAGTCAACTCATCACATCATTTCCTCTTCGAGCCTATGAAGGAATGATAGTGGACATGTACAACACATTGATCAGTGCAACTGAATGGCTCAAAACACTAGATCTAGAGATATAATATTGTATCAGCTTGTGATGTGAACATTTGTTCACACCTGTTGTAAATTCTGTTAATCTTACGATGAATAACTAACTTGACGCTGGAGCACTGCTACGTGTGAGGACATGTTTGCATCAACAGTTGGACACTCAGTGGAGACCTGGACTGGTGATGTGCATGCCATTGGATTAGCTTCCATTGACCATAAACCACCAGCACCTAGGACTACAATGGGCACATGAAAGCCATCACTCGCATGCTCAGTGGAAAAATTTAGTGTTTTCATTCAACTTGTCTGATAGTGATGGATGCATACATATTAGATGCTACTATGGTGAACACAATCAGGCATACTGCACTGATGAGCAGCATAGGCTCTGGGGAGCCATTCGCTGTAACATGCGATCTCACCTTCATATGTATTAAAGGCAGTCTAAATATAAACTGTTCCTTCAGGTTGCACCACATGCCACATTTCAGCAGGACCATATGAGGTGAGGAATGTGCAAGCCTTCTTCGAAAAATGACAGTTACCACTGCTTCCCTACCTTACAGGTTAACCGAACATGTCTGGTATACGGTTGGTCAACAGTTTGTTGGTTTTTGTTCTGGTGCCCGCAAACCGCATGGCAGTGCATTTCCCAGCAGTATATCCAGGCTCTCTTTTATTCCATAGTATGAAGTCTAGAGAGACTGATTGCCACATGTGGCAGCCTTACACTGTACTGAATTATCATGGTCAAAGTGAATGTAAAATTCTGTAATTTTAATTGTTTGTGTATTGTCATGGCCCAAATCTGGAATAAATTTCGGTGTAATCTCCTTCTAGGCCAGGGGTGGCCAAACCACGGCCTGCCTTGAACATTTTTCTGGCCCACGTGATTCATCACACTTTTACAAAATATATTTAGTTTATAATTGCCAAAGTAGTGAATAATATATTTAAAAAAATACATTATTTGTGCATCCATATATTCCCAAATTAACTGTCAAAATTATGAGAAAAAATTTACTTTGATTTTAAAATAGTCTTCTTGTGAATATATGACAGATATTGAGAGTTTTATTTATGAGTTTACAGTTATCAGTTTGCAAAATAGTTATGTTATATTCTGTGAACTCATTATGCGCGTGCATCTTGGGACATCTAATATAATATACAATATATAATTTTCTATACAGTCCGTGGAGTTATGACGCATTTCCAAAGTGGCCCGCAAGATCATTTGGGTTGGCCATCCCAGTTCTAGGTGTTTTAATGTTCACAAACAGAAGTATATATTCCTAATCTGGATAGAATATATCCTATATTTTAACTCTTGTCATAAGCTGCCACTGTATGTAGTTAAATTTGTCCATTAACTTTTGTACCCTGCATAGACAAAAATTTACAGAGTAAATCGAATGGAACACATCTGGATAGCATCTTATGCTACAACAGTGACATAAGTTAATTAGTGCATGTTCTAGTGGCAATTTCGCTACACACCCACTTTTCTTTCTTTCTTTTTTTTTTTCTTTTGCTTTCCCCCCCCCCTTTTCTGTTAATTACAAATTGTAATTCCTTCAGTATTTTTGTTAAATAATTCGTCACTGCCTGGTAATTTATTCCAATCCTGTCTTCCTTACCAACAAAATAAAATTTTCTCACTCCCTTGTGCATGAATTGCCATTTCATTAAAATCCATCAATTAGTTTTTAAGTGATGTTCATACAGACATACATAAAATACAAATCTTACAATCTTGGCATCTGTGCCATTAGTAATTAACTTTGAAATTACTCTTTTTGAAATAAATTTAATATAAACAAAACATTTGTAATTATGGATATCAGAAACCCAAACCACAAATTAGCAACTGGTTATTATGTTCTTTCCTAAATTCATTTTTATTCAGAAATATTTCTTTGTCTTCTTAATTGAAAGGTGAAACAGGTACAATTATAAAAAGGCACAGATTTCGAACTTGGAGAGATATTTCAGGGAAAGTTCCAGCAAATGAAAGGATGGCAAAATTACAATAGAGTGAAGGAGGGAAGAGTTCAAGGGGATAATAAGGAAGGGTGAAGAAATATTTATTCCAAAAATAGAAAATAAGGAGGAATAGAAAATCTATGTACTACAATAGGGAGGTGAGGAGGTTAAAGAGGTTGGTAAAACGAGAAGATAACAAAGTTAACAGACAGCAGTGTAGTAGGGAATATTTGAAACAAATAAACCTGGAATTAATAACAGTAAAGAAGGTGGCTAAAGTTGGGTTTATGACGAGTATTGTTAGTGCAGGGGGACCACTGACTGAAGCATCTAGAAATTTATATAGTTATGTTAGAAAACTGAGGGGAAAGGGAGGGTATTGGGATGCTTGTAGATAAGGATGGAGAAAAAGTTACTGTGGTTTAGAAAAAGGCAAAGATTTTAAGTAACTGGTTTACTGTGACCATTAGGGAAAATAGATCAGTAATGAGTGAACGAGCTTAACACAATTAGAAATGATCAAACCAAAAAATTTGAAATTCATGCTGAGGATATCATAAAGGAAGGAGAATAATATTACTACAGTTGTCTTAAAAATATCAGGATGTCCCACCGTACATTATCTTGAAATATTATTTAAATTGAGTCTGGATAGTTGCTGCCTATCATAGGACTGGAAATATCCAACAGTATTGCCGGTACATAAAGGAGGGGTAAGAAAAAAATTGAGTCGAAAATTATAAGCCAATCAGTTTGAAATCAGTGATAAGTAAATTAATGGAGCTATTGTTATACAATCACGTCAGAAATATGTGTGAGGAGCGTAAGTGGTTTTGGGATAAGGCAACATGGCTTTAGGCAAGGATGTTCATGCGAATCTCAGTTGGTGGGATATATGCAAGATAATTCAGATGAAATGTACAAGGGAGGCCAAATAGATTGGGCTTTGAGAGAGTGAGCCATAAAATGATGGTAAACAAGGTAAAAACTATTGATGAGGGAGTAATTTGCTGGATAGAAGAATTTTTAAAAGGCAGAAAGGCAGATGACATAATGCTATTTGAAAGGATCAAAACGGTAGGGGACTGTGAACAGATGTAGGATGTTCTGGACAGGATATTGAGATGGGTTGGTAAACATGGGATGAAGATAAATACAAAGAAGAGTCAGCTTATTAGATACACAGATAAAAAACTTAAGGTTGATTATAATTACAAGGTGGGAAATGAATTGCAAGTCAAAAACTTGAAATTTAAACATTTGATAACAACCTCAACTGTTCAGCACACTTTGGACAGTTAGTAGGAAAAGGTTTCAAAATCCTTCACCTGTTGGAGTTACGAGAGAATGTACGAGAGAAGTGAAGGAAATGAGTTACAAAAACTTTGATCAGACCATTGCTTGAGTATGGTGGTATAGTACGGGGCCCACATTTTGGATATCAAATACAGGAATTGGAGGGGGTCTCTGAAAATTACTGCAGAACACAATTAGTGACCGAAATGGTAAAAGAGCTGCAATGGGATTCACTGGAAGACAGGAGGAGTGCAAAGAGTCATGGTAGTGTACAAGATGTATATTGGTGTGAGAATGAAAATTAATGCATAGAAGGGAAATGATAACAATGACTACAAGCTGGCACTCAGTTTCAGACACAAGGCTTTGGGAAGATTTTCTTTTGTAGGTAAGTGGGTCAGGGACTGGAATATGTTACCAAGAGAATTGATGAATAATTTACCAAAAACAATTTAAAGTTGAAAATTGCAGAAACCTCTGTACCATTTCATCAGTGAACTGTTAACACATATGTGAATGTTGTCACCATCACAATGTGTAGTACCTTTTGTCTCACTGTGTATCAGTAACTGAATACAGAAGATATTCCAACTTGTCTAACATTTTAGTTACCATATTTAGTAGTAAAGAGTTACTCCGTGAATAATACAAATCTTAATTATTCAAATTACATTAAAGAAGTACAATCATTAAAAATACATTTCACTCAAGAAATGTTTGTTGAAAATCTGTACAAAATTATTTTTTAAAATGTGTCATGGTGGGAACCATTGTGCTTATTTTTATTAACAAGTATGCATATATATTTCACAGTCTCAATATTTGTCTTTTCATGCAGAAGTTTCACACAGTATTGAAGGACTACAGTTTTTAGGATACACAATTTGTCACACCCACATGCAATTTGCCAAAGGTGGTGTAATTAGTCCCATTATGATACTAGATATGAGATTTACACTATGATTGTCAAGTAACTGAATGCCGCTGATGTGGCGCACTCCTGGTGCCGCACGTTCTACCACCACTCCAGTTCGTTCATCAATTCCTGGTGAAAGAAGATTAATAGGTAGTCTTGAGAGTAATGTAAGTATATCAGAACTTTTAAAAATAATCCTGTTGGCTAGCCCATTACTTTACAGTGAAATATTATCTGAATGTTACAAATCTATTCTTCAAGAAACATTTCACAAAACATAATTATTGTACAATGAACATTTTAAGACAAAAATTTCAAACACTATACAGTTTCTCCCATGATAATATGAATATTTACACCATACCCGAATACTGCAATGTTGCTCCAAGAATTGAGTCCACGAGACTTCCAATGAGACCAGCAAATGCTCCTGCAGAAATTATAGGCCATTGAGGAGGACTTGTCTCCAAGATAATGGAGTCAACAGTATATAAAACTGTTCCATAGAATGCGATTCCAATAAAAAGTCCTCCCACAAGACTGACAAGAATCCCAATAAAGGTGACACCACCATTTGTACCTGCCAAATGAGATTACACTATTAATATATTTAACAAAAATTAGTAACGTAACTACCATACAACTTCCTTCAGGCTTCGATCAATACACATAAAATGTTCTTGGGCCTTTGACCAGGGGAGTGCATCAATTTGAAGTGATGTCTTTAAATCACTCTCCTACTTGCGCGTACATATAGACTATGCCAGGCAATGGCTGCCAGTGATGTTATGGGTCACATGTGACAAGCGCCTGTCGGTGCAGTGGTGATAGGATAGGAAACATGGTGTGGCAGTGGGGCGGAAGGCGAGGTTGTGGTACACATGGTGTAAGGGGTCAGCTGGAGCTCAGAATATATTCAGTAACTATCTTGATGCCCGTGTCTCTGCCTCCTTCAATGACAGATAACAGGGTTCCAAGTCATGCTTAGTTGAGGAGACAGAGACATAGAATATATTCTGATCTTTAGTTGACCCCCCTCCACCATGCCCCCCACCCCATTACCCAACTCACCCTTCCCAGGCTTTCAACCTCATCACCAATACATCAACACGTGATCGGTGCATGTGACCATGACATCACTGGCATCCATTGTCCAGTGCAGTTTAAGAACAAACTCACTGGAAGATCGACACTTTGACAGAAGGAGAAATTGGTGTACGATTTCAAAACTTGCTTCAAATTGATGTTCTTCCCTGGTGAGAGGCCCGAGAATATTTTATATACATTTCACTTTTACTCTTGTTTAAATTCAAATGATCAACTAAAAGAAAAAATTCTTCCATCAAAATTGAATATCATAGGCTACCAACATTTCATAAAGCTTGTTGTGACTGACAACTACAAATGCAATCTTCATGGTAGTTTTGGATGACAGAGAGAGATAATGATTGATGTATTAAAAAAAAAAAAAATCAGTAAATGCTACACTGACAGCAAAAATGGAGTTGGAAGAAATGCCATGAGGTATTATTTTTAACATTCACTGAGAATGATGGCAGAGATTCTCCAGAAAAGTTTATATCTCCATTGTACTGGTTCACCAACCTGGCTATTCTGTTTCTAGGTATGTGGTACACATTAGTTTTTATTTCAGCTTACAACCAAGAGTAGTCTTTTAGTTCTTAGCACAGCCTTTGAGCAGATAAAGGCAAAGTTGGGTTAGATTCCTGGTTTCTCATGAAGCCTGTTGACTACTTTGAAACAGAAAGTCAGATTGGCCACTTGTCTTTGAGTAATTAGGCTACTGAGCTTGTGTTGCTGATAAATATCATTGAAACTGATTACATCCTCTTGGCACTTATAATGGCATAACCATTTACAATTTTTTTAAAATATGATTGATGTTAATTTCAGTAAACGAAGATCCATACTTTAGTATGGGTCTGTTGACTGGTCTTCGTTTACTGAACCATACTAAAGTATGGGCTTGACAAGTGATGAGACAAGAAATATCAATGTTTTAGTATTCCTAACTCCTTGCTTGCTCTAAATATAAAATCTAGGTTTTGATAGGCACAAAGCATAATGTAATTAATATGTTCATATAAAGTTATTTGTCATCAATAGTCACACAAAGGTCTTTCATTGTTTCAACTGTATGGACAATTTGATCTTCAAGCAGGTAAATTGTGGGCAGTCGGTTGTGGGATCGCAAGAATGAGATCATCACACATTTTTTTGTTCAATATAAACTTGTTCTTCAGACACCAGTTCTCAAGTTTGTAGATATCATGTTGGATGATATATAGGTCTTGTTCATTACTAATTTCTCTAGGAATCTCCATCTTATCTCATATAGTTGATATTCATACATTATGTTGTCACAAATATCATTAATAAAGATACAGAAAATGACTGGACCTTGATGCGAACACTGTAGGGCACCAGAAGTGACATCAAATTCATTCAATAGGTGATCAATAACTCGTACCCACAGACACCTATTAGAGAGGTATGAGCACAACAATTCCAATGCTTTGAACACAGATAGTCCGTGATGTCAAAGGAATTGCTGAAGTCTGCGTAGAGTGTATGTACCTCTTTACAGCTGCTCAGTGAATTTAGTATGTTGTTGACATACCCATACAGATTGATACTTGCAAATCTAATGCAAAAGAAATTATGTCATATGGTAACTATAATATTCTAGAAAATGAATGTCAATAATTGTGGTATGATTATTTACTCCAAAAGTTTTGCTAGCGATAACTGCGCTATAGTTAGAAACATTTGACTTATCTCCAGATTTAAGGATGGAGCTTATGTAGGACAATTTCCATGATTCAGGAAAATTACAAATTTCCAAGGATTTGTTAATGATATGTGTGATAGACTTACATAGGGGCACTGCACAGTTTCTTAGAAAAACATTTGGCATTCTGTCACATCCAGCATGTTTAATAACATTTAGTGTGGACAAATGACAATAAACATCATCAAAGAGGACTTCAAACTCAGATACATATGTGTCCAGAGTTTCATTATGTGTGCTAATCTCTTAAAAAGACCACCAGTGATATCAGGTAGTCTATCAAATGGAGTTTCATAAATAATTTTAAAAAATGGTGCTAACACATTACTGACCTCATTGCAATTAATTGAATATGCATCATCCTAGGCCATGGTAGATATAATATCGATGTCACAATGCCATTTATTCTTTATAAAGCTCCAGATTTTCACTCTTCAATCCATTTTAAACCTTATCTAAATGGTTTTGATAATAGAATGTACAGATAACTCCAATTATCCAAATCAATTGAGACCGGACCCCATTCGGATAATAAAAAATTCGGATAGTTGGATTTTAATTAATTACTGAATGCATGTTGAAAATTGGAGAAAAAGAGGTTTTAATTAATTAAATGAAAAGACAGCACTTTTACATGGTAAGCGTGCTTACAAGTGCTGTACATCAGTATGGTATGTACGTACCGCAACCCAAATAAAAGTCACTACTTGCTGAACATCTCGGTCAGAGTAAGCTGTTTGACTGTATTCATCCACTCAACAGTGAGAAGTTGCATGTGCTGATGCTCCATCCATTTCAACACAGTTTCAAGGCCATCAAATGCTTGACTAGCTGATGGTCCCATGTCTGCTTCAACTTCGACATTAAGGTTATCATCTTCCTCTACATTTTCTTCTCGCACACTTTCAATAAGTTCATCATCATTTACATTTTCATACCCAGGGTCTGACGAATCGCACACCACCCACTCTCCTATATCTTCAGCAATAACTTCTGAACATCCAGGAATTTTCAGAAGAATGTTTCTGAATTCCTCAAGTGACACGTCATCCCCATCTGCTCCTGTCTCCTCCCTTTATTTTTCTTGAGCTACTTTTTCCTTTTTCTTCTCTTCTTCAGTTGGTATGCCTTTCAACTTATTATTCCACGCATGTCTTACAAAAGCGATTCGGATATTCAGCAATTCAGATAGTCAGAGTTCGGATAATTGGAGTTCTACTGTACTTAATTTTTTACACTAAGACTCTGGTATCCCGTCCCGACATCGCCGCATGCCCGATAGAGGGCATGGATGTTGACCTCATATAGACGGCGCTGGCATCGGGCTAACCAGCGCCACCACATCATAGTTTTCCGCCGCGGCCAACCGGAGCCAACCCGCCGCACATATAAATAAAGCCAGCGCAGCTCCACTCCTCAGTTCAGTGTTCACTGTGCTTTCGGTACTCTTTCTTACTGTGAATCACGTCGGACTCTGACAGTGCTCGTTCTCGGCTAGTTTTGGTACTCTCTTCGGACTCTGTGAACCTCACGCCGGACTCTGCCAGTGCGCGTTTTTGGGATTACGTTTCGGCCTGCTCCTGGGACTTGTTCGGGTTGTTCATGACCGTCTCCTGTGGACCGCCTTTCCGCCGTGTGACGTTCAGCCACCGTAAGGACATAGCAAAGACCTTAGTTTACTAAAAAATTATGTAATTACTACATGTTTTATTTTTCAATTACTATGTGCAATTTTCTTTTGCTCAGTTATACACACACACACACACACACACACACACACACACACACACAAGTTAATTGAAGAACCAGCATGGGTGAGCTCTATTCTCTTTTTTATTTATTTAATGGGACAAACTCGGCTATTCTTTTATGTAAAATATCATAGAACCAATTTGTCTTCTCATCAATATTATTTATTTTATACAGATCAATTGAATTTATCCTTAGGAAACAATTAATAAAGGCCACATTGCAAGCACTTTTAAATGCTTATGAAGGAGTATAATTTTGTTTCACATTAGAGCAGAATTTAAAATGAACAGACAGTGTTGGGCGATATTTATCTTCATCAACAACTGAAGTTGTTTTATCAACAACAATGTTGAGGTCACTGAAACAAAAGTCCAGAATCTGACCACTGTTGTTGTGGACTCTTATTATGTTGAAGACAGCCAGTGACCAGAAATTTCTCATCTACCATGGAATCACACTCTAATTGTAGCAGACTGCTAGAGCTATTGTAGCCACCAAAGGCCAACAGTTTATTACTACCATATTTATTTTCAACTCCTAAACAATCTGCAGAAGTCTCTACTGCACTGGTGATAACACCATCATCAGTAAAAATCTTAAACTGCTATTAACATTGTCTCCGAATTGTTTGTGTAATTTAAGAAAAGAAATGGTTCTTTTACACTTCCTTGCAGAATGCCTGATTTAACATCTACATTAGTACAACCAGCTGTTTAGAAAATCATGTATTCATTAAAAAATCTTCTGCAATATTTTATATGTTCAAATCTTAGTTAAAAAGCAACTCTCAATAAATGAATGATTTCTGAAAATTCAAGAAAATATCAACATTTAACATAACGCATAACTTTCTACGCATTGCCGGAAAAAAGAGTTTCACAAAGTGTTCTTTCTAAATGCAAGTTGCTTCAGAATAAATAACCTAAAAATCTCATTATTTTCAATGTACGACACCTACTGCTTTATTACGCTATATGATGGGAAAAAATGTTAATTAAAATATCATACTAGCTTCCCAGTGTGGCTGTATGCGTTAATGCGTTACCACAGTGGATCATGGAGGTACAACAGTACCATGATCGAGTCCTGATCCCTGTGTTCCAACCATCCTAACTGTGTTTCTTAGATCATCTTTTGCTAAGATCAAGGCAAATGTTGGCATGGTCCCCAGTCTCTACCTCTTAACCCACACATTTCACAAATAAAAATACTCTTATAACATATTTACATGTTTCACAGATGGATGACAGCACAAAATTCTGCCAATAGAGTACATGATCCTTACCTAACAAATACAGCTCTATCATGGGTAGGGCACAAGCCCTTCCATTCTCATAATTACACACATGATGCCAACACACATGTGCCAGTGTCTCGTGGTCCATCAGGGCAGATACAAAAAACTGGCTTTCGTTGAATGATGATTTTCTCTCTTTTCAAGCAGTACAGAACTGCTCAGATCTATGCTCTCCACTTTTATTTTCAAAATACATAATTAATTTTCACTTTCTTCATAAAAGATTATATTGAAGAACAGTTGTGTGAATTGAGATGAATATTCGGTGTATTTTGTATACATTTTGAGTAGTTTGTGTTTCATTTCAATATTTTTTTAAAAATATTATTATTAATGGTAACTTGACCAGTAAGGGCACAAGCTGAAATTAAATACCTCTGGTTTTACATTTGTTCTCCAGGGTGGCCACAAGGTAATAATTTAAAAATTCCCTGATATTTCCAGGTTTTCCAGAAAAATTTGCCATATTTTTCCCTGATTTATAAAGTTTATTTGCATGATTAAGATATTTAAAGTTTTAATTAGATTTTCATTGTAAATAATTAAATCTGGTATAAAACTCAAAAAAATTAGAAAAAGAAACATGTTTAAGCATGTTTATTTGAAAATTTTATAACTAATTTAGTAATCTTATGAAGCATTATTAAAAATGAGTAGCACAACTAATATGAACTAGAACAATTTAGTAATCTTTCAATATTTGGTAGATAAAATAATTGAAGATTTTTAAATCGTTCATCAGTAACTTGACTCAGTCAAAAGCTTAGCTTTTTTATGCCTTTCATCATTTGCTACACTTTTCTTTCCAAATCTTCTGGTTCAGTTATTGTAGCTTCTTTTGTTCCATCTTCAATTTCTTCTGTTGCCAAGTTAACACTTACACGTAAGTTTCCGCGAGTCTACGCAAGATAGCATGAACACGAGTTTGTATAAACCATGCAATCGTGTAGGCTCACCTTGCGTGGTTGCTTGGATGTGCCGCTCGCTTTGGCAGCGGTTTATTTGGTGCGAGTCAAAGGCACGAGCACGATGTTTGTACTATCGCATCAATTCAGCATTTGAAAGAGCTCTGAATGACACAAAACTTTATAAATCCTACCTATTTAGACCTCTGGTTAGTATTTACATGATCTTACGTATTATTTTCTTCCTGCTTTAATTCGCCTTATATCATTAATACAAAAAAGTTATAAAGCCGTATAATTATTGCTATTCACCTTTTTGCTGGCATTGGTATCTTTTGTTTTGATATTATAGGTTCAATTTTTCTCAAAAGAAGTTCAAAACCATGACTTCGAAGACTCTCCACAAATTCAATATTTTTGGAACATCTGTTTCACACTTTGCTTGAAATTGTAAAACTGTTTAGTGAAACATAAAAACATCGTTATAAACTTACTACTCTACGATTGCTGTTTTATTCAGTAAAAAATATAACTTCTGAGTTTACATGTAGTACTATAATTCTGATTTAGATGTCATCCACCTTTTTTTAAAATATAATTTCGAATGCTGAGTTCCAGAGAGAGTTCATGTCAGCGCTCGCGTACGAACATCTCGTCATCCTATCTCGATGAGGCGTAAGACGAGATGCAAGTTGCTAGTGTAAATGTGGCATTTGTTACCTATTTTATGTCAAAAATATATAAGCTGAATTATTTAATGCAAAAGTTCAATATTAAAATAAATTATCAAAAAATTTCCAAATTTTGGGTTGTTCAATTAAAATTCCCTGATAATTTTTGAAATTACTTGGATTCCCTGATATTTCAAGGTTGCTTTAAATTCCCTGATAATTCCATATTTTCCAGGTCTGTGGCCACCCTGTTCTCAATGACTCACCAGAAACACCAACACAGATTTCAAGGGTGTTCTGCTATGCACAACATTTTAATAGCTTTCTTCGCCATCTTCAACAGGTGAAGTGGTATATGACAAGAATATTTTGCAGTAAATTACAACACTAACTATGGCTGCATGCCAATGTGCGCTCACAGATGTACAGATGGTCGTTGTATACATCTTGTCTTTTGTGTTGTTGCAGCCCCCCTGCCTTCAGATTTGAGAAGTAATTTTTTTTTTCATATTGTTTACAACTTTTACCTTTTTATTTTTTATGTTAATGACAATGGTAACAATGAAATGGCTGTTAGGCAAAGCAAACATAGAAGGATATAGAAAATAATTTGTCACTTACCAGATGAAGACAGGACCAGTTCAAACATTAAAATAAGAAACTTCATGGTCTCCTGCCTTCATATGTGTAAATGACGGGCTATTTTAACTATCCTTCCTTGGTTTCAAATTATATAAAGAAACTTTAATTACTTCAGACCCAGGAAGTATCAGGATCTGAAATCAATAAATAACCAGTTCTCAGTTGCAACTATCCTGTTTGAAGGTCCTAGATTTTGGGTTACATCTATCATAGCAAAGTACAGAAACACCAGGACAAGTTGCAAGTAAGAAAGTAAGTGCTCAACTAATAACATCTGTTTCAAAATGTTATGATGTGTAACACTGCAACAAATACTACCAAGTACCCATGAAATACAGGCTTCAGAACACTCACCTACATATCCTTCATTTGAAAACTGCAGATAATAATTAATAATTGTTCCGACTAATTAAAAATAAGATAATCTTTAACTGATTTGATTTCTGCTGTACATTTCACATATAGCTCGGTTAATTTATAGTGTTTCATGTAACTATACATTAGTCACAACACTATCTTTCATTTAACAAAACAACTCATATTTTTGTTTATAAATTAACACATCTCAGTTTAAATGAACTTTAAAAATACTAAAAATGCACAAATAGTTAACTGCATTTTTATTTTCTATACTTTTACTGCAATGTCAATCAGCTTACCCCTAGGAACCTTTTTTCTTGTTGTAATGAGAACTGGTTCTGCAGATCCTATGACAGAACCCAATTCAGATGCCCACGTGTCTCCATTACAGCATGCAAGTGAACCTGTTAAATAAAATAATCAATAAGTAAGAAAACAGTGAAAATTAGAAAAATATTTCTTTTGTTGTCAAACTCATCTCGCCTACCAAGAACACCGATGCAAAGCCACGAAGATCGGTAGTCTCTATTGAAATTAATTGGCCTTTCTCCACATCCTGAATCTAGAATATAAAGGAGTGCCAACTGTGTTGCCATACCACCATTACAAAGAACTTGTATCCAGTTTCTCTGTCCTCCTAAACAATAGAATATTTAATAATGAGTGCATAGATCTGATTTAAATAATAAGAATGCTATCCAATTTAGTGAAAAATGATTGAAAATACATTATTTTATATAAATAAAATTTTTGCAGAAAATATAGGTGATTATAATTATTATAGTTTAGGGCAGAGAGAAACAAATGATCATATCAATGAAAGGCAAGACAGAGACAACTTAAAAGTTAATTTATCAAAATAACTGGGAGAAAGATTTTAATAACCAAACAAATATAAAATGTTAATTAGTGACACTGCATAACTCATGTCTGCACACATTTTAGGTATGAAGTAAACAATGAAATAACTGCATAATGTGTAACTAAAGGCAGCAGTATAATACAGAAATATAAATATTTATATATATTTTTAATGGCTAACGCTTCAGCAGCTTGAATGATTAAGAAGGCAAACTACTATTAAATTAGTAAACATCATTATCACAATGTACCAAAAATTTTGGAAAATGGTCTTAGTTGCCATAAAAATGTGTTTGGTCTTTCTAATACCTAAACACCGCAATAGCCAAACATCTAATCTAGTGCACATGGATGCCAGAAAGTATAATAACACTGTTAATTAATATTATTAATGTTCACTGTAGTTAGGTTACATGGTTGCCAAGTACCATTACAAAATAAAATGAAGGTCAACAATTGGCAATAAAGCTAAAATGGTGAGGGATAATCGTCAAAAAATATTATCATTGTAAATACTGGGAAATAACAACAACTTACGCTCCAATAAAGAATCCTTACCCCTTACTCCAACAACCTGACACAAGCCTTTCTATCCCAAAAACTCCTAGAATAGGTGCATAAACAGATATCCCGAGCTAAAAACTGCTCACGGAAACACACAACTCAAAACCAATCATAATCCTGTCTTTCACACCATGATCTACACATTTAAATATATATACAACCTACAATATAAATTAATAAAAATAAGTAGGCCTATAGTATCTGCCTGTATGTATGTTACACATTATATCAACCTTAAAGACAAAGTAGAAAATATGAAATATAATGCACAAACCTAACCTATGCAGGATTACTGTGAATTTGTTGAGCTAATAGTTCTAAAATACACCAAAACTTCTGTAACATCTAGAGCGGTAACATATTCCACCCATTTTCCCAAACTTCCTCTGATCTGATTCTTCATATCCTGTCAATCTAAGTCAGTGACTATAAATAATCTGCAACAATGTAGTTGGCAGAAATACCATAAAGCAATATTTATATGCAAAGGAAAGATAAACTACATCTATCACTCATCAAAGTTGAAGGGAAGAGGGCAGAAGCGACAAAAATTTGAGCTCTCTTGCAAGAGCCCACGGTCAACATAACCACATGAATGATTATTTTTTAATAAAAATCCGTCTTCTAACAACTGGTTTTATTTTTAACTTTCATCTACCAGACGCGTTTCGCCCTTCTGGAGTGGGGCATCGTCAGTGGCTATAAATAACATAATATTTTGATCATATTTGTGTATGCGAATCTAGTACATTAATTATATACATATATTCATGCTGTAATATTGTATCATCTGTAGGTTCAATCTGTTATAATTATTCTATATATTGTTTTCATAGTATCTATGTTCAAACATAAATTCACTTCTTAATACTAAATTATCTGTATGGTTACAAAGTTGTGTACATACACTCTACTTACTAAAAATTGTAGTGGCTAACACATGTCAGTCCAGAACAGCACCTTCCGCATTTTTCTGCACCGTTGTGCCTTCCTACAGTTTACCATTATCTCCTTTAATATTGTTCACTTCACTTTATTTTATTTAATTTTCTGTTAAATTGCACTTTTAACTACACCAAAATAGTTATTGTGTCTAAAGCGATTTGTTTGTTTTGTATATACAGTTATACCAACCTATTTCTGTTGTTTATTGTTTTGTTCACTCTATGTTAAACTATATCTTTTTTTTTAATTAGTATTATTATTATCTCAACAATTATTTGTGATTTGTGAGTGCCTGTGTTGGTTTACATGTGTTATGGTGTTTTCTGTTGCTTTGTATAATGTTTTGTTTGTTAAATTTGTGAATTCATTTAGGACCGTTTTTCCCTGTGTAATGGCTTTGTGAATTTGATAACTTTCTTGCACTATTAATAATGGCCTACAACAAAGTTAATAACATGAATGATGGTTTTCGCTGTTGGAGGTGGTGGGGGAACAGATTCATTCCTTGTTGCCATGGATATCATTACACCAAGATTTTCCATTGCAGGGCTTTAGTGCCCATGATCACTAGCATGACATGCACCCTCCACATACTCTCCCTATTATTGCCACATTTCACTATTCACCCATTTCCCCCCCCCCCCTTTCTTATACCCACTACTTTTGTCCTCAACAAATTTCAACCTTAAATTGTTTCAATGTTTTTGGTAAATTATTCATCAAGTACACCCTTGACTTGAAATGAGTGCCAGCTTGCAGTCATCGTTATCTTTTCCCTACCATGCATCTCTCTCGTCACCAATATATTCCTTGTTCACTCCAATGACTCTCTTCACCCTGCTCCTGTCTTCCAATGAATCCCATTACAGCTGTTTTACAATATCTGTTACTGACTGTGTTCTGCAGTAATTTCCAGAGACAAATCTAGCAGCCGTTCTTTGCACCCTCTCCAACTCCTCTATTTGATACCCATAATGTGGATCATACTACACTACCGTATTCAAGCAATGGTCTGACCAAAGTTTATTAACCCAATTCCTTTACTTCTCTTGTGCATCCCATCATCACTCTCTCCGACAAGTGAAGGATTTTGAAAACTTTTCCTAATACCTTTCAAAGGGTCCTATCCAGTTCAGCTTATTATCAAATGTTATTCCAAGATATTTACATTTAAAATCTTCAATAAGAAATACATTCCCCATCTTATAATCAACCTTTAGTTTTCTCTCTGTGCTGACTCTCCTTTGCGTTTATAGGTAAGATAATTCAGCTATTCCCAAACACAATCAAACCAATAAATTCTATAAAAAAACCTCATGAATAAGCATACCTTCCTTGAAATCCTCTTCAAGTTTGCGCTTTCGCTCTGAACGAAATTTGGTAGCTTTTGATGATGTGAAAAACAGGGTCATAAGACAAGCCAGGAAGCAATAATTAGACAATGTTAATATAAATCCAATAAAGACACCTATAAATGAAAAGAAAATAAAGATACTACAAATTATATTTTTTTATTTCTCAGATAAGATAAACAAGACAAATTAATATCTGTGTACCTAAAATTGCTCCACTTCTGTCCAGGCTCTTTCTGTGCAATCCCCAAGCACTGACAGCGAGAGGAATAATTGTAGACGCTAGCCATCTGGTTGGGTGGATTATAAGTCCATCTGAAAGAAGGGAATGAAAATAGGAACTATAACTGTACTGTAAAATTAGCTCCAAGCCAAAATATTATATCACTGATAATTTGATTTCACCAAGGTGAATTCAGGAATTTTCCACAACTCTGAACTATGAGTCGTTAACATTCAAAACATTATTAAATTATTATAACATTTAGTTCTGCCAATAACTGGAGCATCTAATAACAAAAACCCGAACCATGCTCATTTCAAATCATAATTCCTATTTTGCTCATTTGAAAGAGGTGGAATAATATTTTGCTGTAATCCTTCGACTTCCACAAACAAAAAGTACAGAGAAATTAGCATCAAATATCCTACTAGCAAAAAAGGGTGTCATTGTACTTCTATAACGTACCACAAATTCAAAAATCAAAGTAATTACAAATTAAGGAATCAAATTAGGATAGGGAAATGAGCCACTACTTACCTTTAGATGATGGATGTGGGACGCGAACACATAGAAAAGACACAAACACAAATAATAAAGAAATTTTTGGGATAAACCCTTCATCAACGGGAGAAAATTATGAGAAGTGGTTGCAGCTAGAGACTGCAAATTAAATAACATAAAATAATCTGAATCTTAGAAATACTTGTATGCTGTTTCAGACTCAAACTTACAACAACTCTTTAGAGTACACTGATAACAGATTCAGAACGATAGTGCCATATCATATGGAACACAAAGTAAAATCATTCCAGTCAAATATTCTGAAGAGTTCCTCCAGGAATTATCTAAGTCTGGAACATTGGATATGACAATTTATCAATGTCCCCCACATATTAAAATCAAAACACTTAAGGCTAAGTGTCTATGACATTACACTAACAAATAAGCATCAATAACAATTTAACACATATTAGCAATGACTGCAAGAATGAAGATAAAAACAAACAATTTGCTACCACCGCTATATGTAAGTAACAGTAACATTGATTCATCTTTGACAAAACTTTGAAAACCTAATACAAAAGCAGAATTATCAGTATATTAAAGCATTAGTAGTTGCCAGCAACTTTATTTCTGTGGACTGTTATTGGACACACTAATCTCTTACATGATCTGACTCCTGTGGCTCACCAAACACAAAATATTTTTGCACGAACATTTTTCACAATAAAATGTAACTTCATCCTTATGAATAATATGACATGAAACCGCTCCAACGCTGAAATCTTGGTAGACATTTTAACGGCAAGAAGTAACTTCCCTTAAAATCAATACTGTAATGTGGACACACTTATTTTAATTCCTCAGCTAACCAACAATAAAATGAAACATACCCTATTTTACTTGCAAAACTATCGGGTGTACCTTAAACAATACCATATCAAAATCCAACCAGTAGTTTTGTGTAAATCATTATCTTATAAGCATTACAATGTCATATCAAAATGAAACATAATTTTACCCAGGTGATTACTGAATTCTATACATTAATCTAAACTCCATCAAAATCCAACCAGCAGTTTTTGTATGAATCACATTTTTAAAAAAATATCCTAAATTTTTTACTTTCAGACCTCAAATTCTAATAAAATGTATCCCATTTTACCTGTATTTTAATCAAAACCTCATCACACATATACTAATATGAGAATACATTAATTGAAATCCCATCAAGATCTCAGTTACAAGAAATCACTTCAAAATAAAACATACCCTCTTTTAGCCATATCGCCAATGGCTGTGCATGAACTTAAACCCCATTAAAAATCAGGGCAGTTTATGAATTACATTCACCTAATAGTGATGATCTGGAAAATTTCTCTTTTCCGATATCACAGCAAAATGAAACATACTATTACGTTCTTCAGTGGTTTTAATTACTATATTGATTAATTAACAAGTCCACCAAAAAGGTTATGTTGAAGAGTTATTTATTTGTTTTCAAGACAAAGTCAGCGATATTCACAAGCATAGATACAATACAGAGATGCACTTCTGAGCCGTTGCAAATAAAATCTCTGTGAAACTCTATGTAAAATTGAATACTGAATGAAGTCAACTAACTAACTAACTAACTCTTCAACATAACCTTTTTGGTGGACTTGTTAATTAATCAATATAGTAATTAAAACCACCGAAGAATGTAATATGGCGACCGTGACAGGACCAGGAGACATTAAATCATCCGAGGGAGCGTAATATGGCGACCGTGACAGGACAAGGAGACATTAAATCATCCGAAGGAGCGTAATAATACCCTATTTTACCTACGCCGCCATGAGCTATTTGTTAATTGAAACTCCATCAAAACCAGAACAGTATTTGGCGGGAATCACGTTCAACAAAAAATTATCACAAATTTCTCATTTTTTCGACATCAAACATACCATTTCACCCACTTGGCGATGGGCTGTATATTAATTGAAACAACATAAAAATACAACCAGTATTTCTTTCGTGAATTACATTCAATCAAAAATTATGATGATTTGTTAAATTTCTGTTTCCAATATCACTTCAATTTGAAACATACCCTATTGTATCTCCCTCATTACAGGTTGCAAAAATCGAAACCAAACAGTAATCATGCCATAGTTTTTGTGTGAATCACGATCAACAAAGAATTATCTTGAACTTTTTACGTCACATCAAAATGAAATATGCCCTACTTTACCACTGTGACAAGAGGGTAAAAATTAATAGAAACATCATCAAAATCTGACCAGTAGTTTTTGCACAAATTGCATTCAACTAAAAATTATCCTAAATGTCTCATTTTTAAACACTACTTTATTCACGGGGCCACGTGCTGCATTAATCCGAATCCCAACAAAATCTGACCATTAGGTTTTGAGTGAATCATGTTCAACGGATAGCTGAGATTTTTTTCAAATTTCTCAGGTTTTCGATATCACTTCAAACTGAAACATACCCTACTTTAACCGTAAGATCATGGGCTACACATTAATCGAAAGAGCATCAAAAACCGATCAATAATTTTTGCTTAAATCACTTTAATATAAATGCAGACAGACAGAATT
This sequence comes from Vandiemenella viatica, assembly GCA_031002005.1. Taxonomy (NCBI): domain Eukaryota; kingdom Metazoa; phylum Arthropoda; class Insecta; order Orthoptera; family Morabidae; genus Vandiemenella; species Vandiemenella viatica. Next base: position 20,514,465 of record CM061920.1, on the reverse strand, counting down.
AAATTTAAAAACAGTTGATTCTCAGGAGTTTATTAAGAATACCTCAAACTTATTTTTTGAAAAATATCTCCAATATACAGTCTTTTTCTTAGTTACAGTTTTATTATAAGTATGGATATCAGTGTAACTACATCACGAAAGATACCATAAATAAAAATGTGCCAATATTAAAAACATTATTTTATGAGCAGCCACACATAGAAAATGAGAAAAGGGTGAACTTTATTCAAGCATCGCACCAGTTGAATCATTTTTTTCTAAAAGTGAAAGAATTGGCATAGTAGAAAGAACAGCTTACATCAAAGAAAGCAAGAGGTCTTCAATTTTATGACAAGCATAATTTAATAAGAAATAAAATTACAGTGGGGGGGCAAAGGGTCTGGAAGATGCTACATCAGCCTCTCCACTTGAAGCACCGTTTCGACAGATGAGGCTCCTGTGACTGATTTCCAGTACAAGAAGTCACCTCCTGCTTGCCAATGGCCTCCTGTAAGGAGGGAAGAAGAGTGAAGAGAGGTCAAAAATTACCTCTCTCCCTTGGAGAGTCTTTAACAACACATGAATCAGAAATGATTAAAGGCATGGGGATTCAAAAGGCAACGGGAAGTCACTGCATCAAAGGTTTATCCTAAGACCATGTAATCCTCTCAAGTTACATATAAAATGATGGCTTCTTCCTGGATAAAATATTCTAGAGGTAAAATATCCCCCAGATTGGAACGCTGGATGGTGATCTGACAGGGTGTCCTTAAAGTGAGTAGAAACAATCTACAAGTTGGAGCATGGAATGTTAGAAGTCTGAACAGACTGATAGAATGTAAAATTTAAAAATAGAGATGGTATGACAGAATTTAGACATGATTGGAATTAGTGAGACTGAAGGATGCACAGACTTTATGATCAGAGGAATAAGAAAAAAAGATATAAGCGAAGTTACTAGTATGGTATTTATAATGAACAAGAAAGTAGGACAATGAGTTAATAATTCTGAACAGTTTATTGCTAATTATTTTGAGCATTAAGATTAATATTTGAAGAAAAGATCAAGAAAAACAAGGGGTGTTCAAAATTTTAAATAATTCAGGCCTAAAATATTGTATATATATATATATATATATATATATATATTTTGGAAACAAAGGCGCTGAGAGCGGATATATTAGACATTGGGATAGGAGAAAAACCACCGCTTACCAAAGATGAGGGCTCCAGCGGCGTCAAAACACGAAGAAACACACAAACACAAACATAATACAAATTTTCGAGCTTAGCTCTTCATCAGGTTGTAGGATGAGATCTCATCCTACAACCTGATGAAGAGCTAAGCTCGAAAATTTGTATTATGTTTGTGTTTGTGTGTTTCTTCGTGTTTTGACGCCGCTGGAGCCCTCATCTTTGGTAAGCGGTGGTTTTTCTCCTATCCCAATGTCTAATATATATAAAACAATGAGCAGGAAAATGTTTTAAGGCAATAAACTAAGGAAGGTGGCCTATGTGTACACATCTGACTCCGCCTGGTGTCTCACTTCTTCACGTATAAGGCTGTAGGCCAAAATATTGTGCTTCTCTTGTGTCCCTTTTTTGTGTTTTTTTGTTTGGTGATCGTCGTCCCAGATGCCTTCATCTTTGGTAAGTTTTGGGTCATATTTCTCTATCCTTCCACAGTTTATATATATACAACAATAAGCAGAAAAATGCTTTAAGGCAATAAAACTAAAGAAGGATAGGGAAATATGACCCAACACTTACCACAGATGAAGGCTGCTGGAAACGACAAACACAAAAAAAAACAAGAAAAGCGCAATATTTCGGTGTACAGCCTTATTCGTGCAGAAATGAGATACCAGGCAGAGTCAAACATGTACACGGAGACAGCCGTCTGGTGAATGGTGCTGCCGGCTTAGATTGTAGTGTAGGAGAGGGGGAAGGGAGCACAAATACTTGCTTGATAGTTGATAATGTTGAAGGTATATTATCATACAGCGCCACCTGACAGCCTCCCCAAGACATTCTTCCTTATTTTCTTGGCTAACCTCTTCCTATCTAACAACTACATTACCTTCAACTATCAAATTTACCACCAAATATGTGGCATTGCTATTATTATTACTATTAATAATTTTAATTGCGATGGAGCTAACACTCCGGTGGTAATTCTGGCAGTCACCCATTTATCCCTTTTTTTATATACATATTTCTTTTTTAAATTTTATTTTATAATTCGAATGTTAAATTCTTCTCCCTTTTGCTATTATGATTTACAAATTTTAATTCCTTAAGCATTTTTGGAAAATTAATCATCACTGTACTTGGTAATTTGTTCCAATCGCTGACACCCTTACCAGCAAAAGAAAATTTTCCCACTCCCTTGTGTATGAAATCAAGCACAAGCTTGTGATCATGGTTGCCTTTCCCCTTCCAAGCACTATTCCTAATTCTTTGACCAATATCCCTCCAAGCTCAATCACCAACATATATCCTGTACAATCCCAGCACTCTCTTCACCCTCCTCCTTTCCTCCAATGAGAACCCAACCCAGCGCCCTTATCATATCAGTTACTGACTGGGTCCTGCGACAATTTCCTCAAACAAATCTAGCTGCTCTTCTTTGCACACCTTCCAACTCCTGTATTTTATAACCAAAATGTGGGTCCCAAACTACACCACCATTTCAACCAATGGTCTGACCAAAGCTTTATAACCCAACTCCCTAACTTCTCTGTTACATCCTCTCATCAGCCTCTCCAGTAAATAAAGGATTTTGTAACCTATTCCTATCACCTGCCCAATGTGCTCTGCCTAATTGAGTTTGTTATCAAACATTATACCAAGATAATTTACACATAAACCTTTCAACAAGCAATTCTGACCCCACACTATAATCATAATAAATCTTTTGTTTTTTATCTGTGTACCTAATAAGCTGACTTTTCTTGGCATTTATCTTCATTCCACGCTGACCTACCCATTTTGATATTCTACCCAGGTTGCCCTGCAGCTATTCACAATCTTCACCTGTTTTGATCCTATTGTATACAATTATATCTTCTGAAAAATGCCTAGACTCTGACCATAATCCATTAACAATTATGAACAGCAACGGTCCCAATACATTACCCTGTGGCATTCCCATATTTGCTTCCACCTCTTTTGATAATGTATTTCCTACTCTAACAGTTTGCTTTCTGGCTTTTAAGAATTCCTCTATCCAACAAGTAACGTTTTCATCCAATCCAATAGATTTCACTTTATTTTAAACCATTTTGTGGCTCACTCTGTCAAACACCTTAGAAAGATCTAGTGCCACACTATCAACTTGGCCTTCCTTGTCCAATTCATATGAAATATCTTGCATCTAGCCCACCATCTGCGATGCCTAAAGGCGTGTTGTCGATCTGAAAACCAGTCTCTTTCCTCCCAGACATTTCTGATATAGTTACATATCAATCTCTTCGTCATTTTGCCTATCACTGATGTCGAACTAATTGCACTGTAATTTTCAACAATTTGTAACTCCTCCTTTATTAACTGGTACTACTATCCCTCTTTTACAATCCTCTGGTAAGCAGCAAGACTCCAAACTAATTTTAAATAAAATTTCAAGGTAAGTTACAATATTGTATCCCACTATCTTTAATAAATCTGTAGTAATATTATTTACACCAGCCTCTTTACGTTTTTTTAGCTTTCTGAGTTCCTCCATAATTTCCTGAGAATTTATTTCAAATTTTGTAGTTTCCTCATTTATCCCTTTAGAGAGACTCTTCTATGATTCATTCCCTCCCATCACAGGATGATTGTCTCTAGTTGTATCACTAAACCAGTCACTCAATATCTCTGCCATTTTAAAATCCTCAGTGACTTCAACTCCATTCTTATCTACAATAGTCTGAATACTTTCCCTTTCACTCAGTTTTCTAATATAGCCATAGAAATTTTGATGCATCGTTCATTGGCCCTCCTGCACCAATAATATTCTTCATAAACCCATCCTTTGCTTCTCTCTTTGCTCTTATTAATTGCTTGTTTAGTTGTTTTAAGTATTCCCTACTGCCATTCTGTCTCTTAACTCTGTTGAGTTCCCATCTCACTCGCCTCTTTAACTTTCATACTTCCCCATTGTAGTATGTAGGTTTTGGACTTATCTTTATTTTCTGCTTTGGAATAAACATTTCCTTGCCCTTTTTTATTATCTCCTTAAACACTTTTCATTTTGCCTCCACTGTACTTGTGCAATCCTTCCATTTGCTGAACCTTTTCCTGAAACATCTCTTCAATTCTAAAGTCTGTGTCTTTTTGTAATTATACCTTTTTCCCCCCTTCTATTTTGGTCACTGGTTTACTGAGTCCCCTAATATCCATCAGTACAGCATAGTCATCACTTATTCCTTCAGTTACTTGACTCCTTACAAGATTTTTTCATCAAGTTTTATTTGAATGATATCCAATATGTTTGGTCCCCTCATATTTTGCTGTAACACTTGTGTAAAACCTCCTTCCCTTACTATGAGCACCTGCATGGCCCCGTCCTATGCAAACATTTTCCTGGGCCGTCTGGAACAACAATTCTTCAACAATTTTTCAATTTAACCTCTTGTGTGGTTCAGATACATAGATGACATTTTTATGATCTGGACCCACAAAGAGAATCATCTAATAGACTTCCTCAACTCCCTAAACAACCACTCCATCAACTTTACCTGGACATATTCCCACAGCAATGTTACCTTTCTTGATGTTGACGTTTCCTTACATAACTGGCGCCTGCATACCTCTGTTCATATTAAACCTACAAATCTACAGCAGTATTTTCATTTTAACAGTTGTCATCCCTCCCACATCGTACGTTCCCTTCCTTACAGTCCGGCCGTCCATGGAAGAGGTGCTTCTGCTCTGATGAAGAATCTCTTACTCAATAAACACAAAACCTGTCTGGAGCTCTTATCTCCCACAGCTACCCTCCTGACTTAGTACACAAACAAATTTATCATGCTATAGCCCTTCCTGGGCACAGCCACTCTAAGGCCGTACCTATTGAAGCTAACAGCAACCCCACTTTAATCACTCAGTTCTTCCCTTGTCTCGAGTCTATTAACCAAATCCTTCACCGTGGGCATGACTTCCTATGTTCCTTCCATGGGATGCGCACCATTCTCCATAAAATCCTACCCACTGCCCCACACAAATGTTTTAGCAGACCACCAAACCTAAAAAATATCTTGGTTCACAAGTACTCACCCAGTAATTCCCCCAAACTACCACAGGGATCATTCCCATGCAAAAGAAACCGTTGTAAAACATGTAGCATGCATCCACCTGCTACTACTTACTCCAATCCTACCACAGGTGAAACATTCCCAATCACTGGTCATACTACTTGCATGACAACACACCTCATATATCAACTTACATGTCTCCATTGCTTCAGCTCATATATACGCCTCACTACTAACCCACTTGCTATCAGAATGAATGGCCACAGGCAGACAATATATACTAACAATGAGGCCCATCCAGTTGCAAAACGTGCCAGTTCCCACAAACTGAATAATTTTAACATCTGTTTCTCAATTAGGGCGATCCAAGTATTCCCCAATAACACAACCTCCTCTGAACTAGGTAAATGGGAACTAGCCTATCAGAGTATCCTGGACACCAGACATCCTCCAGGCCTCAATCTCCAATAAATTCCTCCCACCAGACCCAGAACGTGTGCCATTCACCAGACAGCCATCTCCGTGTACACCTCTGACTCCACCTGGTGTCTCACTTCTGCACAAATAAGGCTGTACGCTGAAATATTGCACTTTTCTTGTCTTTGTTTTTTTTTTGTGTTTGTTCTTCCCAGCCATATTATAATGTGTTTTTCGTACTTTTTGCTTATATTGTATTTTTCGTACTTAATGATTTATATTTATTTCGTTACTCAGTTGTTGTGTTGTTCTACCACTTTCAATAACAATATACCTTCGGTATTATCGATTATCTAGTATTGTGCTCCCCACTCTCTCTCTCATATATGACCATCTTTGCCAGCCATGCCATTCATCAGACGGCTGCCGTCGTGTTTGCATCTGGCCCCGCCTGATGTCTCACTTCTGCAAGAATAAGGCTATATGCCGAAATATTGCACGTTTCTTGTGTTTTTTTTTTTTTTTTTTTCCTCCTTCATCTGTGGTAAGTGTGGGGCATATTCCCCTACCCTTCCTTAGTTTTATTGCCTTAAAGCATTTTCCTGTTCACTGATGTTATTATACAAGGGCCGTTCAGAAAGTAACCTCCGATCGGTCACAGTGCGGGTGGTGGGGGTAGTCGCGACGCCATCTTGCATTCACGCACTCAGCAGATCAGTCGGCATCAAGCCGTGGTCGAGTGAACGTCGTACCTGCGCTAGTTTAGTTTTTGTGGCAGTTTGAAATGTGTGCTGCAATAGAAAACCCCGCCAAATGTGAAGTGCGTGCTGTCATAAGGTTTTTTTACAGCCAAAGGATATTCTGCAGCAGCTATTCATCGTGAGCTTTGTGCCGTGTACGGACCAAGAGTTATGAGTGAAGGAGTTGTCCATGAATGGGTACGTTTATTTAAAAGTGGACGAGAAAATGTTCATGATGCAGAGAGGAGTGGTAGACCATCATTGGTGACTGACGAACTCGTTCAGACAGTTGATGCAAACGTTCGTAAAAATCGACGTTTCACAATGTCGGAGTTGTCTACTGTTTTTCCGCAGATTTCTAAGACTCTCTTGTACGAGATAGTGACAGCAAGATTGGGTTACCGTAAGTTCTGTGCACGATGGGTGCCCAAAATTCTTACCGACCACCACAAAACTCAAAGAATGGCCTCTGCATTAGACTTTCTGTCACGTTATGAGGACGAAGGAGAACCATTGTTAAACAGAATCGTGACCGGTGACGAAACCTGGATTAAGTACGTGAACCCTGAGACAAAAGAACAATCAAAGATGTGGGCACATTCAAATTTGCCTACCAAACCAAGAAAAGCCTAGCAAGATTTTTCTGCCAGAAAACTGATGGCAACGGTGTTTTGGGATGCCAAAGGGGTGTTGTTGGTTGAATTCATGGAACGTGGGACGACCATTAATCAAGACGTGTACTGCGAAACACTAAAAAACTTACGACGGGCTATACAGAACAAACGCCGTGGTATGCTGACTTCCGGTATCGTTTTTTTGCACGATAACGCCCGTCCTCACTCTGCTCGCAGAACAACGGCCCTTCTTGAGTCCTTCAAGTGGGACATTATCAACCATCCACCTTACAGCCCAGATCTGGCGCCAAGCGATTATCACCTCTTCATGCATATGAAGAAATGGCTCAGGTCCCAGCGGTTTGATGACGACGAAGAGCTCAAAGATGCGGTCACAGGCTAGCTCCAGGCACAAGCGGGTGATTTTTATGCAGAAGGAATTTCAAAGCTTGTGAAGAGATACGGTAAGTGCTTAAATCACTATGGAGACTATGTAGAAAAATAGTGCAAAGATGTAGTTGTAAGATGTATATATTAAAATATTTTTATTTAACTTGGTGTATTTTTTTAAATCAACCGGAGGTTACTTTCTGAACGGCCCTCGTATATAGGTTCATATATGAAATCAAAGGTGCTAAATAGCGAAAAGGAATTAAATTAGGATAGTAAAATGAGACACCACTTACCTTTAGATGATAGATGTGGGGCACGAACACACAGAAAAGGCAAAACCACAAATGATACAGAAATTTTCAGAATATCCTATATATATAAATAACTAAGGAAGGATAGCGAAATATGACCCAACACTTACCACAGATGAAGGCAGCTGGGAATGATGAACATAAAAAGAGACGAACATAAGAAACGTAATATTTCGGCGGTTAGCCTTATTCTTACTAGGAGTGAGACACCAGGCAGGGCACGTGTACATGCCAAAGGTAACAAAGCATGGCTGGCAAAGATCATAGTATAGAAGGGGTGGGGGCAAATACTAGATCGATAATGCTGAAGGTCTATTATCTTTGGAGGTGGGGAAACATCATTATAATTACTGGGTGATGGTATAAATATTATAAAACATATTTTGAGAAACTTTAAGTAGGAGAAATAAAATATAAACCATAAGAAATAATAAGTCCTCCCACTAGGCCCAGCAATTCCTTAGTTTTATCACCTTAAAGCATTTTCCTGCTCATTGTTATGATATATATATATATATATATATGAGCCACCCTTGCAGCATGTAAGTTCGGTATTTCTTTTTATAATTTGTTTTGGAGTATACATTTCTTATCCCACTATTATTATACTGAACCCACTACGACATCTTCCATATACTGCACCTTCCCCTGAAAAAATCTCTATTTCTCAAATATGTGCCTTTTTATAACTGTACCAATAACGATTTTCAATTTTGGTCACTGGTTTACTGAACCCTCCATTATCCATCAGAACTGCTTCATGACCACTTATTTCTTCTGTTATCTGAAAATTTAATAGATATACACGAAAAACATTTTATTGTAGGGGTAATGTTGTCCTTAAAAGAAAGAGTACTAGAAGATGAGGTTTCCCTAATGGTTACAAAGTGTACTGCAGAGATAGAGAAGCAATTGGTTGATGGGCATTCATATTGGTTAACAAAGACTACTGAAATTCACTGATGTTCATAGTTCATGACCAAGGGGGCAAATACTAGATCAATAATACCATAGTGAAAGATTGAATAATGAAAACGAGTCATTTGGGGAGAAACTAAATTCATATTCACAGTTTAGAGGTGAGCGCAGAACGGTGATTATTGGTGTGGATTTTAATTTGCTAGATGTCACTGGGTAGGAAATAAGATTAACGGCCAAGGGAACAGAGATCTGCAACCTTTTGGGGTCTCTAGTAACTGAAGAAATATGTGATCACAATGAAGTTGTGATGAATATTAGAGGGTTCAGTAAATTAAGAGCCAAAATTGAAGGAGGAAATAGGGTACAATTATAAAAAGGCACAAATTTTAGAAATGAAGGGATACTTGAGAGGAAGGTTCAGCAAATGGAACGATGGCACAAGTACAGTGGAGTTTAAGTGGGAATATTTCAATGAGACAGTTAAAAAAATATATTTATTCCAAAACAGAAAATAAGGAGAACAGAACCTACATACTACAGGGGCAGACTGTAAAATAAGGTTCCCATATTTCTTAAAAGCAGATAGCAATATTTATTTTTAAAACCAAATACATCATCTGAAACACCTGGTCACGCAGAGGACTGGAACATCTGGCGGTCCTTAAATCTATTGCGAACAGGAGTGGCAGGTCCACGGAAAATCTAATGAAATGTCAGCATTAAGTATGAATGTGGTGAGGACCGAACGATGAACCATACGCTCGAGTCCCCTATGTGCCCATCATCCTGCAACAAAGATGACCTGTTTTGAGCAACACCGAATGCACTTGAGGTTGCGAAGTACTGGGTGAAATGTCTTTAAAGCTGTTAATTTGTACAGTGTTTTAACTGTGCATTTGATGTGTACGATTCGAGAATAATAACCATCTGAAAGCTTCAATGTAATCACCATTTCAATCCAAGCATTTTTGTAGATGCTCCTCCAGCTTTTGTATGCCCGTATCATAAAATTCCACCACCAACCCGTTGATACAGTGATTCACCTGTTCTTTAGCTTCATTGTTGGTGTTGAAGTGTTGTCCACTCGAGAGTTTCTTCAATTTTGGAAACAAGTGGTAATCACTAGGTATTAGGTCCAGATTGTTGGGGGGGATGGAGAATTAGTGTATATCCAAATTAGGTTTGATGAGAGATGTGAAGTCGAGCATTATTGTGAAGCATCGTGACACCTTTGCCCAGCATTCCTCTCTGCCAGTTCTGCATTGCCCAGCTGCGTTTTCCTAGTGAGTCAGAATACTTGTCTGAATTTACTGAGGTCACTGGAGACATGAAATCAATCAGCAATATCCCTTTTCTGTCACAAATGACAGTTGTCATGACTTTGCCAACAGACTGCATTTGTTAAAACTTTTTCGGTTTGGGCAAAGTTGAATCACGCCACTTCTGTGAGTGTTGTTTTGTTTCCAGAGTGAAATCACTGGTAATAATGGGATCCAAGAATCCTCATTCTTTTCTTCACATTGTTGAATAAAATGGTGGGAACAGTCGATGCATTAATACTTGTGATTTTCTGTGAGCAGATCCCACCTTCCGACGTGACAACTTTTCAGTCAAATCATCTGAATTGTGGTAGGAGAAACATCAGGAACCTAGAGAGAAAATTCACGGATGGTGATCCTGTGGTCTTCTGACAATATTCCCTCAACCTTTTTAATTATCTCATCTGAAATCGAAGTTGTCTGATCTGTTCTTCATCATGTATATCTGTATGACCATCTATAAACTTCCTACACCTTTTGTGACTGTGCTGGATGCCCATACACTGATTGTCATACACTTCAGTCAATTGTGGATGAATGTATGTGGATGGAACCCCTTTTAATATGGATTTCGCACTTGGCACCTCCATCATGAACAGTTGCTAAACCAACACTACACAGCTCTGCACAGCAATTCCAGGCAGGGTGGGATCAAGATTAGGAGAACTACTGCACATGGCAGTGTTACTAGATTTCATCTGAAATCTCTCCCTTAGGTTCCAGCATTATGTGAACCTTACTTTACAGTCTGCTCTCATATAATAGGCAGGTGAGGAGTCTCAAGAGGTATGTGAAAAGAGAATTCTAATAGGTTACAATACAACAAGGCAGTAGGGAATACATAAAACAACTAAACAAGGAATCAATAGTATCATAGACGGAAGCTGAAGATGGGTTTATGAAGTGTATTATTGGTGCATGTGATCGTTGAACTATACAACTAGAAATTTATATGGTAATGTTAGAAGGGTAGGGAAGGCAGATAAGAATGGAGAAGTCAATGATGATTTGAAAACTGCAGATATTTTGAGTGACTGGTTTAATGAGACCATATAGACAATTGTAGATAAGAATAGAGAAGAAGTTATTGGATGTTTTGAAAATGGCAGATATTTTGAGTGACTGGTTTAATGAGACCATTCGGGACTATCATCCTGGAATTGGAGGAAGTAAATTATAGGAGCATATCCATACAAATAGAAATGTGCTTACTACCAAATTTGAAATAGGTTCTAAGAAACTCACGCAAGAACTACGAAAGCTAAATAATTGCAAAAGGCCCAGTGCAGATATTACTACTAAAGGAGTATTACAAATAGTGGGATACAATACTGTACCTTGCTTGAAATTTTATTTAGATCGAGTCTGGAGTCTTGCTACTTACCGGAGGACTGATAAAGAACAATAGTAGTGCTGGTTAATAAAGGTTTGGGAACCAATAGGAATGAAAATTATGGGTCAATTAGTTTCTCATCAGTGGTAGGCAAAATGATGGAGAGAAGAATATGCAACTACATCAGAAATGTCTGTGAGAAATGAAACTGGTTTCCAAATTGACAACATGGTTTTAAACAAAGATATCCACGTAAATCTCAGTAGGAGGGCTATATGCAAGATATTTCGGAGGAATTGGACAAGGGAGGCACTAGATCTTACTAAGGCATTTGACAGAGTGCGCATAAAATGGTATTAAACAAGGTGGAGTAGATGAAAAAATGACTTGCTTGGCAGAAGAATTTTTAAAAGAAAGAAAGAGTAGGAACTGCAGTATCAAAAGAGATGGAAGTGAATATGAGAGTGCCACAAGGTATTGTATTTGGATCAATGTTATTCATTATTCTAATGAATATTTGTGTTGACAGTTTATGATGCACGAGTTTACTCCAGCTAAGCAAATCCTAAATTATAAATTGTTTTGGTCCTGATGGTGACCAAGCCGAAAAGTTATTGCGCTAGAAAGTGGAGGATAATAAAAGTGATGTGGATCAATATAGTACAAAGAGTTTGATAAGGAGTGAAATGACTAACACAGGAAAATAAGAATCTTTGCGATACAAGTTAAACATGAAAATTCAGACAGGCTAAGGGAGAACATGTGATGAGTAGAACGCTTATGATTGGCTGAAGTGAGTGAGAAGGGTGGCCATATTGGCTACTTCAGTATTTTTAAGAATTTTATTTGGAGAGGAAGTGTTTTCAAGCAAGTTACAAGTAGTCGGGATAGCCACAGAGCAGTCACTGTTGTGTGAACAAACTGATTAAATGCTGTACTGTTTAGAGTTTCTAAGTCCATTATTTGTACAAGGAAGTGTAGAACGGTTTGATACTAGATAAAACAAAACCAATTTGAAACAAACTAATGTGTTCATGGTATTTGGAGTGACTTCCCAATTACTAAGCAATGAACCCTTTTTATGAGCTCATTTTCTGAATAGAAATAGAAATCTTTCTCTGAGTAAGGGATGGTGACCATTTAATTTAATGACTTTCAAGCCTGCTAACAGTATTGTTAACATTGCAATCCGGTATGACAGAAGCTAAGCTTAACATGATCGAAGATTTTATCTGCCAATTATGCAGATCAATGATTCACTAGTGAGTTTGTGGCTGATTACAAAACAACATAAAGACATCAGCAGGCTTTGTTCGCCATGACAAGTTTCCAGTCAGAAGTTCGGTTGTTTGCAGATGACAGAATATAATACTAGATAACCCGTGCAAAGATTTTGCAAATAAAATGTTATGATCAGTGAGGTTGGTGGTTTGTAGTAGGATGAAAGAAGAACTAGCTCATTTGTAGCAATATCTTTCTGATTTCAACTGATGTATGCTATCCTGCAGCCTTCTATACCTGAAGCCATCCCTTTCCAGGAAGCCGAAATGTCATAGACCTCACCTAAATACATATAAGCTGAACAAAATATCAACATCTCTGTGATATGTGGTGCTGCTATCTAATGGTAATGTGATCTTAGCCCACACATAAATTTTGCGAGTAAAATGTTTACGTAGGAATTGTATAACAGAATACAAATGTTTCCTTAAAAATCGGAAAGCTACTTATTGTACAAAAAGCAATGTTTATTGCTATCTCTGCAATATATAGTGCAGCTATCTTCTGCTAGCACAATCAATCCTTAGCTTATTGGCTTGCTTCTGCACTATCTCATACTTTTGCCATTTAAGGGTCAATTTCCGAAAAATTTCATTCTTAATTTTTTATGTTACCAAAGCTCATTTATCTATTTTGGTTCGAAATGAAGGGAGAAAAAAAGTTTTAGAAATAATGATACTTTTACTTTTAAGAATTGAATTCCAAAAAATTCCTTTCTTAATTTATGAAATATCAAACCGGAGACCATAATCTCTAAAATGGTTCCTCATTTATTGATTTCAGGTACATATGAAGGGAGGTGAACAGAAAACACATTTTAGAAATAATGATACTTTTGCCCTTTCTGGGTTGAATTCCAACAATTCCTTTCTTAAAATATGATTTGCTCAAATATTTAAAATGATATTTCATTTATCAGTTTTAGTTAGGTATCAAGGGAGATAAAAGGATCGTGACACAAAAACACCTCTGGGAATAATGATACTTTTTTGCCCTTTAAGAGTCGAATTCCAAAAAATTCCTTTCTCAAAATATGATCTCACTAAAGTGGAGATCTTAATCTTTAAAATGATACCACATCTATAGATTTCGGTTAGGTTTCAAGGGAGATACATGGTTTGTTGCAAAAAAAAAAAAAAAAGTTTTAGAAATAATTCCTTTCTTAAAATATGATACGACCACTGTGGATACCTTAATCTTTAAAATTATATCTCATTTATTGATTTCGGTTAGGTACAAAAGGAGATAATGGCTTGTGACAAAAAAACACCTCTTTAAAAATAATATATGTGATGATATAACAGGATAAGATGAAAGAGCTGGATAGAATATGTGACTGGGTAGGACAACATGGAAGAATGAAAAGTCAGCTTATTAGATGCACAGATAAAAAAAAAATAGTTGTTTACGATTGTAGAGGGTGTGATAGAATTGATCATTGAAGATTTGAAGTGTAAATATCTTGGCATAACAATTGATAGTGTAAATTCAACTTGGGAGGGCATAGTGGACAGGTGGTAGGAAATGGTTTCAAAATTCTTCATTTACTGGAGAGGGTGATGAGTAATAGATATATGAAGGAATTGGGTTATGAAATTTTGGTCCAACCATTTCTTGAATATGTTGCGTATTTTGGTACTCACATTTTGGGTATAAAATATGGGAGTTGGAGGGCATGCAAAGGAGAACAGCTAGATTTACCATGGGACCCAGTTACTAATATGATAAAGAAGTTGGATTGGAAAGGAACACAGGAGAGTGAAGAGAGCATACAAGGCGTATGTTGGTGATAAGGCTTGGAAAGGTACTGTTCAAAGAATTAGGAGAAGTGAATGGAAGGGATTAACACTTAATTTCATGTAGAAGGGCATGAGAAAATTTTCTTTTATATGCTACGGGGTCACGGATTTGAATTATCTACTAAGGGATGTGATGAATAATTTACCAAAAATGTTGAAGGAATTTTAAATTAAAATTTGTAAATACCAAAGGTAGACACTATACACACACAGAAGATAAAAAAAATAATAAAAAGGGGCAAATATATGACTAGGAAAATTGACACCAGAGTATATGTTCCATCACAATGAAAGTATGGCTTTATCAGGAAGATGCAGAAACAGTTTGGTCAATTTTGCTTTGCTCCACCACTAATTCTTTTATTTTGTTTTTTGGATAATTGCTTTACTCATTACTGATGTTGAGGTCATTAGAGGTGAGGATTGGGATAAGGGATGGAATTTGGCCATAGCCTTTTGAAGGAACCATTCCAGCATTCGCCCAGAGTGATTATGGGAAACTACGAAAACCAAGAACATTCCGTCAGACTTAGATTTGAACCTGTGTCCTCCTGAATGCAAGGCCATAGCATTACTGCTTACCCACCAAGCTCAATCCTCTCATTTAAAGTCTCCTTCCCTCACTGAGAAATTTGTAAATCTCAGCTTCCTTTTGTTATTGACCTTATCTCCTTCTCAGACCATAATTGGTTAAGTCCCCACCACTAATTATCATTCTCTGCTTACCTGTCATCTCTGAATAAGAAATTAAATTTCTATCAAAAAGCCTCATCTTCATCATTCATTCATTCATTCTTGCACTGCAATAATTGGCAAAGGCTTTCATACCAAGTCTGCCACCAAAACCTCAAATGTACGATCTGTGAATGTCGGTGAACTGTTGTGGCCTTTGCTAATCTGTTTACAATCCCTCCCACATTTCCACCTCTAACTTTATGGTACTCTGTATAAACATTCGGGGTAAATTATCACTGCTGAGAACTTTCTTTAATTAAGATTCTACCCCTATAATTATTTGTGGTTTGTGCCTCTCTATTAATAGGTCAAACTCTTATTATTTCGTTCATTATACTCCTACAATTCACTAACAGTGTCATAAATGACTTTGTCATGACTGCTCCGACACTCTGCACTCCACTTGTTGCATCCATCTTTTAGTTTATTATCAGGTTCAGCTCTTCTTATTAGCACATTATAGGGTCTGCTTCAACTATTATTTACTATTTATTATTTCTCATCTGTATTTGATCACATACTTTTATCCCCTCACTGGCAGCTCCTAACATAAAAAGGAGACCACTCTTATCCCTTTTATAACTGGAGTGGGCTCTCTTACAGATTTAGCTAACAATAAATAAGACAGAATAGGGAAAAATAAACAGATACCCGTCACTTACCACAGATGAAGGCAGGAGGGCGAGACGAACACGCAAAAACAAACAAATTGCACAATATTTCGACATAAGTCTTAGTCATGAGAGAGGAGAGAGATATGGCAGGGGGAAAGATGTGGTCACATCCCAACCCGCCACATGATGTTTGTTTTTGCATGTTCGTCTCGCCCTCATCTGTGGTAAGTGACGGATATCTGTTTATTTTTCCCTTAATTTTCAGTGCCTCGCTACAGTTTCTTTGTTTCCATTATCCAGATTTAGCTAACAGTTAGATAGCACCCCTTTTCCCCTTCTATTCTGATGAAGACCATAACTAGTGTTATGTCCAATGGTGTCCACAGACACAGCTCCAATTATGCCATATCCAAGCAGTATTTCTCTCTCCATATTTACTCAGCTCACATGTGGGTTCCACAGTAGCCAATCATGGCAACTCATGACATGTATGAGTTCCACCAACGTATGTTACACCTCCTTCAGTACCATCCTCAGGCCACTCTCTGTGCTGCAACTCGCATTTCTATCAACACTAAACACCACACTTGCCGCTATCACTACCCTATCTATCAAAGTGAAACCCCTACAAAGTGATCTTATATCATGTATTACCTGACAGATTGATGTGCTAGGTTTGAAAACATTTGTGATGATGTAGCCTCAAAAATGGACCTACACCTCTCCACATGACTAACTAGCAGCAGAATCTTTTTCTTCATATTATTTAAACCCACACCTTCATTCCTGGTGCTCCTTACCCTCTCCCTCTACCCAAATTTGGAGAATGGATATTTCACACGACACTCACAAGCAGAATTGACACAATGCAAGGTGCTTGTTCACGTTTCCAATCAATCATCAATTAACTGGAACTAAAGACTGTCACTGCTAACATTATTTAATTGTATTCTGTTTGTGCAAGCAGGAGTATTTCATTTTCTGCAGCTATTACTTGGTGATACTGATAAACCAAATTACAGTAGAACTCCAATTATCCAAACTCCAATTATCCGAATTGCTTTTTTAACTAAGACGGAAACGTACTGCGAAAAAGCTTGCCCTCTTTTGTAAAAACCAACCCAAAGATTGGACGACTGCAGCATTGTTTAACGACTAGTACGGCGAAATTTTCATCCCTGAAGTGCAAAAGCACCAAAAAAACCCTTGGAAAAGAATGCATTTTGAACATACATACAATAATTAATTAAAATAGACCCTTTTTTCGGAAAAAAACGATTATCCGAATGGGGTCCGGTCCCAATTGATTCGGATAATTGGAGTTCTACTGTAGTAACATGCCACTGCAGGTTGTTTTAAAGGAGAATGAGCTTTTAGTTAGCACGCATAAACTAAGATTACAAGTTAACTGGAATACTAAAGTAGAAAATTTTAAACTTCATTATATTTCTAAATACCTCGATGTCGACGAGGCATAAAACAACAAGCAAATCAGCACAGTTTTATATACAGAAGAACTCCCAATTATCCAAATAAATTGGGACCGGACCCCATTTTGATAATAAAAAATTCAGATAGTTGGATTTTTTTCCGAAAAAGGGTGTATTTTAATTAATTACTATATATTACTGTATGTATTTTGAAAATGGGAGAAAAAAACTATTTTTAAAGAAAAAGAGTTTTTAATTCCTTAAATTAAAAGGCAACACTTTTACATGCTAAGTGCACTTACAAGTGCTGTATATTAGTACAGTACTGTAAATAAAAGTCATTGTTTGCTGCACATCTCGGTCAATGTAAACTGTTTGAATGTATTCATCTATTTTCGGGCAGCCAAGTCATGCATCCGCTCGACAGTGAGAAGTTGCATGTGGTCACACTCGGGCTGATGCTGCATCCACGTCAACACAGTTTCAAGGCCGGAAAATGCTTGACTAGCTGATAGTCCCGTGTCTGCTTCAACATTAAGGTAATCTTCTTCCTCGACACTTTCTTCTCTCACACTTTTAATAAGTTCATCATCATTTAGAATTTCATACCAAAGGTCTGACAAATCACACACCACCCACTCTCCTAAATCTTCAGCACTAACTTCTGAACATCCAGGAATTTTCAAAAGAATGTTTCTGAATTCCTCAAGTGACACGTCATCCCCATCTTCTTCAGTCTCTTCCCTTTTCTTGAGCTTCTTTTTCCTTTTTCTCCTTTTCCTTCTCTTCTTCGGTTGATATGCCTATCAAGTTGTTCCACGCATGTCTTAATGTGACTGCCTTAAGCGATTCGGATAGTCGGAGTTAAGATAATTGGAGTTCTACTGTATAGCCAACCACATTAGTATATAGATTTATCAAAGACTTTCAACAATTTTAATCTTGGAGGTTATCATCTTATCTTCAAGAATTGATCCTTCAAGCATCCCATATGCAAAAGTTTAAATTTGCAAAAGAGAAAAATCATAAGAAATGAAAGAAAATATAAAAAGGGTGCAGACACGAATATAGACTTAAGACACTGCTGACTCAGAATGATGAGCATTCACACTTTAACATAGGAAAGCAGAGGTAGGTAGATGTTCATTTTGATCCATGTGAGAACAGTATTGAGGATGTGAAACAGTAAATACTCTTTTTAACAATATCAATAATATTGATAGCCAGTTAGTTACTTAGAAAACCATTAGTATCATAGATTTCTACCACAATACACAAATACATATTATCCTATGTTAGTTACTAAGAAAACCATATACCATTTTAGTAATTATGAACAAGTTAGTCACCTTATCCTTCCATACACCAAATATTAAATATTTTCTCTGTCATTCTTAGTTACCAAATTCCAAGAAGAAAATTCTTTCACAGAGTTAAACGGGCTCTGGGGAGAGGAAAAAAAAAATCCTCTTTCAGTTTGGTTTTAAAGTAGGTAGGCTTTAACATAGATAACATTTTATTTCATATATAGGACACTGAATGCAGATGCCCCAGTGAACGTTATTCCTCTCTGTACAATTGACAATGACTTGTAATATTTGTAAATGTTATATTTATTCCTAGTACGAGGGTTGGAAATTAAATAGTGGCAACACTGCTGTGGAGACACTATGCAATTGAATCTACTATTGTCACTGATAGCACATGTTGCTGCCATACCTACCTTACCTACGAGCAAATGGACTCCCCCGTCTCACGTCCCCAGCGTGCGCACAATCAAGGGAAACGCAGTCACTTGTGAGCGAGCAGTCTAACGTAACGGTGTCAGTGTGTTTTTGAAACAAGAACAACGGAGTTGGATCAAGATTGAATGTGCCACAGGTCGTACAGCACGACAGTGTCATCAAGGTCTTCAAGAGGCGTGCGGGGAATCGGCATTGCTGTACAGAACAGTGGCACATTGGGTAAAAGCCTTCAACGAAGGTCGGCAAACTGTGGCAGACATGCATCGGGCAGGTCGTCCTAGCATGTCTGAAGGAGAAGTGCATACTGTTGCCGCGTTAGTGGTCAGTGATCAATGCCAAACGATTCGTGAGCTCACCTCCGAAACCAGATTAGCGCATACGACTGTGCTTCGCATCCTGAAGGAACACCTGGGCATGCGAAAAATTGCATCACGATGGGTTCCGCATGAATTGATGGAAATGCAGAAATAGATGCATTGTGACGCTGCTCAGACGCACTTGGAGCGCTAAGGAGAGGCTTTCTTATGCTGTGTCGTAACACTGGATGAGACACTGGCCACATTGTATGAGCCAAAACTGAAACGCCAATCCAACGAATGGTGAAATTATGGGTCGCCGCAAAAGTCGAAAGTGCGTCAGAGCCCCAGTATGATGAAAGTTATGGTGATTCTTGTGTACGACTGTGATGGTATTATCCTAGCGAATTATGTTCCTCCACGGCAGACTGTCACTGCACAGTATTACTGTTCGTTTTTGGAGCATCACCTGCGACCAGCTTTGCGAAAGAAGCGGCAACACTTTCTGCACAACCGACCCATCATTTTGCACAACAAAGCGCGGTCACATACGGTGCAAGCTGTGACTGCTCTGTTCGGTCGATGGGACTGGAAAGTACTGTACCACCCACAATACCCCCCGGACTTAAGTCCTTGTTATTTTGATTTGACTCCGAAGATGAAGGAACCACTTCGTGGCATTCGCTTCAAAACTGTTCCAGAGATTCGACAGGCAGTAGACTGTTCCATTTGCACCATCAACAGAACAGGCTCTGCTAACGGTATACTACGCCTTCCACATCGCTGGCAATGGGTTCTACACAATGCTGGTGACTACTTTGAAGGACAGTAACAGGTGCAAACATGTAACACTTTTGTATCGGTTGTGAATAAATAGTTGCCACTATTTAAGTTCCAACCCTCGTATTATAGCTATGCAAGTCAGCATTAAGATTGAAGTGTTCAGGTTTTTCCAGTAAATAAAGTAGCAAGGATATACAAAGTGCTGTAACTGCACCAAGATTTCTTAACAGATTTCTGCATGGGCTTGCTGCACAAATAATTCTTAGAACACGTTTTTGCGATTTAAATACCTTCTTTGCTTGTGAAGAGATCCCCCAGAATCAGATGTTATGAGTGAGCAGGAGAGGAAGTATGAAAAATTTACCAACCCTGTTATTTCTATACCACCTATTCTAGTTATTATCCTCCATGAAAATGTTGCAGAATACAGTTTAAGAAGTTGTTGAGTATGTTGCTTCCAGGTCAACTTGTTATCAATGTATACACAGAAAGATTGTGAAAATGCTTTCATTGTAAAGTTAAAAGAACAGTAAGTAGTATGCACAAAAATGGAATGAAGAGGACAGGTTCAGAACTGAAAGGACTGAAAGTAGGGCCTGAGTGTAGAGAGCAAGGTTCAAGTTTTAAAGTGGTATGTTTAGGGGTTGGGTAATAGATGGTTTTGAGAAAATTATGGGAGGCTGCAGTTTTGATTGGTGGATGACTGGTTTGGAGGGAAGAAAACTGCCCTTCGAGATGGGAATTCAGCAATGTGGACACCTTATGCAAATGGTTCTGGGCATGCCTACTGCTGGAATTCACCATTTATTGTAAAATCTGCTATATACTTACTTGTGGAGATGAGAGTTGTTAAGGGACATGAGGTGTTTAGAACATTGGTAGCCCAGGTTAGTAAACTGTTGCAGGACAATGTGAGTAACAGCAAAAGACTGTTTGTAGTGGAAGGCATGTAGGGCAGGGTGAACTTGCTTGGGACCACCAAATATTAGCAGTTTGACTGTGAGACCATTTGAACATATGTTCAAGGAGAGATGCTTTTAAGAAAAGAATATGAGATTGAAGTTCGACAAGTTGATAGGTTTGGTACCTGTTTGTGGACAGGTATTTATCAGTAGGTGACCTGTAGGGGAAAGTTAGTGGAGGCATGTCGAGGGAAAAAAAGGGGGAGAGGGAAGAACTAAAATACAATAGGCCAAGAAATGTTTACATTGATTGTAAATTGGGCTATATTTTTTTTAGCATCCCTTCCGTTTCTCATTTTGGTTTTAACCACTCATTCCCCATTTTGGTGACGAATTTTCCACAGCTTCGATACAAATAATTCATTTTCAACTTATATTCTTAGCCACCTTTGAATATTTTATTACAGCCTCATTTATTTAATGCTCTTGCTTTTATCGGCATGCATTTCAAACCACATTGTTGGCTATGAACCAAGATTTGTAATCGGTCTAAACTTTTCTTGCCCTACAATTTTCTTAAATATTGGTATTTCTTTATTATTACTTTATTTTATTACCATCCCATCCATTTACCACTCCCTTTCATTGGTGTGTATTTCAAACCACATTGATTGCCATGTCCTCACATTTTCAAATGTTCTCAACATTTCTCGGGTTGCAATTTTTTTATTTTATTATTTTATTACCAACTCATCCATTAACTGCTATTGCTTCCATTGGCGTGCAAACTTCAGTGTAGGCAATGCATCCAATTTGCAATAAATGTAAACATTTCTTAGCCTATGGTATTTTATCCCCCTCCCCTTTTATTTCCAACATGCCTCCACTGACTTTCCATTACAGATCACCTACTGATAAATATCTGTTGTATACAGATGCCTCACCTTCAAACTTGTCAAACTGCAATCTTATTTCCTTTCCTTAAAAACATGTCTCTCCTTAAACATACCTCCAAATAAACTCGCAATCAAACTGCTGATATTGTCTCCCTCAAGTTTACACTGCCTTACATGTCCTCTGCAACGAACAGTACCTTGTGCTGCAACAGTATACCAATCTGGCAATTTCCATACACCTCATATCCCTTTACAAAATACTCACGCTCTCATCTACACAAATAATTCCACTTACATAGCAGATTTTACAGCAATTGGCAAATTCCAGCAGTAGGCATGCCTAGAAACATTTACCTAAAATGTCCACAGAGCTGAAATCCCATCATGCAGCGGAACAGTTTCTTCCGTGCCAGATAGCCATCCACCAATCATAACAGCTACCTCTCCTTATTTCCTCAAAACCACCCTTTGTGCAACTCCTCAACATCCCCCTTTAAAATCCACATGTCGCTCTACACACACAAGCCCTACTTCCAAGTCTAAATTGTCAATTGTGAACCTGTTCTTTCCACCACTATTTGAATCCAAACTCTCTGTACTCTCCAAAGGACTCACTGTTTCACCTACCCCTACAATTGATCCTGCCAGCATTGCGCATGACTCTTCCATTCTTCTGAACATTCCGCAAGCAGTATCACTTTACCACTCGCGTATGTGAACCCCGTCTCAAGAAACTCAAACCATTATCCTCATTTGACCCATCACTTCCTCGTCAGAACCATGCTCTCAAAATTTTCAAGCAATTCTTATCCAGTAGCTTTGCTTAATATAGTTTCCTGAAATACTGTGTGAACACCAGCATTCTTAGCCTAGCTGAAACCCATGCAAGGAAACATCTTTCTACCAATTCAGACCTCATCATCCTCTCACCACACAAGTGCTCAACCACAGCAGATATGAATCTGAACGACTACGTGGCTGAAGCCCTTCATCAGTTACCAGACAACAGCACTTACTACTGCCTCGGTGAAGATCAAGCACCAGCTGTCAACAAGAAAATAAAGAAATATATACAGTTCAATGGGGCCCTCCAAGATCTTATCTACCCTTTACTTCCTTCCTAAAATGTATTAGCCTGGCAATCTAGGTTGACCTATTGTTGCAGCTTTCAGATCTTAATCTCAGATTTGGTGGTCCAATAATCATAACCCATGTTCTGTCAGCTCTACTCCCATAACAAGGACACACAACACTTCCTCCTTCACCTTTTACTATACCCACACCTCTTCCTCCCAATTAAATCCTGGTAACGATTGATGTCACACATTCCACACTGGCATGGCCTCAGTACCATAAAACTTTTTCTGAATCAGTGCCCTTCCAAGAGCCTCCCTAGCAGATCTTTCTTCATCAACTTGGCCAACCTGATACTCAATAAGAAATATCTGCTTGGGGCACTGCCATGGGCACCTTGCACATCCCTCTCTTATACTAATATATTCATGGACTGCCTGAAAAAGATATTTCTGGCGAAAGTCCCTCCCAAAACCCTCAAATGGCTTAGATTAATAGACGATATTTTTATGATCTGGACACATGGGGAAAACAACATTCTAAATTTCCTGAACTATCTTTAAAATGCTGAATTTCATATTGACCCACTCCCACATCCAGTCCACTTTCTTAGAAGTGGATTTGACCCTCTCCATTGATCATCTCAAATCATAAGTCCACACCAACAACACCAACCTTCAACGGTTTTTCTATTTCCATAGTTGCCATCCGTACCATATCAAAACATTTCCTCCCCTAGTCTTGGTAGTCGTATCAGCTCCAACCAACAGTCCCTCAAGCAGTATTCAAACACCACCTCACAAGCACTGATATCTCATAATGATCGAGAATTTATTTCAGCAGACCTCCTAACCTCAACCAACTCCTAGTCTACAAATTGTCTTCCTCAAATTATTAGACAGTCCAAAGAATCTTTTCCATACAATAGATCTCACCACAAGACGTGCTATGTACACCTCACCTCCACCACTTTCACCAAAACTGTCACTGGGGGAAGCTTTCCCATCATAGGACACGACACCTGCGAAACCTCCCATGTAATATATGAGTTAACAAGCAACCAATTCCTGGTTTCATATTTAGATTTTACCAGCAATCCACTAGCCATTATTATGCGTTTCTACCTGCTTTGTGTGTTCAGGTGGTGGTTCTTTGCCCTAGCCTAATTTCTAATTCCTTTTCGCTACTTGGAACCTATTATTTCATTGTTATAATATATATAAAGTAAAAAAAATTTCCCAAGAACTTAAGACTTCCAAAAAAGATCATTAAAAGATAAATAATGTATGGTACCGATAACAGAGATACCGAATTCATACAATGAGTTATTATTATCTGTCTGTCTGTGCATTACACAAAAACTAGTGGACAGAGTTTAATGAAACTTCATATAATGATAGCTTATGATGTAAGTCAAGCTATAAGATCACGGCAAGTTACAATGTCCCTGATGATACAGATGTCAAAATAGTAACCTTTTTCCTGTATGTTGTTCACACATCATACAAAAAAACTAATGATCTGATTGTAACAAAGCTCCACAAAATGATGACTTATGTCTCCAGGTAACCCTTAAATCCAAATTAGTAGTTGGTCTAGGTGTCCAAACCATCAATTTTCAAATTTTTTGTCTATGTGTACAGGCATTTCACTAAATTAATGAATGAACTTCAATGAAACTTTACATACTGATAGCTTATGTTATCAGTTAACTTATAGGCCACTTTTTTTACCTAGATCAGTTGTCTAGTTCCTGATGATACAGATGATGAAATCTTAATTTTTGTAATCTTTGTGAGTGTGTGTCACACACACAAATTAACACATGGATTTTACCAAAACTGCAAATTGTGATATATTAAATTAGATATGTTCACTTTAATCCCATGTAAGAACAGTCTTGGAGATAAGGAACAACACATATAATTATTAATAATATTGCCATTTATTTACTCAACATCCTATGACAATAATCAATTTACATTATTAACTGCAAACATGTAGCATCCCGTAATAGTTACTACATATCAATGTCATTCTCCAGATAATCCAACTGCTGCATTTGTAAACAGTTTCAATGAAAGAAACTCGTACACCATTTTAGTGATTCTGAATAACTTTTTCACCTTCCCCTTCAATACTGAGACATATAGTATTTCTCAGCCAACTTTATTTATCAAATTCCAAGAAAATTCTTTCATGAAAAGGGTTTCTAAGTAAAAATAGTTTCAGTCTGGATTTAAAGCTATTAGATTTTTTTTTGATAAAATTCTGTTTCCTGTGGCAGGACACTGAAAACAGAAACTCCAGGAAAAGTTATCCTTTTCTGTGCAACTGACAAATAGTTGTATGATTTTTGTGGAAGTCGTGTTTACTTTTAGCATTACAGCTAAGAATGCCAGCATCAAATTCAAGAGTTCTGGATTTTCCTCTACAACAGATAGTACGACATTATAGGCACATATAAATGTCCATGAGATTGTTCCAAAAATAATTTTTAGAGCACATTTCTGCAGTTTGAATATCTTACATGCACATGATAAGTTCCCCTAGAAGGAGATGCCATAAGTGATCAGGGAGTGAAAATAATAATAAAAAAAATATTTTTCTTCCAGTTAAATACAGAAATTGAAATGCTTTCACTGATCACTTTTCCTTAGGACATCACACTGAAATTGTCCTCTTGCTTTATTTTTTGTAACAAATTGAAGAAACTGTATTTCCTATATTAAGTATCAATTTATTTACACAACCATATGTTAATTTTCTTTAGAGTATCATCTTCTGTGTTTTAAATAATTTGTATTGGTGGGCTTTTAAATTATACACAAAAATAATCTGCAAAAAGTTATATACTTCCACTATAACTTGGATGGGAGATCACTGATATAAAATAGGAACAGCAGAGAGCCAAGAATTGATCCCTAATGTACACCACATTTAACTATACTCCATTCTGAGTTTACAACCCTTAAGGATACACATTGTTTTCTATTTTCTTGATACAATTTAAACTGAAGTCTCGGTCAACCACTTTTTTCTTCTGTTTGATGCCATCCTCCATCCCTTCCTATCTCATGCTAACCTCTTCATCTCAACATGCCCTATATACCCTACATCCCCAATTACCTGCTTCATATATTCTAATCTCTGTCTTACTCTACAGTTCTTACCTTCGACTATTACCTCTGCCAACAAATTAACCAATCCTACATGTCTCAAAATATGATCTACCATTCTCTCTCTTCTCTCTATAAACCTCTTCCACAAACTTCTTTTCTCACCCATCATTTCCAAAAATCCTTCATTTCTCGATCATTTATCTTTCCACTTAATTGTCAACATCCTTCTGTACAACCACATTTCAAATGCTTCAATTTTCCTTCTTTCTGGTATTCCTAAAGTCAAAGCTTTGCTACCATAAAATGCTTTGCTTCACACATAGTTTTAAAAAGTTCTTTCTAAGTCCTAGCTCAATTTTTGAAACTAAAAGATTCCTCTTTTGCTATTGCTTTTATCATTCCTGCATTGACCATCAGTTTAATTTTACTCCACAAGTAGCAGAATTCATTTACTTCTCGTATCGCAGTCGATCCTATTTTTATATTTAATCTATTATTATCAGTATCATTTCTCCTACATTTCATCACTTTTGTCTTGGTTTGATTTTGTATTTATTCCAAATTCTTCCTTCAGTATTTTGTTCAAGCCATTCAGTAACTTTACAATATTCTCAGCCAGTTCTGCTAGTAAGACAATGTTATCAGCAAATTGTAGCATACTGATTTTTTTTTCCTCCTTGAACACTTACTCAATGTATTCCTTCCATCAGTTAGCTCAATCTTCTGAGCTTAAAAGAAGTTTCCCAATGTCAGCTTTAATGTTTATAGATTTTTTCTGCATTTCTCCAAAATTTTGTTTGATCTTCCTATATGCCACATCTACTTTGCCAATGACAATTTCCTTTTCTATTTCTTCGCCATTCTCTTGCAGCCATTTTTCTTTTGCTTTTTTGGTTTTACTGTTTATCCGATTTTTAAATTCTCTGTATTTTTCTCTTCCTGGGCATTTTTGTGCCTTCTCCTCTGATCCATCAACTCAAAAATTACTTCTGTTATCCAAGGATTCCGGGTGGCTGATTCCTAAAGTTTCTTTAAAAGCTTTCATTATTTCTCTCTTCAATGCATTCCGTTTGTCCTCAGTTGAGCTCCTTTCAGAATTACTTCTTCGGCCCATTTCTGCACATGTTTCTTTCATGTTAGATTCTTTCAGTTTATTCACTTCCAGTCTGTTCTGCTTGTATTGCTTCTTTATTCTCTTGAATTTCAGCTTGCACTTCATAATTCAGATTATGGTCAGAGTCTATGTCTGCTCCTGGGAATGCTTTATAGTTTAGAACTTGATTCCTGAATCTCTGTTTGAACATGATATAATCTAGCTGATATCTGCCTGCATCCCCTAGATGTTTCCAGGTGTATATCCTTCTCAGATTCTTCACGTGTTTGCCACGACTAGTTTATATCTATCACAAAATTCCAGTAACCTGCTTCCTCACTCATTTCCTTCACCTATATGAAAACTTCCTACAGTATTCCCTCCTTTTCCTTCTCCCACTAGTGCATTCAAATCACCCATTTTCCTCCCCCTTCACTAATCCAGTGCATATTTTCTCTATTTCTTCATTATCTTCCTGTGACATTGGTAATTGTACTAATGTGGTTGGGGCAGGCTTAGTTTCTAACCTCTTCAAAATAATCCTGTCAGTAAACTGTTTACAATAACTCACTCATTTCCCTACTCTCTTGTTCATTACTAATCCTACACCAGTAACCCAACTGACAGCTTTTGTTTTCATTATTCTGTGCTCCCCAGACCAGAAATCCTGTGCATCCCTCCACCTAATCTCACTAATCCCAATAACATCTAATTAAAATCATTCCGTCTCTCTTTTAGAGTTTCCTAATCTACAAGTCCTATTTAGACTTCTAAAATTCCACGCTCTGATCTCTATCCATTCTGATGACTCTTCCCTGAGCAGTACTCACCTGAAGATCCTATTGGGGGACTATTTTACCCAGGAAGAAGCCATCATAATATATGTAATTTGAGAGGATTACATGGCCTCAGAATGCCGTTAGGGTATTTAATGCAGTGCCTTCTGCATCTCCATGCCACCGATTATTTCTGATCCATCCACCTTTAGGGGCCGTTTCCAAACCCAACGGCAGGACTATTTCCTGGTCTTCTGCCCTCCTTTAGGAGGCCACTGGCAAGCAGTGAGTGGCCCCTTATACTAGTAATCTTTCAATCACCAGAACCTTGTCTGTGCAAGCAGAATGCACCAAGTGAAGGAGAGGAGAAAAAGCTATTATAATCTCTCCCAAACCCTTACATTCCAGTCTACCACTAACACCAAAATATTCTTATTTACCCAGGAGAATCTTGCAATCAACACAATCGAAGGCCTTAGCTAGATTATGAAAGATTCATAGCAAATTTAATTTTTATGTATTGCTTCCAATATCTTGCCATAAAAACAAAAGTTGCCAACTCTGTCAAAATACCTTGCCTAAAACCAAATTGTACTTTATTCAGTAGGTTATTATATTACGTTTCAATGATCTTTTAAAATGCCGATTGAAGTCATATGGATCTATAATTGAAGTTATCACCCTTCTTATAAAGCAGTTTCATTATTGCTTTCTTGATTGAGTCATGAGAGATATATTCTTCAAAAGAACTATTACAAATATTACTGGTACCTCTGCTAATGCTGGTGCTACAGTGTTTCAGTTTGTGGGAGAAAACCTTCTCGTAACCAAATGACACTATTTGTAAAGGATTTACTTATTTTTTCTCCTTTACATTGTGGCTGGTAGTAAATAGACATATGAATTCTGATAACAAGCACTTAGAATTGTTTACAGCCTCCACATCAGTGATAAAAATTCCTTTTATTTTTTCAGCGATTTTTAAAAGGTAGTTAATAAAACCACATACTACGGAAGAGAGGTCATTTACAGGGATACCATTAATGTTTAAAGTTATTACTGCTTATGTCATGAGTTAACATATAGAATAAATTTCATCCATGTTAATACCATATTTCACATATGATACAAAGGTCAAAATTGTAAATTTAGGATTTTTCTTTTTTATGTGCATGCATGTATCAAGTAAAAACTAACGGTTCCAATGAAATTACAGTGACAGTTTATGTTGCATAATTAATAAATTATGTTTTATATGAAATCGACATCCTAAAGCACAAAAAAAGTGTTCACTAATTTAACCTATACTATATAAGTATTAATGTTGTGTTGGTACACAAAAATTATTTAAAAAAAAAGTAAATGTGATGTAAATTATTGATGATAGAGATGTCAAAACACTAAATTTGGAATTTTACCCTGTCTTTCTGAGCATTACACAGAAACTGATGGATGGATTTTAACAAAATTGCACAGTTGTAGTTTATTTCATTGGCTGTAACATAGGTTATTTTTTAACTAGATTAGTTCCCAGTGATGACGAGACAAAAGCTGTAAATTCTGAAATTATTTATCATCTGTCTGCACATCATGCAAAAACTGATGGGCAGATACAAGCAAAACTGCACTCAGTGATAGTTTACATCATTGACATACAGGATAGTTTTATTCCAACAAGTTAAAGACTCCCAACTGTAAAATTGAAATTTTTGTCTGTTTGAATGCACATTAATTGACAAAACTTCAACAGTGACAGCTTACATCATTACATTTAGGATACTCTTTCTCCTGCTAGTACCATACTTCATTTCACTAATTCAATTGTTTTGAAATAGAATCTATCAATTTGATGCTATCTGTACAAGCCTTCAGTAGTCAAAATGTTTACTATGATTGAATATTAAGAAGTCCATTGTGTCTTGACAGTAATGCTGGCACGGGCATGGGTACAACTAAATATAATAATTTATAGCATACATAGCTTTGTTAATTATTTATATTCTACTTACAATGTTTTAAATGAATTTTAAACTTAATGCTAAATTATTACACAGTTTATATCCATCGTTAATAAATGAATGATGAAAATCACAACACATATCCATATTACTACTGTTCTATTCTCAAACTCATTTTATTGATATTTTTCCTTTATGTCGATTTATTACAAAATTTATGGAAAACTTTAGCACAGTAATGGTGGTAATTCAAAAAGAAAAGGAAAAACTAGTATCTTCTTTGGTCAATATTAACATATAAGATCATGGGAAACTAACAAAGATGAAAATTATGCCAGTTCTAGGATAATATCCACTCATTCCTCTCTGGTATCATTTTGCAAGAATATAACATGCCCCAAGTCAAATTTGCTAGATCCTAAGTAAAACAGGAACCAATGTGTTACAAGATTTGTCATGATTATTCTGACTGCACAATACTATTCTAACTCTTGGCTGTCATACAATGTTACTTTTTTTACGAGAAAGATTTAGTACGTGTTACTTTTTATTTCCTATAAACAGTAAGATTCATTAAATATTGAGCAAGAAAGAAATGTTATTTTGCCTTTTGTGTATATGCTAGGTACATAATACATTTTTTAGTTGTAAACCAACCCATCATGCATTTACAAGTCTGAAAAATGCGAGCAATAAAAACACAATTAGTCGGTATGTCAAAAGCAGTCAATATAAGGGTATCTTAACACCCTTAGCTAAAAATAGGGCTGCTAGTGAACAATTAAAGGAAATTGTTTTGTTAAACAGAATCACAGTAGTTCTATAATCTCAAAGAATGCTACTTATCAATGATAACATATTATTAGGCAAGTGATTTCAGACATAAAATCTTGAGAATAAAAGACAGAAGAGACAACGTTAAACATCAACTGAGCAGCAAAAAACAGGTAAATTATGGCTTCTTAAATATGATAAAAGTAGAGACCATAAAAACAGAAAGAGAGAGACACTTTTATTTCAGAATTTTCTTTCTCTGTCTAAATCTGAATTAGGTTATGATCCTTCTACTTCCCTATTAATATTTCAACAAAAACCAACATTTCTGAATCCAGATGTTAACATTGCTTTGATGTCCTTATGAATAAATTCAACAACAGTTTTATCCTGTCAAGGATTCACATTTTGTTTAATGGCATTACTTTATTTTCAGATGCTGCCTTTTGACCTCTGACATTTCAGGCATATAATTTCTTCATGGATTTTTTCAGTACCTTCATAAAATTCTTAACTTCTGTTCCACATTATTTTTATGTACAAAATAATAACAACTATCAGCTTGAAAAATTAAGTTCATAAGATTGCTGCATATTCAATGTTTAAAAGAAGACTTGTTCATTCAATCTTTTCAGTGGGCCTTTTTTACCCATTTCCCAATGGCTTTTATACCATAGAAAAATTTTGGAATTCAGTTAAAATTCACTCTTTGAATACGATTAATCCACCTAGGTTCATAATTAAGTAATTCTTCAAAAAGGTCCAAACTGCTAATCTTTGTGTCATCATATCGGTCTGTCTGTGATGTATTTGGGGAGGGGGGCTAGGAGGCTTACACCCCCCCCAAAAAAAGTATCTAGGTCCACACCCTACATCATAATTTTGGAGACTTTTTTTAGCTCTACTGATCTTTTAAGGATGGCATGACTATAAAACCTACCATTACCCGACTCATGCTTCCCCCCCCCCTCCCCCCAAACGAAATCTGCTCAAGCCCTCCCAAACCAAAATCCGCTCAAGCACCTCCCAAACCAAAATCCTGGATCCGCCACTACTGTCTGTCCTTTTAAATCCTAAAATTGATCTTAGAAACTTCATTTCTGCTGCTTGTATTCTTTGTTTTTGTTCTTCTGTTTCATAAAGCAATATGGGAAACACTGTAACTTCATAATGGATTCGATATTTGTTTCCTTGTTCTTCTGATTGTATCACAAATGTACAGAAATTTTTTAATTTTAAATATCTATAACCTTAATGTTAATTATAAGAAGGAAAAGAAAATGGATTTTAGGCAATATAAATTACAAAGGATTGGGAAAATAACCAGTTAATTACTCACAAAAGTTCAACACTGGAAGGCTGCAATGAAATGAACATAGTTGTACAACATTTTAGTTTAAAAAATTCTTCATATAGAGAGGAGTGGGGGAGGCGGATTTGCACAAGATGGGCCGGCATGGGGGGGGGGGGGGGTAAGTGGGACAAATGTACCCTAGCCTGCCCGCTGATGGAAGGCCCGATCACTCGACAAGTTCAAGTTGTAGAGCTAAAAAAAGTTGCCCATTTGGTCTGACGGAGGGCCGATGAATTCACCAAGAGTCCCCAAATGCTAAGAACGCTTACCCTGGGAGCCCCAAAATCCTAGTGCCAGCCCTGTGCAGAAGTAAGCACACATTATGGTTTACTGCACGTCTATTAAACACTGAAGTTTAATTTGATTGAAATGGAAGGAATTCACAAAGAAGTTTAGAAAAGAGGGGGAGGACAGAGTAAAAAAGAGGAGTTCCTACAACAGGAGGGGGGGGGGGAGGAGGAGGAGCTATGTGGGAGAAAGAGAGGATCCAGTTGAAATGAAGGTGTAACATTAATTTAATTGCAATGGAGTACATGCACCAGTGTCAATTTCCCTACACACCCATTTTCCCCCTTTCCTACACCCACCTACATTTGACCTCTGCAAATTTTAACTTTCAATGTTTTTGGTAAATTATTCATCATTTCCCTTGGTAACTTATTCCAATCCCTCACACCCTTACCTATAAAAGAGAATCTTCCTACACCCTTGTGCCTGAAATCGAGTGCCGGCTTGTGGTTTACTCTTCTTTGCTTTTATCTTCACCCCAAGTTTACCAAACAATCTGAATTTTTGATAGTAAACCATCAACACAATCAATAATTAGAATAATGAGTAGCAATGGTCCCAATACGCTACCCTGTGGCACTCCGATTTTTTCTTACACTTCTTGTGATAATGCATTTTCTACCCCCTTTAAAATTCTTCTACACAGCAAATCACATTTCCATCCACACCAATAGTTTATATCTTACTCTTCTAGGTATACATCAAAACACTTTTCCATCCACTCCAATAGTTTTTATCTTATTTACCACAATTTTGTTGCTCACTCTGTCAAAGGCCTTTGAAAGGTCTAGAGCAACTCCACCAATTTGACCTGTCTTATCCATTTCAACCGAAATATCTTGCATATATCCCACCCAGTGAGATTCGCATGAATATCCTTGCCTAAAGCCATTTTACTGACTTGAAAACCAATTACGCTCCTCAAATATATTTCTGATGTGGTTGCATATCAATCTATCCATTAATTTACCTACCACTGATGTCAAATTGATTGGCCTTTAATTTTTTACTCTTTACGTACTGGTACTACTGCCACACTTTTCCAGTTCTCAGGTAAACAGCAACTATCCAGAATCAATTTTAATAATATTTCAAGATAAGGAACAATGTCGCATCCTGCTATCTGTATGAAATCTTTAGTAATGTTATCTACACCAGCCCCTTTATGTTTTTTCAACTTTCTTAGTTCCTTCATGATATCGTCAGGATGAATTTCACATTTTTGGTGTACTTATGTTAAATTGTGTTGCTAAGCTCAATCTCCAATTTAGACCCACCCATTTCTGATTAATTGTTCCCAATGGTCTCACCAAACTAGTTACTTAAAATCTCTGCCTTTTTCAAATCCTCAGCAACTTTTTCTTCATTCTTATCTATAAGTATCTCAACACCCTTCCTTTCCCTCAGTTTTCTAACATAGCCATAGAAGTTTCTAGATGCATTAGTAAATGGTCCTCCTGCACTGACAATACTCATCATAAACCTGTCATTAGCCACCTTAGCTATTATTAAGTCCTTGTTCAGTTGTTTTAAATAATCCCTGCTACCCTCCTGTCTTTTAACTCTGCTATGTTCTCTTCTTAGCAATCTCTTTAATCACCTCACCTCCCTATTATAGAACATTGGTTCTCAACTTCTCTTTATTTTCTGTTTTGGAATAAGTATCTCTTTCCCCTTTTTAAAAAATGACAAGGAAAGGGAGAATGAGTCATCAAAGTTGAAGGCTGCGATGAAGTAAAAACATGTATATAAAACCAAAACATTGTATACAATATTTTGGTTTTACATCTTATTCGTGTTGTATTGTGTGTTTTAGTGTACGTCATATACATTTTTTTCTCGTCGCAGCATTCAACTTTGGTTAGTGATGAGTCATTTACCCTTTCCCTGTCATTTATATTGCCTAAAGCTGCTTCGTTTTTCCTAGTTTCATTACTTTTCCCCATTCTTATTATCTCCTTGAACTCTTCCCACCTTGAATCTACTCACTTGTGTCATCCTTCTATTTGCCTTTTTATAACTGTACCTTTCCCCCTTCAGTTTTGGCTACTGGCTTGCTGAATCCTCTAATATCCATCAGAACTGCTTCGTGATCCCTTAAGTTCCTTTCCACAAGGTTAGTATCCGGCTTTATTAGGAAGACATCAAACATGTTTTGTCCCAGAATGTTCTACTATACGACTTGTGTAAACAACCCTTCCCTTGTTAAGGTATTTGCAAATCTCTGTTGCCTGATGTTGTTAATTGATCACCCTGATTTTTTCTTTTTTATTACCCCAGAATTCTACCACAAGTAACTCATTCTCATGATCTCTGAACACCATTGGACTGTAACCAGTATGCAAACCCCTACACCAACTGCTCCTCTATCTCTGTGGTACAGTCTGTAACCGCCGGGGAAAACCTCATTGCCTAGTACTACTACTTTTACCAAGTCTCGACACTCGCTATGAGTTATGTGCAATTAAACATGTTACGTATTGCACAGTTTTGAAAGTGTATGGATCTTAAGCCAAATTTCAGAGGGTTGGGCAGGAGCTATCTGATTTGTAATGGAATGTATGAACATATCTGGCGTTAGTTAAACCTGTGTACTTGTCTTATATTCATTCAGTCATGTCAATGGCATAAATTTTTGGGGAAACTCTTTAATAATTAAACATGTTTTCCTAACAGAAAAGAGCTATTATGATACTGTACAGAGTAAAACCAACAACTTCTTGCAGAGGACTATTAAAAAAGCTCTATATTCTTAAGACGAGTACTCAGCCAATGTAGGCCTCTTCTATCATGTGCTTTGTGACTGAACATTTTAATTTGTTTATATTGACTTTATTTACTGCAGATAGGTCATGTAAAAACCACATTTTCACATTACAACAGATTCTGGAAAAATACAAAAAAAGGATTAATTTTCATATTTTTAGGAAAAGCATATGATATGGTCCCAAGGAAAATGCCATGGAGAGCATGGCATATGTCACATATAGATAACTCCTTAATTACAATAATACAAGAAATGTACAAAAATAACACATGCCAAATAAAAACTGCTTATGAATTATCATAAAAATTTAAAACAAGTAAACGTCTGCTACCAAGTAAATGTCTGCTACAAGGGTGTCCAAATGTCACCAACACTATTTAAAATTTTTATAGATGTTAGTTTGAGAACACGGTATAGAAAGAGTAAGAAAATGGGTTTGGAAACAATAGATGGAAAAGTTC
The DNA here is from genome assembly GCA_031002005.1 of Vandiemenella viatica. Lineage (NCBI taxonomy): Eukaryota > Metazoa > Arthropoda > Insecta > Orthoptera > Morabidae > Vandiemenella > Vandiemenella viatica. The sequence goes on along the minus strand of CM061920.1, from coordinate 20,479,053 downwards.
TACATCATTTACCACTTGCCAATCATCAAGTCGTCATAGCGCAAGATGGCGAGAATGCAAATTACATATGCAATCAACTATTAATATAATATAAAATATGGGGCTTGAAGATTAACTATAAAAAAACAGAATATCTAACTAATGATCTGGATAAATTGTAAATTGATGGAACACAAATTAAAAACGTAAATATTTTTTACTATCTGGGTTCAATCTTAGAAAGAGAGGAAAAATCAAACATGGAAATTAATAAAAGAATTGCTAATGGCTGGAGAGCAATTGGGATGCTCAGTTCAATTCTATGGAGCTAGAAAGTTATGAATAAAACAAAAATCATTATTGGAAAGTATAGTCTTATATGTATCAGAAACCTGGACAATCAATTAAAACATATTAAGAAGATGAAAGCAGAAAATCAGCAAGAATTTCAAGAAAAGAAAAAGTAAGGATGACCAAAATAATAATGCTAATGGAAATAAAGGAAGAAATGTATGAAGCTACAGAACGAAAAAGATTGGAATAGTGTGGCCATTTAAGAAGGATGGAAGACACTAGGATACAAAAACTTGTACAGGAATGGAAAGTTAAAGGAGGGAGGAACAGAGGACAGCCCACGTTTATCTGGCTCCTAAGTGTGTAAACAGCAATGAGAAGATATGATGCAGAAGTGGAAGATACACAAGACTGAAATATCTGAAGAAACATTTTGAGAAGATGAGGTAAAGTTCGGTGTTCAGCGTTTTAATCTTTACGTTGAAGTAAAACTTATGTAGCGAGGAAAAATCTCTCTTAATAATAACAATAATAATTATACTGGATTAACAGGTGTAAATTTTCAATAGAAGAGGAAAAATAACTAACAAAACTCAAACCTAATTATCATTACTACAATAAGGAGCTTATTATTTTGGGATACATTTGTTTAGTAAAATTCCTAAATCTAGAAAACAGTTCATAAATATTAAAGATGTATTTAAGAGAAATTGAAAGATTATCTCATTGGCAGATCTTTCAATTCTATTCATCAAAAGAATTAACTGCATTTAATACGACTGATTAGCTGGAGATGGCGAGTTAGTTCTAACTACATTATCCCATGTGAACAAATGACATTATGGAAGAATGTAGGCATTCTTGATGAATCAATCATATAAAATCTTCTTGAGCTTCCACCAGTAGAGCATATTAGGGAGAGAACATTTCGGAGCCTGACTATGGCTCCATCTTTCGGACCGAGCGTGGTGGTGTAACGGATAGCGTACTGGCCTCGCATTCGGGAGGACGGCGGTTCGAATCCCCGTCCGGGCATCCAGATTTGGGTTTTCCATGGTTTCCCCAAATCACTCCAGGTGAATGCCGGGATGCTTCCTTCAAAAGGCCATGGCCGAATTCCTTCCCATTCCTTGCCCCCATCCTTTCCCGTCTCTAAAGACCACGTTGTTAAAAAGGGAAGTTAAACTGTTACAAAAAAAAAAAAAAACCATCTTTCGGTGAAGATTGTATACAATTGACATCATAATACTGCAGTGCTCAAATGCACAACATACTTTCTAGCAGAAATTAGCTTGTTATCCATTAAAACAGTCAAAGGCAACTTAATAGAGATACACGAATCACAAGTAGACGGTGAGGTTTTCCCCAATGAATACAGAAGTGTACCACAGAGATACAGGAGCAATTGGAGGAGTTTTCATACTAGTTAACAAAAACTACCACAGTTCACTGGTGTTCATAGATCAGGACCACGAGTTACTACCTAGGGGTAGATTTCTGGGGTAATAAAAAAGAAAATTAAATTTACCAGGTGTCAACTGGGTAGATTAATAAGACAAGGGAACAGAGATTTGCGAATACCCTAATAAGGGAAGAAGGATATACACAAGTGGTAGACCAGGACACTAGGTGACAAAATAATTTGGATATATTCCTAATAAAGTCCGATGATAACCTGGTGGGGTGTCAAGTAATCAAAGGAATAAGTGATCTTGAAGCAGTTCTAATGGATATTAGAGGATTCAGTAAACCAGCAGCCAAAATATAAGGGGCCTACAATTATAAAAAGGCACAAATTGCAAATTTGAAGAAAATGGAAGGAAGGCACAAGTACAGTAGAATCAAGGTGGCAAGAGTTCAAGGAGATAATAAGAAAGGGGGAAGAAAAATTTACTCCAAAATAGAAAATAAAGAGAAGTAGAGAAACTGTGTACGAGGTTAAAGAGGTTTGCAAGAAAAGAACATAACAGTGTTAAGAGACAGCAGGGTAGTAGAGAATATTTAAAACAACTAAATAAGGGCTTGATAGTAGCTAAGAAGGTGGATGAAGAGTTTTGTCATTTCAGGGGGGCCATTGACTGATGCATTCAGCAGGATAGTAGAGAATATTTAAAACAACTAAATAAGGGCTTGATAGTAGCTAAGAAGGTGGATGAAGAGTTTTGTCATTTCAGGGGGGCCATTGACTGATGCATCTAGAAATTTCTATGGCTACGTTAGATAAGAATGGAGAAGAAGTTACTGAGGATTTGAAAAAGGCAGGGATTTTAAGTAACTAGTTTAGTGAGAGCATTAAGGACAATGAATCAGAAACGGGAGAGTCTAACTCGGAGAACAAGCTAAACAACACAATTAGAAATGAACAGACCACAAAATTTGAAATTCATGCTGAGGATATCATGAAGGAAATAATAAAGCTGGGGGGGGGGGGGGAAAACATAAAGGGGCTGGTGTAGATAATATTACTACAGATATTTTAAAGATAGCCGGATGTAACATTGTACCTTATCTCAAAATATTATTTCAGTTAAGTCTATATACTTGCTGCTTACCAGAGGACTGGAGAAGTGCGTTAGTAGTGCAGGTTCATAAAAAAGGGGTGAGAAATAGAGTAAAAAATTATAGGCCAATCAGTTTGATATCAGTGATAGGTAAATTAATGGAGAGATTGATATGCAACCACATCAGAAATATATGTGAGGAGTGTTAGTGGTTTCAAAGTAGGCAACATGACTTTAGGCAAGGATATTCATGCGAATCTCAGTTGGTGGGATGTATGCAAGATATTTCAGATGAAATCGGTGGCGTAGCTACCACAGGGCTAGGCGGTACAGTGCACCAAGGCCCTTGAGTGCACCTCATGAGGGGCCCCTAAGTGCAGCTCAGAGGGCCCACGGGCACCTTCAAGGCAAATGGGTGACCTTTTTCTTTTTGGTAGAGCTTAAAAAAAAATGTCACCCATCTAGACTGAGGGCCCAAAATATTTTTCTGCACCGGGGCCCTTGTTTGTCCCAGTTACACTACTGGATTAAATGGACAAGGGAGGCCAAATTGATAGTGTTGCACTAGATTTTTCAAAGGCTTTTAATGGAGTGAGTCATAAAATGGTTATAAATAAGGTAAAAAGTATTGGAGTGGGTGAGAAAGTGATTTACTGGGTAGAAGAATTTTTAAAAGGTAGAAAACAGAAAGTTAGGGTAGGAAATTCAGTATCAAAAGGAGTGGAAGTAAAAATGGGAGTGCCACAGGGTAGCTTATTGGGACCATTGCTATTCATTATTCTAATGAATAATTGTGTTGAATGTTTACTATCTGAAATTATATTGTTTGCAGATGACATAATGCTATATAAAAGGATCAAAATGGTAGAGCACTGTAAACAGCTGCAGCATGATCTGGAGAGGATATCTAGTTGGGCTGGTAAACATGGGATGAAGATAAATGCAAAGAGGAGTCAGCTTATTAGATTCACAAATAAAAAACTAGAAGTTGATTAAGATTATAAGGTGGGGAAAGAATGCTTGTTGAAGACTTGAAATGTAAAGGTGGATTTCAATTTAATTACTGCTTTGATTACAAAAGTTTTAGTCCACATGGAAGAATTTTGCAGCAGAATCACCATCTGCAGATAACCGTACGACCTTTACAAAATCCAGTTATAAATTTTAATGTTTTGTTTTTCTTTGCAACAGGTAATTGTTTTTCACCATGACTTTTATTTATCTTTTATGTATAACCTACATATTAACCATGATATGTTCCTTCATCCACAGGGATCTATGGAAAACAAACAAAACATAATTATATTTCATGATGGAATGTTGATCTTTCTGGTTTAAGGAAAATTTTAGAAAACGAACTATCCTAACTATCATTGCCACTAGGCAACATGGGTCAAATTTAAGTCCTGATACTGTACTAGTATTACAAGGTTATGAGGTTGTATCTTTGATTATGAAGCAGCAATATAAGAGGTGGTTGTGGTCAAGTTCAATTGCAGCCTGGAATGGAAAGTCAACTGACACTTCTTGTTACAGTGGAAGGCATGAAGAATCGTTTTTATTAATAATTTAAGCTGCCTTCATGTGTGCCATATTACTGACATCAATATTCATGTGGATGGATAGAGTAACACATTCAAACACTCAATGCCGACTGGGTCACATTCGAAACCAACATTAAACAGTACAACACAAGGAATTTATTTATTTATGAATGGATGTAGTAACACATTCAAGCACTCAATGCCGACTGGGTCACATTCGAAACCAATATTAAACAGGAATTTATTTATTTTTAATTTTCATTGAAATTAAAGCCGCTGTATTCCTGCTGTTAATTCAGTCACATGTAAGTTATTCCGAATGTATCGCGATGTAAACTACTTGCGAAAGTTTATCCTCAAACACAAGAATACGATTAATATTCGATGTGAGTTTGAAAACAATTTTTTCCGATTTTCAATTGTCCCACTTAAACTCCCAAGACTGTGTACTAAACTACAGATAATCGATAACCACTAACTACAACTTATGCAGTCAATCAAGAATCAGAAATCAAATTAAAAATTTGTTAAACGTAATAAGAACACCGCAAGGTTATTACTCATGAATGTAATACTGCAAGAATTAAGGTGTCAACTTTATTATCTGTATTAAGCGTTAGCATTACTTATTAAAATACATAAAAATATTTGTACCAAGTATATAGTTATAACTTTACCATCCAATAATGAATATCTACCAGTCCCAGATATAAAATAAGAGAAGGCTACATTCCCGATCCAAAATAACAAAGACGTCGGCAGTGCAATGGCACATATTATGACAGGTATTAAACTTGAGGTGGATTTCGTCGTCACTACTTGCTTCTTTGAATCTCCCATACTGCAAGAAAACCGTTAACAACAATACATTGTATTATCGCAATAAATCAAATCCTCCTATCTGAGTGATTTAACCGGTAAACATCACCCTTCAACGTTAAAATCTTGTTGTCCATCTTTGGAATCTGATTCTTCCTATCACTAGAATGAAAATCAAAAGCATTACAAGCTTACTAGAGCAATCATGTGTAACTACTGATAAATACCCATAATAACATTAGATTTTCTCCATACAATGACAGCCGCCTGTATTTTGAAAAGGTTTTCCAAACATTTCTCTCTGGATTTGTCTTCACGAAATCGATTAATTGCAGCAAAAGTCGATCAAGCGTACCCTATTTAGTTCACCATACTGTTGGAAGTTACTGAATAACCCAATAAAATGCTTCAGTGGAATATTCGATCTATCCACTCAAACAGAGAAAAACTGCACCAACTCCTAAATGAGCATAACATTTCAATCGCAGTGTTAGTAGAGACATGGTTAAAACCATTCTCTAACTTTTCGAAACCAGGCTATAACGTCATCCAGGAAGACGGATATGGTGGCGTAGCCTTACTGATAAAAGAAAATTTTAGTTTAAGGAAATAAAATAAAATTAACACGACCCAGGCCTGAGCGACAAGTATAAACTTTGATTTTGGAAAAATGACCATACTAGTATGCTACAGACCCCCACATGTCCGACTCACAGAATGAGAAATCCAACGGATCCTGCTCCAACTTCCTCCCCCTACATTAATAATGGCAGATTTAATCGCCCACCACCAGAACTGGGAGTGCGAATACAACTACCACCAGGGAAGCGTTCTTACAGAACTGATAGACGAACTGAACTTGGTATTATTAAACGACGGTTCGGAGACAAGAATACAACGACCAACAGGAAGAAAATCGGCTGTGGATATAACTCTGATTACTACTGATTGTGCATTCTGTTTCGAATGGAAACGCCTTGGGCTCCAACCACTTTCCTTTTTTGATGTCTTCGCCAATTCAGATAAAAGCCAACCCGGTGTTAACTCCTAAATATAGATGGAATATAAACAAAGCCAACTGGCGCCAATATAAACAGATAGCTACAGAAAAGTTCAAAAATTTCCTGCTAACAGGAGACAACAAAGAAGATTATACGAAATTTATGACAATAGTGGAATAAACGGGCTCAGCATCCATCCCGGAATCTAACGCATCGTAACCGAATATGGCACACAGTTTAACATTCTACAGTAACCTGAGTATAATGTAAGTTATGATGGGTTGTAAACCTACTGATTATCGTGCTCATGGCTATGACGTGTGTGTGTGTTAGTCTGTTTAATACGTTTTGCCAGCACCTTTGATCGAATACATTGAGTTCTACGATGCACGTATCTGTTGTTTCAATCCTTTGCACACCCTATCATGATGGGAAGGTTGTGTGGTGAATATCTATCACATGGATTTCTAACCTAATATGACATCCTACATTAACCAGAGAATAATGCAAGTTATGATGGATCGTGTGTATACTGATGGTAGTAATTTTAGCTACAGCTCGTTGTGTTAAAGCTCGTTGTGGCTTCTATGTTAGTATACATACTGCCTGCAACTTTGATCAATAACAATCTTAGTTTTCATTCTTTGCCCTCCCAGTAACTTGACTATCATGACGGTAACGTGATGTGTATGGTAAGGGGCCGTGCATGTTTCTCTGGGAACTGTCACGACAGCCGAAACATTCATATCTGTACATATATGACACTTTTCTGTAGCCCGTTGTGGTAATGAAAGCACATTATATAATTGGACACTGTACTTGGTGATGCACGCAGGTGTAATTGTCATGTCAAACGACAACGTTTTTTTTGGATGGAAATTACGTAATTTTTGCAATATTGTACGTATTTTAATAATTTTTACCTATTTTCATGAAATACCGGTAATTTTTAAGATTTTCATGCTTCTTACTGAACTTGTGTATTTTTTCAAAAATTTATGCTTCTCTCTTGCTCAATGTAATGTTCGATACTGGGTTCTATTTCTCTGACTATTGCCTGAGTATATTTTGTTTAGCTCCGTCCATGACTGCATTTATATCTGGTGTCTGTGTGTGTCATCCATCTTCTTTATACTCAGACTGCTTTCAGTGTCTACGTTCTGTCATCACTTTTGATCAATTACACTGTGCTCCATCATGCATACATATGTAGCTGACATCCTGTGTACATCCTCCGATTGGTCTGTCATAATGGCGAAGTTAAGTGTGTGTTGGCTCTGCAGTTTATTCTAGAGGCTGCCCTGTAAGCCCAAACAGTTAATTCATACAAGTTCAGTTTTTTTGAAAAACATGAACATACAAAACAACAACATTGTAATATATAATTATTTTATAATGTGTGGTGGGTGAAATAAAACAAATGTTTTGATTTATACTTTTCACATACAAGTAGTTCAATCAACATCGAAATTTTTGATTACTATATTATTAAAATCATCAGATACTAGTAAATTTTTATACGCAATAAGTTCTTGTCTTAGAAGTGTACACGAACATTATTAATATGCAAGTCAATCAGTTTTTGCACTATAGCCATATGATAGTCACGTATATTAGCTAAAATGTCCACTAACTCTGTGTAGTATCTCGAAACTAGGTAGCCCCACTTCTTCTTGACGGCCAAGGCGCCGGTCTCTGCGCGCTGACGAGTTTCCTCAAAGACGAATCACCAAAGAGTATCTCCGCTGGTAGGATCAAAATTTGGGTAAAAACATACTATTTTCACCCCGGCAACCGTTCGACAGGAGACAGTGGGCTCGCCGAGTGTAACTTCGGTCTGGTATCATGCTGTGTTGAATAAGTCGGACACTACGTCCAGTACTTGGATCAGCTCGTTCCATTCTTCATACGTTAGTGTAACTTTGTTGTGCCACATTTTTTCGATGAATACAACAGGTTCAAATTCATGTTTTTAGCCAATAAACCTATCGCCAAACGCTTTAAATCACCAGCGTTCAGCTGATACACTGACGAGGAAAACATTACTTGACGAGGTATGACTGCAGAATGTTGTCAGGTCGGTTGGGAGACTATGCAGGAATACCTGAGTGGAGCTATCGATTTCAACCAGTTTCCTGCGCGGGAAATTGGTTTCAAGGACAACGAGCGGGGTGCCCATTAGAGCAGGATTTAACCTGCACGAGGAAACAATTACTTATTTGATGGTGTCACAGTGGTATCGATTACACCGGAACACCAGTGTGGACTATCAATTACAATGTGCAGCGAACTGTGAACCTGTTTGAGGTTATAGGGGGGTATCAATTTCAACCAGGTATCGATTACTGTGTACGGCGAAGCAGTAAGCTACTTGAGGTAATAGAGGGTATCGATTAAAAGGAGCGGCGGGGTGCGTGAGGGGATTGACGATGATAGGGTGCCGAGACTGGTTACCGAGTGGTAACACACTGGTCTCGGATTCGGGAAGAGGCAGATGAATCGGGAGAGCTCCGAATCTCCGTCCAACCATCTAGATTTCAGTTTTTCCCATGGATTCCTAAAATCACCCCACGTGAATGCCCATTACATATCTTGTCAAAATATGCATGAAATAGAAACAGAATGAGGATATGGTAACTAACACAAGAAATTGTGGAACGTCTATCAATAATTGTGAGACCAAGCATATTTTCATGATCTTTGACACTGGTGTGTACGTGTATAGGTTGTCAATATTCTGTAAGTCCTCAAGGTATATACTTTCAGAGATTGTGCTTGGCGCCTTTCCTAGCTTGTTCTTGAGAGGCACAGCTCATGAAATGTTTAGATGTACCAATCCCCGGCCATATACATCTGTAACCGCTGTTTCTGCAGAAGTATGCATTCTTCCATTTTCCCACTAACTGTGTTCTGTTCCGCATCGCGTTGTTTACTATGTGCCGTTTGGTGGTTATACACGAGATCCCTTCGGAACAGACTCGTACACTGGCACTTATGAAAAATTTCACAAATGATCTAACATCTTCTACAACTTAGTGGATGTTATCTTCGGTGTATTCCTCCTTAATCCCCTGTATTGTGACCACAGGGATTTTGAAATAAGTGTAAAGTGAGAGAATTTTTACGTGTTTGACAGTCTGCTAGCTGAAGAGTACAGATCAAAACACCTATCTACAAAAACGAAAGTGTTTAAGGGCTTCTCTGCCCGTGCCGAAACACAATACTGTAGGCTGGTTGGCCACGACACAGACGGAGCGCGTGGTGATTCGAAACTATGTTACTTTTGAATATAAACAACTATTAGAGGACTCCCGGCCAAAAATTCAAGAAAAAATTATTTCACATGGCTTCGAATAAAACTCATCCCTTCCTACCGGCACAAACACCACTAAACGTGTTTTTCACTGTCGAAGTGTTCGCAGTGACTCTAGGCGATAAACTACTATTTGTGTCTAAAGTACTACTACAGCCGATAGTAATGAACACCCGGACCGGGAATCGAATCCACCACCTCCCACATGACAGACCCGTACTTTAAATTCTCACCCACCATGCTCGATATTTAGGTCGGCATATAACAAAATAACACTGTAAGGAGGACGAATATAATGCCCTGGAATGAACCCAGTACTCTTCTCGAATGATTTCTGGGAAACGAAAGAAATCTTGACTATAAAAAGTGTTGCTTATCCTCGCGAACGATAGATCCGAGCGTTACTACTCACCCATCAGGCTCGGTATTCTATGACCCTCTTAGTTTTCGACTTCCAGTGTACGTTTCTGATGATAATTACATCATCACTGTCTTTAAAGTTATATAGCTATCGTTCAAACTGTTAAAAATAACACTGTGTAAAATCTTCCGTAGTGATCTTAAGAGATACTACAGCACGAATATAAAACCTTGTCTCTTAAAGTTTGTAGACTGGTTTGTGGAGGAGATATCACTCTAACTTCCTTTGCTCAGAACTGACTTTGCCGTTCTTGTGATAAGCCAGTCGTCTCAATGCATTTAATATAACCTACATCTCCAACAACTGCTTGTTCATTACTTTGCTTTAAAAACTCACCTACCAGGCTAGATATTTAGACCGGCATACAAGAAATAACTCTGAAAAGAATGGAATGCACTGAAGAGAGAACACGCAATCTCTCGTATTACAGTCCTGAACATTAAAAACTCTCCAACAAAGCTCGATATTTAGACGTCCATACACAAATTAACTCTGAAACGTGGACGAATGTAATGCACTGGAATTATTACTGCACTCGCCTCAAGGAATTTTGGGAAATGATAGACAACTTGACTGTAAGAATGTCCTGGATATTGTACCCAGATGACGGAATTCCCTGGAGAAATCGTTCTTTAGCCGTTCGAGATCTCGCGTTTTCTCCTATAAGAATTTTAACAATAATCTGATCTTCAAGACTAACACAACTGTTAAACAAATATCGTTTTCTGTTAGTTGATGCACCAAATACTTGTATTTTGTTTCATTCATAATTGAATAAAATTAAAATACCTTAATTTTAATGTCCTTAGTTTGTTATAGTCTTAACGCAGTGAGTCGGCTACTGACAATCCACACTATCCTCTATTTTCTAAACAACCACTGACTCTTAGAGTGCACAAGTATAAGTGAGATAGTTTAAGTTTTTGTTGAAACCTCCCAAAAGGAGATATACTTAGATTTGTATTGGAGATAGGGTGGCAAGTTCCTTCCTTTCTTATCGTACTTAAGGGCATCCGCAGTTTAACGTAGAAAATGAACTATGAAATACTTCACAGCAAGCTATGTCTGGTTACAGGCCTATGAGTATCCACCACCGATACAGGAATTCGAACTGAGGACCTTTCAATCCCCAGTCAGATGCTATAACCACGAAGTCGCTCTGGAGCTAAAAGATCTGTGTAATTATATGAGAAGCTTTTATAGTAATAGGAAGTAAATGCCATATGATTTGAAGACTATCGAGGAATAAAATGAGGGCATTAAAATGAAATTCCCAATACGTAGCTAATCATACATAGGCGTCAAAATGTTTCACCTTGTTATATCTTGGCAGTTAGGAACTTGGCAATACCCTTAAATATATATTGTACCCATGAACTATGAGAGATGAAAATGAATTTCAATAAATAATTGAAAATGCATGCACTGTAGTACAGGTTGGATTTGTTATAATTATTTTTAATCCGATTCATTCTTAAATAACAGCTAGTATATAACTTTACTGTGATAGTATTACTACCCACTAACATTCTCACAAACTATGTCTCTTGGCAGCCTAGCATAAGGTGGTAATCTTACTGACCAAAAGAAAAACTAAAGGAATCCAAAGCACTGAAGTATGTAAAGGATCTTCATTATTTTATGGGATCATTAGATATTGCTGACTACCGCTAACGAAGTGTGCCTGTGCAAAAGGAACCACCGCGGCATTTCCTTAGAGCGGTTTCGCAAAATCTGAATCTTCGAGAAATGAACCCGGGTCCTCACGAAGACCCAACTAAAACTTCATTGCTCATTCACCAAGTTCAAATGGTTGTGGAATATTGATTAAAGTATGTGGACAGAGGCCAGAACTGAGTTTAAAAATAATTTAATATCGAGGAACTAATTTACGACTCAAAAAGTCTATTTAATTGTAATAAGACTGTTAATTTTCATTAGATGAATTAATAATAAAATCAGTAGTGGAGGTTGTTTTGTAATAGATATAGCGTTTAATAAATACTTATAACAAAAATATTTTAATCTTCGTTTTAACACCATAATAAAATCACTAGAAATCACTAGAAATGAAAACTCGCGCGGTGTAATTGGAATTCAGTAAAAAATGGAGTACCACTTACAAACGGTCATTTCTGTTGTCCAACATTGGGAAAAACTTTTATGATGTCCGGACACGGAAAAGTAATACGGATTAATTACTGGAAATGATATAATTTTGTGTTTGATTAATATCGAGAATAAAAAGGATTAATCACTAGAAACAAAAACTCGCGGGGTGTAATTAAACATCAGTGAAGCGTGTATTGATCAATTCCACTACAACAGGTATCAACTGCGCAGGGAGTATCCTTTAGAAACCGGTTTCTTGCGCGGCGTGTCAATCACAAACTTATTGCTTGAGTGGGGTTTCAATATCAAGGTCAGCGTGGTGGGTATCCGTTTAATCAGGTTTCTACATGCGCGAGGCTTCCAATTAGGTTGACCGTACAGTGGACGCGTATGCGCGCGAAAAATCTTCGCGCGGATACATGCGAATACGCGCGAAGAGATCGCCCCAATCCAAACAAAGGTAATTTAATGAGACTCCGTACACTGCTAGCACTTGAGTCGCGCGAACTTACGTGAGGGTGACGGGATCCAAAATTGTTTGGATTTGTTCGCGCGAACACACAGTTCGCGTGATGGATATAGACAAACTGGTTGCTCTTGTTCAAGAAAAAAGCCCCTTTGTGGGATCAAAAATTATCTCAATACCACCAGAATAATGTCCAATGAAGACGTGCAAAGAAATTGGAACATGAATGAATTTACCCGGCAGTTAATACTATTATTAAAGCAAAATGCAGTGTTACGTATCTATTAATTTCACAATGTAGGCTTTCTTTTTTTCTTGCTGTCATCACTTTCTCTACTGGTTTGATGTGATAGGTATATGATGATTAAATAGAATCTTCCTGGCAACAAATACAGAAACAATACTAATCATAGAAAAACAAAAATTACTGGAAATCGTCAGTAGACGTTTAAAGCGAAAATAGAAAATATAAACAAGCATTCAGCAGCATATTTACCAAATTAAACGCTGTCAAGCATTCAAAATCTCACTCATAACATCATAGGTCACAAAATATTCTTAATTGCATTCTTTTAACCAATATTCCTTGCACTGTACTGTACTGTACTGCTTTTAATTCAGTTCATTTAAACAACTTTCATCCAATAAAACATAACGTCGATGGAATAATCATATAAATCATTTTGTTTTTCTCTTAAACAAAAATTCAATTAATTACGCGGATTGTAATTAGTGGCGAATAACCTTTGGTATGTAACAGCACGTATAGTATTTATATAATAAGTTTATGATTGTTATCGTTTCTGATAAAATTAGAAAATTAATAACCATTATGCATAATATTACGAAAAAACCACCGTCAATTTATAATGATTACTAGCATTTGCCCGCTGCTTCACGCGCGCGTGCCTTGGCAGGTGTAGAAATTATTTACCAATTTTATTCTCTTATCAGACATTAACGTGGAAAGGCATGAACTGTTAATGAATAGTTTCGTTTGTTTCGGTTAATACGTTAGGTTCGGTTTTCATACTGATGTCAGAGAGTTGTTTTATTCATATTTTAACGTGATGCAATTGATTCAATAGTAGAAAAGGTTCCTGAAAAATTAACATTAGTAATTCGTGGTTGTAATTATTGTTCGAAGTATAAACATTTATTGTTTAGAAAGGCTTTCACGGTTCAAACGACATTCTTTCTTCTGTGCGCTTTCAGAAGCTGTGGATTTAGGGTATAGAACCCGGTTATAGGTCAATCGCTTTTCTCGGTGCAGGTTACTTTCATTTGCTCTAGCTATTTCATCTCGTTCTCTTTGACGTTGCAGACGATGTTGTCGGTCTATTTCACTCTCATTTAGCCGATCTCGGCGACATCTTTTAGCTGCAGAAGTTGACCCCGACAGATTAGATCTCTTTCGCAAGGGCATATCATAAACTTTTATACTTACCCAACTCACAGCACTAACAATTAAAACGTTTTCACAGCTGCAATTATCACTATGCGTGAACTTTGGCTGCGAGTATATAGATGAGCATAAACTTGGTTACAATATAGAATATCTGTGGTAGTAATAAATAATATTATTCCTGAAAGCAATATTTAACTCAGCTAAAACATAATATTTTTAAATGCTGATATGGAGGATTCCCCGTTAACGGTGGTACCGAAAATTTAAATGGATATATAACAGTTGTAACGTTAAGAAAGCTGATATTATAATCTTTATGTGTAATTTTTTTTTTGGCGATTTTATGTGTAAACTCTGCCTGGGATTATATAGCTAGGTATAAGCTTTGTTAAGGATGTATCTGTGGATATAATGAAAAATATTGTTTCCATGATACTTAACTAAAAAAAGTTTATTTTTAAATGTGGATACCCAGGATTGCAACATAATCGCGGTGCCATAAATTTATGTAAATATAGCAGTAATCTACGACTTAGTCCTCTTGGAAGTGTGCTGAAATATAAAAATTCGTTACCAATAATCACAGCATCTCAATTTTTCTGATTTATTTATTTTTCTGATTTATTTATTTTTTGTTGTTTTTTATTTTTTGTTGTTTGGATATTGGTTTTATTTTATGTTGATACACCATCAATTATTCCTGCTTTAAAATAGAAATTTACGTGAATTGGAACTACTCTTGATTTCAAATCGTCGTATCATTACTGTCATTATTTCAGTCAGATATAATTAATCAAAAAATGTCGAGATGGATCATGGTACAGTTTATGTAGTAACGTGCATGTAACTGAAACAATTATTTCTGAGTGGCAACATTATCGCAAGTTGTGAATCGCTTGAAATGCAACCTGACAGCTGATATGATGCTTTGTTATAGGCCTAAGAGACGATGCCTGCAGCTTTATAATCTACGCGGTGTAGCATTAGGATATGAAACATTTTTAATTTAAGTTTCTTTCAATATAGCCGTATTTTCTATGTAATTATTTCAGTCGCATGTAAGTACCTGGCGAAAAAACAGCCCGGACCAGATGACAATTGACTCGTTTTGTTTAGCATCAGGCTTAACGGGTTTAGTTTTAAAATTTACGCGGTGTAGAATAGAATTTTAGGATGCCTAGTTATATTTGAAATAAAAAATTCGTTACCAATAATCACAGCATCTCAATTTTTTCTGATTTATTTATTTTTTGCTGTTTGGATATTGGTTTTTATTTTATGTTGATACACCATCAATTATTCCTGCTTTAAAATAGAAATTTACGTGAATTGGAGTTAATCTTGGTTTCAAATCGTCGTATCATTATTGTCATTATTTCAGTCAGATATAATTAATTCAAAAATGTCAAAATGGATCACGGTACAGTATATGTACTAATGTGCATGTAACTCAAGCAATTATTTCTGAGTGGCAAAATTATCGCAAGTTGTAAATCGATTGAAATGCAACCTGGACAGTGATGACAGCTTATATGCTTTGTTATAGGCCAAAGGGACGATGCTTTTAGCTTTATAATTTACGCGGTGTAGCATTAGGATATGAAAATTTTTTTATTTGAGTTTCTTTCAATATATCCCTATTTTCTATGTAATTATTTGAGTCGCATGTACCTGAATTTTCGGATGCCTTGTTATATTTGCACGTTATAGCCACGAGACATATTAATCGAATAAAGTACTTCCAAATATGTGCAATTCCCCACAAGTCATTATGAAAGAAGTATGTTTTATTACTTGCTGATATTTATAATAGCTGTTTTTCAGACATCGCTCTTCGAGAAAAAACTGAATTTCGTATTAAGTATTGGCTTATTGTGGCTGTATTGTACAGCGTTCACATAACAATTTTGTTTCAGAGACAAACTGTATAACAGTCTACCAGAGACAATACATGTCTTTAATATTACTTTTTCGTAATTCAACAGACCTGTTAAGATTCAAGTAAATGCTGATTATACTTGGTTCACGTATTATTTCTATTTTGAAGTACTGCGGTCCAGAAAAATAAATCACAGAAGTAAAAAAAAAAAAAAAAAGGGAAATCCTAAATTTTGTCAGGTCTCTTTATGAAAGGAGTGACCGTCTGAATGTGTATAATTATCTGTGGTCTACAGTTTCACATTTCTGAAGTTTTTTACTGACTTGCTTCTTCCCATGGTACATATTAGTCGTTAGCTACTTCTGCAGATGTTGATCAGCAACATTAGCTTTAAAAATTTGGAAACACCATGCAAATTGATGCGGCAGTTTTTGCGTTATTATAGATCAAGCCTCACTACAAACGCAGCTTGCTTACAGATTTATAATAGTATAGATTTGCGGCGTAGTTCAATTCATCTAGTTAAACACTGAGACAGTTGTTTGAGCCGCCCCATCGAATTACTTTTTTGCTTCCCATTTTCAAATAATTATTTTTATCTTCAGATGAAATTATTTTTAAGTTTACAAGTATATTTTAATAGAAAGTTAAATAGTTAATGGGTTACAAGATTAAAATTTCTTAAGGTGCAGATCTTTTGACTAGAATATTGCAAATATATAACTAAACTTGGTATTGGCTGTTGACGACAACAATAAGTTAACTGAAACGCGTTTTTTTTTTTTTTTTTGTAACAAATAAAAATGAATTTTCAGCTTTTGATAACACGTGTCTTATTATAGTTGTGTACATATATTTCTCTTAATCTATTTAAAATTACTATTTTTATATTTTGAATTTTTTTATCTCTTTATTTTACACTGGTTTTTCCTAAATTTTTGCCGAAGAGAGAATGTGAGCCTATAAATTTAGCCGAAATCTAGGACCAATACTTGAAAATTTACATTTATTTTCCATTAAAAAAAAACTAAAGAAATATGTAGTAAGGAGTTTTTGTTCTTTTTTCTTTTGTGATAGTCGCTGACATCAAGAAGAAATGGAAAGAATTAGATGAAAGTTAAGAAAATGTTTGGAAGATAAAAATCCGGAAAAGGCGGAGAAGTCTCAAAACAGTGGCCCTATTTCAACCAAATGGAAAACTCCTTTTTTTTGCAAAATATTAGTCATCCATTCCTCTTTTTTTCAGTACTTCTTCTTGTTGGAACTGTTGATTCCAATGCATATAATTCCAACAACTGAGAGAAAGGCATTGCTACTGTTCTTTCTGCCACAAATAACAGAGAACTGGCAACAGAATCGCGCGAATCTGCTACAGTGGACGGGTTGCCTTCGCGCCAACACAGTTCGCGTGAATAGAAGCGTATTCGCGCGAAGATTTTTCCACTGGACGGCCAGACTTACAACCATGGAGGAAAGATTTTCTTTCCTCCATGGTTGCCAGTGCGGGCTATTAATTACAGTGTTCAGTGAAGAATGAGGTTATAGGTGGAATCAATTACGAGGGGAGGATGGGAGGAGGAAGGGGTAGGGGTATCGATTTTAAGGTCAGCGTGCTGGGCATCAGTTACAAGGAAGGGAGAGGGTAGGGAAAAGAGGGTGCATCGATTTCAAGGTAAGTGTGGTGAGAATCAGTTACAAGGAGGGGAGAGGTATCTATTACACTTTTTTGGTCCAGGGTACTAGACGTCAAGCCCCTTTCCCTATTACTGATCCTTTTTCAGAGTTACTACTTAGACCCACGTCTAATAATTCTGCCAACTTTTCCCTCATGTTAGATTGTTTCAGTTTATTCACTTACAATCTGTTCTGCTTGTGTTGTTTCCTTATTCTCTTGAATTTCAGCCTGCACTTCAAGATTACTAGCTTATGGTCAGAGTCTATTTCTGCTCCTGGGAACGCTTTACAGTCTAGAACTTGATTCCTGAACCTCTGTTTGACCACGATATAATCTAGTTGATATCTGCCTGTGTACCCTGAACGTTTCCAGGTGTATATCCATCTAGGATGATTCTTAAATAGTGTGTTCGCCATTACTAGTTTAAATCTTTCAGAAAATTCTAACAATCTACTTTCGCGCTCATTTCTTTCTCCTAAATAAAAACTTCCTAAAGTTTTCTCCTCTTTTCCTTCTCCAACTATCGCCCTCCAATCACCCATGATTTTTAGGTTTTCCTACCCTTTCACATATTGGATTAATTCTTCAATTTCAGCGTATATTTTTTCTATTTCTTCATCATCTCCCTGTGACGTTGGCATATACATATGTACTAACGCGATTGGAGCGGGTTTAGTTTCTAACCTCATCAAAATAACTCTGTCACTAAACTGTTCACAATAACTCACCCGTTTCCCTACTGTCTTATTCCTTACAAATGCTACACCACTGACTCCAGTGACAGCTTGGGTGCTAATTATCCTGTATTTCCGCTACCAGAAATCCTGTGCGTCTTTCCATATAATCTCACTAATTCTAATAATATCTAATTTAAGTCATTCCATCTGCATTTTTAAGTTTTCTAATCTACCAGCCCTATTCACACATCTAATATTCCACTCTCCGTCTTATTGAATGTGTCTATCCATTCTAATGACTCCTCCCTGAGGAGTCCTCACCCGGAGATCCGATTGGGTGACTATTTAACTCCGGAATATTTTACCCAGGAAGAAGCCATCACACTACATGTAATTTTATATGTAATTTGAGAGGATTACATGGTCTCAGAATGCCCTTAGGGTGTTTAACACAGTGCCTTCTGCATCTCCATGTCATTGATTATTTCTGATCCATCCGTCGTAAGGGGCCGTTTCCAACTCTTCAGGAGGCCATTGGCAAGCAGTGAGTAGCTACTTATACTAGTAATCTTTCAGTCACCAGAACCTTGTCTGTGCAAACAGAGTGCACCACGTGAAGGAGAGGCTGACATTTGTTGGGAAGAGGCTAATACAGTCTTATGACCCTTACACAAGTAGGTTTATTTATATCATCCAAAATTCTTAGTATCGATTTCACCATGGTGGATGAGCGGTTAATGCTGTGGCCTCGCATTCTGGAGGACACCGGTTCGGATCTCCATCCGAGCATCCAGATTTGGGATTTTCATGGTTTTCCCAAATCGCTCGTGAAGAATGTTGGAATGCTTCCTTCAAAAGATCATGGTCGAATTCCTTCCCGTTCCTTATCCCCAGTCTTATCTCGCCTCTAATGACATCGACGTCGATGAGGCGTAAAGCAATTATTAAAAAAATAGCGATTTCCAAAAGGTGTTACTCTATTGTCGACTAGCCGCGATTTGTTTTCTAGTCACGTAATGTTAATAATCATCAGCGAACGTCACGCTAGACCCGCTCCGCAGAGTCGTTCAACTGTGACTGTTCGTGGTGACTCCAGCCTGTTGCCACCTTCATTAGGCCACTTTCTTTACTCTAACCTGTGTTCCTACCTTTATTATTACTCACACCTCCCACTATTACTTCTTTATCTTCCTTAGTGAAATCCTTATATCCTGTTTGACCTAGGTTTTGAAAATACTTGTGAGATAGTTGCCTGTGCGTAACTAATCCTGCAGAAGAGATCCTTCATTTCTACCATTCTACTTCCTAATTGTAGAAACTTCTTCTTTTTTATACACTTCTCTATTAATAAAGGGCTATTACATCTACACGAAGCTCTTGGCCGTTTGACTCTGGTAATGGGTAAAACCTATTTCTGACTCTTTCTTCCAGATAATCCTATTTCTCTATGACCTATTGCCAGCTCCCAACCACCCCTTTTACCCTCTACAGTAATCCCACCATCTCTCTTTTCCACCCCTGCAGGTTAAGCCTGAAGGACCCTAATCTTTTCACCCAACTTCCTGAGTGTTACGCTCATGTCCCTGTTCCATTCGTCTTGCTCTGATATTTTCCTATCCGGCTCTGATAGCTTCCTATCCC
This sequence comes from Vandiemenella viatica, assembly GCA_031002005.1. NCBI lineage: Eukaryota > Metazoa > Arthropoda > Insecta > Orthoptera > Morabidae > Vandiemenella > Vandiemenella viatica. Next base: position 20,459,323 of record CM061920.1, on the reverse strand, counting down.
ATTATGAACCTTGCCTACACCTAAAACAAAGCGGACAATATTATGGAACAGAACTTTTTTTATCACATCACTTGGTTATTTTATTCCAGCCCTTGACATACGTATAAAAGCATTTAAAGAAACCGCGAAATCTGTGTATTCAAAACGAACCATATAGAAGTTGGCTACTAATGTGGATAACGGAGAGCCCATAGCTACATCAATAGTTTTCTCGCATTATTTACCCTGGTACACGAGGAATGTGGACGTGAGGGTATGTCTAAATAACTCAACCTCTTTCTAATCAAAATGTTCAATAAGGAATTCAACAGCCTTCAAAGCAGCCGCGTGAACAATTAAATTACGTCCAGGTTGAACATGATATCGTTTGGTTCTAAAAGCATTGCTTTAACCACATCCAGAAAGGCAGCATGGTGTGCATATAGACCAACTAACGGGCATGTGAAAAATTAGGCCAACCTGAATATCGACAAGCCTATAGCGGTGACCACAGGGCAAATCGGTACATTTTAAAAAATATATATATTCTCGATATGCCATATAATTTTGTTGGTCTTGTAGCTCGAAAGTCAAAATTCTTTGCTTTTTCTTCTAGCAATCCAGCGTCTGTTGTAACGTGAGAGCTCCAATAATACCAATAAATGTACTACCAACCGGAAATACGAGGGCTATCCAGAAAGTAACAGACGTATTGACCTGGTGCGGCAGTGGGTGGGGCTAGCGCCGCCATATTGACGTCAGAGTGTTCTTACACTCAGTACGCAACCAGCCGTGGTAGCTTGTGCATCATACCTATCGTACTTTGTATACAATGGAGTTTTAAAATGAGCGCTGCAACTGAAAATCCCGCCAGTTGTGAAGTGTGAGCTGTGATAAGGTTTTTGTTGGCAAGAAAACACAGAACAATTGAATTTTTTCGCCAGATTTGTGGTGAGTACGTCCAAGGAATAATGAGTGAAAGCCGAGTAAGGCAGTGGTGCATTGATTTTAAAAATGGCCGAACCAATGTTCACGACGAGGATCGCAGTGGTAGGCCTAGTCTTGTGAATGATGAATTGGTGGCAAAAATCAATTAAAAATCTGTGAAAATCGCCGTTTCATGATTACGGAACTCTCAGAACAAATTTCACGGAGCTTAGTTCATGAAATTGTGGTTGGTAAACTTGATTACTACAAATTTTGTGGCAGGTGGGTTCCGAAAGAATCCTAACGGAAGACCACAAAAACAGAGGATTTTCTGCAGCACTGACATTTCTGGAAGAGTACGACAAAAGTGGAAACAAAGTTATCGAATGTATCGTAGCTGGCGACGAGACTAGGGTAAAGCACGTCACCTGTGAAACAAAACAGCAGTCAATGGAAAGGGAACACACGCATTCACCCAAGAAACCGCGGAAGTGTCTGCAAACGCTGTCAGGAGGAAAAGTCATGTCTACTGTGTTTTGGGACGCTCATGGAGTGATTCTCGTTGATTTTCTTGAACATAGTCATACAATCAACTCAAAGAGGTATTGCGAAACACTCAGCCAATTAAGACGCGCAATTCAAAACAAGCGTCGGGGAAAACTCAGCGAGAAAGTTATGTTTCTCCACGACGACACTCGTCCACACACAGCCAACCATACCCAAGAGCTCTTGGATGGTTTTAGATGGGAAGTTTTCAATTATCCGCTGTACAACCTGGATTTGGCGCCGAGCGACTACCACTTGTTCCCAGCGATAAAGACGTGGCTCGTTACGCAACGTTATTCCACTGACGCTGAACTGCATGCCGATGTAAACCAGTGGTTGAGCTCGCAGGTGGCAGATTTATACAGAGAGGGTATTGGAAAGCTTGTACCATGTTATAATAAATGTCTTAATTTAAATGACGATTATGTAGAAAATAACCTAAGAATTTACATCCAAAATGTACGAGGGTCGGAACTTAAATAGTGGCAACTATTTATTCACAACCAATACAAAAGCATTACATGTCTGAACCTGTTACTGTCCTTCTAAGTAATCACCAGCGTTGTGTAGAACCCGTTGCCAGCGATGTGGAAGGCATCGTATACCGTTAGTGGAGCCTGTTCTGCTGATGGTGCAAATGGAGCGGTCTACTGCCTGTCGAATCTCTGGAACAGTTCTAAGGCGAATGCCACGAAGCAGTTCCTTCATCTTCGGAATTAAATCAAAGTCACTAGGACTTAAGCCGGGGAGTATGGTGGATGGTACAGTACTTCCCAGTCCCATCTACCGAACAGAGCAGCCACAGCTTGCGCCGTATGAGCCGGCGCATTGTCGTGCAAAATGATGGATGGGTACGCAGAAAGTGTTGCCACTTCTTTCGCAAAGCTGGTCACAGGTGATCCTCCAAAAAACGAACAGGAATACTGTGCATAGTCGGTCTGCCGTGGAGGAACGTAATGCGTTAGGATAACACCATCACAATCGTACTCGAGAATCACCATAACTTTCACCATACTGGGGCTCTAACGCACTTTCGACTTTCGCGGCGACCAATAATGACACCATTCGTTGGATTGGAGTTTCAGTTTTGGCCCGTACGATGTGGCCCATGTTTCATCCAGTGTTACGATACGGCCTAAGAAAGCCTCTCCTTTACGCTCATAGCACTCCAAGTACGTCTGAGCAGCGTCGTAATGCATCTTGATCCAACTCCGTTTTTCCTTTTTCGAAAACATAGTGACACAGTTACGTTAGACCGCTCGCTCACAAGTGACTGCGTTTCCCTCGATTGTGCGCACGCCGGGGACATGGGACGGGCGAGTCCATTTGCTCGGAGGGTAGGTATGTCAGCAAGGTGTGCTATCAGCGACAATAGTAGATTCAATTGCATTGTGTCTCCAAAGCAGTGTTGCCACTATTTAAATTCCTACCCTCGTATATAATAAAAAAAATATTCACTTTGTTTATTTTTTTATTTCCAAACGTCTGTTACTTTCTGGATAGCCCTCGTGTATAAAGATCTGTTCCTGTTCGGCCACTAGTCAGTGGTATGCGCCCTCAGAAGTTCAGGTTGCCCAATCATCTTGCATACCCCGGGTAACAAATGGAGATACATGTTGCGCGACATGTCGCGCGGCAGGTTGATCAACAACTTCCAGGGATCATTTTGCATGCCACAGTTACCACTTCTTGTAAAAATTGCTGAGGAGGTTTCGTTGATTAGTTCTGCGTTCTTTGTCAGGAAGTTTAGTGAAACTTAAAAGAAGGAGAAGGTAATGGATGTGGAATTACATGCTAGGACGTGAAATACGTTTAATTTAGATATTGGAAGAAGACTCTATTTTCAATCTGCTATGGAAATTAGAATTTCGCTGAGTATTTCGTGTGTGTTCAAGGAAGTATTTCCTTTAAGAATAATTTTTAGTGACCAGCAAGTGGTGGAGATGTATGGACATATCCTCACGTCCACATACTTCGTTTACCACTGTAAATACTACAACTAATGGTGTTGTTATAGGTTCCCCGTTATCTCAATCCGTATCTAACTTTTAAATGGATCATTTTCAACATAAAGCACCTTTAAATTTTTTTTATAGATACAAGGGAGGATGGCTCTGAATTATTTTGTAAGGCATCTAAACAATATTCATCCTAATATTAAATTCAGGGTGGATATCACGAAGTATGGAACACTTCCTTTCCTAGATGTCCTATTGCGAAGAAAGTGGAATGGAAGATTAAGGTACAATATTTACAGGAGACTAATCGCTACCTCAACACTCTGAGCTTCCACTATTGCTTTCAGAAATGCGGTGTACTGACTACTTTGGTATACAAAGCAAAAGTAGTATCCGAAAATGAACAGATACAGTTAGAACTGCAACACTTGTAATGTGTCTTTCGTGTCAATGAGTACGGCACTAAAGAAATCTACCGCTCTACCAATGGAAGAAAAAAACAAAATAAAAATTGATATTAGTGATCGAGACAAAGAGCGTGCCTTGTTGTAATTATATGGAGCTGTAACATCGAAAATGGCTACTCAACAAACAGAACATTAGTTTGATCTATCGTCTTCCAACCAAAATTGGGCAAGTTTTTGCGTTCTCCAAAGAGTACATAATTTCTGGTAAATGTTGTACCAATTATATAGCATGTAACGCCTACCTTATTTGCTAGGTTTGATCAGACATTACTCGGCGCATCTGTGATCTAAAGTCAGACATGGTGTTTCTTATCTTAAAGTAAATAACCTATCTAATTTAAATAAATGTGTGATCACAGAGTTCCAACAACCCTCTCCAGTTAATTCAGTAATGTAAGTATGCAGGATAATTGAAAACAGGGTTCGCAGTAAAACATTTAACTTGGTTTTAATCACAATCTTGATCAGTCTCGTTAACATTAGTGCACAGTGAAACAGTGTTTTTTTTTTAATTCAGATTTGAGCAAGAGGGGTATCTCAGAGTGTTTGCTGGGCTGAACTAGGCTGCAAGTCTCTCTCTTTCCTGAGTTCATCGCTAGTTACCCAGGGCAACGTTCGAGATGCGAGGATTCGTCCACGTGTGGCGTCTTGCAGCCTCTTTTAGCGGCGAATTCACTCGTCGTCCGGCGAAGGAAAAAGTAATTGGCTAGTTGACTACATTTGAAAAATTCGTTAATACTCTACCTTATTACCTCTTTTACTCAAAAAACGTATTTTTTCTCAAAAACGCGAACATTTTCATTATATATTTATACATTTTTTTAAACGCCAGTTTAAATTTACTGCGCAAACGATTAAGGCTGTCATGATTCCTTGAATGACTTCACGCCGTGCCAAACCAAACAGTACGATGGTGTCTGTGTATTGCAGATGTTACTTTCCTTCGTTTTCTGTAATTAAAAATGATTTCCTCCTATCCTAAGTGCTGCATAGTGCGCAAGAGTAAAAGCACAACCATAAAACTCCAAACAAGTTATTTATATTCGTTCCAAACAATGAACAAATACGAGAAAAGTAGCTAAAACTTACAAGGCGGAAAGATGCTCACAGTTTATCTCAAGATTCAAGAATGTATTTTTATGAAGATTATTTTGATGTAAGTGTTTTTACACAGTAAGTTATAAATCTAATGCAAAGCTCATAATTTTACAGAATCACTATTATGTATTAAAAAAAAAATGTATGAGTTAGAGTTAAGTTGTTTTGGTTTTATGATTTTAAATCTTAATCTAGTGTTATGTTTATTGTAATAAACATAAAGTGGCAGAACTATAATTACCATGGAGCCACAACTTGATGACAGATTCTTATACAGCTCGATGAAATAAATCGAAAAAAAATATAATCTTTTGATATCTCGCTTGGTTTTCGAGATATCTTAACTGAAAGGTGATGTTGTTATGCTCATATTGCAAGCTTCTTCCCTCACAACTTATCCTGACAAGTTGAATAAGCTACGAATTGACCTAGGCGTGTTGTGGGTGGATGGCCCTCTGTCCACCTAGTAATCACCCGTGTTGGGTACTTGGAACAATTTCGTTATTAATCTTTACCTATAGACACATTGCACTTTAGTATTATTTTAATATGAATTGAAGTGAATGAAATTCAACCACCAACAAAGAAAGCATCGTTTATTCATTAACTGTTACAGTAAAAAAACATGGAAAGTTCATACAACTGGATGAGCCATGAGTGTAACAGGGTGTATTATCTGGTGAATGCAACGCTGAATTACCACGTGCGGTGATTCTGCAGTGATGGCTGCGGGCGGTGCGTGTTCTTGCAGCTCCAGGCTTTGTCTCCTCTTCTCTCCACAATGCCACATGTGTCCACGGATGAACTGCGTGCCGTTCGGCTCCAGAGTGCCGGTTGCGTTGACCCCTGCGATCAATCTCTGGTTTGGTGACCTTGAGACGGACAGTTTAGCCCAACCCCCAGCACATGCCATCTAGTATCAAGCGTAAGTACCACCCACGCCGCTTGTTGTCTTCTCTGAACGTTAACTGCAACGCCAAACACACACGTCGCTTGATAGGCAGGGAAACCTGGGCGTTGCCATCTGTGTTCCGGCAGGGTCGGCAACGCGGCCGTCTGCAGACGCGGTGCACGTCGTCAAATCTGGTCGCCACATATGAACACAAAAATTGTATTTTGTATGCATAAATGCCTGTATAAAGACGAAAAATGTGCTCGGCCGAATAAAGCGTAACCTCTAAAAAGCTGGTTTGGAAACACACCACGCTGACCATTTCTGTGTGGACTCTACAACCTCTAACACTGCAAGCTGAACAGCTCTTGTTTTTAGTTACAAATTTATTTATTTATTTATCAATCTTGTTCCATGGATCCCTGCTGAGGAAGTACCTCTGGGATGTGAAACATGTCATTGTTGATACATATACACATAATATGAGTCATATCATAGTAAATATATATATATATATATACATATTTTACAAATACAAGAAATAATAATAAACATACATTTTTGCAACTGAGTTTTGCAAACGTCATAATGAGTACAATTAATTATTTTCTTCAAATTCTTGAATGGAGTAGAAGGAGTTGCCAATAAGATAATCTCTAAGTTTTTGTTTGAATACATCTTTATTATCTGATAGCTGTTTTATACGATTAGGTAGTTTATTAAACAGATGTATCCCAGAATAATTAACTCCTCTTTGTACTAGTGACAGAGATGTTTGTGTTTTATGCAAGTTATTTCTGTTTCTTGTATTGAAACTGTGTACCTGTGAATTAGGTGTAAACAGGTTAAAATTTTCTATGACAAAGCTCATGAGATAATATATATACTGAGAATACATTGTAAGAATATTGAGTTTCTTAAAGAGTTGTCTGCAATAAGTTCTTGGTTTTACCCTACACAGAAACCTAATAGCTCTTTTCTGTGCTATGAAAACTTTTTTACTTTGTGAAGAGTTTCCCCAAAAAATTATGCCATATGACATTACTGAATGAAAATATGAGGAGTACACCTGTTTCATTAATTCTAGATCTGCTGTTAGAGAAAGTGTTCGTATTGCGAAGGTGGCACTACTTAACTTTGCCAGTAGTGTAGTGATATGATCATGCCAACAGAGTTTCTGATCTATTTTAATACCAAGAAATTTTATACTCTCTGTTTCTAAGATTGTGTTGTTTTTATAGTTTATACATATATCTGGCTGTGCATAGTTTTTTGTTTTAAATCTAATATAATGTGTTTTTTCAAAATTTAATTTTAATGAATTTGCCTTAAACCAATTTGCTACTACTCTAAGTACTTCATTTACATTAAATTCTATAGTACTGTTTGGTGTTTTACGCACAGTCAGGTTAGTGTCATCTGCAAATAAAATACTCTTAACTTTGTCGGATAAATTTCCAGGAAGGTCATTGATGTATAACAGAAAGAGGAGGGGACCTAAGACAGAACCTTGTGGAATTCCATGTTTTATTTTCTCCCAGTCTGATGAAGCATCTTTACTTATTTTAGAATCAAAAATTGAAACTTTTTGCATTCGGCTTTCAATGTATGATTTAAACCATTTACCTACGGTCCCAAAAATACCATAGTATTCCATTTTTTTAAAAAGTAATTCATGATTTACACAGTCAAATGCTTTTGCAAGATCACAAAATATTCCTACAAGATTCATTTTATTATTCTGTTCCTCAAATGTGTTATTTAAAAATGAATATATAGCTATTTCTATGGATGATCCTTTTTTGAACCCAAATTGTGAATTAGTGAGGATATTATATTGTGTAACATATTTTATTACTCTACTATACATGACTTTTTCAAAAACCTTTGAGAATGTTGAAAGTAATGAAATGGGACGATAGTTGTCTACACATGTTACTTCTCCTTTTTTAAGTAATGGTTTTACAACAGCATATTTTAGTCTATCGGGAAAAACACCTTGTATTAAGGATTCATTACAAATGTGAGCAAGTACATGACTGATACAGTCTGAACATCTTTTCAGTAATTTACTTGAAATATTGTCATATCTGGAAGAATTTTTAGGTTTTAATTGTTTAATGAGTTTATTTATTTCAGAGACTGTTACTGGTGGCAATTTCATCTCCACAAAGCTATTTGGGAAAGCAGTCTCAAGAAGCCTTGGGGATTGCTTATCTATGCCTAATTTATCTACTACTGACGTAAAATGTTTGTTAAATATTTCACAAACTTCCCCTACTTCGCTATACACATATCCATTTTGTTCTATTTTTATGTCTTTAGTGTGATTTACAGTTTTTCCTGTTTCAGTCTTTATTATATTCCATATTGTTCTCATTTTATTGTCTGAATTTTCTATCTTCGCCGATATGTACCTGTTCTTGGCCTTCCTTATTACATTTCTTAGTATTTTAGAATAAAGTTTATAGTGAACTTTCAGCGCATAGTTATCTGATTCTCTCATTTTTAAATAAAGGTCCCTCTTTGTTTTACTAGAGATTCTAATACCCTTTGTTATCCATCCCATGCCCAGTTCATTGTTTGAAACTACCTTCAATTTTTCAAAATTTCAGTGAATCTTGTGATAGCAAATATGCCCACGAAATTCAGGATTTCTTAAACTAGCGTCAAGAAATCACGGTACTATTAACGCTGACATTTAATTTAATATTCTTAAATCGTAATCTCACTTTTTTTTCTGTCATCAGTCTCTCGACTGGTTTGATATAATTACTACATCCCTTCCTATTTTACGCTATACTTTTCATTTCATCATATCTCTTAAAATCCACGTCCTCAATTATCTGCTTCATATATTCTAATCTCTGTCATTCTCTGCAGCTCTTACATTTGCACACATTATAAATTCCTCAGCATAAAGTTTTCTAATTATACTCTCAATAAATACAACTCGCGGAGCTCATACGCGAGCCTTCCTGCCCAAGCACGCGACCACACTCCACTCTGATAAACACACATTATTGCAAGACTTAGAAACTAAGATATTATTTCTAGCCCATCCACTACACATACTACAATCTGTGGAACCATATTTACATTTCATTACAATTAGTTACATTAATTGTAATTATAACATTATTAAACAAATATTATAAATACGAAATTAATTATGTACTAAGCAGGGAAGAAGAAAAACTAACTATACACAAAAAGGTCATACATACATCTCACACCTTTCCCCACATCGAGGCATAATTAATGGGATGTGGGAAACATTCGATTCATTTACCGAGATGTACCAACATTTAATGCGGCAAGATTTTTTTACACTTTAATTAACCATTGATGGCGATTATAAAGTTCGACCAAATTTCCTGTGAGCGTATAATATTAATGTCGAACTCACGGTTTACCCACAACTGTCACAGTTACATTGGCAAGTGACGACTGTTTTTCTCATCCACCACATTATTCAGTTATCACTTGAACACGTATAATATTCGCACTATAAAAGTGTGCAATCCCTAATTCTATTATTTATATATACAAAAAACAGAAAAAAAAAAAACACAATAAACAAAGCCGAAAAAAAACCTAATAATAATCTCTGTCTCCTTCAGTCCATTACTTATTTAACATTGTTCAATATTTTCACAAACTTTTAACAATTCATTATCACCTGTCTTTATTTTTATACAGCTTTAAGTCCACAACATTTCTCAAACGAAAAGTTATGTTCGATTTAGGGTATGCTAAGTACTAACATTTGGCTTTGCAATTATTTTAAAAGGCCCATCGTAAATCTTACATTCTAATTTCAGAGTTTAATTCACGTGACTTTCTCTGTGTTCTCACTACAACGAGAACTCCCACATTAAACTCGGTCGGTTTTATCCCTTTATCATGTCATCTAGCCTAAGGGTCCAAAATATTTTTTGCACCGGGGCCCTTGTTAACCTAGCTAAGCCACTGCAAGAAGGCTATCATTTGCTGGACATCTATATTCCTATCTCGAGTATAAACTGTTCGATCTAACTCCAGAGTGAACACTTTTGTCTTAATTCCTGTCCTCCCCTATTATTAATATTTTTATTATTATTATTATTAGTAGTGGCGAATCGTCCCAATAAATGGAAGACTTTAAGCAATGACCAAATCAAGTTTTCTTTGAGTTCTTCTTGTTGTTCCAGTATGCTTCCATTCTTTCCGAGAAAGCTTGTTTGCGTTCTTCCGACCACTTTGGTCGGTATTGTTTTTGTTTTGGTTGCTCAGTTATAACTTCCAATTTTTCTACTTTATGTCTCTTCCTAAGATGTCTGTTGCTCCTATGTTTGCACTTTTAAGATCCTTCCGAATTTCATTCAGCCAAGGTGTTGAATTTTTAAGTGAACTTACATAATCTATTATTTTTTTGTCAATCGAATTTCTGGTGGCCTCTTAAGGCGACCAAAAAATTTCATTCGCCTTTTTTAGATGTCAGTTTCGATATTTGAAAACTTTTCTGTTGTTTTGATTGATAGTAGTCTGTAACCATCTTTAGTCAGACTTGCTCCTAGAATTTTTCTAATGATTTGTCTCTCTACTTTTTTATTTCCTGAAGGTCATGTTTTCTGTTAAGTGTTAACGGTTTACTTGCGTAGAGGACTGTTGGTTTTATGGCTATGTTGTAGTGCCGAATTTTGATCTGTCTTGACATGGATTTTTTGTTGTAGAGATCTTGCACTAATCCTAACGCTTTTTTTACTTTTTGGAGGCGATTTTGCTGCAAGATTTTCTCAAGGCCTATCGATTCGATGGAACCCTGTTGATTTTACCGTATTTTGTTCTCGAACTTGCTATTTCTGGCTTTGAACATATGAATTCAGTTTTCTCGAATGAGATTTTTAATCCTACTTTTTCTGCACATTCTTTGAGTGCCTCATGCTGTTTGATGGCAGTCTCTTCATCTTCTGCTAGTATCGCCAAATCATCCGCAAAAGCGAGGTATGGTATATAGATGTTGTTTTTGGGAAAGCCAAGTGGAATTGGTTTCTAACACTTACATTTCTTGAGTTCTTTCTCCCATTCTTCCATAACCTTGTCTAGAACGACGTTGAACAGAAGAGGAGAGAGCCCTTCGCTGTGTCTCACACCTGTTTGAATGTTAAAGGGTTCTGAAATTTCTCCCATCAATTTTACTTTAGATTTAGTGCCAATTATTGTTGAATGAATTCTCGTGTTTTTTGATCTAATCCATTTCTTCTAAAATTTATAATAGTGAAGACTTGTCTATTGAGTCATATGCCGTTTGAAATCCACAAATGTCCATACTAGGGGTTTCTGAGGGCTCGCATTTTGATTATGGTTTTGAGGTTGAAATTTTGTTCGGGGTATGACCTGTTTGGGCTGAATCCTGCTTGATATTCTGATAATTTAGGTTCTAACTGCTCTTGTGTTCTCTTCAAAATACAGACTGAAAGAATTTTGTGCGTTACTAGTAGGAGGGAGATCTCTCTATAGTTGTTTACATCTGTTTTTTTATCTTTTTTATGTATTGGGTGGATTAGAGCAATCTTCCAATCATCTGGGATTTTTTCTGTTTGCCAAATGTTTTGTATTATTTGTGCAGTTTCTTTGAGTGAATTTGGACTTTTTTTTTTTAAAAAAAAAAGTTTTGCTACAATTCCATCTTATCCTGATGTTTTATTATTTTTAAGTTTCTTTATATGTGCATAAATTATTTCTTGTGTTGGTGGTGATGAGTTCTCTGTTGTTATTTCAGATTGTATTTTCGGGAACCTCTTGTTGGGTTGCGGACAATTTAAGATCTTTGAAAAATTAGTGGCTAGCTGTTGGCAGTTTTCTTTATATGTCAGATAAAGTTAACCGTTTTGTTTTCTAAAACATAGGTTCTGTGGTGAGTACCCTTTGATTTGGTTTGCGAAGGTCTTGTAGAAATCATGTGTATTGTAATTTTTGAAGTTGTCTTCGATTGTCTGTAGTTGGTCGTTGGTATATTTACGTTTGTTTTGTTTTTAAATCTTTGATGTTTGTTTGCGAACTTCGAGAAATTTATTGTGTGTTACTTCAGATTTGTTGCAATCATAATTTTGACATGTCTTTTTTCTTTCTTCTAGTGCGGTCTCACATTCTTGACTCCACCAAGGGTGCTTTGGTTTTTTGTGAAGAGGTAACAATTCCTTCATGGTTTTGATTATTTTAGTCAGAAATTTCTGCCAGTCTTCCGCAGGTTCTTCTTCCCATTTTTCTTTGGTTTTGCGTAGATCGAATTTTGGAATCACTGGTGATTTCTTGTTAAATTTTCTTTTGGGTGTGAATTTAATTTTTATTCTGGATAAACAATGATCAGAATCTAAATAATGGATGCGTGATCATCATGTTTTTTGGGATTTTTTCGAAGTGAGGTGGACATAATTTTGAGGTTGTTTTCCTGGCATAACTGAATAAGTCGTGACCCATTTTTGTTGGTGAACTAGTATGAAGGGTCTTCTTGTATTTGCGTTCCCTGCCAATCTGTGCGTTGAAGACACCAAGCAAAATTTTCACATCATCTTTCGGAATTTTGGCCTTCACAATTTCAAGCTCTTCCCAGAATTTTTCTGTTTTTTTTTTTTTTTCAGGTTCTTTTTTATTGTTATCATTTTTTGGTGCATGTACATTGCTGAAAGTGTAATTTTTGTTTGTGTATTTTGTTCTCATTGTCATAAGTCTATTGTTGGTGGGTTTTATATCTTTCAATGAGTCCAAAACTTTTCTGTCTACAACAAAGGCCATGCCTAAAAGTGCTCCTCCTTGGCCAATTTCCTTGTTAGTTCCACATTTGAAGATTCTGTAATTATTGTAGTCTATCGTTTCCGAATCTGTAAAGCGTGTTTCTTGCTGGGCGAGAATTTGGATTTTCTGTTTACTGAGTTCCGTTGTGAGATTGTGTAATTTTACCGTTTCAATGAGTGTCTGAATGTTGAAAGTGCCAATATAAGTGTGTATTTTTCGTGATAGTTTACCAGAGCACTCTGACTTGCTCTCTGGTATAAGTCCAAGCTCCCCCGAATCCGGAGTGAGTCGATCGTCCACCTGGGGTAATTTTGTCATTACTTGTACGAGTCATACTTGCTTATTATTGATTTTCTAGTTTTCGCTAGTATTGTAGAACCAGGGATTGTGAGTTCCTGGAGCATTTTTGCAGCCGCACCTATTGGTGAACAGACGCTGACCATTTTGCCGCTTGTTTCAAGTTAGACGCAACATGGATTTCAGTTGTCAATTTGGTCCGCGGGTGGTATTTTATTTTCCACCTACCCTACATATCTGCCGAGCATTCCGCCACCTGGGAAGCGCCAGATGAGATTTGACAAATCCCACACTGGAATATTTTTATTATTATTATAATATATTATTATAATATTTTCATAATGTTAATAATATTATTGCAGCTATATCAATCCTTATTTCAGGATTTAGCATCTGTAATCTAATTAGCTATATATTAGAATTTAATTCTACATAGTTATGTTTTAGTTCTTACCAGGATGATCGATCTTGAGCCACCCTCTTCCAGTTCACGCCTGTAACTTGAAGTATATCCTTATTCCAGCGATCCGGGGGTCTTCCTCTTGCTCTTCTCAGGAACCTTGGCATCCAATCCAGTACTGCCGCATTCCATATTTCATCTCTTTTGCGAGCAATATGACCAGCCCATTGCCATTTTTGAGTCATGACTCTTTTTAAGATGTCTGTCACTTTACTTATTGAACGAATGTGTACGGCCCTTTCCTGTCTCTTCTTGTAAACCCTAGATTTGTTCTTTCCATACTTCGCTGGGCAGTTCTCAGTTTTTGCTTCGTGTGACTATTTAGGGTCCAAGTTTGGCAGGCATATGTGAGGATAGGTAATACACATTGTTCAAATACCTGTTTTTTAAGATGTACTGGCATGTTAGATTTAAAAACTATGGAATTTCTTCCGTCTGCTCTTCAGCCCTGCTTTATGCGTCTGTAGATCTCATGCCAAGATAGATGTACCAGGGCCATGGCAAGAAGAGGCCCTTGATTGTTGCCGTCCGGGGGAAAATTGTAGAGCCAAATAATAAAAAAAAGGCCGCCGGCTAGCTTAGGTGGTGCGGCCCCCCCCCCCCCCTAGGAGGCGCGAGGCCGTCCTAGAAGGCGCGAGGCCCGTAGCATTACCCAATACATTATCTACATATTTATCATCAAAGCTATTATCTTCAAAATATTCGGCAACACCATTTATTTCAGCATTTACATTCGGACTAATGCCGTGTTTACCTTCAAATCTGACGACTCTCGAACTTTCGGTATTTCCCGATTCCCCCATATTACTTTGAGCATCCATCGAAACTAGCTCACCACAATTATTTTCTATAGTAAAGGTCCAAAATAAATTCTTCTAATAAATAATTTTATTACGGTATATCAAACAGACCGCAATGAAACAACAATAACCTTTTCAAGGCTGGCAGCGACACAACAATGGTACAATGATCGCAACAGACTTCAAACACGAGTACCAAAAACCAGCTTTACTTACAGTAAAATTTTTGTAGTTTCCATAATACATACAGAAATGCACTACAGAAAACTCTACTCAATACAGCGCTAAAATATAAGCAGAACATGTGTAAGGGACGCATTTTATTATATTAAAACTTTCAATTTTATTTATCGACTCTGAGCGAGTCGTACGTGCTGCAACGCTGAGCGGAAATGCTCACATTGCTCAGCAGGAAATCTTAGGCGCGTGCAGAATAGCACGCGTAACGAAGGTCACCTGGCAGAGACAACTTGTAACTTTTCGACATTCGTGTCTGATCTCTAGGAGCGACAAGCTCGGCCTCGGGCGATACCGATCGGACGCGATTCCCGCCAAGATTCTCGTTTTCCACATGTCGCAGGATTTTCCCTACAACATACCTAGTTTGCTGGCATTACGTTCAAGTGAAGTCACAGATGTATTTTCCTTGTAACCAAGTATCCAGTGTTGCAATAAACATCGGTTAACGACTTCAGTATTTCATTCAACGAATGCAAGCCGTATGTTCTCAGTTCTGAGGCGGTGGTACTACTACTAACAGACAGTAATTATCCACTAGGATACAGTGGGAAGTGTGTGGGAACATGGTTAGCAGTTCAAGCCTTGTTAAAACATTGGTTTATTACAATTATTAATGATAATGCTGAAACTTACAGAAAATGTTACAACTATAATATCAAATACCACCAATCCTGGTCTTGCAAACGAAGATATGAATAATCTTGTTATCACAAAATGATATAATATTATGGACCAAACCTTGGTCTTGCAACTTATACCTTGAATAACCCTTATAATTACAAACAATCCTACTTATACCAAATTATAGAAAATAACCAGACTGGCTCTTAATAATCTACTAGCCAAATACAATTTTATATTTGAGCCAGACCACTAACGACGAAGTAGAAAGAGACACACTGGTAGTAGTAATTGACAGAGAAAATGACTAATATAATGTCAAATAACACCGGCCTCGATCTTGTAGATTAACGTATGAATAATCCTGTAATCACCGTCAATTCCACGTAGATCAATAACAGAAAAAACAAGACTGGCTCGTTCTCATCTACCAACATCTAACACTCTGCCAGTAGGACCAAACACAATTTATGGCTGAGGCAGACCGCTAACGACGAGGAGGAAGGCGACACTTGTGGTTGCAGTTGACGGCCACTACCTCCAATACCCTCCTAGGGCGAGAAGGCAGGTTTCAGCTCGAAAAGTACCACCCGGGTCGATCGCCACGGTGTTCCCGAAGCTTCGGCACAGCACTCTCGGTGAAGAGTGTATCGGAGAAATTCCCTCTCTGCAGGTGGTCGAAGCACGGTCGCGAGGGACCCACCAATTCACCAGAAGTATAATCCACGGGCGGCCCGGTCAAACCATCAAGCTGAGACACGGCCACTGCGAGAAATACCAGGCATAACCAATCGACTGTTGACTGCCTCACTGACTGCTTCCTCCTTAGTCCCGCAACGCTATCACTCCGGGAAACATTAGTGGAATGCCGATCGCGTGCCTCCAACTGACTCTCTCCTTGCGTGACCCCACATATTTACCCGCTATCGCCAAGAGACCCAGCGCTTTCTAACGGGGGAACACCAAAGAGGAAACAATCGCGAGCGGAAGAGAAGGCAAAGATACAACAAGAGCCGAGCCCGGCTCAACCTCCCCCGCCAAAGCCAAAACCAGGGGAACCAAGAAATCAAGGTTTTACCTGCACTTAACTTGAGACAGATGCACCCTCATAAGTTTTTTGGAACTGGAATCTTGGACCAACAGATTAACTGGGGATAGTACTCTACGTATAATACAAATACCCATAAACCTATAGGCTAGTTTACCAGATTGCCCGCCCTCAGCAGCGCCTTGAGGATTCAGATTACAAACGAAAATCTCGTCTCCGACCTTGTAGTTAAAGGGGACTCTGCCAGTATTATATCTTTTGCGTAAACGCTCGTGGGCTAACTTGATGTTCTTACGCGCTCTATTCCAATTCTCCTTGACGGTGTGGGAATTAACTCTATAAGGCAAAAGTTCCTTAATGTCCCACAAATTGGACAGCGGTGAATTTAACGGGTAGGAAAGCATCAGACTAGCTGGCGAGGCCTTCATAGCTTCATGACGAGCAGCATTAAAAGCTAAATTAATCCACGAAAGAGACTCCTCCCATTTGGTACGCGAATTAGCGTGATAAGCAATCAATGCGGCCTTTAGATTACGGTTTACTCGTTCCGCGAATGAAGGTTCGGGATGATAGGGGGTAGTGGTGACATGTTTGATGCCTTGAGAAAAACAAAGCCTTTTAAACTGATGAGAAAGTAAATGTCGAAGCATTATCACTAGCAATAACTTTAGGAGGCCCAAACGAGGCAAACATTTTTTGGAGATGCCCCACGGTACTCGGGGTGGAGGTAGTACGAACAGGAACAAGACAACAGAAACGGGTAAAGGCATCAACAGCGACTAGGAATGTACCTATTTCCTAGCTTTGTACGGGGAAGGGGACCGACATGATCAATGAACAGTTTATCCATGGAGCTTTGTTCCCGCAGGGAGCACGAAATAGCCTTTCTTGGGACCAGTATGCGGTTTAGACATATTGCAAATACGACACTCCCCCACAATTTTGCGGATGTCCTTTATTAACCCAGGCCATGTGATACATTCCTGAATTTTGTGTATGGTTTTATTAACACCTAAATGGCCCCCAGCCAAAGAATGATGAAAGTAATAAAAGACAGAAGAGATTAACTCACTAGGAAGACATATTCTAAGTTGTTTTCTCTTTCCTTACTCACGACACAGAATACTTTTATGGAATAGGAACCCCGGCGACGGTTCGCCATTGCAAAGTCGCTGATAGATAGGGACTCAGCAAGGGATCAGACCTCTGTTTAGCCCTGAGATCAGAAAACAATATGGGAACTTCCGTTAAAATGCCGCCCGCCAGGCCAAAACCCTCATCGCTGCCTTCTAAGGGCTCTCCCGGTTCCTCAAACATGCGACTAAGTGCAGTCGGCAACGCTGTTATCAGCTCCCCGAATATGTCGCACCGAAAAGCGGAAGGCGGAGATTCGGACGGCCCACCTAGCTATGCACCTGTTTTACGGGGGCGCACCAGAACCCAGCTTAAAGCTTGATTATCATTTTCAAGAACAAACTCACGGTGCTCCAGATAAAAACAAAATTTCTCTAGAGCAAAGAGAACTGCGAGAGCCTCACACTCGTAAACCGAGTATTTACATTCGGGACCAGCCAACCTTCTGGAAATGTAAGCCAAAGGACATCTTCCCTGATCACCTTCTTGCAAAAGAACGGCCGCAATACCAGCACTAGATGCGTCCGTTTGTACCACAAAAGGTTTATTAAAATCAGGAATGGCTAAAACAGGGGGATTGGTAAGCGCAGATTTCAGCGCGTCAAAGGCAGCTTGTTGGCTAGATCCCCATACAAATTTGCACCCCTTTTTACGAAGATCATTCAACGAGGCGGCAATATGAGCAAAATTAGGTCACAAAACGGCGAAAATAATATGGCCATACCAATAAACCGAGCGACGCCTTTAGCATTAGTAGGGGGTGGAAACTTTCGAAGATCTTTAGTACGATCATGATCCACTCTGAACGCCATCACCTGACACAAGGTGCCCAAGAAAAGAAACCTGTTGACAGGCCAAGGTAATTTTTGAAGGCTTAACCGTCAGGCCAGCTTCCCTAAACCTGGTTAGAACTTGCCTAAGATGATCCAGATGTTGTTCAAAGGATTCGCTATTAGACCACCACGTCGTCCAAATAATTATACACAAAGCGAAACTTAAGATCCCCTAGCACTCTATCAAGGAGGCGGGATAACACCGCAGGCCCCAGTGGCCAAACCAAACGGAACACGATTAAACTCAAACAAATTCCAATCCGTGCAAAAAGCCGTAGCCGCCTTAGAATCCTCACTCAGGGGAATTTGGTAATACGCCTGATTAAGATCCAACACAGTAAAATATTTGGCACCGGCAAACCAAGTAAAGGCGTTGTGAAGATCAGGCAGGGGAACTGATTCTAACTCGACCTTTTTATTCAATGCCCTGTAATCAACTACAGGTCTGTATTCCCCTCTCTCAGGTTTAGGAACTAAAAATATTGGTGAAGCGTAGGGTGAAGTGGAGGGTCTAATAACTCCATCCTTAAGCATCTGATCGATCTTTTTCCGAAGAAAGTTCATCTTCGGGGGGGACAAACGGTAGGGACCCTGCCTCACCGGCATATCATCAGACAGGCGAATTTTATATTCAATAAGATGAGTTACTTCCAATTTGTCCACCAAAACATCTCTAAATTGTTCCAACATTTCCAGAAGTTGAAGAGCTTGACTCTGAGGCAGATGACCCATCTTATAATCACCCACTTGTGTAAGGACCGCGTTTACTCGTGATGAGATGCGACAAGAGCAAAGGGCAATTTGATTCTGAGGATCAAACTTAAATAAAGGGTGCTCGAACTACAGTCCATGACCAGACCAGTAGTTTTGATAAAATCTATTCCCAATATAACGGGTATTGATAACCCTTTAATGACGACCAGATTAAAAGGCCAGGTATAATTACACACTCTCACCCAAACTCGACACACTCCCACAAGAGGCAACTTCTGACCATTAACAGTAGCGACATCCCTGCGCGGGGGGTTTGAGTCCAGGCAAGCGACAGATGTTACGAAACTCCAAATACCAGTTATAATCGACAAGGGAGAGAGAACTCCCCGAGTCAATGAGAGCACAAACAGGTTCATGATTGATGCTGGCACAGAGAAAAGGCAGATGAGAAGTCTTAGGAATCACAATACGGTTATGAAAACCTTTAAGCTGCGAACGCCTCGTTTTTCGACAAGATAAGCTGTTATTAGGATGACGCTTGGCCGACGGACATCTCTTGACCGAATGAAGATCAGAACCACAACGAAAACACTGCTTAATAACCCTACCTGGAAGAACACTACCACACCAATAATTATTACCAGCGGAACTTGCCCGCTGAAAACCGCTGTGTCATGCTATCAGATCGTTGCACCCTTGGCACTCGGCACTGTTTGACGAAATGGTCCCCATCGCCACAGCAAAAACACTTGCCTGTAACATAGTAATCATTAGCACGTAAATAATCAGACTTCCTCTCATCTTTCTTAGTGACTTGTGCTCTACCTTCTGTTCTCTAGCTGATCGACAAGTTGCAAGACCTCGATAGAAGTAATATTGATTAAGCTGAAGAAAAGATACTGGTCTTATATTAAATACGGCCCTAGCCCTATCCTCCGGACGAAGACCTTCAACAATATTGGCAACTATATCCTTTTCAGAATATATCCATTTGCAACGCCGTCACGGCCATACGAACCCTCTCCACAAATTCCCCTGACGACTCTGTCATAGATTGTACTCTCCAAAAATGAACTCTTTTAACTCCCTCACTACACGTATCGGTATTTTTTCTCGAATCACCTTTTGTCTTAAATCCTTCAAAGTCCCCTTTACCTGCATAATCTCCGCAAGATAATCTGCCAAAGAACCCTTGGCCAAAGGATATAACAAGGCTAAAATACTATGTTGAGGAACCTGAAGCGCATCTGTGTGCTTTTCAAAACGAACGGTGAGCCACAACAAATGTTCAATTTGTCTCATATCCCCCACTGAAAGTTCCTTGACTTCCCTTAATAACACACCCAAAGGATTAGGTAAATTTGGCAAACTGATTCGAAATGGCCTGATACTCGGGAACTACTTGGTGTATCTGATGATGGTCAGTTCTCACTGCTACCGCTTCTACTGATTCACTACAAGTAGTCACTTTCTAAACCTCAAGGAATTAACTTGCAATAACAAGGTTTCTAATTCAGCAATCAACTGGTTTACAGTGGAAAGTTGATCTCTATCCAATCTCAAGGTTTTCAAATCGGTAAGACGATCGTTAAAATGATTAAGCCTGAGCCTGAATCCTATAAATTTGACGCCTAGTTGGGCTGCTTTCCATTCAAGAAGGCAACATTTCTTCCGAGCTCCTGCAACCCCACTTACACAAGCGGAAATAGCATCACATACCTCCCCAATCCGCTCCGGTGGGACAGTAACCGGGGCAGGGCCGGCAGTGCGCAAACGTTCAGTAAGGTCAGCCACACTACCATCGTCTGATACTCCCCTAATTTTAAGCTCATACTGTAGCTGCTCTTTCTTAAGATAACTCCACCCTACAAGCGTGTGTCTTCCATAGCGAATCAGAAAAGGAATGCACGAGTATGACAAACAACAATAACAAGGCTTGAAACTACCCAATGTAACCACGCTCTGCCACCATTTGAGGTGGTGGTACTACTACTAACAGACAGTAATTATCCACAAGGATACAGTGGGAAGTGTGTGGGAACATGGTTAGCAGTTCAAGCCTTGTTTAAACATTGGTTTATTACAATTATTAATGATAATGCTGAAACTTACAGAAAATGTTACAACTATAATATCAAATACCACCAATCCTGGTCTTGCAAACGAAGATATGAATAATCTTGTAATCACAAAATGATATAATATTATGGACCAAACCTTGGTCTTGCAACTTATACCTTGAATAACCCTTATAATTACAAACAATCCTACTTATACCAAATTATAGAAAATAACCAGACTGGCTCTTAATAATCTACTAGCCAAATACAATTTTATATTTGAGCCAGACCGCTAACGACGAGGTAGAAAGCGACACACTGGTAGTAGTAATTGACAGAGAAAATGACTAATATAATGTCAAATAACACCGGCCTCGATCTTGTAGATTAACGTATGAATAATCCTGTAATCACCGTCAATACCACGTAGAGAAATAACAAGACCGGCTCGTTCTCATCTACCAGCATCTAACACTCTGCCAGTAGGACCAAACACAATTTATGGCTGAGGCAGACCGCTAACGACGAGGAGGAAGGCGACACTTGTGGTTGCAGTTGACGGCCACTACCTCCAATACCCTCCTAGGGCGAGAAGGCAGGTTTCAGCTCGAAAAGTACCACCCGGGTCGATCGCCACGGTGTTCCCGAAGCTTCGGCACAGCACTCTCGGTGAAGAGTGTATCGGAGAAATTCCCTCTCTGCAGGTGGTCGAAGCACGGTCGCGAGGGACCCACCAATTCACCAGAAGTATAATCCACGGGCGGCCCGGTCAAACCATCAAGCTGAGTCACGGCCACTGCGAGAAATACCAGGCATAACCAATCGACTGTTGACTGCCTCACTGACTGCTTCCTCCTTAGTCCCGCAACGCTATCACTCCGGGAAACATTAGGGGAATGCCGATTGCCTGCCTCCAACTGACTCACTCCTCATCATTGAGGCCATTCACTGCCCTTTTTTCGTTGGCAGAGTACTACGGAGTTTTTGTCCTTCGACATTTACTCCAAGAACAGTTGATATGTCATGACTTCACTTTTGGTGTATCTTTTTGGTTGGCTCTAAACGTTTTTGGTATTTTCTCATGATTAGTTGGATTGGCCTCTTGTGCCGACCTGGATTGACTTCATATCGGCCTAATGTGGATATCATCGGGTTGATGCTTGTTTCGGCTTTCTTGTAGAAGGCTTGTGTAAGCGTCTTGAATCTTTCCTGGATGGTCGGAACGCCGGTCGCTCTATGTAGGGCTTCTGTGGGGAAGCGCCAAGGCAGGTGAAGTGCACGTTTCTACGCTTTGTTTTGTAAGCTTTGTAGTCTTTTGGTGTGTGTTTGCGCCGCATATCCCCAGACAGGGCAGGCGTATTCAATCAGTGGCCTGACCAGGGTGAGATATAATTTCACCCCCAGTGGCGGTGGAAGTGCACTGTTCTGATTGAGCAATGGATATATCTCATGTAGTCTTCGATTGGCTCTGTTAAGTACATCAGTGATGTGTGGACGCCATGTGAGTTTTGAGTCAAGAAGAACCCTAAGATAGCGAAGTGTCGTCTTCCATGGAATGGCTTCATTGTTTAATTGCAGCTGTGGTACTTGTTGGTTACCGTTTCGTGGACCTTGCTTGCGTGTAATCATTATGGCTTGGGTGTTGGTGGCGTTGACCTCTATACGCCATCTTCTGGCCCAAGCCTCGGTCTGCTGAAATATTTCTTGAAGTCTCCGGGTGGCGATGGCATGGCTTCGACTGCTGGTTATGTAAGCTGTATCATCTGCGTAAGTCGCTGTCAGAACTCGGTCCGCGGGGTGTACGTCCGACGTGTACAGCGTATAAAGCGTAGGGCCAAGCACCGACCCCTGGGGGACCCCGGCCTGGATTATTCTTCTGCTAGACAGGTTTCCATCAACTCGAACTTGGAATGTTCTTCCAATCAGGTAGTACCTTATTAGTTTGACCATAGGTCCTGAAAACCCCAGCTGATAGAGTTTCAGGAGCAGTCCATTGTTCCATACAGAGTCAAATGCTCGTGCAATATCCAACGACACCACGGCACAGTACTCGCGGTGCAGAAAGGCTCGAGTCGCTGCCTCCGCTATCCTTAGTACCTGTTGTGTCGTGGAGTACCCTCTCCTGAATCCAAATTGATGGTTTGGTATGATATTGTTAGCTTCAATGTAGGTGTTGATGCGTTTCAGCAATAAGCGTTCAAATAGCTTGCTGACCGAGGGCAGTAGGCTTATCGGTCTGTAATGTTATGGAAAAATAGGGTCCTTTCCACTTTTATGGACTGCCAAAACTTCCGCGTGCTTCCATCTTCTCGGATACGTCTTTGTTTGCAGTATTTTGTTGAATAGCCTGGTGAGATATTCTGCGGCTGTTGGAGGCAAGTTCTTGAGGCATCGATTTCCTATAGCATCATGGCCGGGAGCCTTGTTTGGTCTGAGACGTCGGAGGCAGCTGACCACTTCCTGGGGAGAGATAGCCTCGATTTGTTCTTCTTCGTCGTCTGCTTGAAGAAAGACTCTAAGGCGTCTTCGGGCAGCTCTTATTGCGCGGTGGTCTGCATTAACATCCGATGGGCGGAAATTTCGCTCAAAACTATCTGCCAGGGCGTTGGCTTTATCCTCTGGCTGATAGACTAGCCCGTTCTCACCATGGAGAGGCGGGATGCGATGGCTTCTTTTCGTGAAGTTGCGCGTCTGAGACCATAGAGACCCGTCCTCCGGTTTAAGTGCAGAAATCCGGGCGTCTCAGGTTGTATTTCTATATTCGGTCAGAGCCACCTTGAGTTCTCTCTGGAGCCTGTTTAAAAGTCTTCTCGTAGCCGGGTTACGGGTGAGGCGCCAGTCTTTTGCGACCCTATTCTTGTTTTTGATAGCCGCTAAGAGATGTGGCGGAAGCTGTAGTGTCGGCGCTGTTCTTCGACGTTGGAGAGGAGTGGATTCCAGCAGCGCTTCCCTTACTGTCTCCTCAAATGTTCTGAGGGCTGTATCCACTTCTTCCACCCCCAGGTCTGCGATGGCAGCAGAGATGAATTCCCGGTACCTTTCCCAGTTAGTGCTGCGGAGGTCTACTTGGTCTGGTTGCTGTTCTCGCCAGGGTCCCACTTCAATCTCCGCCAGCACCGGGCAATGGCCCAAGGACAGGCGGTTTATAGTTGTCATAGAAATGAAGCCTTTGAGACCCTTAGTTATCACCACATCCAGAACGTCGGGCCTTGTGCCTCTCGGGGGGAAGTGCGTCGGCACTTGAGGGCCCCACACGCACATATTTTGTCGATTTGCTATTCTCCTCAAGATGGTCCCAGACGGATTTCGCACCCGAGTATTCCAGTCCGGGTGCTTAGCGTTTAGGTCACCGCCTATTAGCACCTTACCCCGCATGGTGGCCAGTGCGATGAGGTCAGCTTCGACAAACTGTCTAGATGGAGATCGATATCGGAGGGACAGCGATCTGGCAGTGTGGGATGCCTCTCTTAATATATACCGCGACTCCGCCCCAGGCAGTGGGACGGTCGCGGCGGTATCAATTATAATTAGGTACTGAGGCACGTAGACCCGGCTTCAAATGAGATTCACACACAAGGCACACATCTTTGTCTTGTTCATTGAGAAATTGCCGGAATTCTATCATTTGCCTAAAAATGCCATTGGCTTTCCAGACACAATATTTGAGATTCTTTATGGTAGTTCTTCTATCCATGATGTTGATGGCAACTGCACGTGGTGTTGGCCGGAGCTTGCATATTGCTGGATTGTATGATACCAATCAGGGAGTCTATCCTCTGGGCCAGGTTGAGCACCATGCTCATCATGGTTTCAATCATTCCCCAGAGCCTGTCTGAGCTTTCTACTGATGCTTGTTTGGGATCTTGTCTGTTGACATGGTAGTTGTTTTTCTTCTCTGCGACTGGTCGCGGTTGTGGATTGCTGGATTCAGGCGTCTGATGAGTCGTTTCTGCAGGGGTGGTAGTGGCTTCTGTTACCTTGTCGTCAGCTGTAGTTGCCGCAAAGGAGCGGTTGCCAGTGCGGCGGTTGGTAGTGTTTGTTGTCTTCCAAGGATTTTTCTTCTGCTGCATTGTTGTGGCGGTGTTGTTTTTGGAAGCCGGCTGGGTGTCAGTTCCCTGTTGGGCTTGTTCATGCGTCTGCTGTTTGTTGTTATCCGTGGATTCACTGGAGCTGTTAGAATCATGAAGTCCAGCACATTTCACACACACCGGGTGCATTTTGCAATGCCTTGCCACGTGTCCGTACAGCTGACAATTGTAACACTGTGGCGGCCCAGCAGAGGTGCGGAGTTTCTCAACTGATATCTTTAGGTGGTATAGACCTGGAATATCCCGCGGTTTTGTGGAGTATCCGGGAGCACCACAAGGAACAGCGGCATCTCGATGTTCGAACCAGGGCGCCTTAATTGTACAACGGTCTGTACTTCGTATCCCATGCAGGTAAAATTCTTCTTTGAGGTCTGCCACTGGGAAAGATCTTGGCATGCCTTGGAACACTACCTTTAGCAGCTTTACTGCCCCGGTAGGGAAAGTATAATATGGTGTCTTCTTCTCGTCCAGTATTTTCGTGACGTGTTTGTAGTCTTCAATGGTTGAGAAGGTAAATTTTATTTTATCTCCACCAGCTGTCTTGGCGTGGAATGGGTCTTTCGCTATATTCTTTACCCAATCATGAAGTTTCTTGTAGTTTTCTTGAAACTCGACCACAATGGGTGGTATGAATGAACTTCTAGTTGTGGGAACTTCTTCTTCTTGGAGAGCTTGGTATGGATTACCTGTTTCCATTGGTACTGATTTCGGCACTGTGGAGGGTTTGCATGTGTGCTGGGCAAGCACAAAACCCTCATTATCTTGATGATCTTCATTGTTGCTGGTTGCTGGCTTTCCTGCAGTCGGCTTTCGGTTCCCCTTTTCTTTCCCCGACGTTCCACTAGTAGATGTGGACGGCGCTGGTTGAAGAGTGGTGCGAGGCGTGCTCTTTGTGTTCTTGGGTGCAGCTTTCTTGCTCTTGGTTGCTGAGGAAAGCTGCGTAAGTGGAATGCTGAATCCAGGATTAGCACGAAGTTCTGCTCTAGCCTGCTTACATTTCCCCGTGTCAATCGGCGAAATACTTCTCTTCGCTGTGACGCGGGTGTCTTGCTGAGTTTCGTCGCTTTGGTTGCTGTCTGGCTGGTTGGTCAGCTGGTCTTCAGTGTCCATCTCAGTGGTCTTCTCGGGTTGAGCTTCGAAATCACTTAACAGGTCTCTTCAGCTGCTGACCGAGGTATGGCAGTCCTGCCTAGGGCTCCCACTACTTCGTCATGTGCATTGGTGGGTCCTTGAATGTCTTGCAGAGCCGTTGCCTGGTCCGAGTCCGTAAGCCGGGTCGTCAACGGGGCCGCCACTGCCGCCGGCAAAGCCGAGTGCGCTGAGGCACTCGACCCGCCCGGCACGGTAGCGCG
Source organism: Vandiemenella viatica (assembly GCA_031002005.1). NCBI lineage: Eukaryota > Metazoa > Arthropoda > Insecta > Orthoptera > Morabidae > Vandiemenella > Vandiemenella viatica. The sequence continues at coordinate 20,433,032 of CM061920.1, read as the reverse complement.
GCGAGAACTTTCCTTGTCGAACATCTTCTCTCGACGGATGTCAACACGGAACTGCTTGTGACTCACTCCTTCCGTGACCCCACATATATACCCGCTATCGCCAGGAGCCCCAGCGCTCTCTAACGGGGGAACACCAAAGAGGAAACAATCGCGAGCGGAAGAGAAGGCAAAGATACAACAAGAGCCGAGCACGCTCACGTTCCCATGCAGCCCACAGTTAATATTTTTAGGTATTTGACAAGCACAGAAGACTAACAGCCTGGCGGAAGAAGAATACGTCGCAAGTCTTAGCTGTTGTGACTGAGTACAGACTATATACACTGCCATCCGACAAATCAGTCACTACACATGCATATGCACAATCTCAATAATTTATACACTTAACTACACAAGAATAACTTCACCCCCTGATTTTGAATAATTTTATTATATTTGGATTCTTAAATTTATAATAACCATACTACTGCAGTTTGCACCAGGACATAAATTTACTGGTTGATTACTACTTTACACTATCGAAAAGTTAGCAATTCCTGCTTCAATTTACTCTCATTTACAATTTTGTTTTTGTACAACAAAATTCCTTTCTTTCAAACTTGTAATTCTTTTTAATAATCTAAACTAACTTTGGCACTGTTCCAAACAAAAAAAATTTTACTCAGTTTATTGTTCTAATTTCAGTTCTGCCAATTACTGATTAACTGTCCAAATTTTACAATAATTCTTCTTCTTGTGTTTTTGACTGTGGAACTGCAACTTCAAAGAATAATTGAATTTCTTCTTGCCCACAGAATCGAAATTCCTTTAGACGTGGATCTGCCACGCTCTGTCGCTGCTGCATCAGAAGACTCCGGACGTTTAAGATGATAGATTATCATACAATTATCACCCTTATCTTAGCTGGGTCGCCATATGCAAGCTTCTTCCCTCGAATCTTATCGTGGCAAGTTGAATAAGCTGCGAATTAACTTCGGCGTGTTGTGGAGCGCGACTCTCTGTCTATCAATAACATTGCAAGCCGAACAGCTCTTGTTTTTTAACTACCCAATTTCAATTAATTTCGTGATACCAAATATGCACACGATATTCAGCATTCCTTAAACTAGCGCCAAGAAATCAAACACAGATCTATTAACACTGACATTCAAATTTATACTCTTAACTCGTAATCTCATATTACACACATTATAAATTCCTCAGCATAATATTTACTAATTATACTTTCAACAAATAGAACTAGCGGAACTCATACGCGAGTCTTCCGGCTCAAGGACTCGACCACACTCCACTCTGCCAAAGTTTCATTACTACAAGACTTACAAACTAAGATATTATTACTACCCCATTCACTACAAATACTACAATCTGCGGAACACTATTTACATTTCATTACAATTAATTACATTAAATTTGAGTATTTACTAAGCAAGGGGAAAAATACGTACTGTACAAAAAGGTCAGACAGGACCATTATTTATTTATTTATTTATTTATCAATCTTGTTCCATGGATCCCTGCTGAGGAAGTACCTCTGGGATGTGAAACAGAAGGGAAATTGGCAGTGGAATCGGTCTAAAACTTGCCACTCATGTTTATAGGATATAGTTTTCTAGGAAATATATGAAAGCAAAGGAAAACGTAGCTTAGTCGTGTGCAACAGAAATATTACGGCACAGAATTAATAGTACCGAATAACAACTATATTCAAAACATTTTTTACGCCAAAGATAGTATCCAAGTGAAGAACACAATATTTTGATATCTCTCCCTTCTAGAGTAGGATGTAAATCAACCTAACCACATCACCTTTCATTCAAGATATCTCGAGAACTAAGAAAGATATTAATAAAATCGTTCTTTATTATAGAAAAATAGTTTATTGTTTACGAAACTGAAATAATTATTTTTAGATTTATAATCTATATTTTACACTTGTCTATATTTACATTAATATTGCGGAATTATGATGAACAAAAGTCACTGTTTGACGCTAAAAATCTGCCAAGTGTTATGGTGTCAATTTTGGGCGAATTACTACTGTTTTCGTTGCTAAATCCTAATTCCATAGCGAATTGTATTTGTCTTTCAACGTTTATACAATGGGTCTTTTTCAAGACCAATCTTAACAGTAAATTCAATCATATATTGAAGGTCTATCTATAATTAAAGAAGAACTACTCGGTGATATATTCCATAGATCTGAATGTGACGTTATATGTTTACAAAAATAGAGATATCACTCAGAGAAGGCCAACAATAGGAGGAATGCGTTTTATAGCTGAGAGGCCACATGGACAATACGGTAGTGCCATCTTTGCAAAACCAGATCTAGCAGTGATTTCCACTTCTTATACACAAGATAATGACATTGAAATACTGACTTTCGAGTTGAGTAACTGCACGGTCACGTCAATCTACAAGCACCAAATGTGAATTTCCAATTCAATCCACCAGCAAATTTCTGCAGTCAAACTTCACGTACTGGTGACTTTAACAGCCATAGCAGCGTGTGTGGATATGTGGATGATGAGAATGGGGAAGCTGGCTTAGATTGCTGTAGTTAAGAGTACTAATACCACAAAACATTAGTATCAAGTGAAATAAATTCAAGAGAGTGCTGTTCGTTACTAACCAGAAATTAGGGTTAGGTATAGCTTAAATTTGCAATCGGAAAGAAAATTAGTGCGGAAATCGCTGCAGTGGTGGCTGAGAGGCGCATGTAAATCCTGAAATAATATTGTGTAGTGAATGTATGGTTTAAATTGAGCAGAAAAGGCGTTTGGGAAAATTGACAAACAGGTATGATAACAGAATTAACAAACAGATTTTCTGAAAACTGAGGGAAGTGGACATTGTGATCTCACTTGCTTAACAAACACAGGTATTTATACTATAACAATACATAGGAGTGCACGTTGGTATTTAATGGATTTAGAGTTCTGTAGCAGAACGAGTATATAGAGGCAGTAGAGTAGGTAAATTGTTTAATTAATTTTCGATCAACTCATATATAGCAGAGTTAGTGGTACTATTCCAGGTCAATGGTATACTAGCGTAGCAACAGCTATCAGGAATAAAGTAGCTGTTGTGTGGGTAGTCTGGTTAAACTGTCCTAAATTAGAATCCACTACTCCACTCAATAATAATCTACCAAAGGTAATACCATATTTTAATCTGTAGTATTGCTACTTTAAAATTTGTTTGGATGGTACTTGAAGTATTTTAGAAAATCATCTCTGGAAAGTGTAGCGCCGGTCGCAGGAACATAATGAATAGTATGGGGTCCAGTGGATGTAAGAAGGAGTTTCATTGGGCATTCAGTGGAGAGGGAACGTGGGAAACAAATAAGGCTTTCCCATGGTTTTATCCACTTTGCATTAGGGTTGAAAGGATCAGGGAGATGGGCGTTAAGATGAAGGAGAAAGATGATTTGATAAGAGTGTTGTTCGAAAGAGTCAGGGCCCTTGAAGCTAATCCTTTGAAGGCATGGGCTGTGGTGGAAAAGCCTGTGAAGGCCTTACCTGTGGAGGCTCAGCCTATAGTTGCAGAAAGAGATGGTGGGTACGGAGAAGCGGGAGATAGGAATGGATGGGAACTAATAACAGGTCGTAGGGGGAAAACGGTAAACAGGATGAAATAGCCAGACACTTGAGAAGTTGCTGGGAAAAATAGGTTTGACCTGTTACCAGAGTCAGGAGGGGAGGAGCCTCATGTATATGTAGGAGTAGGTAAGGTGCAGCAGGCATTTAGGAGTAGCGGCGTGCAAGGAAAGAATACGAAGAAACGGGTTCAGCTGCTAGGTAATAGCCCTCTTTTGCAGGATCAGCTAGGCACAGGTTACGATGTGACAAGTTTTTTCAAACATAGTGCAACTTAGGTCAGATAATAGAGAATATACGTTCACTTTGTAGGGATTTCACCAAGGGGGTTAGGATGGTGATAGTGGGAGGTGCTCGAACAGTATCGATTGAAATATTAATTATAGTATAGGGAGTGACCTGAAGAAAGTGTTGAAGGAGGCACAGCACACTAGCGTGGAGCTCATGCAAGTCCTAAGTCGCCATGACCAGCCACAATTGAACCACGCTGTGAGGCGGGTAAATGTGGAAACGGAAGTGCTGCTTGGGAACAGCATTAGTTCTATCATGAGGATTGTGCCTGTGGAGACCATTGGTAGGTGGGGTTTCACTAGGCATGGCCTACACCTAAATAAGAGGGGCAAGGGAATACTTTCTGAGTTGTTGGCTAGGGCAGTGAGGGAACCCACTTACAGTGATGACGGGGTCAGGACTGTGCCTTTTTTAGGTTAAGGGCTGCTGGTGAGGGGAAGAAAAAGGAAATTATAGGGATACTGAGTGTAGATCCATAGTTAGAAAAATCACTAATTCTAAAGAAATAGAAGAAGCTTTTGAAACAACAACAGAGGGGGGCAGATCTAGGAAGGCGAATATTAGTGCTGAAAATATCATAAAGCCGATGATAAGAGTGTTACTGATAAACTGTAGAAGTATAATGAACAAAGTAATAGAGTTTGCAAACCTAATAGAGATACATGAACTTCAAGTAGTTATAGGGGTAGAATCCTGGTTAAAAGAAGGAGTACTAGACAATCAGGTTTTTCTCGATGGTTACACAGTGTGCCGCAGAGATAGGGGAGCAACTTGGGGATGGGTATTCATACTGGTTAGCAAAGACTACTACAGTTCGCTGGTATTCTGAGATCATGTCGATGAGTTACTTGGGGAAGACTTCCGGGGAAATAAAAAAGAATAAGTCAGGGTGTTGGCTACTTAACATAGTGGTAAAATATATGATAAAGATGAGACTCTTGTGGAGAGAGTTCAGAAGTGAGCATAGAATGGTTATTATTGTTGGGGATTTGAGCTTACCAGGTAGGAAATAAGATTAATAATACAAAGGAACAGAGATTTGCAAATACCTTACTAAGGGAAGGAGGCTTTACACACGTGGTCGAGCAAAAACAAGGGGACCAAACATTTTGGAAATTTCCTAATAAAGCCGGATGATATCCTAACTGGGTTTCCAGTAACTGAAGGAATAATTGATCTTAATGCAGTTGGGATCGATATAAGGGGATTCAGTAAACGAGTGTCCAGAATTGAAGGGGGAAATAGATACAATTATTAAAAGGCACAAATCTTAGATTTGCAAAGATATTTTAGGGCTAATTTTATTAAATGGAAGAATGGCATAAGTACATTAAAGAGAATGTGGAACGAGTTCATGGAAATAATTAAAAATGGTGAACAAATGTTTATTCCAAAACAGAGAATAAAGAGAAGTACAGAACCTTCCTACGACAGGGAGGTTAAGAAACAGCAAGTCATGAAACAACTAACCAAGAAATTAATAATGTCAAAGAAACTGGCTAAGAATGAGTTTATGAAGAATATTATTGGCGTAGGGGGACCTCTGACTGCAGCATCTAGCTGTATCTGGAAACTGGGGGGAAGAGAGGGTATTGAGACAGTTATACATAAAGATAGAGAAGAGGAAACTGAAGATTTTTAAAAAAGTCAGACTTATTGAGTTACTGGTTCAGTGAGACCATTAGGGACAATAATTCAGGGATTATATCAGAAAACTAGCTTCTCTGAACAGTTGGAGGTGAGCAGAAAAGAAAAGTTGAAATTAAATATGAAGTAACTAAGGAATCTAAACAAGCGTTAAGGGGCCAAGTTGATAATATTTCTACAGATGTCTTAAAGATAGTAGGATGGGACTTTGTACATTACCTTGAAACATTATTTAAATTGAGTCTGGATACTTGTTGTTTATCAGATGACTAGAAAAGTGCGATAGTAGTACCGGTCCATAAGGACGGGTGACAAACAGGGTTGTAAACTATAGGACAATCAGCTTGACATCAGTGGTAGATAAATTAATGGAGAGATTAATATGCAACCATAGACGTGTCTGTGAGGAAAGTAAGTAGTTTCTAAGTCGGCGACATCGCTTTAGACAAATATATTCATGCGAATCTCAGTTTTTTGGCTATATGCAAGTTATTTCTGATGAAATGGACAGGGGAGGTCAAGTTGATAGTGTAGCAGTAGATCTTTCAAAAGCCTTTGACAAATGGTGCTAAATAAATTAAAAGGTATTGGAGTTGATAAAAAGGTGATTTGCTGGGTAGAAGAATTCCTAAAAGGTAGAAATCAGAAATTTAGAATAGGAAATGCAGTACCAAAAGAAGTAGGAGTGAATATGAGCATGCCACAGGGTATTGCATTCGTTATTGTAATGAATGATTGTGTTAATGGTTCGTTGTCAGAAGTTAGATTGTTTGCAGATGACATAATGTTATATAAAAGGAACAAAACAATAAAAAACTGTAAACAGCTGTAGGGTGATCTAGATAGGATAACTAGCTGGGTGAGTCAATATGGGATGAAGATAAATGCAAAAAAGAGCGAGCTTAGTAGGTACACAAATAAAAAGCTAAAGGACGATAATGATTATAAAGTGGGGAAGGAGCTACTTATTGAAGACTCGAAATGTAAATACCTTGGCATAAAATTTGATAGCAGACTTGACTGGGCAGGACACATTGGGCAAGTAATAGGGAAGGGTTCAAAATCCTTCACCTGTTGGAAAGAGTGATGAAGGGTGGCACTAAAGAAGTAAGGGAATAGGGTACAAAACTTTGGACAGACCACTGCTGGAATATGATGATGAAGTTTGGGACTCACATTTTGCGTATCAAATCAGGAGTTGGAGGAGGTGCAGAGGAGGAAGGTTGCCAGATTTTTCTTTGGAAATTACCGCATAACACAATCAGTAACTAATATGATAAAGGAGCTGGAGTGGAATTCATTGGAGGATATGAGGGGGGTGAAGAGAGTCGTGGGAGTGTACATGACCTATACTGGTGATGAAGCATGAAAAGATATTTGTGGGAAAATTAAGAGAGATGCTTGGAAGGGTAAGGTTGATCATGACCACAAGATGGCATTAGTGTTAGACATCTACATTCATACTCCGCAATTCACAAATATTGTGGTTGGCTGAGAGTGCTAAGCACCAATTCTGTGAATTCCAATCAAACAGAACGAGAAAATAAAGAATACGTAAAAGCATCAGTATGGCATCTTATGTCTCTAATCTTATCCCTCCTGTCATTGCGACCTAAATAGGTTGGCGCAAGAAGTTTTTCGTTACACTCGTAAATGAAAGATTTTCGCGTATTCTCCAATAAATTAAAACGAAAACGACGTCGTCTGTCGGCCAAACAATTCCAGCCCAATCTATGTATCAATTCTGTCACACTTTCGTAAGGACTGTAACTAGCAGTCACGAATCGAGCGGCTTTCTTCTGTTCTTTCTCTAACGTGTCAATCAATCCCTTGCGATACGGATCCCAAACTCGACAGTAATCCAGATGCGGACGCGCTAATGTTTTATACGTTATTTCCTTTATAGGAGCATTACAACTTCTCAAAATACGACCTATGAATCGTAATGCACAATTTGCTTTGCCTACGACGGAAGTTATGTGCAAGTCCAATTTCATGTTGCTTTGTTAGGCCCAGACACTTCAGGGAATCAACGGTGTCAACAACTGAATTGTTAACTTTGTACTCGTGGAAAAAAAGAGTATTTTTGTTATTTATTTGCATTGCCTTGCACTCTTTGCAGTTAAGTGTAAGCTGCCATTTATGGTACCATTCCGAAATAATATTCAGATCGCGCTAAATTTCTAAGCAATCGTCGGAGCATCTTATTTCCCTATATATAAGTGCATCACCAGCAAACAATTGCAACCTGCAATTAACGTTGTCACTGAGATCGTTTATTAAACTAGGAAATGAAGTGGCCCTATTATACTTCCTTGAGGAACGCCCGAAGTAACATTTAGCTTAGGAGAGGTTTCGCCGTCAACAACGACATACTGTGACCGACCATTCGCAAATCTAACCCGATATACCGTATACTCGAAACTTTGCCAAAAGTCGGTTCTGTGGTATAGAGTCAAAAGCTTTTTGAAAATCCAAGAAAATAGCATCAAAATGTGAACATGCATCGACAACTTACATTACGTCATGAGAAAATAGGGCCAGTTGTGTTTCACATGATCTGTTCTTCCGAAATCCATGTTGGTACGTTATAAGTTACTCGTTTTCATCTAAAAACTTCATAATGTTAGAGCATATGACATGCTCAAGAATTCTACTGCAGACAGATGTTAGATATATGGCTCGATAATTCCTTGGATCTCTCCAATCTACTTTCTTGAAAACAGGAATCACCTGTGCTATTGTCCAGTCAGAGGGTACTTTTCTTTCTTCTAAAGATTTACGGAATATATCTGACAGAAAGGGTTCTATTTCTTCCAGGTATTCCGGAAATACTCTTACTGGTATACCATCGGGACCCGGCGCTTTCCCCCACTTAAGGGGCTTTAATTGCTTTATAATTCCTACACTATCAATTTGTTCCGGATCTTTCTCAAATTCTACAAGCTGTGGAAAAACGGGAATGTTTTCCATGTTTTCGTCAGTGAAAGAATTTTTAAATTCGGTGTTAAATACGGTAGTCTTGTCGCGGCTGTCATCAACTTCCCGACCGTCTTGTAGTAGAACTGGCATACTGTTGTCACTACCACTAACTTTTTTTACATACGACCAAAATTTCTTTGGATTTTCGTTGAAGCTTTTGGAAAGTGAATTGCAACGAAAGTCATTAAAGGCCACGCGCATCGCATTCTTTACATGGCCTCTCGTCTCACCAAACTTTTCTAAGTCACTCCTATACATCGTCCTTGAGGTGCATGTATTTTCCTTTGCTTTTTAAGTAACCTTTTAACTTCAGGTGTATACCATGGGGGATCATTCCCATCCCTGATTGTCCTTTTCGATATATGTAAGTCTATACTTTCACTGACTATACGCGTGAATCGAAGCCACATCTCTTCAACCAAGACTCTTGCTTTTATGAACGTAAGGTAACTATCCCTCAAATACGTTCTAAAACATTCCTTTGAGGCCTTTTAGAATCTGTAAACGATCCTTTATTTTTTCTTTTTGCCCGTGGCTGTTAATTTTGCTGTAGCAATTACAGCTTTATGATAACTAATTCCCGTGGTAGTAGAAATGTCCGTGAATAATTCAGGCTTATTTTTAATGATAATGTCTAAAATGTTTTCGCTGTCATTGTGGAACCGCGTTGGTTCAGTGACGAGCTGCTCAAGATGAAGATCTGAGAAAAGTCAAGAATAATTTCACAGGATGTTTTATCCCTGTCACCAATAACGTGGACGTAATTAGTCCAGTCGATATATGGAAAGTTGAAGTCACCTCCTAGTATTATTGCATGATCCGGAAATTGACGAGCTACATTACTAAGATTATTCCTTATGGCCTCAGCAATAGTTACTTTTGTATCTGGTGGATGATTGAAAGGCCATATTGCAAGTTTTGTCCAAGCTACGTTGAGTCTAATCCATAAGATTTCACAGATCGTATAGATATCTATTTCATTACACGACAGGTGTTTACTAACAGCTATAAATACACCACCTTCATTGGAATGCAACCCATCCGTACGGAAAACGTTAATGGTGTTGTTATAAATTTCTGCTGAACTTATACCCAGTTTTAACCAGCTTTCAGTACCTAATACAATATCTGCTTCTGTTCTACTAATAACGCTTTCAAGCTCATCCTGCTTGTTACAAACACTTCTACAGTTAATAACGAGTACTTTGACGGTCGAGATTGATTTAAGTTACTCCTAAGATATGGTGCTGAATTTAATCGGGCTGCCCATAACTGTAATTCCAGTTTTGGGTCTTACTCCCTCAGCCTAAAAAATCCCCCAGTGCAACCCTTACGGCCCATTCCACCCGTGTAGCCGATTCACGTGTGTAGTGCACACCTGATCTTCCAAGGGAATCCATTACAACTCGACACCAGGGCGAAGATCAAGGAATCTGCAGCCATGATTTTCGCAGAAACATCGCAGTCTCTGGTTTAGAACCTGACTCGGCTCTGAACCAGAGGTCCATATTCAGTTCTGTCAACGATGTTACAGATAGTTAACTCAGCCGAAATCTTGCGGTCATCAAGTACAGAGGTCATCTTTTGAGCAAGCCACCGGAAGGAGTAGAGGATACCCTCCAACCTAAGGTGGCAAGCATCATTGGTGCAGACATGTGTTACAGTCTGCAGATGACTACACCCCATCCCATCATGAATGGTTTTATCAGTACTTTAAAGAATAAAAGTAGGTATTAGCAAACACAGCCACCAAAAGGATCCGTACGTCACATTACAGTATGATTTTAAAGTTATTTTAGCATGTAATTAATAATAATTGTCAAAAAATATGTTAGCCAAGTCACATTAAGTGTAAAAGTATGAAAATAATAATAATCTCTGTCCTGTGTTCAACGCTACATTGAAATGCATTACAAGGAACTTGTATTTTAATTATATTGTAGTTATAGACACCAAAATGAATTTAAAATTGTTTTAACAGAGTATAAATTTATGATTTTTAATTGCACATTTATAGTATTTATTCCGCAGATAAGGCCTTTAATTTCATAAATAAGTAATATTATTTAGAAACAAGTTTATGATTTAAATCAATTAATACATATTTCTTACTTAAAAATCCATACCTTGGTATAAAATATTGAAAATATATTAACAATTAATTTGTCTCATATCTTGCAACCTACATTGTCATATAAGCTGAAAGTAAAAAAAAAATCGTTATTACGCATATTGAAATGTACTGTGTTCACGAGTGTTCTAAATGCTTGGAAAATTTATATTTTGAACTAACGTTTTAATTTTATACATAAAACTTGGAAAAATTCGATTATTGACCATTTTAAAAATTTACAAGCTACCCGTTAAATAGATCTAAAATTTAAGAGGGTTCCACAAATGGGAAAAAAAATCCTACCTTATTCTCATAAGAGGCTCAACAAAAAGAAATAGCCATTCATAATGGATCCTTCCATATTAGATATATAATTAAAATACATTTCCTCACTTTAAAGGGTCGCAATTAAGCAGAGGCTACCTAGGCTATAGCCTAGGGGCCTGCACCACAAAGGGGGGCCGCCACCACAAAGGGGGTCGGCACCACAAAGAGGGGGCCTGCACCACAATCCCGGTCCCCCGTCTGGGCCAGTAGTAGAGCTAAAAAAAAGATCACCCATAAAATTTTTGGGCATAATTTAATCATCCACATCTGGACAGCCTCCGGTCGGAGAGGCCTCCGCCTAGGCCACTGCAGACAGGGGGGCCCGCACCACATGTATAGCCTAGGGGCCTACAAAATCTAAATGTGGCTCTACCACTTTATATGTTTTCTACAGTGTAATTTATATTTTACACACGTTTCTAAATAAAAAACTACAACAGACAAATCTCAAGAACAGATTAAATTATGTTGATAGATTATTAAGCTTCATGAATTAATCATTAGGTAGATAATAAAGATCTCCCAGACGAAGAATAATAGGAGAGAAATAAAAAACAAAACAAATGTCCGACACTAGACACCAGATGCATGGCCAAGAAATTCCTGTACCTCGCCTGAAATCTAGGAACAGTACCTTTGGAGAACCAACCCGAGAGGCACCGTATGGAATTGTGGAGGGACACTCTTGACCATCAGGAAGAACTACCGGTATGCGACAAATTAAAATATACCGATTTAGATCTATGGTCTCCAATGTAAAACTATTATGGTGAAATGGGAATAGGAGGATGATGACAGATGTGACTGCGGGGAGGTGCAGGATCATGAACACCAGTTCAGATGCAACATCATAGGAACAGTCTGCTCAAACGAAGATCTGATTGAACTAAGCTACAAGGCGAGTAAAGCCGCTGAATTTTGGGAGAGGAGAATATGAGGTCGTTTTATCTGGACACGGAAAGTAAGTAAGCAAGTAAGCTAGATTAGGTATTTGCTCTTAAAATAAAACACTTATACAATATTTGTATAGAATGAAGATCTTCCCAGTATATCAGCTGTGTGAAAAGTTCTCGGGCCTGCGCGCCATTCATTCAGAAGCGACGTTTCGAATCCACTCTTCTGGCGAACTTTTCATACAATATTTGTGTAATTTGATATCGAGTGAACCACGTCATATAAAAGAAGCGCACACAGACAAAATGGACTGGCATAAGATGGCAACGTTGCTTTGAATATGCACAAGAAATTAAATGTAACAAAAATTGAATTTTTGTCTCATTTTTTAGATTATTAATTTAGAATCATAATTGTTTTGTGTCTCTGTACAATGGTTGGGCTATGACTGTTATAATTAATTACTTATTTGAAATATCCGATTTGTCCGTATCAATGTTTTAATAGCTAATAATGCGTCTTCTAACTTGTATATTCCAGCGAAACATTTTTAAACAAGTAGCTGTTAGAAAAACACAGAAAATAGTTTAACTGAAAAGTATTTTGGTCATCATCTTTGTCAACAGGAAATGAGCTACTCGTAAAGGAGTAGTTATTTTCTTTTAAATAGAAAATGTATCTATTTTATGGGTATGATATATGAGTATAACCTGATGTTTTTTCAGTCTATGTTCAGCTTCTTTTCCAAAACATGACCACTAAGACATTTTCTCTTGGCGGTAGCACTTACGGCGGTTAACAATAACACCAAACAATATGCCTATCAGCCGAAGCGAACTTGAGATTAATGACATGCTAGTCTACAAAACAACACAATGAATGTACCTGCGTGCATTCTTCCTCTTTATGCTCCTCGTCGGGTACTATTTTGCCATCCCAACGAGCTGACAACACACAGTTAGTACGCAGTAAAACAATTACCTGCCTCGTACATAATGAGTTATCATAAAAAATTGAAACGGATGGTAAAAGACTTGCGTTATCTTATTAAATAAAAATGTTTTTTTTTTTATCTGATAGAGGGCCATCCACAAAAACCCAGCCAGCTCGACCAGTCGCCCCCTAGGCCATGGGCTATGGTTATCTTTTCTCTTCCATGCGCTATTCCTATTTCTTCACTAATATCTTTACACACCTCATTGCCAATATACGGCCCTTTAAACTTCAATGACTCTCTTCACTGAACATTAATCAGAGGTTTAATTAGGCAGGACTTATAAGAATTTTGCGATCCGTCGTCAAAGCTGTTTCAAATACTGAATCGAGGTGATAGAGTAAACGCTAAACAGCGTAGTGAGCCGAGGGGAGCGGCATCCGCGACCAACCATTGAAGACGAGCTTATGCGAGTGCAGGACACTCCATGGAAGAAGGAATGGGATTCATTGCAAGACAGGAGGAGGATGAGAAGGGTCATGGGAGTGTACAGGGCATATACTGGCGATGAGGCATGGAAAGATATTGCAATAGGTATGAAAAGTAGTGCATGGAAGGGAAAAGATGACCATGACCACAAGCTGGCACTCGATTTCAGGCACAAGGGTGTGGGAAGATTCTCTTTTTTAGGTAAGGGTGTCAGGGATTGTAATGAGTTACCAAGAGAAATGATGAATAATTTACCGAAAACTTTGAAAGAATTTAAAGATAAAATTTGTAGAGGGCAAATGTAGGTAGGTGCAGGATAGGGGGAAGATGGGTGTGTAGGGAAATTGCCACCGGAGCCTGTGCTCCATTGCAATTAAATTAAATTAAATAAATAAATTAAATTAAATATATGAAGGAGAAATGACGTTAAATCTGTGACGCCACCTCTAAACTCATACTGCGCATGCGCGGTGGCGACAGCGGCCATATTGCGAATCCATACAAATGCAAAGTTCACATTGTGTTTGATGCTCTGATTATTTCATTTTCTAATGTGTCTAAGTATTTTATAATGCTATCTTGTGCCATCTAGGAATCTTGATGAAGCAAACTATGTTGTTACCCCAAATGCAGTTTGCGATTCTAATACGCGTGTGTGGATGTGTCTACATAGTTTGATTCCGTAACGGCAATTTAGTGGAGATTGTGGTTAGGTCTAAATGCAGTTTGTACCAGAATGGTTTTGTTATTGTATTTATAAGGGACAAAGAATTTATCTATTAATGTTAGTAATTTCATGAGAACGATGTTAGTGACCAAACGTGTATCGCGATGTAAACTACTTCCAGCTATTCTCAATTAAGCTTACGATGTATGGTAAGTAGTTTTCTTGTTACCATTGGTAACAAGATAACTATTTTTATTCTGGTCTAGGCCGCATTTCAACCTAACCACAAGTGGTAGTAATAAAACTGAAATATCCATTCTGCATATCCATCATGTAATTCATTGTGGCTTTGGCAGAATTAACTTAGTGTCCAGGCAGCATATCAACCATATCCCAATATATCCCGAAAACTAAGCACGATATCGAAACATTTTATTCTTTATTTTCGATTTGTCTCGTCGTGTTACATAAGAATCGATCATTAAATTGGACTTTTGCGTAATTTTTCTTCTCCATTCCAACTCAAGACACCTCATTTTTGATGCAGTATATCTCGAGAACTAGGCGAGATAATGAAAATTTTATTTTTTATTTGTCTCGTCTTTTTAAATAAGAATCTATCATCAAATTTGACTTTGACCAATTTTTTCTTCTGAATTTCAACCAAAAACATCTCACACTTGAGACAGAATATCTCGGAAACTAAGCAGGATATCAAAAAATTTCATTCTTCATTTTTATTTGTCTTATGGAGTTACATAATAATCCATCACCAGATTGCGGCGTTACGTTTATCCTAGAGTCCCCTTGAGGTTTTTGTACACATACACCGTGTCTGTATGGATCATGGAGGAAGGAAATATATGGAGACGACGCAAGAGACCTTCACCACGCATTGAAGTGAAGCAGGGCGGTGGAGGAGTGGGGGGGCATGGCCGGAGTGGAGGGGGCATGGCCGCTTCCATACAGACACGGGGAATATGTACAAAAACCTCAAGGGGACTCTAGGATAAAGGTGACGCCGATATCTGGTGATGGATTATTATGTAACTCGATATGACAAATAAAAAATGAAGAATAAATGTTTTGATATTCTGCTTAGTTTTCGAGATATTCTGTCCCAAATGTGAAATGGTTTTGGTTGAAATTCAGAAAAAAAATTGGTTAAAGTCAAATTTGATGATGGATTCTTATTTAAAAAGACGAGACAAATTAAAAATAAAGAATAAAAATTTTCGATATCTCGCCTAGTTCTAGAGATATACTGTATCAAAAGAGAGGTTTCTTGGGTTGAAATGGAGAAGAAAAATTTCGCAAAAGTCAAATTTAATGATCGATTCTTATGTAACACGACGAGACAAATCGAAAATAAAGAATAAAATTTTTCGATATCTTGCTTAGTTTTCGGGATATACTGGGAACATCGCAATGTTTGGAAGCGCAATACCGCTGCTGCCGCCATGCGGGAGAGTTTAGAGCCTGCTTCAACGATTTAACGTCACTTCTCCTCCATATATTTCCTTCCTCCATGGTATGGATGTGGCCTAGCCCCCCCCCACTCCTCATCTGCCCGGCGTCACTTCAATGCGTGGTGAAGGTCTCTTGCCTCGTCTCCATATATTTCTTTCCTCTATTGGACCAGGGACACACTCGTGTTGGTGTCATATCGCGTCCACTCCCGCAAGCTCGCGCGAGAGTGTTAACACGGCAGCTAGACAATTTAATCTAAACAAAGTAGAGTCCCTTGTATGTCCGATATAACATGCAGTACACAGTACTGTTAAATATCTGTTGACTTTGTTCGACAAAGGCATGGCTTCCCTTCGTTCTGTTTGTAACATATTGATACCGTCAGTTTAAATTTATTATGATCTCAGATGCATGATACAATATGTTACTAGTGTTTGGTTTTGTATCTTTAATATTCATCCCATATAAAACAGTATAATTGGAGTGGTAACCACAGCAAAACGGTTGTTCTTATCGCGGTACCGTTATATAACACTGATCAAGGTTCTATCGTGGAATATTTTTCATTATTGTATTCTCCCGCAGAGAATATACTTTGGAGGGATGGCTGATTATGTAGATTTGCGGAGTACATTTCATAACATGGATTACGGAGATAGTTACGAGAGTACTGATGTATTGAAGGTTTGTGTTTGTATACTGTATGCGATAACTAATATTTAATTGTTTGAGATGGATTCTGATATTGCCTTTTGGATTTATATTCAGATTACCAGTTTTATAATTGTTATTATTATTATTATTATTTGCTGTATAATTATTTTATTATCGACGTATCAGGATATTGATACAACATAGGTTAATGCAAAGACATTTTGATCCAACGATAACTTTGCCAATGCTCAAAGACGTTTTAAAACATAACTTGAGGGAGGTATTTAAGCCCTCTTGGTGTTTCCACTTTCATTAAATGATTTTTACATTTTGCAATGCATGTCTGTTAAGTTCGTAGAAATTTTATTTTATAATTTTTTGGAATGTATGAAAAATGGGTAACTGCCCAATAAGGGTGTACCAAGAAGCAACTGCCCCTTCGGTCAGAAATTTGGTACATTAGTTCTTGAGGAGATAAATTTGGAGAAAAAGTGCGTATTAAAACAAAAAGAAACTTACTTTAGATATAATGCCACACAAAAGATACCGTATGCGATAGCGGCGACAGTAAAATCGGCGGCAATTTCTATACACATCCTTAACGCCAATGATAATATTTGCAGTAACGAATGTTAATTCGCTGGCAAGTTTTCGGGATACCATATGAATATATCTCTTGCCATTATGACGAATGAAATGAAGTGGTGAAGTTTTCATGAATTCTATAGTAATATATGTACGAACAGAGACTTTCCTGATGTACGATTCCAATGAAGTCTTCTAGCTTTGCCCTCTTAAACAGTGGAGCTAGCCGTCGAAATATCGTGTATTCAGAACACAATCTGGCAGTATGCCTGTGAAGACTTTATTGCAATATATGTACTTCAAAACCACAATAGATGAGAGCATTATTCATTCTGATTCAGGCTACATTCCAACTTAAGAACATTGCTGATTCAAAATCAGGCAAGCTTAAGTTATCAACAAAGCTAAATTCTGCATGCCTTATGCTTTAAGGTCCAGGCGGCAAATCAACCTGAACACTTCCAGCTAAGTGATCGTGATGAGTACATTTGGAAACAGTACCGAAACTATGCTAAATCGACCATCATTCAGTGTAGGAGCAGGTTTATTTTACTTCATTAGAGACCACGGTATGTCACTCCATTTGTCCCCTAGTGTATTCAAGGCTTAATGCTTCAATCAAGATTTATGGATGGCTTCGATTTATGGGAGATGTAGGTTTTAATAAAATAATATCAGAACTTTTGGAACTGTGCTTACAGAATAGATGATAAATATATTTTTAACATTCATTCAGTATTTTTGGGGCTGCTCATACATACTGATAAGGTATGATATCTGTCCTCACTTGATTTGAACTTTGTATTTGATAGTGCAGCATGAACTGGAACTCAGAAAGTATTGTTTTATGAGTAATGATTTTGAAAATCTGTTTATAGATGCACCTGTTTGTCCCCTATTTTAACCTCTCATATAATATCAGTAGTAGTAAGTATATGGCATCTCTTACAAGGCAGACAGAATCACGAAATAACAGATGTACTTTAAGTGTGAAGTACAGTGGAGAAATATTGTATCCAATAACAGCTAAACTTCTTGGAGGGCCTCACATGAACTTAGAAGAAAAAAATGACAGCTGGCGGGGTTCTGGGAGGTAGTGATAGGCTCAGCAAACAAGTCGTGGATTAAATGAGTCATTACATTCAGAGAATAAACGTGGGAAAAAAGGATGGCATAACAGCAAGATGAAAGTATTATGGATTGATTTGCAGTTCTAAATTAAACATCAGAATATTAACTGGGAATGTGAATGAGATTTCAGATCTCAGGTAAAGAAAAGCCTGCATGTATCAGCAGATAGAAGGTAGAGAAGAGAAGCCACAAAGGAATCGAGTAAAAGATTTGAATTGTATAGGATGAATAGTGAGAAAGGAAAAAGAAATGTGGTGAGATCCACAATGAGGGAAGGGTTACATGAAAAGTTGAAAGCACTCGCTGATGGGTTAAGATCTAAAAACACATAGATTATGCAAGTTTATGTCAATGAGACCTGTTAAAAAAAAGGAGCCGTATAGTGGTTTAGTGTTGATAATTGTCCACAAGTATCTCCAGTTAGGCTGTCTACTTAAGGTGATGCGAGATATTGTGGGGAGAACAGTGGAGAGAATGTGATGAATTTCAGGAAAAAGTCTGTAATGTGGTAGCTACAATAAAGCAGAATCTGTTTCTGGAATTCAAGGCCAGGAGAGAACTGGGTGAAAAAGTCAGGATTATGGCTAGTTTCGGTTAAGTGGCAAGCAGTTTTTGGCTCAGACTATCTGTTTATGAAACAATTCTGGAGAGTAACTATCAGATATAAGGGCTTGTGTCAGGTTGTTGGAGTAAAGAGTAAAGGACTTTTGTTTGGCGTTCATGTGTATGAGTCTATGTCCAGGAAGGCGATGTGACTATGAGAGTGAAACCATGTAAAGTTTAGGGAGTGGATGTTGTTCAAAGAGTTTAGGAAGTTAAGGAAGAGGTTTTCACCAAGGGTACAAATCATATAAAAATGTCATCTGTATATCTGAACCAGGTGATATTTGAAGAAATGATCTTCTAATCTGCCCAGGAAAATGTTGATATGCTATCATGCCATTCAAGTGTCCATAGTAGTGCCTAGCAGTACCAGATGGTAGACAAGAATTTTTTTGTTAGAATAAAGTGGTCCAGTAAAATGAGGAAGGGAGATTGTGTGGAGATTGCATGTCAAGGTAGTGCCAAAAGGCATGAAGGCCCTGGCAATGGAGGATATTAGTGTAGAAAGGGGTGACATCAATGGCAATCAAGAAGTAATCTGCAGTTAGGAGTGTGGAAACTGTTGACAAATGCTCTTAAGAACTGTGAAGGAGCGTCCGTGACATAGAAAGGGAGGGATGGATAAAAAGATGTAGGTGTTGGTCCACAAATGCAGAGACCCATAGTTGGTAACATTGGAGCATCCAGGATTGCCCATTGTTTATCTTGGGCAGATGGTGTAGGGTGAAAGTCTGGGGGCTCTAGAGAATCAAAAAGGAAATTGAGTGATTTGAGAGACCTTGTAAGAGCTCTTGGTGGTTGAAGAAAGAACGAATCTCTCAGAATATCCAGTTAGCCAGGGTCATCAGTGTGACGTCAGGATGTACAGTGTTGGAGGACACTAACTCTCACACCCAGATTTAGATATCGCTGTGCCTAATGCCCACCTACACATCTCTGTCCAAAAACTTACAAATCTCTGTCCATAATCCTACAACAATATCTACACTTTAAAAGCTGCCACAAAAATTCAAAACTCTCCCTCTCCCTATTAGCCATCTGCGGCAGACGCAACTGATTCAAACAAAATCTTTTACCCCTTACTCCAACAACCTGACACAAACCCTTATATCCCATTTTTATGCTCCGAAACTGGTCTTTAAACTAATTTCCTGAGCCAATAACTTCTCATCACTGAAACACACAACCCAAAATAATCTTGTCTTTCTCATCCAGCTCTCTTCTGGATTGGAATCCTATGACTTTTTCTTAAATGCAACACATTTTCCCCATTGTCCTTCCCACAGCACCCAGTACAGACTGTAGCAGACAACAAAACTTAAATAAATAATAATGCATACTTGTGCACACATATCAAATCACTGAGCTCCTAAACCACCATACACCCCCATTCCCTTATGTCAGGCCTTATTGCAAAATGTGCAATATGCATCCACCCACCACAGCTATTGTAACTCTACCACTTATGAAACCTACCCATCTTATCCCATACCACCTGCACCACATCCCATCTCGTACTAGTAGTCAGTAACATCAATAAGAATTAGTATGAATGCCATGGCATTGGTGCATGATCTGATGGTATGGGGAATCGGTGTGACAAAAATACAAGAACAGCTGGATACATGGCAGAAGTAGTGAACTCTTACAGAATGCAATTCTCCACTAAAAAAGAATGAAGAAGGATATGGCTAGTTGGAATTTCAAATTCAGAGGTGAGAAATTGAAGGCTGTAGGAGAGTTCAATTTTTCGGCAATTGTGGTTGAAGAGAATGGGAGGGAATTAAATAAAAAAATGCTGAAGAACACAAGAATTTTACAGATATGTCAGAGGTATGGTGTGGAACAGGACGGTGCCACAGAAGCATAGAGGAATTATTTATAGGACTTTGTACCAACACTGACATGTTATGAAAGCATGAGTTATTAAAGAATGAGATATTAGCAAAATTCAGCTCACTGTTACATAATGAGCTTGTGAGGAGAATATTTAAAGAGGATTTTCCACAGGCTACTAATGGCAGAGCACGATGTCGCTGATACGGGCACAAGAAGAGGATGAGTGATTAAAGGATGCCAAGAAAAATATATAATTTTAATATGGAAGGAGCCTTCAGGGAAGCCAGAGGATACATGGATTGAGGAAATGGAGAAGAGTATGCTAGGTGAGTCAGCCATTAGTGAAAGAGGAAGAATGGTGGAAATACAGGAGATGCTGGAGAGTAAAGTTTTCTAACTGATCTTACCAGAGACTATAAGCTGTCCAGGAAGATGATGAAGTATATTAATAGACTTTCGGGCTATGCCACGTTGTTTATTTCATTACCTGAGCTTTCGGCTGGTATCCTACAGCCTTCGTCAGAAATACTGTTGACAGAGCAACGAGTGCCAAGGATACCAGCTGAAAGCTCAGGTAATGAAATAAACAATGCGGCATAACCCGAAAGTCTATTAATCATGAACAAAGACGGCCGTGGAAGTCTTAGGAATCATGATGAAGTATATTATGTCATTTACAGCAGTATATTGTTATTGAATTCCTTGCTGCACCTCAGGAATTTTGCCACCATTATTTTTCCCTAGTGTTGCCCAGTGTTTTCGACTTGGCCTTCATGAGGTTCCCCTTATGATTAATGTCCCGATTTTGATTTTCTTCGATTTTCCAAAATCTTTCCAAATAAATGCAGAAATAATTGGTTCAGTATGGCCTGTTGATTAGCTTCCTTGTCAAAAATCCAAATTCAATTCTGACTCTAATGATTTCATCCAAAAGCAGCTATGCTTTCTCTGTTGCCTGGGGAAGAGAAATATCTTTTCCTGATAATAATAGTAGTTTGATATTTGATGATAAATTTCATAGATATTTTTCAGTTATGATCAGAATAAATGACTGATGGAACTTTATAACATGTTTTAGAATTAAGATAATTCCAATGTTCTTAATATAAATAAATAGATTTTAATGACTTTAACAGCAATAATAACAAAAATAAAATAATGGATTCTATGACGAACATAACCAAAAGCATAAAATAAGAATTTTGCAACAATGGAACAGGTAGAAATACTGTGAGGAAATGTTAATACGGAAATGAAAGATGAAGTAGACCCATCACTCACCAAGGTTGATCACAGGAGGACAGAAGTAACAAAAAACACTCCACAAAACACATTAAGCTATACCTTTACTCATCAAAATAGAAACATGGCTGAGCACAAACTGGCACCCGTGGTCAACACAGCCACATGGATGGTGATTTTAACCAATACCAGTTAGCCTTCAGAAAGAATGGTCACAAACACTTTATTCCCAACATCCAGCATGGCAGATCTCGCAACTCTCGTGACCTCAATAACTATTTCACAGTCTGAATAATGAGAGTACTTCCTCAAATCACATCTGTATCAGAAATGTGGAGGTTGGAATTGTCCTACTAATACATTCTGAATACCTGACACTCTCCAGGCCTCAACCTCAGATAATACTCACCTTTCTTATCCTGTAAACCAATCACTTGCTAGTTCTATGTATATAATAAAATTTTCTGATGGAATGAAAATAAGGAAGGGTAGGGGATATAAATCTGTGACTCGCCATAGGTGAAAGCAGGAGGGCCATGACAAACAATAAAATTGACAGGAATTGGAGTGGGTGCAAAGAAGCACTGCTAGATTTGTCTCTAAAAATTACCGCAGAACACAATCCGTAACTGATATAAGATCTAGAATGGGTTTCATTGGGAAAACAGGAGGGGGGTGAAGAGAGTCATATGAGTTTACAAGGTGTATATCGATGATGAGGCGTGGAAAGATATTGGTGTAAGAATTAGGAGTAATGCATGGAAGGGAAAAGATGACCATGACCACAAGCTGGCACTTGATTTCAGCCACAAAGGTGTGGGAAAGGGCTCAGGATTGGAATAAGTTATCAAGAGAAATGTTAAATAATTTACTAAAAATATTGAAAGAATTTAAAGTTGAAATTTGTTTAGTTGAAAATTAAGTGGGTACAGGAAAGGGGGAAAGTGGTTACATAGGAAAAATTCCACCAGAGTGTGCAATCCATCACAATTAAATTAAATTAAAAATTAATTAAAATAAGTATGAAAATACTTTAGAATATTTTAGTAATAAATTTTAATCATAATTAGAGGAGGAAATACAGCAAGGTAACTACAGGTGTACACACTGAGACTCATCACATCAATAAACCATTATGAATTAAGTGTGGGGATGGCAAAGGGAGAGGAAGAAGTAAATAGATGTGTAGGGAAACTGCCACTGAAGGATGTGCTCCTAAATTAATTTAAACAAATTTAACATTTATTAGTTTCTTCTGGAAGCTGGAAATATGACACAAATGTAGTTTCCAAAATCATGATTGGTGGATGTCAGGCCTGGTTGGTTCTGCCATAACTTTATGGAACTTCACTTAAGTTTCCTCGACTGATTTTCTGTGCCTCATATAGTTTCACAGATGAAATTAAAGTATGCTATTTTGTTGTCTATTTCATTCTTATATTTTTGGATTTTAAAGAGAATTGGTAGAGGGCGAGAGATCTTGAACAGTCAAAGTAACTCAGTGAAGCTGAAGAACTCTTTACTATGGGAAAGCTTGGGCTTTAGCCACATATTTGATCTTTGTTGTTGAGCTCTTGTGTGAAGAAAGGTAACAATTTTGGTATTGGGTACATCTAGGAAAGATTTTTCAGGGCAGAGAATTTCTATGTATAAAAAATCTTGCTAAGACAAAAGTGGAATGTTGAAAATCTTGAAAGAGTTGGAGATTATGGTTTTAAGAAATAAGAAGAGGCTGAATCTATGATGGTTAGATTCAGCAAATACACTGCCCCAGCAGCAGAACTAAGATGAGTAATAAGTAGAGGCAGCTTGATTGAATTCAAATGTGGGAGGAAACAGATATTGGGTTTCTAAGTGAAGAGTAAAAAAGTGGTTCAGTACATAATGTTTAAGTTGGGGTAAAAGGTAAAGACCAGGGACAAAAAGAGTGGATTATAATGGGGTTGGTTTGTGAATGTTAAGCAGGTGAACTAAAGGTGGCTTTGGCTGAGTGCAAGGTGGTTTGCTAAGAGACCTGGTTTATATTCTAATAGAATGGGACAGCACCAATTGCATATGTGACAAAATTTTTGCTTCTTATGTACCTATAATCTTTTCTCAAAGATTATGTGTATTCTTTGTTTTACAGTTGCTTAAACACAGGTGTGTTGAGTACCAATGAAAAATTGATAAAATTAGAATACCTGGTGTGATTCAGGTGTCTCTCCTTCTGTCTCTCTGAAAAACAATAAACCGAGTGTGTTGGTGTAACGGTTAGCGTTCTGGCCTCGCATTCGGGAGGACAGCGGTTCGAATCCCTGTCCGGGCATCCAGATTTTGGTTTTCCATGGTTTCCCAAATCACTCCAGGCAAATGCCAGGATGCTTCATAAAAAGGCCATGGCCGAATTCCTTCCCATTCCTTGTCCCCCATCCTTTCCCGTCTCTAAAGACCCCGCTGTTAAGAGACGTAAAAAAGTTAAAAATTAAAAAAAAAGAAATTCATGAAAGGAGTTTACCTATAGTGAATGATAAGTGCCCTTCCTATGAAACTGTTCAGCTCTGGTTGAATGAGTTCCAATATGCTGGACTGAATATTGTGAGGTTGGGCCGATTTGGAAATTTCAGTATACATCTATTTTCCATTTTTAACCGACTTCAAAAAAAGGAGGAGGTTCTCAATTCATGGTCCCATATTAATTTCATTGAGAAACCACCCCTTCTACCCCATTTACACCTCTTAATTTTTATAGAAACCCACATTTCTTTTATCCAATTTTGATGGAAGTTTGGACATGTATAGTCAAAAATAAAGAGATAAATACTGTAAACTTTTGATTTGGAAAAAAATGAACCCCTCTCCCCCTATCTACCCCCTTAATTTTTGCCATTGTTCTTTGTACAAAGCTACAGTTGACAGCATTTAACTGATCTCCATTAAAGTTGGCATATAAATATAATTTTTGATGGAGAATGTTTCTGAACAAAAAAATTAAGAAAATCATCCCTCTATCCCTTTACACCCCTTAATTTGTGTACAAACTCACATTTTTTATCTGATTTCGATGAAACTTTGGACTAGTCAAAAATAAAGAGAAAAATACTCTCAACTTTTGGTTTGAAAAAACTAAACTCCTTTCCCCTAACCACCCCCTTAATTTTTGCCAATGTTCTTTATACAAAGCTACAGTCGACACTATTTTTTTTTTTTACGATTTCATTCCTCCCAGCTGAAGGCTGGGAGGCGGGCTGTTGGAGAGTCACAGGAGACTCTTTTCAGCCAAACTACTCTCTACGGGGAGGGAAGGGGGATGGAAGGTCGGCCTTGGCCTTGTAGGGAACCATCCCAGCATTCCCTAAGTGGTTGAGGAAAACCACGGAAAACCTCAACCAGGATGGCCGAACGAGGTTTGACCCTCGTCCTCCCGAATGATAGGTAGGAGGCCGAAAACGGCCTCCTCCCACCTCGGTGCGGACACTATTTAACGGATCTCCATTAATGTTGGCAAATACATGTAACGTTTCATGGAGAAAAATTCTGACAAAAAAAAAAAAAAAACCCTCCCATCTCCCCCTGTACACCCCTTAATTTTATAGAAACCTACATTTACTATCTGATTTTGATTAAACTTTGCACATGTATACTTTAAAGCAAAGATAAAACTCCTGTCATCATTTGGTCGGCCAAAGCTCAACCACTCACCCTTCTTCATCCCCTTAATTTTCTCAATGTTCTTTATAAAAATCTACTGTTTGACCAATTAGTGCTTATCTGTATATTTTCACAAAGAATGCTTCTGACAATTAAACCGCTTAATTTTTATACAAATGCACAGTGTTTTTCCGGTTCAGATAGAAATCAGCACACTTACTATAAAACGAAGAGAAAAATAATGTCAACTTCTGGTATCCAAAAACTGAACCCCTCTCCCAGTTTCCACCCCCTTGATTTTTTTCAATTTTGTTTTTAAAAAGCTATAGTCGTCACCATTTGACCGATCTTCTACAAAGTTGGCACATATATACATATTTTTTATGGAGAAGATTTCTGACCAAAAAATCAAAAAACTACCCTAACTCCCCTTTTACATCCCTTAATTTTTGTACAAACCCACATTTTAATCCAATTTCGGTGGAACTTCGCATGTGTATCCTTTAAAACAAATAGAGAAAGAAAAATACTGTCCACATTACTTTCACAAAAACGCAAACCTACCCCTTTCTACCCCTTTAATTACTGTCAATGTTCTTTATATAAATCTACAGTTTCTATCTGATTTTGAAGGATGCATGCACATGTGTACTTCAAAGCAAACAGAAATATCTACATTTGGTTTAGAGAAGCCAAACCCTCCCCACCTCTCCATCCCCTTTATCTACACAAAGCTACAGTTTCTATCTGATTCTGAAGGAAATTTGCACATGTATACTTTGAAACACACAGAACAATTGTGTTTAAATTAGGTTGCAGAAGCCCAACCCCTCTTCCCTTCTACCCCCACCGCTCCTAATTTCCCATGTTCTTTATACACAGTTTTTATCAGATTTTTATGGAACACTGCACATGTGTACTTAAAAACAAAGAGAAACATAAAGTCTACATTTTGTTTACAAAACCCAACCGCTCACTGCCTTACCTCATTTAATTTTTGAAACTATTTTTTACACAAAGCTATAGTTTTTATCTGGTATCGATGGAACTTTGCACATGTATACTTACAAGAAAGAGAATAATCCTTTCCACACTAGATTTACAAAAAAACAAACTACTCTTCACCTCCACACCCCTTTATTGTTTTTTATACATATCTACAGTTTTTATCTGATTTCAATAGAAATTTACACACGTATACTTTAAATAAATCAGAAAAGACAATCTATATTTGGTATAGAAAAATTGAATCCCTCTTCCCCATTACCCCCACTTCTTTTAATTTCCAATGTTCTTTACAAAAATCCACAGTTTTAAATCCTGTCAAAATCAATCAAGCTATTTTTAAGTCGTGGTATAATATTAATTAAATAAATGTGGTTAATGTCTCAACATGTACTTCAGATTTCATGTTGGAGCCCAAGCTTTCATGATGTCAGAACAAACAGATATGTTCCAGATATGTGTGGTATGTATTAATGCCCAGATTTTACATGTTTCGATTATCGAGCAGCAGCTTTAACAGATGTTATGATTAGGTCGAAACACAGTCTGGCACAAAATGTAAACTGACATTCCTTAACACAGCATCTAATTCACCCCATTCTGGAAACTGTTTGTGTATACGAAGACTTTTTTTTTATTAAAGCAAGTGCTTTAACCATTGACCTACCAGGAAGTTCGCAAAATGAGAACTGTTGCGGCATATTAAAAATACAAAACAAACTATAATGCCACTAAAAATTTAAAAATAAAATAATTGTTTTAAATAACATAAAAACTGCCTTCAAAACAAAGCACACTAAAAATTTTAAAATAACTTCATACCTTGCTTAGAAGAAAGTAAATCAAAATGAACAATATTTTACATTACTGTTATAGAAATTTTTACATTAATTATTTATTTTTGGAGTCGGTGCCAGCCAAAGCAAGAAAAACGAAAAGATAAAAACAATAATGAATAACAGTAATACCTAAAAAAAATCATGTTACTACTTACCTTCGATTAATGCACAAACATGATACAACAAAACTGAAATATACAGATGATACACCGATATTATATGAACTGTAAAGCGGTTACTACATGATGCAGCCTACCAACAGGCGCTGTAGCGCCATAGATATGCCTGGACAACCAACTAGGACGAGCCACAGATTAAAATAATGTTAATTCGTTTCCCTAAGCTGTCTCCCGCAATAAAAATATCTGCCTCATGACATTCTGTAAAATATTTTGAATGTTTATCGTAATCCCTGTTTGGCCTTGAACACCAAATAAAATTCATTAATTCGATCTTCGCAATTTGACAGCTGGCACCGACTCCAAAAATAACTAATTAATGTAAAAATTTCTATAACAGTAATGTAAAATAGTGTTCATTTTTGATTACTTTATTCTAAGGAAGGTATGAAGTTATTTTAAAATTTTTAGTGTGCTTTGTTTTGAAGGCGGTTTTTATGATTTTTTAAACAATTATTTTATCTTATAAATTTTTATATTTATAAAGTTGTATCTTAAATTTGTTTGAGGGTGATTTCTTTAACCACCTACTTTTTTCATTTTAATTTTAAATTAATTCAGTGTTTTTGGTAAAATAATAGCACTTTCCTGGGGTATTTTATTTCAATCTGTTACTTCCTCACCTACAAAAGAAAGTTTTCTCCCATAGACCTGAAATTGAGTGTCTTTTTTTTTTTATTGTGGTCAAATTTTCCCTTTCATGCACCAAGGCCATTCTAAGTCTCATTGTCAATTCCTTTCTCTCCAAGCACTCTCTTTACTCCCCCCTTCTGACTCCCACTAAATCCCAATGGTGCTCCTTTTTCAGTTAATTATGGTTCTCTGTGGTAATTTTCATAAACAAATCTGGCTGCCCTTCTGTGAATTTCCTGAATTTGATATAAAAAATGTGGGTCCTATATGATGCCACCATATTCAGGTAATGGACTGTCATAGTTTTGTAACACAATTCCCTCACTTCACTACTACATATCCTCATCACCTTTTCCATTAGGTGAAGGATTTTAAAACATTTCATAACACTTGCCAAATAGGTCCTGCCTAGTTGAGTTTATTATCAAATATTGTACCAGGCAAGATATTTAGACTAAATATCTTCAACAAGCAATCCATTCCCTATTCTGTAATCATAAACCAACTTTAGTTTTTTTTTTAATCTTACTCTTCTTGGCATTTATCTTCATTCAGTGTAGAACTGCACAGTTAGATATCCTGTCTATATCAGCCAGCTCTGTGCTGTGGATATTTATTTTACTGTAATTATTAAAAGCATTAAGAATAAGGCAGTTTCTTCCTGAGCCATAGACATGCCAGGCGCAGTGCACTTTAATACGCTTGTTTGTCAGGTTACAGAACATCTCTCTCCTAGGAAAAGGTACATGACAGTTTTCCCTCTGAACATAAAGCCTGGATTCACATAGAAGCATGTGGAAGCCACACAATGAGCAGTGTTCATGTGGCTGTCCAGCCAATGGCAGAGATACTTTCATTGCCACTAGGCTTCACAGAAGTCATTTTGAACAAAGTATTGGCATCACTTCTAAAGTAATTTTTTTAAATTCAGTTCTAGAAGTGAGTGTTGGGGCTGCAGTTCAACAGTAATTGGGCAAATTCACCATAGTAGGCCTGCTCTTCCACTAATTCACATTCTGCTGGTTCAGAAGGCAACTGCCACTATTTTAGATCAATGACCAACCATTCTTTTTCTTTCAGAACTGTGTAGCATTTTAATTTAGCCTTCAAAGTGTATCAAGCATCGTACTGCATGCTTTCCTTCCATTTCTAGTATAAATCCAAACTTTCTTCAATTCATCCATTTCAAACTCTGCAGAGAGTTATTTTGTTTCATCTGTCATTGTCTCTAATTACTTTCCCATTATTAATAGGTTATATATTCCAGTATTACATTAGGATGTGTATTGGCTAAATAAATGTCATTTGCTAAGCCTTTTGGCTGTTTTTGGACATGTCCATGTTTTCTGGGATCTCAATCCATTGGTTGTACATTGTCTTTTCAATTGTGGAGAGCAGTACTATCACAAGTTGCACTGTTTACTGGCTGAAAGGAGTTATCTTCAAAGATCTTCAGCTATTTCAGCAGAAGTGGTTGTGTTATTTTTCTTTGTGCATCGTTCCTGCCTGGTGCCTCTGATTTATGAAATGTTTCGTAGTTATTTGCGGAAAATAGCTTTTCTCCACTTCGAAGCATGGTCGCCTTTTTTTGAATTCATTTTATATAAAACATCTAACTATTGAAAGATGCATAAGCAATTCTTTGTTCTTATAATAACTTTAATTCAGTTCCTTAATTCTTTTGAATCTTCCCCCCAAAACCAGCTGAAACTAGACACAGATAACATCTATATCGGACTTACTCCTGAGGTTGCATGATTCAAAAATGGAATTTACGTTGATTTAGTTCATTATCACAACCCAGCCATATCTCTCCTAGCAACCAACACAAAAAACAAAAGCCGAACGAAACCAAACTTCAAGTAATCTATATAAGTATGCTTTCATAACATAGTGTAGCTTATTAATCCATGGTCATCACAAGATGATAACTCTTTGTTCATTCCAGAGATGAATTTTGTGAGGCAATCCCTGGGAGTTGAGAGATGGGAATTTGATTTCACAGCCTCCCCAGATTCATTGTAATAATAATAATAAATTAAATTGCAATGGAGCACACGCTCCAGTGGCAATGTCCCTGCACACCCATCTTCCCCACTTTCCTGCATCCACCTATATTTGCCCTCTACAAATGTTAACTTTAAATTCTTTCAACATTTTTGGTAAATTATTTATCTTGGTAACTTTTCCAATCCCTGACACCCTAACCTAAAAAAGAGAATCTTCCTATACCCTAGTGCCTGAAATTGAGTGCCAGCTTGTGGTCATGGTCAACTTGTCCCTTCCATGCATTACTTTTAATTCTTACACCAATATCTTTTCATGCCTCATCACCAATATACGCCTTGTACAGCCCCTTGATCATCTTTAACCTCCTCCTGTCTTGCAGTGAATCCCATTCCAGCTCTTTTATCATATCTGTTACTGATTGCATTCTGTGATGATTTCCAGAAACAAATCTAGCAGCCCTTTTTTGCACCCTCTTCAACTCTTGTATTTGATTCTAAAAATGTGGGTCCTATACTACACTACCATATTCAAGCAATGGTCTGACTAAAGTTTTGTAACCCAATTCCTTTACTTCTCTCGTACTTCCCCTCATAACACTCTCCAACAAGTGCAGAATTTTGAAACCTTTTCCTTCTTCCTGTCCAATGTGTCCTTCCCAGTTAAACTTATTATCAAATGTAATGCCAAAATATTTACATTTCAAGTTTAAGACAAGCAATTCTTGTCCCACCTTATAATCATAATCAAATACGTATCAAATACAGGAGTTGGAGAGGGTTTCTGGAAATTATCGCAGAATGCAATTGGCGATGGATATGATAAAGGAGCTGGAATGGGATTCATTGCAAGACAGGAGGAGGATGAGGAGGGTCATGGGAGTGTACAGGGTGTATGCTGGCAATGAGGCATGGAAAGATGTTGGAGTAGGTATGAAAAGTAGTGCATGGAAGGGAAAAGATGACCATGACCATAAGCTGGCACTCGATTTCAGGCACAAGGCTGTGGGAAGATTCTCTTTTTTAGGTAAGGATGTCAGGGATATGAATGAGTTACCAAGAGAAATGATGAACAATTTACCAAAAACTTTGAGAGTATTTAAAGATAAAATTTGTAGAGGACAAATGTAGGTGGGTGCAGGATAGGGGGAAGATGGATGTGTAGGGAAATTGCCACCAGAGCCTGTGCTCCATTGCAATTAAATTAAATTAAATTATTTACAACCATTTTATGGCTCCCTGTGTCAAAAGTCTTTGAAAGATCCAGTGCTACCCTATCAATTTGGCCTCTCTTATCCATTTCATATGAAATATCTTCTCGCACCAACTGAGATTCTCATGAATATCCTTGCCTAATTCCATGTTGCCAACTTGGAAACCACTTACACTCCTCACATATATTTCTGATGTGGTTGCATATCAATCTCTCCACTAATTTACCTACCACTGATGTCAAACTGATTGGCCTATAATTTTTACTCTATTTCTCACCCTGCCTTTATTAACCTGCACTACTTTTGCACTTCTCCAGTCGTCTGGTAAGCAGCAAGTATATAGACTTAATTTAAATAATATTTTGAGATAAGGTACAATGTCACATCCGGCTATCTTTAAGATACCTGTAGTAATATCATCTACACCAGCCCCTTTATGTTTTTCCAGCTTTCTTATTTCCTTCATGATATCCTCAGGATGAATTTCAAATGTTTTGGTCTACTAATTTCTAATTGTGTTGTTAAGCTCGTTCTCCTATTTAAGCCCTCCCATTTCATATTCATTGTCCCTAATGCTCTCGCTAAACCAGTTACTTAAGATCTCTGCCTTTTTCAAATCCACAGTAACTTATTCTCCATCCTTATCTCTTAAGTGTCTCAACCAGGTCCACTGTAAGGGGGCGTTCAAGGCGTGAACTGGATGCGGGCAGCACGTCCAGGTGGGTGACAAATCGAGTAATTGACAGATATAGGGGGCGGTAAATTTATGAAGTGGCGTCACTCGGGGTGGCAACAATGGGCGGCAAAATAATGTTCGAATGGGCGGCATACTCACCAGTTCAGAAAATTCCTAGATCCACCAGTGGCTGTAGTTAGATAAGGCATGGCATAATCGGTATTGCACAAGAGCGTTCATACAGCTAGCGGCGGGCCTGGTCTCTACACCCTCCCTTCCCCTTAGTTTTTGAACATAGCCATAGAAATTTCTATATGCATCAGTCAATGGTCCCCCTGCACTGATAATACTCTTTATAAAACCATCTTGTAAGGTACCGATTAGTTCACCAAAAGCACTCCCAATAACTATCCCAAGCAGTAAAATATTCTACAGTTTGATTTTGATGACACTTATGCAGAACTTAGAAATTTTATGTAAAGCAATTGTCAGCATGAATGGATTTTTCTGCATTCATTTCCACAGTGAAAACTCGTCATAAGAATCATTTTTAAGCATATTAATTATATCCGAAAAAATTTAATTCAAGCGATACTTTGGTTTGTTGACATTTTGAAACACGCTGTTAGGAAGGCTAATATTTAAGATCTGAAATAGCTTTGAATTGAATAAAGCCACCTAGAGTCAGCACTGTTCTGAATGTTTTGCTAGTAAAATTAACTACTTTGGTAAAGTTTAATTAGAGGTTTTAATTAAGGGAAAAAATGAAGTTTTTTTACTGAGAAATTTATATCAGAAGATAGCCTAAATTGAGACAATCATAAATGTATAATGGTTTCGGTCAAAAGTTTGCAGTATTAACCCTTTCGCGGCTACGAGTGCCGAGCGTCCTGCCTCCCCGGTGGCTGGGGCGAGCGGACCCACCGTGTGCCTGGCCGGCGGGTGGCTGAGTGGTCCGACAACCACTGCAGGCTACGGCCGCTCTGGGCTAATCGCGCATTCGTTTTCTATTTTTGCGTACTGTTCCGACGGCATTTGTACATTTATCATGGAGCCACAGGAATAATTAGGGGCTCGAATACCAATTGTCTAAATAAATGGTATGACCTTTATTGAGGTATGGCAATAATAAACTAACAACAACATCGCCTGATTTTCCCCAATCAGCATTTCCAGTTTCTATTTCCATGGCGGCACCAGTATATACAACATAATCCAGAATATAATTGGTTTGTACGTCACAAAGAACGAAAATTTTAATGCCAAAACGGCTATGTTTATTTGGTATGTACTGCTTGAAGCGGAGCCTTCCTTTGCACAGTAACAGACTTTCGTCGATCACTAGATTCTCAAAGGTACTACAGCTTCGCGGAATTTATTTTTTGTGTGATCTACAATGAGACGTATTTTCATAAGGATATCTTGAGATGTGGTGGAATTGTCACTGAAGTGCAACAAACGCAGGATCAACTTGTACCGGTCCCTGGCCAATATGTTAGAAAATATTGGTGTTTTAAGCAATGAATCTTTCGACCAATATTCATTTACTTCTAACTTCTTACTTCTAGGCATAAGCAGAGAACACGCTAGGAAGCAATAAAATTCTGCTGGCTCTATAGGCTTCCAGCGTACTAATCTACTGGATGCAGTCGTCATTTTTTCAGTAATAAATTTATAATAATTATTGATCTGTGTACAGATGGCAGAAACAAATTCCATGGACATGAAGTAAAAAAAGAAATCTAAATGACTCGCTGACTCTTCGAAGTCTACTTTCAACCCGCTAAATGTGTTCACAAAACGATGTCATCACAGGATGATTCTCCGACCAGTCATACTTTCTTTTTCCCGACGAAGTTTCACTTACTTCATTTTCTTTTCCGTCTTCAGAGGAAGAATCTTCTGTTCGTGATGTCGAGGATTCAGCATTACATCGAGACGTATCCAACTCTTTGTCGGAAGAAAGCTCTGAAGTATCACTACAATCTTCGTCGCTACTATTCATGAGGATATCCATGATTTCCTTGTCCGATATACTGCGTCCCGACATGGCAAAGGCTACAGATACGAACGCTGTCGTCTCACCAGAAGAAAAAACAGAACTGGCCGAATGTTAGACTCGTAAGCAGTAAGGGCCCAGGGGAGGAGAAAACTAAAGTGTTTACCTACAGAAAGTCCAGAGTATAACAGTGTTCTCAGAAATTCTCAGTATTCTCAGAAATGCGGACAACAGCAATTAGCCGTTTACCTGCTTCCGAGCTCGGGCGTATAGGTATGCCGTTAGCCGTCAGGACTTCCTGCCTGCCGGGCATACATGTATGCCGTTAGCCGTCTGGTCTTCCCGTCCGCTGGGCATACATGTACGCCCGTAGCCGTCTGGTCTTTCTAGCGGCAGGGCATACATGTATGCCCGTAGCCGTGAAAGGGTTAATGAGATAATTAAGATTTTGAGGATAGATTGTCATTAATAGTTGGTGAAGCGTGTAAAAGTCCGCCTAGCCGGTGATGTTAGAGACTTCAACGTTAATCTTATAGAAACCCTTTTGAATTTTGAATTAAATTAAAATAGATAGAATATGATCATAGGAAGCCCGTGTAGTAATTGCAAGTAAAACCATTTAGTGTATCGGGAGAAATTAATGATTGAAAAAAGTTACTGATGTCATAGGCCTTGGAAGGCTTATAAAAATCCATGCAGCCATCTTTAATTTGTCCAGTCTTTCTTTAGAAATCAAATGGGTGATTTTGCGTCAGTTAGCAGAGCAACCGCGGCACGTTTTACAAAATTGGTTTAGAATCATTTTAAAAAGTGCTTTATTGTTAAGAAAATGGTTAAAAAATATCTTTACTATACAACAATATGAAATTGGCCTCCTTCTAAATGATTTTGGCAAGATAATGGATGTATAACAAGGTGATGGTCTGAGCTGTAAAGTGCTTTACTATTAAGAACATGATTATAGAAGTTATTTGCTATATGCATTATATGTAACGGGCCTCCTGCTAAATGGTTTAGACAAGACAATATATATATATATAACAAGCTGCCATTAAAAAAAAAGTTCAGTTCTTTTCTTAGTGAGTACATGTTATGGTCTTAGTATTTTTATAAGTGTGCACCTGATGTCCTACTGTTATTTATGTGGAGCTATAGTTGCTTTCAATATCCTGCTTTACACTTGTCAGCAGTGGCGGCTCTAGACGTAATGACACTGTGACATGTCACCACCTCTAATCAAGAATAAATAAATTAAAAAATAAAAGTAGTGCAAGAAAAATAAATATTTATAAATGCAGCATTCTCTACTCCACGATAACTTATGACAACTAGGGAAAATATTGAACTCCATCTGTTGGCCACATCAGTGAACTGTTTCGCTGTTGTAGAGACAGTTTTCAGATGTCACAATTGGTGCACGCGCACTAGCGTTTTCGAGGAAATATTGAAGGGTGG
Organism: Vandiemenella viatica; assembly: GCA_031002005.1. Taxonomy (NCBI): domain Eukaryota; kingdom Metazoa; phylum Arthropoda; class Insecta; order Orthoptera; family Morabidae; genus Vandiemenella; species Vandiemenella viatica. The sequence goes on along the minus strand of CM061920.1, from coordinate 20,397,929 downwards.
GAGTTCGCTTTGTCAGTGGCGAATGGAGACAACTTCATTCTGTAACATGCTGCAGCTCGACAAGGTTAGTAACACTGTCGGTAGAACGCAGCAGCAGCTGCCGTTTTTTCAAATTCAACTACATCCCCTGGAACAGTGCTTCTGAACCTGTGGTTCATGGAGTACTGGTGATCCTCGAAGATAGTTTATGTGATCCATGGGCAAAATATCATAAATTTGATGCCATATTCGTACTGTATAAAGCTGTGTGCCCAACTTTTTAAAAGCTTTGAATATTTCAATGACTGGGCAAAAATGTGGTATTTCCAGGATAGAACATCATTGTTTCTACAGTAGTCTATTCTTTTCCAGATGGCATCACAGAAAGAGCGCCGTTTGTTTGGATATTAAGTAAAAGATGATTTACTAAGGGTTTTAAATGGGTATGAGGAACCGTGGTAGGTGGTAGGATTGGTAACGTGAGTGGTGAAGTAAACAAAAATAAATGGTGTACGGTCTAGCATCTTTTAGTTTATGCATGTAGGCCATTGGTATAGCGTAGCCTCCAGCCTGTTGTAACTTTATTATTTATCTGGTTTGGTCTGATTAACGTGTAATTAACTTTTAATAGTTCACTTCCAGTTTCATATCTCCATTTCCCTAGGAATTCAAAACATGGTTTTAGATTTACTATGTTACAATGGTACATGTGCAAGATGTTAATAACATAGATAATAAAATTAGGTCCAGGGTGGAAGACTTTAAAGACAGGGAACTACTCAGAGGAAAAATTGCAGAGATAAAGGATCTGATTGAAGAAAAGCCAATCAGAAAAATGATGGTTTTCTCAGAGGAAGAAAAAAGCAAGAGTGAGCCAGGGAATGAAAGAGTACCTGCGACTGAGGAAGGAAACTCAGAAGAGGAAATGAAGTTGCGCAATCATCATCCGTAGACAGCCGAAACGAAAAGAGGAAAAAATATAATTTAGGTCCGTGCAAGTTAGAGGCCCGCAGCATTATTTTTGACAATTTAAGGATACTTGGGTTTAAAATGGTTGAGAAACGCCGCCCTAGAAGCCTTGTCAATGCGAGGTGGCAATGTTGTTTCTGTTTCTTAGATCCTCTGAAGGATTCTCAAGCAAAATGTGTCCCACTGTCGTCATGGCCATCGAAGGCAGTGCCGGATTAAGAAGGTATGGATGGGGCCCTAGGCACTCAAAAACTTTGATTCCCTCTGTTTTTGAAAATAATTATCTTTATTTTATAAGTACAAAGAAAAGGTTTTGTAGATGACTAATAGAATTTATCATATTTTTTTTTTCAATTAACAAAACAATTTCACAATTTATAGTATTTTGAAGGTACTTTTATTTATCGTGCACTACAATAAAAGAAAACAAAATAATTTTCATGCTTTTTGTATTACTTTGTTTTATTTTGGATGATTTTATTTTTAGTTAATGAAAAAAGTTAACTTTTAGGCAGCCTTCAAAAGTCAGGGGCTCAAGACTACTGCCTAGTCGTTCCTAGTCCTGCATATTGGGTAATCAATTTGTCGGTTTTTGGCTAATCACTCAATGTTTACCATTTGGCCAATTTTAAAGTATTTATTATTCATTAATTTCAAAATCATTTCTTTAATCCGGTGGTAACTGCAGGTAATGAGACTTTCACACGTTGCAAATTTCTATTTTGCGAGATTCCTGTTTTTCCAGGCACCTTTCACTTCAGTAATGATCAGTAAACCGTCGAAAAATTTCATTATTGTCACCACCCTAGCAAATCACTTCGAACACCACTGCTTGTCAGGTTTCCCTCTGTGTCTTAAGAACTTAATTTTGCAGCACACACTGTGACAATCACTTATGAAATATTGAAACTGATATCCATATTCAGCAAATGAGAAGTATATATTACTTGTACCTTTGTGACATGACTTAGTGTTTACTTCCAGGAATGGATCAGAGAGAAACATTTTGGACCTATTATTAAAGGGAAACCTGCTGTACACGATGAGCCAGCTGCTACAGTAATAAAGAATCCTAATGATGGCCAGGTATTTGCCAATGTGGCAGATAGTAAACATCAGGATGTTGAAGCCGCAGTTCAGTCTTCTGCAGAGACACAAAGAGTATGGAAAAAGATGAGTTGCTATGACAAAGCTGAATGTCTTTTGAGGTTAGTTTTGATCTTAGTAATGTTTTATTCTATAACCTTAGTTTACCTTTGTTACATTTCATATTTTCTTGCATTATATATACTTCAGTTCTGGGATTTTTCTATTTGTAAATAGTTATTACACACTGACTCACTGTGAAATCTAAGAGTGACTGATGACAGAGTTCAGAAAACAGTGATAGTTTCAAGAACTAATGTGTGTGACTGCTTTCATTTTGAAGCAGTTATTGAAGTTGATGAATGAGAGGAGGCCCAGTGTATCAACTGTATAAAATGTTCTTGGGCCTCCCACTGTTGTTACATTTCAAAGTCACTCTCAAACTTCATTTTCCAATGAATGTTATTTTGATTAAAACATCATATAAGCTGGATGTACTCCTGCCGGCTGTACGTCTTACAGCAGAAAAGAATTAGAGGTATTGGTATTACATGTTGTTTATTTCTGAAGGAACTTCAACTTAGCAAAACATGGGTACATAAATGCTACTGTAAGGGCAGTTTCAGTATACCAACTGTGTGCTCACAAAATTTCGTTTCAAAGGATTATGTTCATGACATGGAAGTGGAATTACTGAATTTACCAATACCCTTCTCACATCTAGTTTCAGTCATAATTTACCAACCAACATCATCAGCAAAAGAAATGGAGCATAACTGATATATATCAAGCCAGGTGAAAAAGGATTATTGAATCGCTTACTGCAGTGTCATCTTAAAAATAAATAAATGTGAATGACCAGTGCACTTTGTCCATAATATCTGATCACAACAAAGTTATTATTATTATTAATTGTGATGGAGATCATAACCCAGTGGCAATTTTCATACATATCTACTAACAATTCATATGCATTTCTTAGTTAAATTCCTTCACATTCTGCGATACTTATATTTCTCATTGTCTCCTGAGGTAATTTATTCCACATTCTCACTCCCCTACCTACACATGAAAACTTTACTACACCCTGATGGCAGAATTCAATTGCTAATTCATTATTATGATCCTCCTTTACCTTTCACAGTCAGCTTCTAAACCTTCCACCAATATCTGTCCAGGCCTCAGTATACTGTTCATCTATCTTCTAACGTACAGTTACTCCCAAACCAATTTTTTTTAATCATTTCAGTTAATGATTGCATCATATTATCTAAAAACACAGGTGAGGGATTTTGAAGCAAATTAAAAAAATAAAAATAAAATGGGAACGTTTTAAAAGATAGCTCTATGTTGCGGTGAGCATACAGCAATGTCTAATCTGTGATCTTGCCTGGTGCCATAACAGATTCTTCCTTCCAGTCGCCAATCACTTGTACTAACCCCAAGAGATAAAGGTATGTTTAAATTAAAGAAAATGCTGTCAACATCCAGATTGATTTGAAACTGATGTACTTAGAAAAGTTCAGTTACATGTACGGTAACAGTAAATTAAAATGGCATCAGACTCTGAAATTAAATATGACTGCAGATTGAACCATTCAAACACACTGTAAGCAGCTTCCAATGAAACCCCAAAAGATAGAAAATTTTATGAACTCATTGCAAACTAAACATTACATTAGCCGGTACCAAGGTTAGGCAATCCTCTTATCCCTGTGCGCTACATTGCAATACACCAGTGTTCATTCACTCATGCCTGTCCGAACACTGGAGAGGAAGGTGGCACTGCTAGGTCTTATATAAAATTTACAAAATCTTGCACAACAATTGGTGCCGTGTGCAAACCTCAACCTTATTGTATCTCCGATTGACTTGGAAATTGTATACGTGTTAGAGTGTTGAGTTTTCCTCTAAGTGTGATAGTTTCTGAGGAAAAAAATTATTGGAGTTGTAAAAACTTTAAATCTGTCATTACTACTACAATTTTTAGGTCTGCTAGCTGATTCTACTGTCAAAATATTCTATAAAAAATTCCCTTACTTTCGGTGTATGATACAACTTGATTTCGATAGCATTTTGAGGTTACAAATCTTGTATCTTTAATACCTCTGAAAGTTTCGGTTCTATCTGTCTATAATAACTTTCAAATCTCACCAATTAGCTTTCCTGTCTTTTGGTTATGTTATTTAATCAGTAATCTCCTTTCTCTAGATTCCTTTCAAGGGGTACTAACTTATTGTTGCTACATTGTGGTGTCACAGCTTCCATCGTTCTTTCTTCTTTTTTTTTTTTTTTAAAAAAAAACTTTAATTTTGCTTTTACAGCCTAAATATTATCAGAATTTATAAACAAAATAGCTCTGTGTGCTTAGAAAAAAAATTCCTTTTCAATTTCAATATACTTTCTTTGCTGTGAGTAGCTTAAATCCACACATTTTTTGAAATGTGATAATTGACCAAAACCTCATTTTTTGTAAAAAATCTACTTCCATATTAGCTATCGACTCTATTTTTTCATAGATTGTGCATTATTTTATTCTGAATCTTTTGCGCTGTAAAGATTTTCTGTGAGTTGAAAATTGAAGCTGTTAATTAAAGAGAAACCTATTCTGATGGAATCTTTCTTTTTGAAATCACTGAATTCATGATATCTTCTTAATACATTTATCTGGGCCTAAAGTGTCATACCTCATTTTAATCTTAATTTGATTCTATGGCTGTGTAAATGGATGCAATAGAACCAGTTGTGAAAATAGGAAAAACTCTTAATACTTCACTCGACGACTTCTGAAATAAACTGAATTATACTCCTTAACATATTTTCTGACTCTCAAACTATTTGAGAATGCTTCTAAAATGATTTGCTATTGTTTTTATGTTTTTTTATGACCCGACTGTTTTGAAGGTATATTGGCCAAACTAAGTTTATATTACAAACCTATATGCTTAACTCTGCAAGAGGAATTGGGAGTAACATCCAGGAAATAAAGAGTATACAAGAATAATATAAATAAGGTACTACAATGTGATATTACAAAGGTACTGAAGAACATATTTCCAGAAAATCAGACCAAATGTTTACTTGTATGCAAGAAACATGCTAAGTGAAACAGGAATAACATTTGCAACGCTGTGACATTACTTGCTATTTTTTAAAAAACTGTTATTTGTCTTTAAAAAATAAGCTTATGCTTGTGATCATATGTCAAATGAAAAAAAATATTACTAAAACACTTTGTTGGAAAATACTTATAGTTGACAAGTATTCGAAGGTGCCAGTGATAAAAAATTTTGTCAGGACAAGAATGTTTATTTGTTTATGGTACACGAATGTGAAACTGAAGGTGGCTGTGGTAGAAGAGAAAATCTTATTAGTTGCTCGCATTGTACACTCCCATCCTCCCCCCTTTCCAAAAAAAAGGTTTGTGAATCTTGCTATCAAATACTCATAAATTTATTTATTTTTAGTTAATTTCTTCGACATGCATAAGATACATAGCTTCGAACATCTGCATGCTCCTTACATTGGGCACTTGCATTCATAGCTTGCTTGCTCCTCTGGTAATGTCATTGTCAGTAGCCAGTAGCTGCTCATTTTGCTTTGGGCCCAACCCTTACTGAAATAACTTTGCATTGACAGAAATGCTCTATATGAGGACAGTTGTTCTAGGAACCAGACGTGCCAGAGAACGACTTCAAAATAGCACATAAAATTGATGCTCTTCCCTGGTGGTAAGCCTGAGAACATTTTATTTCATTACTAGTTGATACCTACGACTTCATTCATGGTTGTAAAGAATTTTGATTGACCAACATGTAACCACCATAGCGCATGATGGGAGACTTGAGGCTAATACCTCACACAAACATCAGTTATCTGCGCTGGGTATTTATGCTGCAAAGTGAAATATAGGGACACACATGCCTTTGGTAGAAATACAAAAATATCCTTTATTGACAATTTTCAACCACCATATCTCCCACATTTCCACAGCTATCAAAATTCGGCCAATGTTGTGGACGATCGGTGACTCTATGCTACTACCACACACAAACACCAGTGATACGCACTAGATAGTTTTGGCTGAAAAGGGATACTTAGAGACAGACCCATATGTCTTTGCTCGAAGTATGAATGTGCCACTTTCAACCACCATATTTCCCACACCCCCATAGCTACCGACATCTAACCATCATAGTGCACAATGTGAGACTTGATGCTACTTCCACACACAAATACCAATGGTCTGTGCTCTGTAGTTGTGGCAGGAAAGAGAAGTATAGGGACACACAAGTCATTGGTCGAATTATGAAAATACCCTGCATCAACCACTTTTAACCACCATATCTCTCACACTCCCACAACTATCAATGTTGTGCATGATAGGAAACTCCATGCTACTACCAAACGCAAACACCAGTGATCTGTGCTAGGTAGGGACGGCTGAAAAGTGAAATATTGGGAAACACACACACACATACACACATATATAATATATACAACCTAGGCACAAGGCAACCTCCTGGCCTCAATTTGAAATAATACCCAGTCAGTACTTTTCTTTCCCTCTATCCTCTCCTTGCCTCCATGACCACTGTCTATATTGAACCACCACATACCAGAGGTGAGGTTTAACTAACATAGATTCTTTTATTTTTATTATTATTGAATTTTTTTGATTTTGTTTACTTGTTTACTTTTACTTTCTCCAATTTATGTTATGAACATTTTAATGTATTTTTCTGCACTTTTTGCAACATTTTGCATTGCACAGGTACTAGCTCCAATCCACTGTCCCCCTCTCCCTATCCTCTGTTTAAATTTACCCCCACCACATTCCTGACTAACAGTCATTTTGTGAGACGGTTTCCCACACCACCCTCTCTCCATAATGTTCTCCTGTTGATGAAGGGCCGAGTCCTGAAGTATTCATTGTTTTTCCTGTTGTGCATTTTCGTGTGTTCACCCTATGAAATCATCATATAAGGTGGAGGTTAATTTCACTATCCTTTTTTTTTTTGTAAATCCATTCGCTACTTAGCTCCTATTGTCTCCTGGTTAATATATATGTGTATATATATATATATATATATATATATATATATACACAGTAAAAGGATAGCGAAATGAACCACCACTTACCTTAGATGATGGTTTCATGGGGTGAACACAAAATAAACTACAATGAATATTTCGGGACTTTACCCTTCGTCAAGAGGAGAACATCACGGGTGGATACGGTCTCATAGAATGACCATTAGTCAGGAACATAGTGGGGGCAAATTAAAACAGAGGACAGAGAGAGGGAGACAGTGAATTGGATCTTGTACACAAGCAATGCAAAATGTTGCAAAAAGTGCAGAATAATACATTAATATGTTCATAATATAAATTTGAGAAAGTAAAAGTAAATAAGAACACAGACTAATTGAAAAAATTAACAAATACAAAAGTAATAATAAAAAAATAGAATCCATTCAGATAAACATCACCTCTGGTATGTGGTGGTTCAATATATACAGTGGGCATGGAGGCAAGGAGCGGATAGAGGGAAGGAAAAGTACTGACTGGTTATTATCTCAAATTGAGATCAGGAGGTTTGTAGCATTTCTTAAATGAGTTGCTTGTTTACTCATTATTTAATGTGCCGTGTTGCATTTACGATGTGATTCTCTTTATATCATTATCTTTATATTACGTATCATAGTATGACTTTTGTGCGGCTAAACCAAATAATTAATATTTTAGCTGTTGTTTCTTCATAATATAAATCACACTTTTATTATTTAGGTACATCGTTTTAAATGCATTATCGGACTTCTTCAATATGCAAGCTCTCCTTAGCCGCTGCTCTAAGCAATCTCCTAGTATCTCTGTATATTCTCGTTGTTATGGAAACCTCCTTAAAAGAGTATTAACCGGCCCGTGACATGGAACTCCTACTTCAAGGATGTTATTATACTATCTGTTATGCTACAGCCCCCCCAAGTTTACCATACCATTTTCCATTAATAGCAGTATAAATGGTCATGGTAAACTTTCCAGTAAATGTTATTTTTTATTTTACATATAACTAGGACTGATGGCTTGATTGACTTTCCTACTTGGGTCTCCATGAGCTGCGACTGTTGAAACGGCTTATTGTCTGTAACACACATTTCGACACAGAGTTACTGTCCTTATCACCTTAAAAAAAACCAAAACTACAGTAAGTATATTATACTACAGAGTTGTTATTTATTAACATCGTCTTTAGCTGTCATGGCCTCCGCCTGTTTACCAAGCATACCATTCAAATAGTTAAAAATTCCATTACCTGCCCTTGGTACATTCTATTCTTCATAATACCGATCCTTTTGAACAATTTTACTGTTGGATAACCGGCAACATTATTTAAATCACATGTTTGGTCCCTGGACCAGTACAATCAGCCCTCGCTAATACGACTGTGACACCATTGTTTCTTGCTAATCTAGCATCACCATCACAGCTTCATTTTATTTAATTTCTTCAATACTTTACATTATATTCTCCCCATAAGTAATAACTTCTCTCCACTTTACTTCATCTTGAATATATTCATATATAGGCTATGAGAGGTACCAACAGAGTCATTTATAGGTTCTACCAGGACCTCAGCTATGTCTGTGTTAACCAAATCCTTTTGGTATCATTTAAAGGCAATGCCTGGATAGTGGCCTTATTTACAGGAACTGAGTCTTGACCGTGCTGCTGTACCCTCTCTATATGATATTTTACTTCTTAATTCATTACACATTTATTCTATCATAGTAATACCTTGTTTCTTCTCAACTCATTCTATTCATTCTAATGCTCCGGTATACCTTACAAACTATATATTTCCTAAAAAGAAAGTCCTAATAGACAATAAACTTTTATGTAATGGTATGCTGTGGTAACAGCCGAAGACTGCACATCTGACCAAGATCGTCAATATTGGTAAATGACAGCTTCCACTTTGTGGCTATAAACTTTTTCTATCATTACAGTTGAATTGTGCGCAGCCACAACAATCAGTACTATTTACAAGCGTTTTGTGGCACTGAATAACAATAATATGCTAACTATAACTTAACAATAATAATAATAAATTCCAATATGATAGAGTTTATATGTACACACCTGTGCCTTGCACTAGTGTTAAATCTTTTCATTCATCTTAAACTAATTCATCATTTTCTGAGTTGTAGATTCAATATCCTGATTGAATTTGTACACAGGATGAGGCAGTAAGCATAGCTTACCCTTCTACAAAAAGAAAACCTTTTTTCTATATTTCCAGTTCACCTTTTCCCAGTTATTCATACAAAACAACTTTCTGTTTACAGTTAATCTTACTTTGCCAGAACAGTAACATGGCAAACCAACTTCAAAAATATATAAAGAACTCTGAAAATGTTCAACACCATTATTCTGTAATTGCTTTGATTCATAATCACAAACATGATTCTCCCCAACAATGGAAAAATTGTCACAGTTTACATCCTTCAAAATCATCAAACTACCCAATCCATCTTCATTCATTAAAATCTCTTCCATCTCTTTTACATGAAACCCTTCTTTGACAATTTGTCTATCCTTTACATGATTTACATCACCATTAATTGTAATATCACTCATCTCATATTTTTCCCTTACAGTATTAGGCCTACTATCATTACTTTCAATTGTATTACCTAATGATTCACAATGAATTGCATTCGTACTTTGTTCAAAATTTTCTTCGTTCTTTTGTAATTCTGAATCTAATTGAATGAATCTCTTATTGCATATCTCTAGTTCCTCATTTATCCTTGTATACTGTTTTTCAACCCTTTCTACATACTTATCTAACTTTGCCTGTGTATCAGTTTTTGATCTAATTATTCGATCCTCTAAAGCTGTAAGTTGTGCTTGTGTAGCTGTAAGTTGTGCTGTTATTTGTGTAGTTACTTGTGTTACTTGTGCTGTTATTTGTGCTTCCAATCTAAATAGTATTTTCTCTAATGCCCTTACAGTGACTATTTCATCTTTCTTATTTACAGAACCCGAAGGATCACAAATAACCATTGCCCCTGGCATCTGATTAGCCATTCTGTAGAAAGCTAAGCAATACCCAGCGTCCCAAAACTAGTATCAATAAAATGACGTGATATAATAAATTATTTGAATAAACAACGAAAATTAGAAAAGACAGGTTATGTTAAACTCCCAAAAAATGTAAAACTAATTCTACCCGCACACCGCTTCTGCCACAGTCAACGTTCTTGTCACAATCAACAAGTTTTCGATTACAAGAACAAAGATAATTGAGTCTAGAAAACACTTAACTTTAACGTATTTTGTAGCTGTCAGTTTCTACGGCGGACGTTGTCAATCCCTGGATGGTTCCCGCTCGGCCGCTAGTAGCGCTGCGTGCTTCCAAATTCCAAGGATTCTCCTCTCTTCTTTTCTTGATTTTTTTTCTGCTATATACTCAAATTCATAAGTTTACGTAGTATTTCTTTATTCTTTCTGCAGCACCCAAGTCCTGTCGCCATGTAGCATTTCTTAAATGAGTTGCTTGTTTACTCATTATTTAATGTGCTGTGTTGCATTTACGATGTGATTCTCTTTATATCATTATCTTTATATTACGTATCATAGTATGACTTTTGTGCGGCTAAACCAAATAATTAATATTTTAGCTGTTGTTTCTTCATAATATAAATCACACTTTTATTATTTAAGTACATCGTTTTAAATGCATTATCGGACTTCTTCAATATGCAAGCTCTCCTTAGCCGCTGCTCTAAGACAATCTCCTAGTTGTATCTCTGTATATATCTCGTTGTTATGGAAACCTCCTTAAAAGAGTATTAACCGGCCCCTGACATGGAACTCCTACTTCAAGGATGTTATTATACTATCTGTTATGCTACAGGTTGTCTTGTGCCTAGTTTGTATTGGTAGGCAAGCTCGCACCTTCTGAGTTCAGAGGAGCTGCTGCTGTTTGGGAGAACTCTGATAGCACGGACCATGAAACGAGAATTAAAATTATTGGTGAATTCCCACACCCTTGTGCCTGAAATCGAGTGCCAGCTTATGATCATGGTCATCTTTTCCCTTCTATGCACTACTTTTCATACTTATTGCAATATCTTTCCATGCCTCATCGTCAGTACACTCCCATGACCCTCCTCATCCTCTGCCTGTCTTGCAATGAATCCCATTCCAGCTCCTTTGTCATATCCGTCACTGATTGCATTCTGCGATAATTTCCAGAAACAAATCTAGCAGCCCTTTTTTGCACCCTCTGCAACTCCTGTATTTGATACGTAAAATGAGGGTCCCATACTTCACTACCATATTCGAGCAATGGTCTTAACAAAGTTTTGTAACCCAATTGCTTTACTTCTCTCGTACATCCCCTCATCACTCTCACCAACAAGTGCAGAACTTTGAAACCTTTTCCTACCACCTGTCCTATGTGTCCTGCCCAGTTAAGCTTGTTATCAAAAGTAATGCCAAGATATTTACATTTCAAGTCTTCAGCAAGCAATTCTTTCCCCACCTTATATTCATAATTAACCTTTTGTTTTTTTATTTGTGTATCTAATAAGCTGACTCTTCTTTGCATTTATCTTCATTCCATGTTTACCAACCCGTATGCATCTAGCTAATAAATTTTCAGATTCATTTATCTTCTTAAATAAAATTTTCATACCGTATAGTTATTGCTTTAAAATGCTTGTTTTTGACTATGCTTTCCATATAATTTAGTTCTACAACTTCAGTCTTTACATACTCACACTCACACCACTCCTATGTTTACTTGAATCATCCTTCATTATTATGTTTATGCTTTTTCAATTTATCTACAATGCTAAAAGCTTTAAGTTATTTCTTCCTGCAGGCTCTGTGAAGCTTATTCCTATATTACACTGTGAATGTGGAAAATTCTACATCGAGCAGACCATCTGCACCATAGTGACTTGCTGCTCTGAACACAAGCACAGCTTATGTCTGTTGCAACTAGAGAAGTCTGCAGTTACAAAACGTGCACATCTCGTTATATAAGCCCATATTCCTGCAGATGGGTGGCAGTATAAACTTCTAGATTCTCAATAACAAGATAGCTAGCTAATGAAGACAGCAGATAACATTGTCAAAACTTCTTATTTTTATGACACTATGTGGCCGCAAATTTTCAAAGACTATAGTGCATTTACACGCTGGGAAAAAGATCTCCATTCACACATGTAAAATGTTAGTTTTGTGAAGTAAAGCAGTTAATTTTGAACATAATATTTTTTAGAAATTTGGAAAACAATGCAAAAGGACAATATTTACAACCCTTTTTTTCTGCACCCCATTTGTATAGTGGTATAACCTTAGCACATTTAAAATTTGGTCGTGTGAGTGAGTTGAGAGAAGTGGTGGGACACCTGTTTCTTGTGATGCATTAAACATAACTAAGAGATCATTTACTATGAAATTTTGCAATAATGTTTGGTTATTTTTAGAACTGTATTACATCTTTAGATTTGTCAGACAAATTTATAGATAGAAAATTAATATTCCTAAATAATCCAAAATGTACATTTCAGAATTGGAGATCAGATATGGCGACATTCGGAGCTTATTTCTCAACTGATGTCTACAACCATGGGTTTACAGATGAAACTTGTGAGGGACTGGGATATCCCCCTGGCTGCTGATGTTTTCAGTTATTACGCAGGTTCAACTATTCTACTAGATGCTCAAAACACGAGGCTGGTTTGTTGAAAAAATTTTTATTCTCTTTTCACATAAGTTGTGTCATCTGTTCATCTTGATTCTTTTCTCATATACTGAAACAAAAGTAAATGATTATAATAAGAAGGAACAGACTTTTAGGCAATTAAAACGAGGAAGGATATGATAAATAGACCCGTTACTTACCAGAGATGAATCCAAGAGTGCAACAACAAGCATATTTCACAATATTTCAGTTTAAAACCTTATCCATGTTGAGAGGCAAGACATATAAGGCGATCAGATACACACTCACCGATCCTTACCATATGGCTCTAAAGTTTTAATATTCCACTTTAACTACTGTATATTGCTCTGAGTATCACTTTCTAGTAATATCTTCTTTTGTAGTCTGTTTAAATAATAGTGCAAGTTAAACTGGCATTAATCAATGAAAATAAGATAAGATAGGAACAATAATCCATCACTTACTACAGATTAAGGTAAGTAGTCTACATCAACACAAGAAAACACTTGTTTTTTTTTATGTTCATCTGATCATCCTGCCTTAACTTGTGGCAAGTTATGGGTTATTTTTCCTATCCTTTCTTATTTTTAGTATCCTGTTTGTTATATTGTGTAATCTTTTAATTGTAGTATAGCATTTATGATCTCCGTTAAGTTAATTGTTGTTATGTTCCTGTTATCATATTAATAGCCTTGTGACCACAGTGCAAATTTCTGACACATTTATTTCAGAACTGTTTTTCATGTTAAAAGGAAATTCTTTCTCTGGAATGTGCTGTAGTATCACTCAACGTTTTCAGAGCTTTAACCACTAATGGTTTGTCCTGCCTTCACACATTTGTTATGTCCACCCCTTCTTTCACTAACAGATTTTCCTTCATTCCTGTTCCTGTCATTCTGTAATTTAGCTGCAATTTTGGTGTTCTGGTAGCTTCCATATGTATTCCATTCATTTCTTCCTGTATCTAATTATTTCCTGGTTTGGGTTAAAAAAATCAATTCTTGCCATATTTCTTTACTTCCGTTCATATATATATTAAAGTGAACCAAACAGTATTCAGAAATTACATCTTGGCTGCTTCTGTCCTTTTTTGGTTATTTCCATGATCTACACCCAATAGTAATGTTGGTATGGCCATTAATTTTTAAAAAGTAAATATAATTTTTTTGTGACGCATGATTTTTAAAAAAATTATTCTGCTTATTTTAAATAGGTAGTGAAACTTTAGCATTTTGATATTGATACCATCACAGTGAGTGAAGAATTTGTATTATTGTTCAGGTGTAAATGCATTCTATCTTCCTCCCCCCCCTCTCTCTCCCTCATTATCTCTGAGGAGATTTCCAAATTATAATTATTTGATACATTTACCATTAAGTATATTGTTGCAAGTCATCCCCTGAGCTAACCAAATAATGTGATTATCCATGAAAAGCATTTTATCTAATACAGTGTTGTTGACTTTATAATTTATAGATAAATATTTCTGCTTTTTTCTAATGCCATCGTCTATAAATTTTTTTTAAAGAGAATGAGTTACATTGTGTAAACTTGTCTCATAATTTTTCAGTTTGCTTAGTGCTTCATGAGATTTTATTGTAAAAAGTTTGTGTTAGTTTTATTATATGGTGGGGATTCCAATCTGCTCACTGTATAATTTTTTTTCTTAATCGATGAATGTGGCATGTGTCAGTTTATTGAATTCTTTATGTGCCATAGTGAATTTTATATTAGCTTCCATTTTTTAAATCCATTATGTGCATCATTCATGAGAGACTCTGCTATTACAAGTACGCACCTTTCTACTATTTTTGCATGTAGTTAGTATGCTGTAAACATCAGATTTATGAACTGTGTAGTTTCCAGTCTTCATCCTATCACAATTTTAATGTGGGACACATTGTAGCTATGTTTCATTCCTCTCATACATATCCGTGATTTGAATTACATTTATTTAAAAAAAATTATAACCATGTTTTATATGTATTCGATGAATGCTTAAATACACTATCTTTCAAAAAAAGTAATTGGGTACTTGTGAAGATAGGCAAGTGAGTATGTCAGCTGACTTGTGTGCCCAGTGTAGATGCAATTTACGAGGCGATAGCGTGACATACACAGCAATCAGTTTTCGATAGGGGCGTGACTGTGGGCTGCCAACTCAGTGTGCTGTCTACCTGGGGGATTGCAGGGAAGGTTAACAGGCTCAAATCAATGGTTACATTCGTCCTGTATAACTGGAAAATTAATTGATATTGTGCCAATCCTGCACATTCTGGGTGAACTCCAGTTTTTTTATCAACAGATATTACAGAATTCTAGAATGTACAATTGTCAAATATAGGCCACAACCGATGGCTATCATCTGACAAGAGTTTCATTCAGCAACAGGAGTATCAGTTTCAATTGGAAAATTGCATACAGAATCCCACCAACTTGGACATTTTAGAAGAGCAACTGCACATAAGCCCAACATCACCATAAGTAATAATGCTTGACAACTCGTGTACCGAGCGTGGTGGTGTAACGGATAGCGTTCTGGCCTCGCATTCGGGAGGACGGCGGTTCGAATCCCCGTCCGGGCATCCAGATTTGGGTTTTCCATGGTTTCCCCAAATCACTCCAGGTGAATGCCGGGATGCTTCCTTCAAAAAGGCCATGGCCGAATTCCTTCCCATTCCTTGCCCCCATCCTTTCCCGTCTCTAAAGACCACGTCGTTAAAAAGGGACGTTAAACTGTTACAAAAAAAAAAAAAAAAAAAAAAAAAACAACTCGTGTGGTGTTTGGATTATTACAACTGGAAATTAGTTCTGTGGGGTGATGAGTGGAGGTTTACATTATTCTGGTCTGATGGACACATATGGGTATGGTGTTTTCCAAGGGAATTGCTTCCATCAGAGTGTATAGTGCCAACTAGGAAATTCGGTGGTGGTGGAGTGATGGTGTTGTTCCGGTTTCGCAGGTCGTCCACCCACTTGAGCTACCACAATGTTTTTACTTTAAAACTCGCTCACTGAAAAATAATGTGTATGGTCTAAATTCTTACCGCAAGTTCCTTCTAAAGATGCAGATTCACTTGAACGGCCACCACTAGTTTCCAACTGAGAACATTCAGAAACTACTGAATAAATAAATACAGTTGTTTCATAAAACTAACTTTAATTCAGTGACTTCATTTTCTTCCAGCACCACCAATGTTATTAACAAAATTTATCGGACTTCTATTACTCCAAAGTTGCAGATCCAGTTAGAGTAGAACAGCTATTTGTACACTTTTTGCTCACATTCACACGTTTACACCTTTCACCACCAACTGCACTTCTCCACATCCGGCAAACGACTGCCCACCTTGTACCCAGTGCTGAGTACACCATGCGCCCTCCAGGGTTCACACTTCCGTGGCCACGGACATGGTGCCAATGACGTCACAGACCTGCGGCAATATTTCCAAACCACCCATGCTTGCTTACAAAGGAACACAAAGTGGTTCCGCTACAGTGTGGGGCTGTTTTTTGGTCTTCAGTGTAGGTGTTTGTCAATGGCGGTATGGACAAGGGTCTATTGTAACATTCTGGATACTGAAATGCTCCCATCATTGTGGAATTTTTATGGAATAGATCCATGTTATTTCCAGTATGACAATACAAAGTGCTATGTTTCAGGGGTTTCTATGCAGTGGTACGCTGACTGCAATGTTCGCCAATTGGATTAGCCTTGACCTCAACACTATATAACATCTTTGGGATGAATTGGATCACCATGTGAGGGCTCATCAGGAGCCATCAAAATCCATTGCTCATGTTGCAAGAGAAATGGGAACAAATCCTAGTGGATGTCTTGGGGGAATTGCCAACAGAGTGTTAGCTGTGTCACAATTAAACATTAATAATAAGTAATAACACTTATAGAGCGCATGTCAGACAGGTTGGCTGCTGTTATAACTGCAAGTGTTGGCCCTACGAGACTGGGTGATAACCACCAAATAAACATTGTGGCCAGGTGTCAAATTACTTTTTAGTGGATAGTGTAGTTATGGCATACAAAACATCACTGCATGGTGTCTTTTTATTTTCAGTAATTCAAATACTTCATCAAGCTTGTTAATTAATATTAATTCTATATAATTTTTGAAGTCTGCAGTGAAATGTATTCCTGTTTGGTTTTCATTTTCTTTCAGCTAGAAGACAGCGAAATTTGTAATCAATCTTTGAGACACGGAATTATGAATCACTTTATCTTTTTCTCCTTATGTAAATATCTCAGAACTCAATTAGCTATAGCCTGCCTACCATCGAGATCATGTTCAATGTCATTTATTTAATTTTTTGAGTTTTTATTTTTCCCACTTGTCTCCTAACTAAGCTGTTTCTTCTTTTGAACTAGGTTTATTTCCTAATGTCAGTTTTTTTTTCAGTTTTTCCAGGTATGCCTTTTTCTTTTCTTTAATGATATTTGCAGTATTGTAATTTTATATCTTTAATGTTAATTTGGTATACCTCGTTCCACATTTTTCCTGATCCTCCAACACATAGTGGTGTTTTTAATTATTGTCCATTGTTGATTATATAGTGCTCTTCATTCCTAAAAATGATCAAATCTTTCTTGGTAGAGAAGATGTACACTTTAAATGTGTGTTTCAGAGGTTTTATTGTTGGCTTTATTTTGTATTATGTCTTACGAATTGTTAATTTTTTAATAAGTAAAATGCAGTGAACATCTTTGCCGCTATATAGTCTGGTGTCATTTACAAACTTGGCTGTATTCTCATTTGCTAAATTGTAATCAATTGCTTATCTGCCAACTAAGCAGCTCCATGTATTTTTTTAAAATTATAGTCATGTCTCTACTTGCAAATCTGCCTTTACACATTCTGTTTTCAAAACACATGTATACAGGTCCAGTATGTACTATTTCAGCAATATCAGGTCATGCAATCATGACCTTTCACCATTTTATACGGTACAATATACTCATATTCAATTCATCTCCGTAGGCCCTATAAGAAACTGGCTCTGTGGAATGTGGAAAGTTGTCAATTTACAGTTAAACAATTGCACAACAAAATAATACATACACCAGAAAATGTACAGTCATAGCATACATTGTACATTAACTATGTCAACTACATTTACACAAACTAATGGAACTTATTTTGTAGATACCTTAGAAATAAATTCTTCGATAGAGTAAAGGAGTTAATCAAAAATTCTTTAATTTTTTTCCTGAATTTATTCTTATCATCTGATAGTCATTTGATTTGTGTTGGGAGCGTATTGAAGGTTTGTACTCCGGAGTATCGGTCCCCTTTATGAATAAATAGCCATGACTTGTAATCCTTGTGAAGATAATGTTTACTTCTAGTGCCATAACTGTGAATTTTACTATTTTTTTACAAACAAAGTATAATTTGTGACTAGAAAGGACATTAATGTGTATATATACTCAGCCACCAATGTTAAAATCCCTAACTTCTTGAATAGCCCTCTACATTGGCAAGTAACCTAAAATTTTGTTACTTCATAACCAAATTTGTTCCTAGAGAAGCAAATTCATTTAAATAACATTGCAGATCAGGTTTAAAGTCATTCACTTAGATAATTCAAGTCATATATCAGAGTAAACAAGTGTATAAAATCAGAACATAGTATTAACATATCTGGTATATTGGATTCAGAATATTTTGTAAAAGAAAATTTTACCTTTATTTTCAGAGCTATTTTAGACTATAACTAGTAAAAAGTGATTAGTAACTTCTCAGGTGTGAGACAAGGCTGTAGTCTATCCCCGTTAATATTCAACTTGTATGTAGAAGAACCAATGAAGAAAGTCAAACAAAAATTTCCATGTGGCATAAGTTTTCAGGGAGAAAAAAATCAGTATGCTACGATTTGCTTGTTAGCAGAGAGGGCTGAGGATATTGAGAAGTTACTGAATGGCATGAACAAAATACTGATGGAAGATTTTGGACTGAATATAAATCAAAGCAAAACAAAAATGATTAAATGTAGCAGAAATTATAACAATACTAGTGGATTAAATATAAAAATAGGATCGGATGCAATAGGAGAAGTAAGAGAATTCTGTTACTTGGGAAGTAAAATTACAACCGATGGCCGAAGCAGGAATGATGTTAAAAGCAGAATAGCATTAGCAAAAGGAGCCTTCTTGAAAAAGAGAAACCTTTTAGTTTCAAATATTGATCTAGGAATTAGAAAGAACTTTTTAAAACTATTTGTGTGGAGCACAGCACTTTATGGTATCGAAACGTGCTTTAGGAATACCGGAAATAAAGAAAATTGAAGCATTTGAAATGTTGTGCTACAGAAGAATGCTGAAAATTAAGTGGACAGACAAAGTAAGAAATGAATGAGTTTTGGAAATGGTGGGTGAGAAAAGAAGTTTGTGGAAGAAGCTTACAGAAAGAAGAGACAGGCTGGTAGGTCATATTTTGAGACATGCAGGATTGGTTAATTTGTTAGTGGAGGGAACAGTTGAAGATAAGAACTGTAGAGGAAGACAGAAATTAGAATATATGAAGCAGATAATTGAGGACGTGGGCTGTATGGGGTATGTAGAAATGAAGAGGTTAGCACAGGATAGGAAAGGAGGGAGGATTGCATCAAACCAGTCAAAAGACTGACGAGAGCAAAAAAAAAAAAAACTTCTCAGCTAGAAAATTTTTCAAAGGAGATATCAGTATTTTAAAGTCAAGGTTGTATGAAAATTTTATTACACAATAGACACATTTAAAATTCTAGAAACATGCACCTCATCCCATCATTCCATAATGCAATCTTTACACAGTAAAATATATTTGATTTTTAAGTAGCCATAATAATATACCACGTAGCGCCATCTAACAAGTTTATGAAGTTTGTTGATTCACATCTAACTGGTCAGTTGGCGGAAGTCGCCCGCCTCGTACTGATTTTGTCTAGTAGACGGAAGGAAGAATTGTGACAATGTGCAACTTTTGCACGAAAGTGACTGAATTGTAATAATGCTTCTGCTTATGTAATTTTAATGTATGTATAATGTCATATTTTAAAGATAAAAGCTGTATGTATATATTTTATCATAGTGTAATTTTAACATGAATTTTTGTTTAGGTGTCATACTTCTGAAGAAGAAAAACCTGTATTTATCGAAACTGCAGTAAAGTTTTAAAGAATAAAAAACTTTTAAGCAACTGGTGGCGTTTTCGTGGCTTTATGCTAATATAAAATTTGTTTTCTCGGTTGAAAATTTAAAGCAGTGTTCTTCAGGAAGAAACTGCTGTTTTTGTACCGGCTAAAAGAAAGGTCTTTTATCTGAATGACACAACTGAAAGAGCTGTAAAATTAATAAATGAGTTTCATGGTTTAATTACAGCCGGTGAAGAATGGAAACAATTTTCATGCAAAAACATCGAAAATTGTACCCGCACCATAAAAAAAAGTGTCTAAAAAGAAAATACCCCTCATAATTTTAATTCTTTTGTGTTACTAAAAAATGAAGTAATATTTTTTGTTGTCTGGATTTCACTGTTAAACCAGAATTACACAAAATTTTAATGATTTAGTCTCGTATCAAGCGATAGTGAAAACAAGCATTTTTTGTAAACTTTCGGTTCTACTTGGCATGGGTTAACATCAGCATAGGAGGATAAAATTTCTTATGGAAGTAAGCTACAGTGATTTAAAAAGAATTAGAGAGTATGTGGTTTAATTGTCAAAAAAAATTTTTTTTGCTCTTATAAGGGACACCCTAATGATGGCAGTTGCCGCCAGAAGCTTTAAAAGAATTAAAAATATCGAAGGGTAGGAATGGAATTATAAAAAGATGAAAAAAGCTATTTAAGAACTGTTGTTACTGTTAGAGAGTGATGATCTCTTATAGAAAATGGGACTTAGAATTGTTTAGAGCAGGTTTCAGAGCTGTAAACTAAATATTTCAAAAGATATCAATTTTCAAAATTAAATGTCATCTAACAATTTTTGGTTCACCCTGTTAGAAAATAGTAAACAGGTGGATCTTGGTTTCAAATGAAAGAATACAAAAATTAAAGCAAGTTAAAAGTCATTTAAGCTTCCTACCTTTAAAACTTTGAGAGTTATGGACATTTTTAGAAATTTTGGAAAATAATTTATTTACGGCTGAAGTATGAGTATTGAATTTAAGATTTGCAAGTCTGGCTATGTACTGTAAAAATTTCATACCAGGAATTTATTTATTGACTGAAGGTTTTAGATGTCGCAGTAAAAGTGTGAAAAATGTGGAAGGTTACATTTTTTTCTGTACTCTGGGAGCCACATTGCATGAGAATGCGAAAGGATACATTTTCCCACTTGTCGCTTATTTATTTGAGGCCTGGGACTAGCTCCAGGCAGTTTGTGAAAATCAATTGGGCAGTAACCATGCACCATAGTGGCGTACCTACACGCACTTGCTAGGTGGGCGGTAGATTGCGATTTTATTTTTTGCTATCATCAGTCTTTCAACTGGTTTGATGCAATCCTCAAACTCTTCCTATCTTGAGCTAACCTCTTCATCTCTACATATCTCTTACAACCCACATCCTCAATTATCTGCTTCATATATTCTAATATCTGTTTTCCTCTACAGTTCTTACCTTTGACTGTTCCCACCATTAATAAATTAACCAATCCAGCATCTCTCAAAATATGACCTACCAGCCTGTCTCTTCTTTCTGTAAGCTTCTTACACAATCTTTTTTTCCATAACTTCAAGTCAAAAAATGACACCGTTGAAAAGATGTGGCATCGATTTATACGAGTAGTCAGGGAAGGTATGGATATACATATACCGAAGCGGATAATAAATGGGGAGGATGATCCACCGTGGTACACATGCGAAGTCAAAAGATTACTCAAAAAACAATGGAGGATACACGCATGCTCAAGAAGGAAGGGGTGTCGCAGTGATTTAGAAACCTTAGCTGAGTTAAGAGGACGTATTAAGAATGTAATGCGTGAGGCCTTCAAAGATTTTCATTCCAACTCTCTCTCTAAGAGTCTCACAGAAAACCCAAAGAAATTCTGGTCGTATGTACGAAAAGTCAATTGTACCAATAGCAATATACCAGCACTAATTCGTGAAAGTTCAGAGGTTAATGAAAGCCGCAATAAAGCTAACGTACTAAATACTGTATTCAAAAATTCATTTACTGATGAAAATAAGGATAGTGTTCCCGTTTTCCCACGCCGTGTAGAGTTGGTGATGGAATCATTACGGATAGATACTGCAGGTATCATAAAGCAATTAGAGCTCCTGAAGTGGGGGAAAGCACTGGGCCCAGATGGAATTCCAGTAAGAATATTTTCAGAATATGCGGCGGAAATCGGCCCATTTCTGTCTGATATATTCAGTAAATCATTAGAAGAGCGAAAAGAACCTTCAGACTGGAAAATCGCGCAAGTAACTCCGATTTTCAAGAAAGGTGATCGAAGTGATCCTGGAAACTATCGTCCAATATCTATAACATCTGTTTGTAGTAGAGTTATGGAGCATATTATATGCTCGAACATTATGAAATTTCTAGACGATAATAATGTGCTTACAACAAATCAACACGGATTTCGGAAGAAAAGATCATGTGAAACACAGCTGGCCCTATTTACACACGACGTAATGAAAGTTATTGATGCAGGTTCACAAGTAGATGCCATTTTTTTAGATTTTCAGAAAGCCTTTGACTCTGTGCCACAAAACCGCCTTTTAGCAAAGCGGTATATCGGATCAGCTTTGTGAATGGATAAATGATTTTCTAACTGGTCGGTCGCAGTATGTCGTCGTTGAAGGAGAAAGTTCTTCTAGTCTAGATGTTACATTGGGGGGTAAGGAAGTGTAATAGGACCACTTCTTTTTTTAATTTTTATAAACGATCTCGGAGACAAAGTGAAAAGCCTTTTTAGATTGTTTGCTGATGATGTGGTTATTTATAGGGAAGTAAGGAATTTGGCCGATTGCTTAGAAATTCAGCGTGATCTGGATATTATTTTGGCATGGTGCACTGAGTGGCAACTTACGCTAAATTGTAAAAAGTGCAAGACAATGAGCATAACTAACAAAAAGAATCCAATTGTTTAGAAATACGAGTTAAACAATTCAGTTATTGATATGGTCGATTCTATGAAATATTTGGGAGTAACAGTACAAAGGAACATGAAATGGGACTTACACATTAATTCGTTGGTAGGTAGAGCTAATTCTAGGCTGTGATTCATAGGTCGAATATTGAAAAATTGTAATGAACAAACAAAGGAGATAGCGTACAAATCACTTGTGCGTCCACATTTGGACTATTGTTGTGCCATTTGGGATCCGTTTCGTAAGGGGTTGATCGAAAGTATATAGAAAGTACAGAGAAGAGCCGCTCGATTCGTGACCGCTTGCTACAGTCCTTATGAAAGCGTCACAGAACTGATTAGTAGACTAGGCTGGGAGTCTCTGGTAGATAGACGAGGCACGATTCGTTTAAACTTATTGGTAAACATGCGTACTCCCACTTTCATTCACGAGTGTAGTGAAATACTTCGTCCACCAACCTATTTGAGCCAGAATGACAGGATAGATAAGATTAGAGAAATAAGGTGCCGCAATGATTCTTATATGAATTCATTTTTCCCTCGTACCATTAGGGATTGGAATGCACAACAAAGAGATTAGCTTTGGTGCTGAGCACCCTCTGCCACCCACAATTTTGTGAATTGCAGAGTATATATGTAGATGTAGATCATTTCCAAAACTCATTCATTTCATACTTTGTCAGTCCACTTAATTTTCAACATTCTTCTGTAGCACCAAATTTCAAATGCTTCAGTTTTCTTCTATGTTTCGCTACCATAAAGTGCTGTGCTCCACATATAGAGTTTTTAAGAGTCCTTTGTAATTCCTAGATCAATGTTTGAATCTAAAAGGTTTCTCTTTTTCTTAAAGGCTCTTTTAGCAAGAGATATTCTGCTTTTAACATCATTCCTGCTTCAGCCATCGGTTGTAATTTTGATTCCCAAGTAACTGAATTCACTTACGTCTCCTATTGCAGTGGATCCTGTTTTTATATTTAATCTACTAGTATAGGTATCATTTCTGCTGCATTTCATCACTACAGTGATGATTGAATATTTCTATGGCAACAGTGACTTTAATTTCAATTTTACCTTTCCTTCATGCACAATCAATATCCAGAGGCAACACAACAAGGTTAGAGTTGAGGTATAAACTGTTTATTACTAACCCCGATAAACATTTACCCCTCACAACCCCACTCATAATTCTTAAATTAAATTAAATTGCAATGGAGCGCATGCTCTGGTGACAATTTCCATAAACACCCATCTTCCCCCTTTTCTACACTCACCTACATTTTCCCTTTGCAAATTTTAACTTTAAATTCTTTCAATGTTTTTGGCAAATTATTCATCGTATCCCTTGGTAACTTATTTCAATCCCTGATACCCTTACCTAAAAAGGAGAATCTTCCTACACCATTGTGCCTGAAATTGAGTGCCAGCTTGTGGTCATGGTCATCTTTTCCCTTCCATGCATTACTTTCAATTCTTACACCAATATCTTTCCATGCCTCATCACCAATATACACCTTGTACACACCCATGACCCTCTTCACCCTTCTTCTGTCTTCCAATGCGTCCCGTTTCAGCTCTTTGATCATATCTGTTACTGATTGCGTTCTGCGATAATTTCTAATTACTTGTTTCTTGCCTCTGAACATTTTTTATCTGTCAGCAGAATTACCCAGAACATTATGAAGTGAAAATAAACAAAATAAACTAGTTTCCTCATACAGAGATCTCCTGTAGCTGAAATTGCAGGAATTTCAAATGTGACTACATCTTATTACTTTAGTAATTCAGAAACATGTACCTTCCAATTTAAATTATGATCAGTTTGCAAACCTAGAAATTTCACACACTCTACTGCTTGAATGGACTGGCCTGCAAATTTTATGTCTATATCTGGTGCTAATCTATATGGAAAGACAGATGAAATACACCCAGCACTCACCAAAGTTGAAGGGAGGAGGGCAGCAGCAACACAAAACAACACAAAAACAAAGAAAATACAATATTTCAGGCAAAACCCTTCTTCAACTCAACAGATGTAAGTGGCTGGGCTTGTGTAAGACTTGCATTCGACGCAGCCACTCATAGTTTCTGTGTTGTTTCAGCCTCATAGCAGCAAAATTGTAGAAATAAGAAGCAGTTTTGAGTAAAACAGAAAATGATTTTTTTAGCTAAAATATGGAAGATACAAAAAATTTTCATAAGGATCGAAATTTACATTTACTTAAAATCCTAGCTACTGTTAAAATTTCGGAACAATACGAGTAGTGGGAGCCAAAAATGAAAAATTATTGTGCAAGACTGGTGCAAGGATACATAGTTTTCACATTTGGGGAAGCCATTTGACCTTTGGACGTGGAAGGATTTTTACTGAATGACAGTAAGTCTATTTATACGGAGGACGGGGACAGTATGATGTCTTTTACTGGAAATCACTGGAGCAAGAAGGTTGTCGGTTTGTGGAGTGCTCTGCGCTGGTAGGCAGGAAGTGCAGCGTGTGATGTGTGGGCAGGGGCAGCCATCTTAAAATTTTGTAGTGCATCCGAACTGTTTCAAATCTTCTCAATGTGACTTTCATTCAACAACGGGGTTTGGTCTGTTCTGATCATAATTTGCAGTCAACTATTTTGGTGAAGATTTTCCAATTGCCTATTGTTTTTTTCAGACTTGTACAATTTTTTTTTATTGAGAATATAGTTAAGCTTTGAACTTTAACTTAGCAGCAGTGACTTTTATTTACTATGTGAACTTTCCTTTTCCATTTTGAAGGAATCAAAGTGGTGGCAGCAGTAAAATTAAGAATGATTGAATATCCAAAGGCACATGACAAACACGGTTATAGTTGAGGTGACTAACTGTTTATTCTAAACCCCATAAACAGTTTAGCTCCTTACAACTGGCCATTACAGAACTTATACTTTCCAGTAATTTTCGAGACTCAAGTTACTCCTCCCACTCTTTGCACCTTTTTCATCTTTGGCTTCACCCATCTGTATGTCTCACCTCTACCATGAGTAAGGTTTTTATTGAAATATTCTAAAGAGTGGGTTTTTGTGGTCATCATAGCCCTCCTGCCATGTGTAACAGCATATTTGAGTGGTGCTGAGTGACAACCAGCTGCAAAGTTAGATCTACTCTATAATCTCATTTCCCTCCATGTAGGCTTCCACTTTCCTGCAGTGGTGTGAGCACCTCTCATATACAGCTTCCCGGCTGAGTAAGTAAACAACTGTAGAAACAATAGTTACTATAATTGATTGTGCCCTCATTTTGGGAAGTATTGTAGGCACTTAACATACTGAATATACAACAACAACCAAACTTTTTTAGTTGTGTATTAATTTCTCATTGTTCTTTATATTATTTGAATTATATATTGATTTACAGTACATCATGTCAAAGACATTCAGGTGGGGTGGGCATACAGCATTGCTTTGAAATTTAACCTTGATTGTGCTACCAAGTGGTTGTTTTCCTTGGCCGTAAATCACTTGTAAAATAAAAAAGGGTACTGCAAGAGATAAAGATATGTTCGTAAAATAAAACTCAGTTGACTTCCTGATAAATTCAAAATTATGTATTGTGCAAAAGTTCTCTCATATAAACTTGGTACCAGTGTAATAGAAAGGCATCAGACTTCTATCCGAAAATGGTTTCTGGTTAAAACATTTAAACACAATGTAAGCAGCTTCCAATGAACCCCAAATTGATTAAAAGTTCCAAATCATTGAAAGCATGACATCACTTCTACCCAGTGTTGAGGTTATTTGCCTGTGGAGAATTGCTCTACATCTTGATACTGCCCCGATCCTTCTGCTCCAGCCTAACCCATGGCACGACCTACACCCCCACATACGTCTGCTCGCTACAAAATCTGCTGAAACAATGACGAAGGCATCAAGCAAGCTACCCCCTTAAATAGGAGAGGCTTTTTTAGACATGCCACACAGTGGAAATTTCCACCCAGCCTTCCACTATGTCGCCCCTCTCTCTCTTTCACCAGTTCCCCTCTCTCTTTCACTGGCGTGAGTTACAAAGGTTTTTCCTTATAATTTCTCTGATTTGCTTTAAACTTTTATATGAAGTAGTTCCCAATTTAAGTGTCAAATTAAGTTATGACCAAAATTTCTCTAAGTGCTATAGTTTCCTAGTCAAAATATCTTAAAGTGACAAATCCCTAAATTTTCTCCTATTCAAAACCCCTTCAAGCCAGCGAGCTAATTCTTATTTTAAAACAACCTACTGAAAATTCTCTAACTTTTGATGCATAACATAGCTTGGCTAAAAATGTATTTCATAGCAAAAACTTAATTTTTCTTATATGATGCAGTAGCTATGAAACTTGTATATTTAATATCTCTGAAAGTATGATGCTATGAAGCTGAAATATGTTTTAAACGCTTCTACATTTAATCTCCTATAAGGTAGTGATGCTATCCAACTGCTATAATTGCTCTTTAGTCATCTTCCTATTGCCTTAAAAAGTCTTCGTTATTCTACTTCTGAGCCATTTTCGCCGAACTTGACAACCGGCAGGGCCATTTATATGAATTTGTAGTTAATTTACTTTTTTCCACTCTGGCCACAGTATTGCATGGATTTTTATGGAAACTAGTGCGTTGTGCTCAGGAAAAATTCTACTTTCTTTTAAATATACTCCCCTTTCTGAATTTAGCTTAATTATATTACATAAAATAAGTCTTCCTTTGCTGGTTTAATAATTTTCGTACTAAATCTTCCCAAAACATTACTTAA
This sequence comes from Vandiemenella viatica, assembly GCA_031002005.1. NCBI lineage: Eukaryota > Metazoa > Arthropoda > Insecta > Orthoptera > Morabidae > Vandiemenella > Vandiemenella viatica. Next base: position 20,370,313 of record CM061920.1, on the reverse strand, counting down.
CTTTCACATAATGTGTTACAAAATTCAATGCTTCTTTTAAGCTATAAATCATTTATGTGGCTTTAAAACTGAGCGCCCAGGAATTATTTAACTATTATTTTGATCATAGAAGCATATGGTTATATCAATTTCAAAATGCAAATATCTATTCAGTGCAATTTTATATCTACAAAGTGACATATTTTGTTTTAACCCTTGAGACCTACTGTACCTCTGAAAATGGATGTAGCATTTTCTATTGAAACATAAGATGAAATCCATTATGTGACCAATATTTAAAAACGTTGCGATCAAATATCACCATTTACTCCTACTTATACCTTGAAAATTGTAAGAAAATGCTTTTAAACTTGATTTGCTACAGAATTAATGCTAGCTCAACACTCTTTCAACTAATTTTGGTAATATATGGAAAAAATTAAGGTTATACCACTATCATTAATTCTTATATATATTTTTGAAGAAACATGATTTTTTGTTTCTTCATTTCTATCTGATTTTTTTTTTAATTCTTCAGCAAGTTTAAAATAATGTATTCCTAATATATTTTACTTTTATAGGTGTTGCAGCTGTAGTAATTGGCGGAGCATGTCCACTCTTTGTCATGGCTTGGCTGATAACTCCAGTACTAGCAGCAGGGGGCACAGTCTGCTTGAAACCTTCACATAACTGCTCTTTGCTTGCTCTTCTGCTGGTTGAAATCTGCAGTAAAGCTGGGTTAGTCTCCATTTGTCTTATTGTTGCTGGTAGTTGTGATTTTCTTTGTCTATTTTTTGTTTTCTGTTGATCATTTGTTTGATTTATTCATGCGTTTGAAACTTTTGTGGTTAAAGTATTCTACCCTCATTTTTTATTACAGGTTACCTGAAGGAGCAATAAATGTAGTTCCAGGGTCAAGAGCCATTGGTGAATGTTTGATAAAGAACAGTCTTGTAAAACATATTTGTTTCTTTGGCAAAACTTCTATTGCAAAACAAATAAGGGAAGATGTTGCAGGAAGCCACAAAACTTTAAAAATATGTAATAATTTTTTAATTTATTTCATATCAATAGATTTAATGAGCCTTGTTAATTAAGCTAACAAACATATATATGAGTATCTACATCTAAGAGTAATTTTAAAAATAAGATAGTAGGCCCTTTAGAAAAAAATAGCCCATCACTTACCACAGCTGAAGGCAGGAAGGCCAGATGAACACAAAAAACACAAATACAGTTTACAATATTTTAGTTAATAACCTTATTCATATAGGAGGTGAGATGTATTGCAGGGGGAAACATCGGTACACATCCGGACCTACCACTTGAATCTTTTTGAAACAGCTCATTTAAAAAAGATGTAATTTCATTCATTCAACTTGACTATCAGATAAATTCTGAAAAATTGTTGGAACTGAAAATAATTATAGGAGATTTAATGTGGGGTAAAGATCATATTTCCTTTAGTTTATCTACGTGGGTATCACGTAGGTAAATAAAAATCTAAACTTCCCTTTTTATTCCACAATTTATGGAAGCTTTAACGAAAATAAAACCCCCATTTATTTTTGAAAATACTGATCTGACAATTGTTTTAAAATTTGCTTTGCATCTTTCTAAAGTTTATAATTTTTACAACATAACTATAATGAGATAATTTCTTTTGATAAAAAATAATATTTCATTTGATGGAAAATTTCTTATATCCAATAGTAAATTAGCCGTGAACATATATATCTCCACCATTTCCTTGACCAACATTTTTTCTGTGAGACAGTCTCCCACAACACCCACCCCCAATGTTCTCCTGTCGATAAAGAGCTAGACCCAAACATTACTTTATCATTTGTGTTTTTGTTTTTTCTGTGTGTTTATGCCCCACATCCATCATCTAAAGGTAAGTGGTGGCTCATTTCCCTATCCTAATTTGTAATTCCTTTTCACTACTTAGCACCTTTCATTTCATATATGTATTACAAAAAAGGCGAAATAACCCACCACTTACCTTAGATGATGGTTGATGCCGTGAACACATAAAAAAGACAAGAACATGAATAACTGAATATTTCTGGTCTTGGCCCTTTGTCAACAGGAGAACGTTATGGAGGGAGGATGGTGTAGGAGACCGACTCACAGAATGACTAACAGTCATACCCTGAAAATCTAGTTATCATTAACAAAGATAGCTGTGGAAGTCTGAGAAATCATTTGTCTGTTTTTAATAACAGGAAAGAAATTTCACTAGTTTCCAAAATTGTTCATATCCTTACTTTTTAAATTAAATGAGTATAAAGAAACATCTTGTCTTTTATGACTGTCTTCATGTACCTTTTGAATAGAAAACTACACCATTTTCTTTTCATGCACTTATTTATTGTTTAAGTTTCTTTACTTTTGACTAGAAAACTACACCATTTTCTCATTTTTCCATACCTTAGTTCTTACTGTCTATTACAATATAAAATTTTCATGGGAGGAGGGGTGAAAATAATTATGAGGAATTTGCTGCTGGCTGAAGAAAATATTTCTTTTAGATAATCTTTATGGATATTACATAACAGCTGGCGACCTGCCAACTCTCAAAAATCTTTATTTTATTCATATTCATCATTATATGATTTGTTAAAGCTTCAAAAAAAAGAAAAAAAAAGTACTTCACAGTTTACAGTGATCTCTTAGCCTGCTAAAGTAAGTGGATATTGTAGTATGAAATATTTCCAAACAATTTGAGAAAATGAGCCATAATTGGTCTTAAATAACAAAGAAAACCATTGGAGTGAATGGAAAAGTGACTTGCTGGGAAGAGGACTTTTGAAAGATGAAGTTCAAAGAGCTAGTGAAGGAAATGATGTATTAAAAGAGGTGGCCGTGAAAATGGGAGTGCTACAAGTGTATTGGGATTTGTAATTCTCATTAATGAGTGTGTTAATGACTTGCAACCAGAAGTAGGTTGTACACAGATGACATAATGTTATATAATAGAAACAAAACAGAGGATACTGAACAACTGCAAGATGGCCTCAACAGGATATCTAGCTGGGTACGTCAACATGGATTAATGATAAAAAGTTAAAGGTTATTCATGATTATAATGTGGGGTCAGAATTGCTTGTTGAGGCTTGAAGTATAAATATTTGGGCATAACATTTTATACTAAAAAAGTTAACTGGGCAGGACAAATTGGGTAGGTGGTAGAGGTTCAAAATGTTACATTTAATGGTGAGGGTAATGAGGAGATGTACCAGAGAAGTAGCAGAATTGAGTTACAAAACTTTGGTAAAACCATTATTTGAGTATGGTAGTGTAGTATGGGACTCACATTTTGGGTGTAAAATACACCAGTTGGAGGGAGTGCAAAAAAGGACTTCTAGATTTGTCTCCGGAAAATACTGCACAACCCAGTCGGTTACTAATATGATAAAGGAACTGGAATGGGATCATTGGAAGACAGGAGGAGGGTGAAGAGAGTGGTCAGAGTAATATGGCATATATTGGTGATGAGGAGAGGAAAGATAGTGGTAGCAGAATTAAGAGTGGAGCATGAAAGGGAAAAGATGACCATGACCACAAACTGGCACTCGATTTCAGGTGTAAGGCAGTGAGAACATTTTCCTTTGTACATAAGGAAGTGAAGGATTGTAAGAAATTTCCAAGGAAAGTGCTGAATAGTTTATTTTAATTTAATTTAATTGGTAATTTCCCTACACTTCCATTTCCCCTCTTTCTTGCACCCACCTACATTTCCCCTGTATGAATGTTAATTTTAAATTCTTTCAGCATTTTTTCTGTTATTTATCATTTCCTTTGGCAAATTATTCCAACCCCTGACCCCATTACCTACAAACAAAATTTTCCCTCACCCTTATGATTGAAATAAAGGATTAATTTTTCCACCAATATCTTTTCACACCTCATCACCAATACACATCATGTACATTCCCACCACTCTCTTAAACTTCCTCCTCTTTTGCCATGACCTCGCTTATCATACCAGCTATTGATTGTGTTCTGCAGTAATTTAATTTAATTTAATTTGATTTCAAATTTCCAGAGATACTTAATTTACTTCCCGTGCCCAGAAAAAATGACCTCCGATTCTCTTCTCCTAAAATTCAGTAACTTAAATCGCCTTGCCATTTGCTTCAATCAGATCTTCAGTTAAGCAGACTGTTCCCATGATGCCGCATCTGAGCAGGTGTTCATGATTCTGTACCTCCCCGCAGTAGCACCTGTCATCGTCCTCTTATCCCCATTTCACCAAATTAGATTTACATTTGGAGACCCCAGATCTCAATCGGTTCAGTGTCCACCATGTGGTATATTTTAATTTGTCGCCTGCTGGTAGTTCTTCCTTGGGGCAATTTTTCTGATGGTCAAGAGTGTCCCTCCTCAATTACATACGACGCATCTTGGATTGGTTCTCCAAAGGCTCTATTTTTTTCAGGAAACTGTTACTATATTTCAGGCAAGGTACAGCAAGTTCTTGGCCATGCATCTGGTGTCTAGTGTCAGAAACTTGTTTTGTTCTTTCTTTCTCTCCTATTACTCTTTGTCTAATATCTGGTGGATCTTTTTTTATGGGTGTAGGCCTGAGGCATCCGGTCACAATCCTCACTGTTTCATTTAGAGCTGTGTCTACCTGCCTTGTGTGCACAGATGCTTCCCAAACTAGTGCCGCATATTCTCCTGCCGAGAAACAAAATGCCTGGGCTGTTGAGCGCAGCACTTCAGGGTGCGTTCCCCAAGTTGTTCCTGTGAGTTTACGAACGATGCTACTCCTTGCGCTTACCTTCCCTTTTAGCTGTTGACATTGCTGTTTAAAGGATAGGGTTCGGTCCAGTGTTATTCCCAGATAACTTGTATTTGTGCAGTGTTGTAGTCTCTCCCCTCTCCATGTTATATTAAGCTGTCTTCTAGCTTGCTGATTGCACATGTGGAAGGCACAGACCTTTGTTTTACCTGGGTTTGGCCTCAGTTGGTTTTCTTCATAATAAGCTCCAAGATTTTCCAGTATCGCTGTTAGTTTTTTTTCTTCGTCTTTAAAAGTTCTGCCCTGTACAGTGATGACCATATCGTCTGCATAAATAAACCCCTTCAGGGTTATTTGGTTGGGCATTCGTGTAGATGTTATAGAGAATAGGAGATAGGTCGCTTTCCTGTCGGAGTCCATTCTTCTGGCTTCTCCACCTACTCTTCTCTCCTTGGAGTGTGTCGCATATAAATGATGTGACGGCAAGCAGATCTTTATAATTAAATAAATATATGAATATAATTTGTAGACTGTAGTTTTTTGTTATGTACTTTTACAGTTTATTCATTAACAATTCTCTGAACACCAATAATGATCGCGCCTGTCCCTATATTCCGAAGTTTTGCAGGTTCGCCTTTCTACTCAAGATCTCTCTCAAATCAAATACAAACTGCTGCCAAATCAATCTTTTTCTTCGTTGTCCTCTCTACTCAACAATTCTCACCTCACTTCTTTTTTTTTCCAGAGAGCATATCCTTTTAAAGCCTCTCTGGGCAAACAATATTAATCTTTGTATTCTTTTCTTTTATATATAAATCATTTTACCTTTTAATTTACTACTATGTCACAACCCCTCCCAAAATATTCCTCATTTTTTTGTTGCTTATAAATGAACAATAAAATGGGGAAAATTTTCTCAATGGCAACGTCGTTATTGGTATTGAGGTTTTAAAATTTTTGTACAAAATATTAACAAGCTTTGCTTACTCTAAATGAACATCAATTTTACATTAAAAAAAACATAACAAATGAACAATAACAAATGAACAATAACAAAAACAAAGTCCTATCACGGTCGCCATGTCGCATATAAATGATGTGACGGCAAGCAGATCTTTATAATTAAATAAATATAATTTGTAGACTGTAGTTTTTTGTTATGTACTTTTACAGTTTATTCATTAACAATTCTCTGAACACCAATAATGATCGCGCCTGTCCCTATATTCCGAAGTTTTGCAGGTTCGCCTTTCTACTCAAGATCTCTCTCAAATCAAATACAAACTGCTGCCAAATCAATCTTTTTCTTCGTTGTCCTCTCTACTCAACAATTCTCACCTCACTTCTTTTTTTTTTCCAGAGAGCATATCCTTTTAAAGCCTCTCTGGGCAAACAATATTAATCTTTGTATTCTTTTCTTTTATATATAAATCATTTTACCTTTTAATTTACTACTATGTCACAAGTGTGACGTAGAATCTCCTATTTTGTAGCATTCCTTTAATGATGTTGGTCAATCTAAAGTCTTTTGTGACATCGTATAGTTTAGCCAGAAGTCTTCGGTGGTTAACCTTATCATAGGCAGCAGAAAGGTCTATAAAGACAGCCCCTGTGATTAATTTCTTCTCAGAACCGTTCTCGATATGTTGTGTGAGGTTGAGTATTTGTCCACAGTATGACTTACCCGGTCGGAGCCAGACTGTTCTTGCATCAGTTTTTCATCTATTTTCAGTCCAATTCACATTGGTATCATTCATTCCAGGATTTATACGTGTGGCAGATGAGGGATATTGGTCTAAATTTTTTTGGTTAATTTGATTCATTGCCTGTTTTTAGCAGTGCCACCACGTGTGCTTTCGTCCAGACTTTTGGAAATTGGGATGTCTCCACACATCTGTTAATCATTTTCATCAGCCATTATATTGTTTTTGGTCCAAAGTGCTGGATTTGTTCTGTTCAGATATCGTCAGGACCTGCAGCCTTATTTATTTTCATTTTCGTACTGCTGCTCTAAATTCTTTGTACGTGAAAGGGTTATCCGTTAAATGTTCTTCTTTGGCCTTATCCCGTGTTATTTTCGTTCCAGCTGTCTTGTGTTTAGTCTTGCCATTTAGGAGTAGATGTTGGGCGATCTGATTTGGCGTGACCGTTAGATTATTCATGGATGAGCTTGTTGGATCGTTATTGAGGTTATATATATAAATAATTTTCTCGGGTGACTAGCCGAGTTATATGAATGTTATGGTTACACGATATTTCGGCGCACTGAATCATCGACGCCATCTTCTGGTGAAGTGAGGTCAGGAACGTGCGAAGTTGCTGAGCTAGACCAGATTACCGCTGCTAACCTCTGATTGGTCGGCTGTAGAACCAGTCGTAGCAGGGGTCAAATCTCGTTGCGGCTTGAATCGATGCTAAGGTGGAGTTACGGCTAGATTTGATGTCCGTTTTTACATGGCATGTAGCGGACGGGCTTAAAGTCATCGCTCCTTCGAAGATGATATCATAAAACAAAGCATTCAGCATAAATTGTTTATCAAACTGATGGGTCAACACGGATCCGTTGCGGGCCTCATATTGAGCCATGCTGCCACATGATTGGTCAGATTTGTAACCAATCGTAGCCGGGGTCCTGCCTTGTATCAACACATCGTTCCATAGAAGGAAAAATCAGAGGGCAAAAACTTTCCTGACCTCACTTCACCAGAAGATGGCGTCGATGATTCAGTGCGCCGAAATATCGTGTAACCATAACATTCATATAACTCGGCTAGTCACCCGAGAAAATTATTTATATTTGCAACGCCGAGAAAAACTACGTAATTATGTTATTGAGGTTCTTTAACAGTTTCCAAGCTTTCCTACTGCTCCGCTTCATGTTGAGGCCATCAAGCATTTTAGTCCATTTCTCCCTTCTTCCCTGTGATATGGTTCTCATAAGTTCCTCCCCTACATCCAGAGTGTCCTGAGCAAAAGTATTATTTTCAAATTTTGTTTGGTAATTCCTTAGGAGGTCCTGTGACCATCCATTGAGTCCTGATATATACTGTATGCGGCAACTTCGGGGTATGTGTTTATGGGATATTTCTTTAGTCAGCTTACAAAATCATCACATTTGTTTGGTTCTGCTTTATATTTGTAATTTTGTTATCCAATTAACTTGTGAAACTGTCCCATCTTGCTTTTTTAAAATTAAAGCAGCGTTTGAAACATGTAGTCTCAATGCCTGCAGTGATAGCACATGTGATAGGTCTATGTTGTGATTTATGGATTGGATCTTCCATCATTTTGGTTACATACTGAAAGATTTGATCCCTGACAAAAATATTATCGGGGTTGTACCCCTTTTTCCATCTGCCACTGCTGAAGGACATGCCCATTTTGGGGTCATGGACCAGCTTCATATCTTCTCTCTCAGCCCAATTTTCCAATTCTTCCCTATTCTTATCTGTTGTCTATAGCCCCAATTTATGCTTCAGCAGTTAAAATCTCCTAAGATGACCTTAAAGTTTTGTGTTTCGGAATTAGTAGGCTTACTGAATTTGAAGATTTCATTTGGTGGCTTATAAAACGACGTCACTGTGCATGACTGTAGTTCAGTGGTTAGGATTTCAATGTTGTTATTATCGGTCATGATATGACCTTGAGGTTTGGTCTCACGAACACTGCTCTACCATATTGTTCATGCGGTCTCTCTAGGACAGGTCTCATGCCGTCTATTTTTGGTCTTCTGTCATTTATCCCTTTATGTGTCTCTTGTAGCAATAAAATATCCCAATTGTGCTGCTTGCACTTGTCTGCTAATAAAATTTCCTTATCTCTAGATAGTCCTTCTATATTTATTGAAGCCATATTTAATTTTGGTCTAGAAGATAGCCGAATTTCGTTTTTTCTGGTGGTTGAAGGATTGGCCGTCAGCTTTGTCCAGGGTATGCCGAATTGTGTTTCTCATGTTTGCAATAACTTCAGCACAATCTACGTGTAGGCTCCTTCAGTGTATCTCACTTCCAGAGATAAATCTAACAAACCTTTTTGCACCACCTCCAGCAAAATTGTATTTGATACTAAAAATTTGGGTCCCATATTACACCTCCAAATTCAAGCAATTTCCATGGCTGTGCTAATATTTAAGTATTTTAAAATTAAAATTGAGAAAAGATAAAAGTAGGTGGCTGGAGTATTTCATTCAAATAATGTAATAATAATTAATAAGAAAAGGAAGAATGGTGTGTAGTGAAATTGTAATAAGAGAATGCACTCCATTGCAGGTGAATTATATTAAATGTTATCATGATCTTTCCGCAGTTTATGATAATCACAAAATAACTAGATTTGATACTTATCAATTTTTTTTCTGGTTAATAGCAAAAAGTATAATTCATTGGGGAATTTCATGAATCCGAAAATCAATGTCTTGAAAAAAATTTCAAAAGTTTCTAATGGGCCTGCAGTAATTTTTCATATGACACCCTTTTTTGTGTTTGGTTTATATATTTGAAAGAAAGAATGAACTATATTTTTGGAGAAATAAGATTTTGACATTATATGTTTGTTAAATGCTTTATGCATGAGAGTAACTTACTAGTTTAACAATATCTTTTGTTTCTTGCCAATCCTTAATTCCATCTAGCAGCACTTTTAATACAGCTTACATATTATTTTAGTGGCTGATTCAAAAGCAACGATGATTGTATATGACTCTGCAGATCTTGATTCGGCATCACAAGAGGCGATACGATCAGCTTGGCTTTATCAAGGACAGGTAATTATTTTTACACACAATGTTGTTTTGTTTCAGATCTGTTTCATGTCACTGAGTGTGGTGGTTAAGTGGTAACACTTCATCCTCACATTCAGTAGGATGCTGCCTCAAATCCGCATCCAGGTTTGGGTTTTCTATGGTTTCCTCAAAACACTGCAGTTGAATACTGGGATGGTTCCTTCAGAAGGACATAGCCAAATTCCTTCCCGTTCCTTGCCCTCCAGTCTTTCCCCACCTCTAACAACCTGGAAGTCGACAAGCCAGAAAGCCCGGAAAAATCTTTTATGTCTAGTAAAATCCTTGAAAATATTAATTTTCTTTACTTACTTTAGTTCATTCCTTTAAATGTTTGATTGTAACGTCCATGTCACATTTTTTCAACTGATAAATTATGTTTTACTTGTTCTAAGCTACTTCCAACAGAATAAGATTTTAGGCAACCTATAGGTCATACAGCAAGAATAAAATACCATATCTCACAAGGATATAAATATTCTAGTTGTTTCAAATAGTGGAATGATGTGTGCCAACCTAGAGCAAGTTCACTTAGACTCAATTTTATACTTGCACAGTGTGTAAGCACCTTAGAATTTTGACAAATTCTAGTTTTGCTTAGGCGGAACTTAGAAATTTCGAGAAGAACAGTTTTCAACTTTAAGTAGTTTCCCTGTAATCTTGCTCACAGTTATAATTCATTATAAAAATCATTTTAAAGTGTATTTATCATATCGGGAAACGTTTGGTTTACGAGATATTCCGCTTTGTTCAAGTTTTGAAACACGTGATCATAAAAGTAGAAAACTAAGATTTGCAATATCTTTAAATCGCGTAAAGCTACAACCGAACTTTTATCACCAGCTGTAGTCAGCACTATCCCCGATATTTTGGTAGTAAAATTAAGTAATTCGGCAAAGTTTAATTAGTAGTTTTAATTAAGAGAAAATAATAAGCTGTTTTATTAAAAGAGATATTAAATTAAAAATTACATCAGCAGATAGCCCTAATTAAGACAATTTCATACATATATGGGTTTCCATAAAAAGTTTTAGCATTTGTCCAGATACTGTCAAAGTTTGAACATTTTTATTAGTCTGGATCGTCAAATAAATTACACACACTTTGAGCTACGCGGAAGCAAAAAGATGTGATACAGTTGCTGACGTCACTGGTTCTAGTCTGTTCCTGCCTGTGGTCTGTTTCGGTCTGCCTTTCGTCGCGCTGGTTGTAACTTGCTATGATGGCTAGTTCAACCATGTTGGATCGTGTCGGGTTATGTAGTAATTTTATTGACTGTTAAGAACTTGTAAATTCACTAAAGGGGTTCGGTCGGTTAAAATTTCTCTCCACAACCTGCAAACTTTTAGAAAAGAGTGTTCGATTTGCCTGCTCAACTGTAAAATGCATATTTAAAATAGTGACTTTGAAAATAAAATTTTGGATTTTCGATAAGTGAACTTGTGTGCTTTAGTAGTTTGCTTACTACCTTTTCTCTATTTGTGGGTTAACAAATATTGTGGCGACCTCAAGCATTTAGGTTGAGTTATCCAGCTACATGGTCAAGTCAAATTAAAATCAATTTATAAATTTTCTACAGAACTTTGAGACAACAGCCAGAGTAAGTTGAGGCACTAACGCTATACTTCTGCCACAGTATCAGCCTTTGGGTCTTACAAGTGTGTAGAAATTTCTCCTTTAACACTTGAACAGGATGGGAAAACACACTTAGTGTCTCAATTGACCATTTAATTATGTAAGCAAAAACTGTTAAGATTTATGAATATTATAGTAGATGTTTAGAATAGTGGAATTATAACCCCATTGATGGATATTCTTATGAGGGAGATCAAGAAAATGTGGGGAAAAGTGGTAAATAAGTCACATTTTGCCACAAAAACTTAAAATAAATTTTTAATTTACTTGTGATGGAGCACACGCTCCGATGGCAATTTTCCTATACACCCATTTTTCTCCCATTCCTGAACTCACCTGCTTTTGTCCTTTACAAATTTCAGTGTTAAATTCTTTCAATATATATATATATATATATTGAACATTAGGATAGGATAAAAAACCACCGCTTACCAAAGAAGGGGATTCCAGTGGCGTTGGTACACAAAAAAAACACGAACACACAAAGAATAGAATTTTCGAGCATGACTCTTCCTCAGTAGAAGTGAGATGGCTGCACGCAAGGGGCCGGCAGCCAACTGCGTGAGCCACAATGTCGGTGGCTCATGGTGGGGGGAAAAACAACATGGCAGGAAGTTAGGGTGGGGGTAGAAGAGCACAGGCTGTAAAACGGTGATGAGTAGTAAGTATAAAGCAAAACTGTACACAAGGACCCGTCGCAGAAGGGCAGTATACCTCAGTTAATCAAGTAATGGACACATGTGGAGGGGGAAAAAAAAATATTCAGAAATTTTAAGTTAAAACTAAAAAAAGCAAAATTCAAAGTCACCATTTATAAAGATAGGCTCTGGTGAGGGAAGATGGAAGTGAGGGGATGGGTGGGAGGAAAATTGGTGCTATCTTAAATTTAGACCTGGAGATTGTCTGGTCCCCAGTTGGTACTGATAGGCCAGTTCCCCACTTCTAATCAGTACCAACTGGGGCCAGACAATCTCCAGGTCTAAATTTAAGATAGCACCAAATTTCCTCCCACCCATCCCCTCACTTCCACCTTCCTTCATAGAATCACCGCTCACCAGAGCCTATCTTTATAAATGGTGACTTCGAATTTTGCTTTTTTTAGTTTTAACTTAAAATTTCTGATTTTTTTTCCCCCTCCACATGTGTCCATTACTTGATTAACTGAGGTATACTACCCTTCCGCGACGGGTCCTTGTGTACAGTTTGCTTAATATTTACTACTCATCACCGTTTTTCAGCCTGTACTCTTCTACCCCCACCCTCACTTCCTGCCATGTTGTTTTTCCCCCACCATGAGCCACCAACATTGTGGCTCACGCAGTTGGCTGCCGGCCCCTTGCGTGCAGCCATCTCACTTCTACTGAGGAAGAGTCATGCTCGAAAATTCTATTCTTTGTGTGTTCGTGTTTTTTTGTGTACAAACGCCGCTGGAATCCCCTTCTTTGGTAAGCGGTGGTTTTTTATTCTATCCTAATGTTCAATATATCTGCTTTTAGCGCCTTTGTTTCAAAACAATATATATATATACATATATATAAGTTATTCATCATTTCGTTTGGTAACTTATTTCAATCGCTGACCCCCACCCTTCTGCCTGAAATCGAGTACGAACTTGTGGTCATGGTCAGCCTTTCCCTTCTATGCATTACTTTTAATTCATAAAATCTTTCCATACCTCATCACCAATATATTCCTTGCACACTCCCATGACTCTCTTCACCCTCCTCCTGTCATCCAATGAATCCCATTCCAGCTCTTTTATCATATCAGTTACTGATTGTGTTCTGTGGCAATTTCCACTTCTCTAGTACATCCCATCATCACTCTCTCCAACAAGTGCTGGATTTTGAATCCTTTTTCTGCTATCTGTCCAATGAGTTGTAAGCACCTTAGAATTTTGGTAAATTCTAGTTTCCTAGCGTCAAGTAAAAGGGAGGAAGAAAATTCATAGTAAACATATAGTTTTCATTGCACACACAAGTTATGGGAGGAACTTTTCATATAGAAGCTGATACCACAACCTAATTTATTAAATAAACCATTTTAAAAGCAGTAAAGACCCACAACATTTAATAAGAGCACTAAATAAACTTTTTATAAGAGTAAAGAAACTTTTAACTAACCTGTAATAGGATAATCCATTATCATTCAACTTGTAAACAACAGATTTTTGGTATGTGACCATTTCACTATTTCTGAACACTTTTAAGGAAGTAATTTTTAAATAACAATAGTTCAAAAGAAAGTTGAATTCACTAAAATTTCGTAGTTTCTGACCGTGTAAATAACATAAATGATTTTTTAAACACTTCGATAAATACACTTCCACTTCCAACATTTTTTATCACATGTTCCTAGTAATTTCACGAAATAAAAAGTAGATTTCCTAAAAGAACCAAAAATCTAGTATCACATATTTAAAGTTCAGAACATTCGATTCAGTAGAACAGATTTTATATAGGTTTTTAAAATTATTTCATCACTAAACATGCGTGGTTCACTTAAGATTTATTTGCAACCAAACCAAGTCACTTCCAGAGGTAAAATAATTTTTCCTTTTCGATACAAACTATATGTTAATAATTATTAACGAAAAACCATATGACTTCTAAACACTTACTTTACCAAATCTTGTCTAAGCTGTAACTTCGCTATCTCACCACTGATCTCAGTGTAATTTAACTCAGGAACTTTTGTAGAACATTTTGACAATAATTTTGTTCAGGTAATTAGAAATCCAGCAGTATTTCTAAAAACTTGAACAAATTCAAACGTTTGGGTAAATACCCACTGGCTTCAGAAGACTTGGTATCACTACGCGAATTAAATAAAAATTAAAATGAATCACTCGAAATTTCTCACTAAACATACTTTATGCATCTTGAAGATAAGAATATACACTGTCAAAGTTTGAACACTTTTTATTATCTAAATCATTTATTCCTTTTGGCTAAGCGGCAGTATACATGTGGTTTACAGTTGGCGTCTATATAAGTGGGAGCCCTGAGGTGGGGGATGTCTGTCTTTCTTTTGATCTCATCTGGTCTTTACTCCGGGAACAATATGTAAGGTAACTCCGTGTCAGTTGATTTGTGGTGGGCCGGTTTTGCCGCGCTAGCCTGGAAATGTGTGTTGGCCATGTTGGGTACTCTTGTACCAGACCGTGATTTCAATGACTACTAAGAACTTTTAAATTTCAAAAAGGGGTTTTTATTCGGTTGGTATCCTTTCTCTCCACAACCTGCAATATTATGGAAATGTTTGTTCGATCGCCTACTCAACTGTAGAATGCAAATTTAGGGAATGTGACTTTTTTAAAATAAATTTCAAATTTTTCTATCAAAGTAAACATTTGTGATTTCATAGTAAACCGAAACCTTTTCTAAGTTTGTGGTTTAAACAAATTTAGTGGCAACCTGTACACATCTCAGTTGAGAATCCAAACAGGCTACATGGTCATTCAAAATTATTAACATCGGAGAACTTTCATTTCAAGTGAACTGCTAGTTAAGGTACTAAGCCTATACTCCAACCCCTAGTATAGGTTATGTCCTTACAGAGTCCTGCCCAGTTGAGTTTATTATGAAACGTTGTGTGAAGATATTTACACTTCAAACCTTCAACCAGCAATTCTGACCCAACAATATCAACAATAATTTTACAATGAGATTTTTTTCCTGACACTACTACTCCTTCATAAATCCGTAAATGTGAATTGGCCTTACAACACATCCTAGACCTTAGATGAGTGTGACTCTTTTCTATATCAAGTCATGTTGGTAAATCTGCAGCGTACATAATTAGAGTAATTCTAGTTCATGACATGTGAGGATATTAGCCGAAGAGTTAGGACAAACAGCGAAGAGTTATGTTTAGTGGAATAAACAGATTATAATGAATTCCAGCAGCAGAGGTGCTCAGAACCATTTACATAAGTTGTCCACATTGCTAAGTCTCATCTCATAATGATGTAGCCTCTGAGCAGCCAGCCTCACATGAAACCCCTCATGTCCTAAAAACCATCCACTACCCAACTCCTCAACATACCTCAACCTTCCCCTTAAAAACCCACACCTTGCTCTCTTCAGTCAAACCTAAACAGACAGTTATGAACCAATTTTTCTCCCTTGTCTGAATCCCAACTCTCTGTACTATATGAAGGTCTAACCTTTTCACAAGGCTACATTTGACCATGCCACCTTAGTCCATGACATTATTCCATTCTGCCAAATACTCCACAGGCAGTACCTCCTTGCCACTCATGTCAGTGAACCGGTGCATCAGGGCTACCTGGAACCCAGTCTCCAGACATTCAAACCACTATTCACACTTGACCTACCACCACTTCCTCAGAGCCATTCTCTCAAAGATTTTCAGAATCATCCACTATTATTTTTTGTGGAGCTTCCTGAAATTGTTGGCTAACACAAGCTTTCTTACCTCACCTTAAACCCATGCCTGGAAACAACTTTCTATCAAACCAGAACTCATTATCCTTCCTGCAGACAAGGGCTCAACCACAGCACTTTTGAATTGCAGTGGCCGAATAGTTGCATCTCATCTTCAGTTATCAGATATTGACACTTAATGCCACTTCACTGAGGGTCTTGCAACTTCTTTCAACAAGGAATTCAGGAATTTATACAGTTAGACAGGCCCCTCTGAGATCTTACCCCACACTCAGTTTCACTTTTTGCTCTTTAGAATCCAAGAACCCCTGTACCTTTTACCTCCTTCCGAAAACCCAGAAGCCTGGCAATCTGGGACACTCTATTGTTGTGGCTTTATGTTCTCTGACTGAACACACCTCTCCATTGGTGGACCAATTTTTACAATCTTTAGTCTGTCAGCTCCACTCCCATAGCAAGTTAACATTACATTTCCTCTTCCATCTTCCCACAATGCCCTCGCCTCTTCCTTCCATTATGGTTACCATGTTGCAAACTTGTACACTGCAAGTGCTAAGGGTCATGGAATATTTTCTAGCTAAGGCCCGTTAGTAGCTTTCCCAGTACATCTTTCCTCACTGCCCTCGCCAACCTGATAGTGAATAATAACTTTAAAGGCAATATCTACAACCAAACCTGTGGCACCACCACAAAATCAAACACACTTCACAATATTTTAGTTCATAACCTTAATCATGCAAGAGGCAAGGCATGGAGAAAATGTGTACACATTGGGATCTACCATATGAATGAACCAATGATGAAACACGAAGGAACAGTGGGGATTGAACTGGTGAAGGGGGAAGTTGACCAACGTTAATTGTGGGGTAGAATAATGTCTGTGACAATTAGTCAAGGTAAAATAAAATAAAATATTTCAAACAGTTGTAAGAGTAAATAAGTAAAATAAGAAATATATACACATTGACTGTAATTTTCTAAAATTGCAAGTGACAGGTTTACAGATGGGATCTTAGCGTAGGTTGAGGCTTGGGGTATACCTGGTGCCTCGGATGTGTTGAAAGACCACTTGCCATCTATGGAGTTCTGAAGAGGTAGTGTTGTCTGGGAAAAATCTGATAGCTCTAACTGTAAATCAGGCATTAAGGTTGCTAGAATCATGAGAGCTGGCATGGATTGGCCACAGGGTTGTCAGTATAAACTGTTTGCCTATGGCCATTCGTTCTGTACACTGATCAGCCAAAACATTATGACTACCTACTTACTATTGGTCCACCTTTCAAATGCAGTACAGCAGCAATTCGGCATCGCATGGATTCTACAAGTCCTTGGTATACTTTCAGAGGTATCTGACACCAGATTTCTAAGCATGGGTCATGAAATTCCCCTAAATTATGGGCCAGTGGTTTGTGAGCATGGCATCTGGGAATGAGCATCTTGGAAACAGAGAGGTTGGTTGGCTGTTTGCTTGCTACTGTAGTGTGCATCTGTGAAAAGTGTTTGAAGGACAGTGAAACCACGGGTAGGTGACAATGTGGTGGACACCCACATCATATAAAAGAACCTGAAGATCAAATGATTGCCCACTCTGGAAAGCAGAATAGGGGGTGATCTGTGGCAGAATCGTGATTCTTGTTCTCAGAAACACTTCTGGAAGCACCAGAATTGTGCTCTTCCATCAGATCTGCCACAGATCACCCTCTATCTTGCTTTACAGAGTAGGCAAGCCTCCAACCTCCATGATTAGTGATGTGGCATGGTGTCCACCACATTGTAGCCTACTCGTGGTTTCACCGTCCTTCAAACACTTTCTATAGATGCTCACTACAGTAGCACACGAACAGCTGACTAGCCTTGCCGTTTCCAATTTGCTCGTTCCCAGGTGCCATGCCCACAAACCACTGGCCCATAATTTAAGGGAATTTCATGATCTGTGTGTAGAAATCTGGTGTCATATACCTCTGGAAGCCTACCAAGAACTTGTAGAATTGCTGCTGTATTGCGTTTGAGAGGTGGATCGATATGCTAGTAAGTAGGTGGCCACTATGTTTTGGCTGATCAGTTTTTGAGTGGTTAGACCGATGTAGGAAGCCGTGCAGTGAAGGCAGGTAAGCTGGTTTGTTTATTTAAATGTATATTTTTAATATTTTATGTTATTTTACTGTCTGCTCTTTTTTGCCTGTGTTTGATTTTGATATATTGCGTTGCTTGGGTGTTAGCTTCAAATCCTCTCCCTGTCCTGTGTTTGAACATAGTCCCTTCATGAACCATGTTTCCCGCTCAATGGTCATTTATTCAATCAGGCTCTTACAACACCCACACTCCTCAATGTTAAGACCTGAAATTGCAATATTTCGTGTCCATGTCAATTATATATGTTCATGCTGCCCAGTCATCATCTAAGGTAAGCAGCGGTTCATTTCTTTACCTTGATTAGTTGTTCTTTTTTTGCTACTTAGCACCTATTATTTCATTGTTACGTTTCTCTCTCTCTCTCTCTCTCTCTCTGTGTGTGTGTGTGTGCGTGTGTGCAAGTTAAATGTTTCTTTTTTGGAATTTTCTTTAGTTAGTTTCATAACAGCTTTCCAAATAATTTTTCAATCAAACTTCTTTAAGTTGTTTGGATTAGAATATAATTAATTCTTGAAATATATAACAAATCTGGAGTAATTATTGATTATGAAATTTATTGTAAGAAATAGACAATTCTTTAGTTTTTTGGTTCCTCTTATTTTTTAAGTTGCCTAGTTGCATTTTTTTTCCTTTTTTTTAGGTTCCTTGGGCTGTAAGAACATTGCTGATACAGGAATCTGTTTTTAAAGAATTTATCACAAAGCTGGAATCAGGAATGTCTGCATTAAAAACTGGATTAGCTCTCAGTAAAGTGGCTGATGTAGGACCTGCACTTGAGAAGGATATTTGTGATCAAGTTGCAAGAATGATTTTGCGTGCAGATTCCAGGGGAGTACAAGTAAGTGTGGAGCAATAACTGGAACATTAGGAACTGATACTACAAACTGAACAATAGTTTTCTTAACAATGCTGTTACTGATCCTTGAAATTCTGGATACTAGCACGGGGACAGAGTTGATGTCTAAGTTGGTCCAATAGATGTTCTATCAGGGACAGATCTCGTGATCTTGCTGTCCACGTGAGTACCTCAGTACCATGTAGACAGTTCGTAGACACATGTGCCATGTGTGGATGAGCATTTTCCTGCTGAAAAATGGCATCATGATACTGTTGCATGAGAGGCAACACAAGAGGATACAGGATGTGCCATTGTGCCATCAGAGTTGCCTCAATCACTACCAGCTATGACCTGAAGTTATACCCAAAGTGTACCCCAATGCACAAGGATTAACACCACTGTGCCTCTCCAAAACATTGGAACAAAATGACCTCTCCCCAGTTCACTGCCATACTGGCTATCCATGGTTATCAGATGTTGTGCAGAAATGTGATTCACTGGACCTCTGATGAATGGTGTCACATTGTTCTGTACTTTAATTTAATTTAATTGCAATGGAGCACAGGCTACAGTGGCAATTTCCCTACACACCCATCTTCCCCCTATCCTGCACCTACCTACATTTGCCCTCTACAAATTTTATCTTTAAATTCTTTCAAAGTTTTCGGTAAATTATTCATCATTTCTCTTGGTAACTCATTCCAATCCCTGACACCCTTACCTAAAAAAGAGAATCTTCCCACACCCTTGTGCCTGAAATCGATGACCATCAGCGGCAAATATGGCGGCAAACTAGGGAAAGGTCCTATTCTTCCAGTGTTTTGGAGAGGTACAGCAATGTTACTCTTGGTGTTGTGGTGTGGGAAGCCATTGGGTATAACTTGAGGCAGTATAGGGATAGCTTAAAAGGTTTTTGGGAAAGACAGGTAGAATAGAATTTTAAGATAATTTGGCTGAATAAGTAAAAGTTTTAGAGTTATGTTAACATGATGAGACATGGAGGAGTGTGAACTTTGAATAATTATTATGGGGAAATAAAGGCATATTACAGGACAATGAAAAAGTTTTAGAGTAATCAGTGCTATCTGATGTAACATTTTTGGAAAGATTAGATGATTTTAGATTTTTTATGTGTACGAAAAATTAGAGTATCAGCTGTCTCATGGGAATGCCATGCTATCAAATTGACTAAAAAACAATGGAACAGTTACACTTTTCAGTGAAACTATAAATATTAGTGGTGAGTGATGAAGGCAAGCCAGACAGTCAGTCAGTTCAGGCCAGATCAGTTCTGTTTGCAGAATTTGTTAAGTGTGCGTGTGCCTGTTGGCCATGTGGATTAATATCTGTAGCTGCTAGCAGTATAATTTTCAAGGTGGGTTAGCTAAGAATTATGAGTGTGTTTGAGACTCAGATTTGAACAGTGAGATGAATAATAACTTTCAGTGATAGAATGTGAAAATGGAATTTGTGTAACTGGATTATTGTACATTGTTAGGCCGAGAGACTGTGTGCTTGAAATGATGAGGATAAATTCAGCATTTGATGAGTGAGAGATGTTGTGTAACTGTAAAGAATGGGTGAAGGGGAACCTGCAAACTGTTTTGGGTTTAAGAAGTTTGTTAATGGTCATTTATAATGATTTAGATGTTGATGCTCAGAATCTTTTCTGTTATTAGCTGAATAAACTTAAAGATAACTGTATTCTTGGATCTTTACATTTTGAATCTCCCTTCTGGAGACAATAAATTTCAGTAAACTTCAGTAACTTTGAGTGCTGATCACAACAGTCAACGTTGCTGTACACACATTATGAATATTTTAGTACAACCAAAGGACTACAACAAGGAGGTGCCCCATCGCCTCTTCTATTCATAACGGTAATGGATATAGTCTTAAAAGAACTAAAGGGACCAAGCAATAGAGATCTACAAATGCTTGTTTTTGTGGATGATGTAACAACGTAGGCAATCTCCTAGTTATATCTGTATTTGTTGTTACTATGGAAATCTTTCAAGGGAACTCTAAATATTTCAAAGATATAGGAATAACATTAAAATATGTATTCTATGATATTTCTGTTATCCTACAGCCCCCCCCCCCCTCCAGTTCAGTATACCATTTTGATATCAAAACAAGCATAAATGGTTATGGTAAACTTGAGATAGGACACCTGTAAATGTTTTCTTTCAAGTAAGGAGAGCTTGAATTTTACATTTATGATTACTTAACAACATTGAACAATATCTAAGAGTTTATCTTCACACTTTTTATATCAAGAACCATTGCCTTGGGGAATTTTTCCTAGTTGAGTTTCCATAAGCAGCAACTGATTAACACTGCACATTGTCTGCAACACATATTGGTACACCAAGTTACTGCCCTTATCACTTAATAATAATGAAAAAAAAAAACTACAATAAGTATTTATATTGCACAACAGTATTGTCCATCCCAACAGTATGTTTAATGTAAAAACAATCCAATGCCAACTATAACTTAACAAAAATAGTAAATGACAATATGGTAGAGTATATATGTTCACCTGTGCCCTGCACTGGTGTTAAGTCTTTTCATTCACCTCAAACTAATTCATTAGTTTTCTGAGTTATAGGTTCAATACAACGTAGTGGCCCTTCTTCTACAAATGCTTATAATAAGAAACAAATTTTCCCCATTATTTGAACTCAGCCATTAGCTATGTGTTTAAAAGGCTTTAGAGCAATGACATTGCAATCGTAGGCTTCCGCGACCAGAGTCACTTGATTCTTGGCTGTCTGGGTGGCGCCGCGTCATGTTTCTTAAAACATGTTTTAAGAAACATGACGCGGCGCCACTCGGATAGCCAAGAATCAATGACATTGTACCTTCCTTTAATCTTACCCCCTCCTGGGTATGCAATTATGTAGGAGTTACTGTTGTCTCTACCAATTACCTCATATGGCCCTTCATATAAGAATTTAAATTTCTTAATCTCATTCTCTAATGCTGATGATTTACAATGTGTCTGAACAAGTTCCGAATTCCCCATTTTGTAGGCTGTTGGTTTTATACGTGCATTATGGTCTTCCTTTCGTCTTTGAGTGTTTTTCTTCAACTCCTCCAAGGCTATGCTAATTTTGTCTGTATAGTCACAGTTAGTATGTGGGGATTCGACATACTCATATACAATGCCAGGTGGTTTTTTCTTAAACATAAGTTCAAAAGGTGTTAGAGAAGTCGAATTGTGAGGGATTGTGTGGATGACATCTTCTACCGCATTTAGTTCATAGGCCCATTTCTGATGGGTATTATAGCAATATGTTCTAAACCACCTCCCTAATTCTCTCATCACCCTTTCAACGGCATTACCTTGGGGATGGTAAAATGAAGTTTTAATTAATTCGATATCCAAATTCCTAAAACATTTGGTCCATACTTTGCTTAGGAACTGCGGTCCATTGTCAGTTAATAATCAACTTAATGCAAATTGCTTTGGCCATACCTTTCCTTAGAGGATATAGTCTTATATATTTCGAAAAAATGTCCAGTATAACACAGATTTGGGTTACATCCCGCCTAGACATTGGTAGTGGACCAAAAATGTCTAAAGCAATTAACTCGTTTGGTTTACTAGGCACTGCACATTGCATTTCTCAAGCGCGATTGACATTATCAGCCTTAACCATTTGGCATAATTCACAATTGGTAATGACTTTCTAAATGCTCCAAGCCATGTTCGGAAAGTACAGTGTTTCTTTCATAATTTTATAACATTTATTAGTGCCATAGATGTCCTTCCCTTGTAGTTTGGCCATAACTTCTTTTATTGAACTGTCCTTTTCCTGCTCTTCCTTCATGAATTGCAAGCAGTGTTTCACCTCCTTTTTCCCTGATATCCCTTTGATATAATATATGTGTGTATCTTTCATTCCTAACTGTGTTTTCATCCAGTCCAAGGGGTATTCTCGACAAGATGTCAGCCATCTTGTTTTCTTTACCTGATATATATTTGATTTCAAAATCAAATTCTTGTAATAACAAAACCCATCTGGTCAATCTGCCATGGACTAGCTTACAAGGTTAGTGCTTTGTGGTCCGTGTAAATTATGATTTTTCTTCCAAGTAGCAAATATCTAAATTTCTGAAATGTCCAGACTATTGCTAAGGCTTCTTTCTGTTTGACACAGTAATTGCATTCTGACTTGTTTAATACCCGACTTGCAAAGGCTAGGTGTCTTCGCTCTAAGTTTCCGCCATATTCAACTTGAAAAATTTCAGATCCAAGCCCATAATCAGAGCTATCTGTTGCAACACCGATAGGTAGGTTCCAATTAGGAGCATGTAAGTTTACCTTCCGAAGCAAGGTGCCTTTTACTTCTTGAAAGTCGTGTTCTCATTGTTCAGTCCAATGCCAGTGAGCATTTTTCTTTTTTAATCTTTCAAAGTGTGGACTATTCAGTATTTGCCCTTTAATGTACTTTCTATAATGGTTGCAGAGGCCTAGAAAACGTAATAATTGTTCTTTGTTCTTCAGCCTTGGGAAATCCCTTATTGCCCGAAGATTCTCAGCATTTGGAGTGATTCCAGCAGGGGTAACTGTGTGACCCAGGAATTCAATTTTAGCCTTATTGTCATACCACCCTTTCTTAGAGCAGTTAATACCTCTCTCAAAGTTCACCTATGTTCTCGAATAGTCTCACTCACAATTAATATATCATCTACATATACATATATTTTGTTTAGTAAGTCTTTTCCTAAGACTAAGTCCAATGCCAGGATGAAGTTTTCTACTGCATTGTTGAGACCAAAAGGTAACACTCGGAAATGATAGCTACGCCCTTGGTACAAGAAAGCTGTGTACTTCCGAGATGTTTCCGGTATTGGTATCTGCCAATAAGACGCAGTTAGATCTAATGACGTCAGAAATCTCTTACCCCCAATATTTTTGCAATATTTCATCCACCAGTGGGGGGTGGTCTCTCTCTGTCACCAGAAATTTATTTAACATTCTTGCATCCAAAACTAGTCAAACATATTGGTCAGCTTTACTAACAACTACCAGTGGGTTATTAAATGGACTATTTCACCTCTCTATAACTCTCCATGTAATCATTCTCTTGATTTCTTCCTCCACTTGTTTTCTCTTGGCAACTGGTATAACATATGGTTTAACGTAAAAAACGTGTCTGGCAATTAACTGTAAAATTACATCATAACCTTTCACAAGGCCTGGTGTATCAGAAAACACATCACTGAATTCATGTAGTATGTCTTTCAATATGTTTCGATGTTCGTCATTAGTACAATACTTCCCTATTGTAAAACTCTTCTCCTCTGCTTTCACCTCCATATCTGGTTGTATGGCTCGTACTACAAACTTGACTAACTTCTCATTAAAATTAGGTTCCTTGTTAGACCTGCAGCATTTCCCTAGGTTAGGATGCGGACGGTTGTTTCCTGTTTTTTGTTCCAAAAATTTTCTATAGGTATCTTCAATCTTCTACCCTGCATTGCTGATTCAAGATATCCATGTTCAAAATCTATGATGGCCTTAAAACGCCTTAACCAGTCTACGCCGAGAATGCAGTCAGTCGTAAGGCCAGGTACTACAAAAACACCAAAGTCAAAACCAACTCCTCCCACTTTTACTTGTAATAATATTTGTTTCCTTATCCATTTACTCCTTCCTCAAATTGCAGTTACTAATGACATGCCACTAACTGGTAACGTTTCAATTTTGATCTACGTTTCAAAGATATTCTCTGATATACAGGAAATTTCCACACCCGAATCCAGTAATACTTCCACCTCTTTTACATACACCAATGCTACGATAACTGGTGCTTTGACAATTAGCTATTCACCCTGAAATTCTTCTTCAATTAAGTCTTCACAAGGATTATTAAAAAAAATACTTTGAACTGGTATTATACTATTCTCATGGTTGGGTCCATTTACTATGTTTGCCTCCGCCCGGACCATAACTTCGGCAACTTTCAATTTTTTGTAACATTATTATCCTCTTGTCTATTAGTACAAGCTTCACTTGAACCTTCCTCACTATCAGCTATTTTCTGTGGTCCATAATTCCTTACTGCCTTTCCCCTTCTACTCAACCCACATACATTACCTCTAAACTTTTGTTCTATTCCTTTCCTTATCATAGTTGCAAGGAAAGGGAAAATGACTCATCACTCACCAAAGTTGAAGGCAGCAACGAGAGAAGAACATATATTACGAACACACAAATAAACTCAATATTTCGGTTATTAAACCTTATTCATGATGGAGAAAATAAGTCATGAGGCTCGGGAGGTGTGCACACGCCGAGGGTTGCTACATGACTAGGTGGATTATCAATATGGCGGTGGGACTGAGATATTGTATATAAATATGTAAATTGCAGATGGTGGTACAAATAATACTGAGCAAAAAAAAACCCGAGGGGGGGGGGGGGGAGAATAAAGTAAATAAATATGGACGGATAAATTTTGAAAAATAAAATAAGGTAATTAGTTAAATGACAATAATGCTACTACTAATCCTACTAATAATGAGTCAGGCGTCAAGGAAAGGAATTTCTCAACCACAGATAAAATTCCTTCCTTGACGAATGACTCATTATTAGTAGGATTAGTAGTAGCATTATTGTCATTTAACTAATTACCTTATTTTATTTTTAAAAATTTATCAGTCCATATTTATTTACTTTATTCCACCCCCCCCCCCTTTTTTGGTCTAGTATTATTTGTACCACCATCTGCGATTTACATATTACTGGAATGAAAATGACCCCAATAAATACTGTAGCACTGAAAATTAGACAAAAGAACTGCCATATAGAATTACAAGAATATCAGGTTGAAGTTGTTGACCAATTCAGTTACACAGGCAGCATAATGGTTAGTAATGACAGGGGTGACTCAGAAATAATGACTAGAGCAACCAGTAGGTCCAACTTTTACAGTATTGTGCAGAGATTAATATGGGACATGATAGTCCCCAAAAGATCAAAATCACAAATGATACCTCATTCCTACTCTCACAGTTGCTCTGGAAACATACACATTAACATCAAGATACAAGCCTTTGAAATGATGTTTCTAAGAACTGCCCTCCAGAAAATGAGACTTTGATCAACTAGTCTTAAATCATTTGGGCATGTTAAAAGAATATGTGCTGAAAGCGGAAAGGCAAAATACCAGTTGAAAGACCAAGAAGAAGATTGATAGACCAACTGAAGGAGGATATAGAGAGCAGAGGATGGAATTCAGAATTTGTTATGGACAGTGAAACTTTCTTGGACAGGAGACAGTGGAAGATGATCGATCACCTATAAACAACAAACCCGAAATGCTGGAATTTTCGTAAACCACACCCTTAAAAACTGGAGATGTTCACAGTGATGACAATGATGATGAAGTGGAATGGAAAAGAGAACCATGGCACTAACTTCACAATTGATTTCAGGGAAAATGAAGAAAGAAAGTATTTATGTGTTTTGCGAAAGGGTTAGGGAGGTTCTGAATATTACGCTTCAAACAGTGAAATTTCCTTAAAATAAAACTAGATATGTAGGAAAGTTGGAACTGGAGGCCTAAGATCCTTCACAAACTGAAATTAATTTCTAAACATTAAACTTCTCACCTAAGACCAATCTAAAAAGCAGTATCTCTAACTTAATTATCTCTAGGAGACAAATATTTAACCAGGTCCTTCATAAAGAGTTTTACTGGATAAGTTCTTTACAAAAATTATATTGCCTTCTTCCAAACATATTTCCAAATTATCCTCATTCCCTTTCCCCTATTCCACCCTTCAATCTCTTAATTTCCTCCCCATCCTTCCTTCCCCTTCACACCTCAGGCGTATCATTATTTTCAAGCCATTGATTTCATAAACCCATTCCGTGGTTGTTTCACCTGTAACAGACATTACATCATAACTGGAAACATACATCTGGCAACAACAATCTACTCCAAACCTACATTTCATCTAATTTGAAATCTCACATGTATTATTCCACACCTAAAATGCCTTTATTTTGCTAGCTCCTTTATTAGCCTCTCCATCGACCAGAACCCGTGCCATCCATTTGCTTCCCATACACTACCCAACTCCAATAACCTCAATAATTTCTTCATGGTCATAGCCATCATATTTCATCTTGAGCACTCTACTGCTTCTGCAGTGTGCAGATGAAAACAGAGCTTTGACACCATTTTACCAACACCATCACTGAAAACCCCATTAGTTATTTTTCTGTTTTTATTTTCCCTCCTATCTGTCTCCTCGTCTCCCCGTGCATGCTTTACTTTTGTTCTTTCTTTATCTTAGTACTTTCATACTCCATTCTCATCCCAGTCTTACTACCATGTCCACCGCTACTCACTGGAATTGACCCATTAATGCAGTAACTATACGACTGGTCCAACTTACGGCTTGTCATTATGTATTGATATTATGTAATTGTGTTTTTTCCCCCATTTTTTCAGAATTGGTGACTTATGTTATGCATGGGTAGATGGAGGGCTGGGTTTAACAATCCTATTCAAAATCAAATTTTCTCACAGCAATGTTTCCTGTGCTGTTATATTTATTGTAATTGATATATGTGCAAAAACTGGTTGATCAAAGAAAAAGATAAATTTCCTATAACTCTAGAATAGCAAAGTATTATGTTACTGAACATATTGTGTTTCTATTTCTATTTGTCAATCTTGTTTTGTGGATCCCTGCCGAGGAAGGACCTCTGGGATGTGAAACATGTGTAGACTTGGGATAAATTTATCTCATTAACACTTTGATACTATGCATTTTGAATAGCAACATTTGATATTTCAGAAAATTCAAGCAAATATTGCTGCCTCTCTGCCATGTGGGAACTTCTTTCCTCCGACATTTTTAGTTGGTGCTGGTGTTGAACACAACTCTGTTCTGAGTGATTCTGGTTTGGCTCCTGTTGTAACTGTGCTTCCTTTCCGTACTGCTAAGGAAAGTATAGCTTTGGCTACAAATAGCAACAGTGGGCTTGCAGCATCTGTTTGGACAGAGAATATTACTCTTGCCTTTGATGTGGCTAAGAGACTAGAGGTGAGTTCCTTTTAGATTAACCTACCAATTTTAGTGGGTTCTGAAAAATACTGTATTGTAAAAAGGGTAAAATAATTTTGAAAATGAATTATACTGCTATATTAAAGGAGTATTTTTACCTGATATTTCAGTTATTTATGTGCTGGATGCCCTACAAAAGTGGAAATGCCAAATGGTGACAATTATTTCAGCTATAGTAGCAACTAGTAGCAGGCGCATAATTGAATTAATATTTTATTTCTCTGCTCTTGTATCCTCATTGTATCTGCTGCTTTATTATTTTTTAATATTCCACTGCCTTATTTCCAATACTGTTTGTATATTCCACACTAAATGTTCTTTTCACTCCTTTCTTATTGCTTCTTTTTTTTGTTGAAGTGTAGCATTGTTGTTCATTTCTTGTTAATTTACTCCTGATATCCATTCTACCCTATTGTAATCTTTCAGTGATTTAAGAAACATCATTTACATTATTTGTTGCACCACCTACCATTACTTTATAAAATTTAGTTTTTATTGTTTCTTCTCCCTTCAAATATTTTCTTAATTTGTCACTTTGCCACACATGGGTTTATTATATCTCATAAATTATGACGCAAATACTACCGAATTATGTTTAGTTCCATGTCTGCAACTGAAGACGTCTCCTTGTGAGCTTACTGAAAGTTTTGGAGCAAAGCATGCTCTGCCACCCACAATTTTGTGATTTGTGGAGTATAGATGTAAATGTAGATGTAAAAAAAAACATTCACCACATTCTATGAAACAAAAAGAATATGTACTTACATATATTTTTGTTCCATGAAGAGAACTGTAGACCCACCTGTGTGGCTCAGTGTACTGAGGCATTGAACACTTGATGGAGGAGGTGCAATGGGAATGGGCAAATGCTGGCACAGTCCTTAATCTCCTGCTCAGAATAAACAAAAAAAATACACTTATCATACAGAACACACAAGTTACACGTTTTGCAAACAGATGGAAACACAAGGCTTTCCTTCAATAGTTTATGTTTGCAGGCCCTATAAGCCCTAATTAGACCTGTAGGAAATAAATTTATTTCTCTTTCTCAGATTCACACACATAGGTGGCCAGTGTCCACCTGGTCCCTGGAGAAAAGAGAGAGAGACAAAAGAAGTTAACAGTTGTAAAAATTAATTCAACTGAGTTTGAATCAAACCCGTGGCCTTCTGAGCCAAATATGACAACCTGTGTTACGATTTTGCCACTATTAATTTCATGTCTTTTCTATTGTTATATAGCCAGCATCTTACATATTTTTCCAGCTTTGACTTCTCATAAATTATGTATGATTCCTATATTGCAAATGGAATTATGGAGAGCATCTCTGCAACTGGAGACATCTCTTTGTGAATTTAATGAAAGTAATTGGATATTTCTTTAAAAGATTTTAAGGTTAAGAAAAGATTTATAAGGCCTACTACAGAACTATATGAAGTTAATCCCTTTTCATTGTTGTAAATAGAACACTGAATATGATAGAAAGTTGTTGCTGTGATCTCTGAAAATTAAAGGTGACAGTACTGGCTACAAAGTAGGAGAGTGTTTGGTGTTAGCAGTGTACAAATTAAACACGGCAATTCTCAAAGGAATTATTGGTTTTTGTATGATGAAAACAATCCTGTGTTACTGTGTAGACAGTATGCTAACTCCATACCAAATTTCATTTATATCCATTGATCCACTGATCCTTCAAGTTCACCACTTTGAACAGATCACCATCCAGCAAAGCCCTCAGAACCAGCCCTTTTGTGAAATTTTATTTTAAGAGTTATGTATTGCAAGATCAGAGTTGATTAATTGTGGATTTTTATATTTTTTGTGTGATTAATTGTGACTTTGTGTATATTCGTAATTCAAACGAACAATGTTTTATCGAGAGAAGCTGTGTAAATGATATGAAATATGATCAAGGACAGTATTATGTATGAAACATTAGTTAAAAGTTTATAATTGTAAGTGTTGATGTGAGCGACAATGTTTGGAGGACAATTCTCAACTGTTTGGATTGGTTTATGTTGAAAATTTTGTGTTTAAAGGCATGTAAACAGTATTACCTTTAATTTTGAGTTATTTTCTAATTATTGTTAATAGTGATTTTGTTTAATTTATGTTTTTTTGTATAAGTTTGATTGTTGAAGTATTGTTAGAGTTTGCGAAACTTATTTTGGCACCCTTTTTTGCCTTCTGGATATTCCTGTAGTGCTTATTTAAATGCATGGAGATAACAAGCAGAGTTTTTAGTTGTAAGTCCATTGTTTTAGGAAGTTTTACAGTCATTTGTGAGTTTAATTCGTGGAATATTATTACTTTAGTATCTTTAGATGAGCTGATTGCCTTATCTGAGTGTAATGTTAATATGGATAAGAAAAGAAAGGGAAATTAACCCACCACATACCAAAGTGGACGGATGCGATGAGAGAACACTAATGCTGACAAACAAACAACACAATATTTCGGCATATGCCTTGCTCACAAACAGAAAAAACGGGCCATTAGGCTCGGAACGTGTGTGCACACCGAACGTTACCTAATGACTGAGTCATTAGGTAACGTTCGGTGTGCACACACGTTCCGAGCCTAATGGCCCGTTTTTTCTGTTTGTGAGCAAGGCATATGCCGAAATATTGTGTTGTTTGTTTGTCAGCATTAGTGTTCTCTCATCGCATCCGTCCACTTTGGTATGTGGTGGGTTAATTTCCCTTTCTTTTCTTATTTATATCGCCTAGAAGCCGCTTCCATTTTCCTTAGTTGCATTAATGTTAATATGGAGCTCACAGAGAAATAAATATGAAGTGAAAAGTGATTTGTTGGTGGTATCATTTCATGGAACTATTGTATCTGTTCAAAAGCAGTAGTTATTTAACCTTTGGGGAAAGGTAAACCCCTCTGGCAACCAATGACAGTTAACTATAAATTAGAAAATGAAGGAATTAATGGAAATCATCATTAATTAATGACAGGATGAATTAGTTAATTATCAAAGTGTGTATCAAATTGTTAAAAAAGTAAGTTTTACCAATATGTTTTCAGTTGCAAAATGAAGGATCAAAATAATAGTCACTGTTTGTTAAGATTCACTTTAAATCTCAGTTCTCAGCCAACAACCATTTATAATCCTTGGGTTACTGAAAGTTGATAACTCAAATCAGATTTTTAAGATGTGAATCTGACTGAGCGAAAATCAATTAAAGCAGTTGATGGTACTCTCTCCTTTTTGGATTAACAGGATGAATTAAAATGCAGCTGGTAACAGTTAAAATTCTAACAATGGAAGCACTCAAAAACTGATTTCACCATTAAACAAGACCTGTTGTTAAAAAAAAAAACCTATGTATTTCTTCACAAAAATGTAATTTAGCCAAAAAAGAGCCTTCGCCATAAAGTTTTAATACCAAAAATGCACTGCTCACATTACTTGGTAAAAGCTGTTGTGGCATGGGCGGATACCAACTAATACATTTAAATCAAATATGGTTTCTTTGGCAAGACTGAATTGTTTGTGTGTGAATTCTAGCACATGACCACATCAGCCAATAGAAATCAAGCCACACTAGCATGAATTTACTCAAACTGACATAAAATCTAAAATTGATTCTAAAATTATGCCAGAGAAGAGAAATGAAAAACATAAAGCATAAATGAAGAGGTAGCAAATAAAATGTGTGAAGTCCACTTCTCATTATTTTACTGGAAACATATTTGAATTTAAGATTGATTATGTGCTTCCCATTCATGCGAAATTTTTGAGTGAAAATATTTTGAAGGCTTGTAAGGTAACTATGAAATTTATGTGTATCTGCGAGTTTGTTGTGGAGCATTGCATAGCGACACAGAACAGTATCACCGGATAAAAAGAATGGGGGCAGTTAGTTGGTGATTAAAGAACGGACTTGTTGGGTGTACTGTAGCGTGTGTATCAGAAGTTCTGCTGGTAGTGAAAACTTACTAAGAAAGAATAAGCTCGCTATTATTGAATGTTCGTAATATTCTATTTGTATCGGGAATAATCGTTAGCGTGAATGATGTGGAGAGATGATATCCACATTGTGTGTATAAAACTGTGTATGGCAAGAGGAGCTTATATAGCAGAATATGTCCATAGTGTGTGGTAACTGTAACCGGTGTAATTTACTTACTACTCACTTTTCCCAGTATTCAGGACCTGCAACTTCAGAGAAGAGTCTATGTAACCATTTTGTCTAATAGCTGCCATAGTTCAAGAGTAATAAAGTGTTCATGAACAGTGTCATTGAACAGATTAAATTTCTGTGTTATCATTTGAACATTAACTCAGACACTTATATGTGCATAGAGTAGACTACAGACTGGCGGCTGTAACACAAACCTATCAAAGAGATGAATGTAGACGTTCTAACATACAGACCGGTAAGTTTCAGAACTTACATTGTAATTACAGTGAACGACACTATATGAATGACCTATACATTCATTTAATCATTTAGTTCGTAACGGGTTAAACATGTTTTTGCCATATACATAGTATGCATTAATAACAACCAGAAAATATCATGTTCTTTCTCTATCTCTCTCCCTATTAATGGACTTTTATTTGTTGGCTCTTAAAATGTATAAATTCTCTAAAATAGCCTAAAGAAAAATAAATAAAACTGGCCATGGGTGGCACTGCTCAACTGTTTCAGGCAATCGTGTAATTTATAGAGAAAAATATGAAATTATCATCCGAGAACAGACCATATTACTGTCATGAAAGTTCCCACCAATATTACGTAAATCAGATAAATGTTCATAAAATTAAATTAACCCAGTAATCGACATGAAATTGAAAACTGTCAGGAGAGTTTCTACAGTCATACCACCAACTTAAAAAATAATGTTTTCTTTTTTTCCTTATAGAAATTTAGTTCAATTAAAGTACCAGGTACGACTGAATGTAATCCTGCATTGTCACACCAATGCGTTTCTCACCAATAAAATTGGGACATGAAATAGATTAAAGATAATTTGCACTGAGACAGTGAAAGAAGTGTTACGGTGGATTGGCGAATCTTTTTACTTTCGCATTACAACTTCCCAATAGGTACATTAAATTGTGGGTAACACTCTAAGTCACATGAGTGGTAGTTTTCATAAATGATATATACACATTTACATTACTTTACACATTGCTTTATACACAAATATTCCTCTATCAACTCCTTGAGCCCTTCAAATGGTTAAGATAATTATTCCTTTGTTTTAATGCATGACATCCCCATTATATGTTCCCCATTGGTTTCGTCCCACCTGTTGTGTTTAAAGATGATGGTGTATGCTTCCTGCTGCTTCCATCACTGTTGCTGCTGATGTCGATGGTTAACTGTCCACCTCTCCCATGTCACGGCCAATCTCCTCATCAACCTACAACAAGAGCCTCAAGTCACCGGTCAACTGAACGACCAGCTTGGCTGTTCTATCCTTCGTGCACCCCGTTTTTGATCTTCGGTCCCCCACCATCTTCCAGTGGTAGGAAGTGTATTCTTGCTGACTCATGACCTACCCTCCTGGGCATTGGCTTCTTCATCGCCACATTCCAATGTCTGAATTTGTTTCTCTCAATGCTATAGCAATTGACCTACTTTAACTAGAGCTGTATGGAATCGTAGCTACTTCAATACTTTACCAAAAAATCCCGTGGGCCACTACATTGTAAAGCATGAGCTACTCTTTTCCCTAAGGGTATCATATGCTTATTGTGTATTACATTTAGTTTCTTTTTTTACAATTAAAAATATATTTTTACCGAGAGATCAGTATACAAGTTTCAAATTTGTATTTTAAATGGTATATGTAAATAAAAAGACAATCACTTGCAAATTTGTACGACATCTTTGAAAAATTTACAAAAAATGCATTTTGTGAAATATTTAGTGTCTGTAATATTGCTATTCAGTACTGTTACATTCTGCATTGAATCAAAAAAATAAATTTGTCTTATGAGTTGCCAAATTTATCAAAAATCATTCATTTAGCTATTTTGTGAAAACCATAAGCACCAGAAAGATGGCTACAGTTTTCCTGTAAACTGGAGCAGGCTGCATATCACTAAAAAGCTTGAAAATTTTCAGATAAATAGTTCCAGAATTAATGTTAGAGAGAATGGAATTTGTTAAATTATTTTTCAGTATAAGCTTTAGCAAATTGTGAAAAAAGGAGGAAAATCCAAACATTTTGAGTGCCAGCAAATTGACACCTTTCATTTGATACCCTTGAAAGTAATCTGAAGGAAATGTTTTCTTCAGTTCACCCTCCTCCCATAAAGACCCTGTAATTATTTTTACTCACAATGGTTTTTTTATTTTTAAATGTTATGGTCGTGCTAATTGTAAGAACAAAATGTGCATTGGGGTTCGTGCAAAACCTTTGTCTTAGCTTTGACCGCGTGTAAGCCTTGGATATGTTCAGCTATTGCTTTACTAAAATGTAAGATTGCCACTTGGCTTCATTTTTTACCTCAAACGAAGGAAGGGTATAGGTAAATAATGTTTAAGTGTCAGTTGGAGTTAAAAATCACTATATTCTTGAAAATGTTTAAAGTCATTAGCTGAATAGGCATCAGACAAAGTCACAGAAGAAAACCTTCGCAAGTTCGATTAACCGACTCGAGCCAAACCACACCCCATAGTTCACAGTACCACTTTCAAGTTGGAGAAATCAAATAAAAGTGAGTCACATGCTTCCATTGTTCAACTGGTTGGTTAATGCCAAAATGTAAGCATTCTCGAGGCCCCTCATGGCGTAATACTACTTCAAAAATGGATAGTAGTTACTCTGACTGAAACTTTAAAGATTTTCTATGCCTACATCTTGCCAACAAGGTAGCGCAGTAGTGCTCTAAGGGAAAACTGACCGCTGAATGCTCTACATGTTATCACGCTCATGGTTCCTGAAAGACTGAGCCCGACTGAGCGAGTGCATGTGTCTATATCAAATCATGCTCACCGCTTCTTGAAGACTGGAGGCCGAGGGAAAGTTCTAGGCAACTACCAGCTCTCTCACAAACCGTGGGAAAGTGCTCATTTCCACATTCACATGGGTAGCTTCTGTAAAGCTTATCAGACATCAGATCTCACGTCAAAAAGGTTTCATCATCCAATTTTGACCTTGACAACTAAAATATTCTTTTCTCTCTGAAATTTTGCAAATAGCTCAATCTTTTAGCAAATGACACCTTTAGTTATTATATGAAATTACGTAACTTTAATAGTTTATCCGAAAATAAATAATTTAGATACGAATTACTCCAGGCGAATGCTTAAAACTGATGCAATGCAAAAAAAAAAAAACTATCTTAAAAACTGTAAACACCAGCTTTCTAGCTTGAATTATCATAGAAACTGACTTTATAATAAAATTTTGTCATGCAGGTGCATAAGATACCTGACATAATGTTAGAAAGAAATAAGTTGTGTGCAATTACAAATTTAAGAGTAAAGGGTTCAGAAGTTTCACGGGTGAAACTGATCGACAGATAGGTAGACATACAGACAAATAAGTGAATCCATAAAGATTCCAGATTTCATTGAGAAGGTAAAGAACACTAAAAAGTTCAGAAAAATCTTCATTTACTGTAGCTGATAAAAACACCAGCAGTGCTAAAAAAAGGGACAATTTAATTAGTGTTCCAGGATATTATGTATTTAAGTATATGTTATATTTTATCTTTCTGTTGCTGCTGATCTCATACTTTCAGTTTTTGTAAGTGCTCAATTTACTTGTAAAATCATAGAATTAACTAATCTAGTTTTCCAGCTTGTCTTAAATTATTAATTTGAAATATTTCTTACACAGGTAGGAACTGTGTGGCTTAATTGCCATGGTGTATTTGATGCAGCTGTTCCTTTTTCAGTGAGAAAGAAGAGTGGACAAGGGTGTTTTGGAGGAAAACAGGGTAACCACTTTAATGTTGTTATACTGAAAATTTTGTTTAAAAAATTGGTTTTAAGTTAATATTTACATTTACAATTATTTTCCTGTCAAATCTATTTATTTTAATTACTTGAGTGGGACACATTTTTTATTCTTGAATTTGGAGAAAACCCAAAATATTGTGGTTTTTTTGGTCACCATAACCATCTTGGTAAGAGATGCTGAACTTCTTTCCTTCCTTTATATATTTTAATAGGTAGACAATAACTGATTTAATATGAAAAACATTGATTGGTTGGATAAAACTAAATATGGTAGGACTTGGCAATTTTAATGTTCATAAATTGAAATCACCATTAATTCAAAAATTGGTGTTTTACCCTTAAAAGTAGCATTATGTATCCAAGTGGTCTGGATGGCCTGATGTGACGGAAGAGAAAACGAGGGGGGAGTGGATTTCCTCTGTACCTTGCGCAGGAGAGCTGGTGAATAGATAATTCAGGAAAGCCAATTTTCAGGGTTTCTCCTATGGTGCATATTTTGACTGTATATAGACTTGACATTGCAATTCATTTTCCAGTAAACATACAGTATCGGGTAGACACAGACTCAACCTCCATTCGATGCTCCAACAGTGTGCACCACATGTGGACAGTAGGCGACATTTTACTGAGATTCATAGAGTGCGGAACTGATGAAGGAGCCATGACAGGCAACTCTTAGTTATCACTTGTGGCTTCTCCAATCGTTTGAACAGTTGCATATCATGTAATCAAATGGGATGACTTCTCCGGCTCATTGGAGGGGCAGACATGAGCAACTTATCATTACCAGCTCCATTAACCCTGTCTTAATTACTTATTTTTATTATTATTAACTTATACCTTTTGAGTGTTACATTTCTCCACTCATCTACAAATTTTAATTTTAAATTCATTTTACTTTTTTGATAAATTATTCATCACTTTCTTTGATAATTTATTCCAATCCCTGACACCTTTACCCACAAAACGTAACATACCTTAGAATTTTGTAATTTTGCATAACGAAATTGGTTTACAGAAAAGCGGGTTTAGTAGAGTAACACGATACTGCAGTTTAAAGTCATTAGTTAATATAGGAAGGAATCCAAGTTTAAATAGTAAATTCTAGCAATAAACCTACCTAAATAGCTGTAGAAGAACTTAACCTAAAATCTGGATATGCAATGTTGGGTTTCAAAATAATTTCGCCAAAATCAATATTTTTCTTTTTTAGAGACTTTCATAATAATAAACAGTCGAAAGACAACAAGGCTTGAGGACATTAAAAGCGAAATGCCGATACAAAAATTTATCATGTAATTTTCCACTTTAAAATTCGAAAATTCAGATGTTATGAAGGATATAGGGAATCAAATTGTAGAAAGAAAGTAACGTCATTTCTGCTGAAACAACACACTAAAATTTTTGAAAGCTTAGTATAGTGTAAAGATTGTTTTTTAAACATTATAAGGGAAAGGGAGACACATGCTTAAAGAAAAGTTAATCATTTTGGTCATAGACATAATTTCAAGAAAAGAAATAGTATTCAAAATAAAGTTTATTCGAATACAAAGAGTTTCTAATATATTTCATTTGAATTTGTGAAGTTATTGGATTGAGATAAAAGAAAATAAATTTTGGCGCTAACAAAACTTGGTTAAGATGGCTTAGTCAGAAATGATTCAATAGATTAATATTTACAAAAATTCATAGTAAATCGAGGAAGACAGTTAGAGGCTTCAAATTTGCACAATAGGCATTTTTGAATACGTAGAATTGTTTAAAGGCACTTTTAGATTGATAGCTTTAACAACTTGGCGATATTAATTAGCTAAATTATATTTTTTGAAAATAGTAAACATGCCTTGCTTGATAGCCAATGAAAGAATGGTCGATTAGGAGTAAAATGAAAGTTGTTTTGAGTTTTTAGATGCAAAATTATCAAAGTTATTAACAGGTTTAGGGAATAATAGAAAATGATATTTTTACAGTGAAACCATTAAACCTACAAAATATTTATAAGGTTTAAAATTAACGCTTTTTAGAAGATCTAGCCACTCTCAAACTTTCAGAGCAATAGGAATATTTTAAGTCATCAAGATCAAGAAATCTGATGAAATCTCAAGCTTGGGAACTGATATCTGATCAGTTTGTTATGCAGCTGTTTATCTGTAAATTGACAACTTTCCACATCCCACAATACCAGTCTCTTATATTGGTGTCAATGGAAAATGAATGTATTGTATTGTTAATCGAACTATACTCGTGGGAAACCTGGAAGTCTTGCATTCCCACAGATGTTTCTATAAATACCAGCCCAGATTTTTCCTCCACACCAGTCTTCAAGATTCAATTAGAGCGTGACCGTGCTGATTTGTAGCGCTAAGTGGGCGCACAGATAGTAGGATGCAGATTGTGGACAAGCATGTGTAACTTTGAAGCTAGCATGTGGCAAAACTAGAACACCTCATGTAACTGTAAATTCAGTTAGGGGTCATGAGGTTGGTCTGTCTCAAATGGGTTAATAGAAACTACATTTTCATCTTTGGAAACTGTGTCTGATGCCAATTTTAGTTTTGTGACTTTGCTTAAAATTGAAGAATGTAGAGACTATCTACCAGCATATATTTGTGACTTTTATTATTAGTAACCTTTCTTAGTATGGGGTTTTATCAAGCTAAGTGATGACCTCATTAATGTAGCAAAGCATGAAATGAAGCTATCCTAGGCACTATCATGGTTAAAGCAGAGACTGAAGGTTTGCACTCACCCCAATGCAGATTTATACCTTACAAAAATAAAAAATTTCCACTACTGAAATCAAGTGCCAGCCTGTGGTCATAGTAATATTTCCTTGCCATGCTCTACTCCTAATTCTTTGACCAATACCCCTCTAAGCCCCATCACCAGCATATGCCTTGAACACTGTCTTCACCCTCCTCCTATCTTCCAATCACTCCCAGTCCAGCTCCTTTATTATATAAGTTACTGACTATTCCACAGTAATTTACACAAATGAATCTAGCTGTTCTGCTTTGCACACCATTGTTACCTGAAATGTAGGTCCTAAACTACACATCCATATCTAAGCAATGGTCAGACCAACATTTTGTAACCCAATTCTCTCATACATCCTCTTATCACCCTTTCCGGTAAACGAAGGATTTTGTGACATATTCCTGCCACCTGTCCAATGTGTCCTGCACAGTTGAGTTTATTAAGTTGTTATGCCAAGATATTTACCATTCATACTAAACACTAATAAATTAGGAAGAACAATTGTTTTACTGTTTTATTTCATGAGATTCACTCAAATAAAAAAATAGTCATTTTACTTTTGAAATAAAAAGTCACTATTTAATGAATTTTTCATAAAACAGTTTTGTGGCATTATTTGAGCTGGCTGACTATATACACACATTACTATCCATTGTAGTCACAAATTATTCTTACTTTGAAACAAATAGTAAAATACAATTTTATGGCACTAGAAGTAAAAATGATCTTCACAAGGATTACAAGTTGTCATGATTTGTTCAAAAAGGGGTCCAATATTAAGGGATAAATATCTTCAATAATCTCCCAAGACATATTAAATGTCTAACAGATGATAAGATTAGATTCAGGAAAAAATTGAAAGAATTTTCAGCTGAAACTGCAAGCATGCACAGTCAGTGTCTTGCTGTCGCAGTGTCAACTTTGACCTGTTTGCCTGATGAAGACAATAGAGGCTATTGTTGAAAAGTCGTAAATGGAAGAACTGATCCAGCAGAATACCCGACATGAATTTTTGTCATGTTATGCTATGTTGGTGGCACATGGTTGAATAAATGAATACCTTAGGGTGAGGTATTGTGGAGTACACTCACTAAGTCAGTGAACCTTTTTCCCTGATATGAGCCTAATGAAGCAATCTTTCTGTATAAAACAAACTTCTTTCTAAGAGATGATTTTTGTTGTTTGAGGAGTATTACTACATTTTCATACCAAACATGTCAAAAGCCAAGAAACTGTTTCAAATTCATATGATATATTTCTCACAATGTAATTTTTTCACAGGTATTTTGCCATACCTTACTTTTCAAAGCCCAAAGGTTCTTAGTGAAGAAATCAAAGAAGATTGTGTGAGTGATTTGCCCACTAAGGTCACCGAAGTAAAAAAAAGGTACTGTCTTGAAAACTATGATATCATTTTGTTTCAATAGTTTCTCATAATATTGAAAGAAGACCTTTTTTTCTGCTTGTGCAATTGCATTATAATATTTCATTGTCACATGTCCATTGTGTCATTAGATGTGGATTGGAAGTTTGCAGGAGGGTCTCAATCTCAAATAATACTTACCTTCCTATTCATCATCACAATACTTGCTTTTATAGTATTTTCACATCTTTTAAATTTACATATACCTTGTTTTGTAGAGGCCATCTAAAGACCATGATGTTTGGGTAGAATTTTGTTTTGCCCATTTGCATTGTCTGGCTGTGTTGCTTCTTACTCTCCTTTGTCCAGGGATCACCTTTTTCATATGCTTAACCCTCAGTTGGAGGTACTGGTGTTCAGTTCAGTTTTGGAGGGGAGCATATTGAGTACACCAATAAATTTGACATCCTCTTCTTCAAATTTCTGCCTATTTTTTTCTAGTTTATTAAATTTAGCTGTTCAGATACCTTATTACAAACAAACCGAAAAAAGGAATTTAAGAAAAAATCAAAAAATGAAAAAATTAATATATAATAAATTCTACTTTGCAAGTTTATTTGACATATATTGAGTAAATGGAGCCGAGTGCGGTAGGTGAGTGAATAATGCTCTGGCCTCACATTCGGGAGGATGCTGGTTCGAATCCTTGTACAGGCATCCATATTTGGGTTTTCAATGGTTTCCCCAAATCATTTCAGATGAATGCCAGGATGCTTCCTTCACAAGACACTTTTTGTCACTCAACAAGTATAAAATATCTACGCAGCCAATATTTCTGCTCTATTGGTGTTATACATGCT
The DNA here is from genome assembly GCA_031002005.1 of Vandiemenella viatica. Classification (NCBI taxonomy): domain Eukaryota; kingdom Metazoa; phylum Arthropoda; class Insecta; order Orthoptera; family Morabidae; genus Vandiemenella; species Vandiemenella viatica. The sequence continues at coordinate 20,329,782 of CM061920.1, read as the reverse complement.
TTTCAAAAAAAAAAAAAAAAAAAGGGTCATCTGCAGGCCTGTTCTGTTGAAGGAGAAGGTTTGTATACTCCATTAGAGCAACAATCATGTTACTGTTTATAATTTGCTGGAAAGTAGAAATTTTGTCAGTTACATCATCACAGTTTTTGGAAAACAGAAGAATTGTTTACCAGGTGTTCTTGCAAATTTGCTTACGATGGGTATTTTCTTCCATATATATTAATTTCACTTAATTCTTTCAAAAACTCCCTCATTGCTCTTTCTTTTTGTAAATTTTTTTAGCAAAAACATTATCATTACCTGAATTGCTGAAAACATCTCTGACATAGATGGTGTGCCGGAGAAACACGAGATTACAAAGATGCTTGAGGAGGTTCAAGAATCTCTCCGGCGATATATGAGTCAGTTTCATGAACAGAATGTTTAATGAACTCTGATTTATCAATATCAGACATATTTTAGGAAACCCTGAGTACCTCTTCATCCGAAAGTTCTTGTGATATCAAATGATAGTCTTCAGGAGAAACTAAATCTTTTCTTGAAATACTTGGAGGGGCAGTGTACTGGGTTTGCCAGTGTGACACATGAATGAGAAAAGGATAATGGGTGACGACAGAAGCTAGACTGAAGGCTTTGGTTTAAAAGAAAAATGATAATAATAATGTTGTCCTATCCTCTGGCCTGCGGGAGAGGCCCCATCTGATGAATTTGTCATGGCCCCAACCAGTTACTTCACTGCTAAGAATGCTTACCCGCAGCCAATGAATCCTAGTACCAGCCCCCCTCTGCACACCAGCCCCTCCTATTGAGTGTTAAACATCCTTTGTGTGTTCGTGATATATGTTCTTCTCCCATCGCTGTCTTCAACTTTGGTGAGTTATGAGTCATTTTCCCTGTCCTTGTAATTTATATTGCCTAAAGCCTTTTCCTTTGTTTAATTATTGTTGCCTAGCAGAATATTGCCTAAAGCCATTTCCTTTTTCCTTTGCTTAGTTATTGTTGCCTAGCAGCCATCTTATGTGTTTGTCCTGCATGTTCCTATCTTGTGTTCTATTACTTTTTCTTTCCACCTTTTTCTTGTTGTGTTCAGTGTTTTATACGTTTCACCAACAGTTTGTGTGTTTGTGATATATGTTCTTCTCCCATTGCTGCCTTCAACTTTGGTGAGTGATGAATCATTTTCCCTTTCCTTGTAATTTAAACATCATTGTGAGAGATGTTTGGTCTTCTAAATCTCTTTCCCCTCCAGTTTTCGTAGATCCTTGTTCACTTCTACCAGCCAAGGCAATTTAGTGTGTAGCTTTGCTTTTTTTTTCCAAATTCTTTTTTTACAATTAATTAGTTTAAATGGCCAGCTTTGTTGTCTGAAAACCACTGGCTTCCTTCTGTGTTTATTGATGTGTTAAAATATTAGATTACTGCATTTAAAGCCTGTTTCCTTTACAAACCCTTATGATATTAATGTTCTACTAAACTTCTAGTTTACTTTAGTAACAATCCCTATTTGTTTTGTGCCTTTAATACCCAAGATATCTCTGCTTTCCTTAAACCATGCCTTTTTGTTGAAATAATTAAATACTCCCCCCCCCCCCCCCAAGAAAAAGGCCTTTACCATTTCTCACCATAAAACACTTATATTTATGTTTTTACATTTAATTGAAAATGTCACTTTCCATATGCTTTTCTCTCAGTAAATAACTTTTCCATTATGATTCTGCCTAAAGGTCAAATGAATAATCTTGTATAAATATATTCAAATAAAACCTTTTAGACCCAAAATGTATCTTTTACTGCTTCCTTATTCTTAAATTAACCCAAAACATATCAGCAATTTTTTTCTCTTAAAATTCATCCATATTTCGTTACTCCCTAGACTAAAAGAGTCGACCAGCTCAGACTTCACAAATAGAAATTTTTACATCTGTGTTACAGAACCCAATCTCAAGAACATCTTGGTGCAGTAATTCTAACCTTGTGATTCTTCCAAACTGCCAACAAGACTCTTCAGATATTGTTTACTTTGATATTAGAAAGAAAGTGTGGTATAACATGGTACCATCTTGTTCAACAAACATGGTACCTTGAGAAAAGGACATAAAACAGAATTTATTGTCATTGTACTACAAACTTGGATAAATAATTTCCCAAAGTTGAATACAGTGAGGATGCAACAAAAGAAAAACTAAGATGGCTGCAACTGTATACATAATATTTTAGATTGTCCCCTTAATCATGAGGAAGGATGATTGTAGTGACACGTGGCAACCAGTGGGCATTTATGTATGTGATTAATATCTGTGCAACTTCAAACCTCAAGATCAAAATATTTTCTATGTTAATACTTCTGCAAGGTTTCAGAAAACATTCTTGTTATTATAATAATTAATATTTCTTTACAGAAATTGAGCAGGCAGAAATGCTGTGATGTTATATATATATGTGAATCAAAGATAAAATATACCTACCATTCATTGAAGTTTGTGAAATGTTTTTATATATATATATATATATATATATATATATATATATATATATATATATATTATTACTATTATGTAATCCTCCCTTCAACTTTGGTGAGTAGTGGACATATTTTAACTTTCCTTTCCTTATTATTATTTCTTTATTCATTTAGTGTCTCTTTGTTGAATTCTGAGCATTATTTGTTATAAGATGAATGTATATAACAAGTATAAACCTATTCGTAAGTAATTGCATTGTGACTTCGTGAATTAATTTTTCAATGTATTCTTTGACAGATGTTAAAAATCTTATTTACAGAACTGATATAGAGTCTGTTGTGGGAGCTTCATTGTCTGTTAAAAACTCTTGGGAGCAGAAATTAGCATGCTTTCGTGCTGAGATGCTGTTCAAGTTATCTAAACTTGTAAGGAAAATGCATGAAGACTGTATGAGGTACTTATTCGTTTTTGTATTTAATTGAATTGTTATATGCCCCAGTGGCAATTTCTTTATAAGCCTGTTTTCTCATTTCTTATTTTTTTATCTTCAAATCTTTGAATGCATTATCTATACCCACCCTCTTTTGCAATTTAAGAATCATAAATTCTTCCAGTGCTTTTCATAAATTGTTTGTCACTTCCTTTGGTAGTTTATTTCAATCTCTGATTCTTCCTAAGCTTGAATGGGATGCAGGGCCATCAGTCCCTACTGTGCCTTGTGCTGTAACTCTCAGTGTATACCATTTTGACATTATCGTTTGGGGCGTATTTACTGTCATCTTCTTTAGAGCTGTTCATCTAGAAGGTATGGTATGTAACAATTTAGTGAGCTTGCCACCACAGCACATGTGTTGGCGGGCGAGCGGGCGATAATGAGTTTGGTGGGGTAATAATTGGGTTTGATTGTTTCTTCATTGCAGGTTCTAATTCTATTAATTCAAATGGTCGCCTTCAAATTCACTTCAGATTTATTCAACAATTCATAAGTACATACCCACCATCACCAATAAATCTACTTATTCATTTTGACCATGTATAAGACAATATGGCACTTCATCTCTTCAAACTGCAGATTCTGAACCATGCTTTCGTTTGCTTAGTGTATGCACTGTGTCACAACTCCTAACAGCTTGTCAGCCATGATGAAGCACTTTCATTTAGCGACTTGCAAATAATATTTACTTACTGTTCCACCTGCTCCAACAATAATTCATGGCACACAGCCAAACTTACTTGCTACTGTCTACTTAGGCAGCCCGTTGCAGACTAACTCAAACTTTTCATCTGCTCTACCGAAGTGCAAGGTGCAGCAGCCAACTTAATACAAGGCGCGCAACTAAACTTAAATGCAAGGATTGGCAGCCAACTTAATTCAAACTATGGTAGCGGCCTACTCCTGACCGAACTCTTCGGCAGCTTGTAGCAGACTAACTCCAACAATTACTTTTGCTCCGCACGTCTCTGTGCTCGACAATTATTATTATTTCGTATCAGAAACATACAGTTACACAATTACAGTCATCAAATTATAATCGACCAGAACTTGGCCACTTCCAGTGCATTTTCTGAGGCCTCATACAGTTCAGCTGCCGAACAGGATGCTGGACACAGTTGACACTGGAGCATGTGCTGGACAGTCTGGTCCTCACCGCAGTCGCACTTGATATCACTGATCTCAGTATAGCCCCATCTTGCTAAATTCACTTTGGATCTGCCCACTCCTGATCTCAGCCTATTCAAAGATCTCCATGTCAACCATCCCTTGTCATAACCAGGTGGCAAAGATTCAGACACTCTTCCCCAGCCATGCGGAAGGGGAGCCTTAGCTTCCCATAGTTGTAACCTGGCTTCTTCAGTTGTTGTTGTAAGTTCCTGAGATATTCTTAGGAAACTTTTCCTGGACTTAAGTCTTTGCCTGTGAGGGATATACCCATATAGTGGATGAGATTTTTCATGGTTCACTTTCCTCCTTTCCTTGTTCACTGCTATTTCCCTTCGAACAGAAGGTGGTGCTTTAGACATAATATGCATGGTTTCATACTATCTTGCCACAGATAACATTAATACCGGTTCCAAATCATGATATTGTCTTTGGTTTTTTATTGTATCTGATGTCACCCTTTGGTTATAAACTCATGGTTGCTGACTTTAAGTATATTCCTCCTGAAAATACATAAACAAAAATTTTATGTCATTTATTATTTATTAATTTTTAATTGTGATGGATCTAAGACTCTGTTGGCAATTTCCCCCACCATTTTCCCCTTTTTTATACACATCTCTTTTTTTTATTTTATTTTTTTGTGATTGGAATGTTAAATTCCTCCCCTATGTAATATTATGATTTACAAATTTTAATTTTAAATTCCTTAAGTATTTTTGGACAATTATTCAGCACTGCACTTGGTAATTTGTTCCAGTCCCTGATACCCTTATCCACTCCCTTATGTGTGAAATCGAGTGCAAGCTTATGGTCATGGTCATTGTTCCCCTTCCATGCACTATTCCTATTTCTTTGACCAATATCCCTCCAAGCTCCATCATCAACATATGCCCTGTACATTCCGAGCACTCTCTTCACTCTTCTCCCTTCTTACAATGAGTCCCAACCCAACTCCCTTATCATATCAGTTACTGACTGGGTCCTGCGATAATTTCCACAATCAAATCTAGCTGTTCTTCTTTGCACACCTTTCAACTTTTGAGGCCTTAAGTTTCACCGGGGTTTGTGCAAAACCTTCAGTCTCAACTGTAACCGTGATCATGCCTTGAATAATATTAGTTTGTGATTTGCAACATTAACTTGGCCGCCACCTCATTTGATTTAACCCCAAATTAGGAAAGGTATCAGTTAGTAAAAGTCACTCGTAAAAGCTAATAGATCATTACTATGTTCTTCAATTTTAAACAAAGACACAAAACTAAATTGGCATCAGACCATGTCTCCAAAGAAATGTAAATGCAGGTACGATTAACACGATCGAGCCAGACCAAACCCCACTGTCAAAATTAAAATAACTGATGCATGAAAGCTCACAAATTTTGTCACACACCCCGAAAGTTCAGTGTATCTGCCGATAACTGTTAATGTAAATTACTCTGCCACACCACATGGCATAAAATTCCCCGTCAGAGCAACATTGTGCTTCTTCTAACTAATTCTGTAAGAATGGGAAGTGTCTACATCGCGCCAAAATAACATGCTGCGGAACATAGTTATGCTTAGATGACTTGAAATAGACTGGCCGGCGTCTACATTGTGCCACAAAGTAGTGTAGTAGTGCTCTAAGTGAATCTGGAAGACTGGGGGAGGGAAGCCCAGGGCTGCTATGTATACAAACACCAGTGGGAACTCAATTTTTTCCAGTTTCCCACATTAGCAGTCTCATGATCTGATCAAATGTCATCCTTAAAGCTTAAAGATTTCATCAGACTTATGACCTTGGTGACTTAAAATATTCTGATTGCTCTGAAATTTTGGCAGTAGCTATATTGATTAAAAAAGTGTTAATTTTGATCCTTATAAAAAATTTCATAGCTTCAATATTTTGGCTGTAAAAGATTATGTTTTGAAATTCCAAAACTTGTTAATAACTCCCACAATTCTGCAGCTACAAAACTGAAACAACTTTTATTTTACTTTTAATTAAATTCTCTTTCATTTGATACCAAAACCTCCCTGTTTACTGTTTTCAAAAGGGTGAAATAAAACTCTTCAACAAAAATAGAATTTAACTAATTAATATTTCATAAGCTATTAAAGCTATTGATCTAAAGGGACTTTAAACAATTCTTAGTATTCCAAAATGATTACAGAGCAAATTTGAAGTCTCTACCTGTTTTCTCCGATTTATTATAAATTTTGTAAAGTAGACACTGCTTCGAGATAATGCAACAGGAATACTATCTTGTTCAGATACTTTCACAAAACTATAAAAATTTGATTTCTAGCTTGAATTACCTTAATAACTGACTTGAAAAATGATATGCAATGCTATTCAATTAACTCGCAGTTCTGAGAATAAATTTTGTTAGGCTATTACAAAATTGTTTGGCTACCTTACAAATTCCTGTATTTGGTAACTAAAATGTGTGTCCCAAACTGCACCACCATATTCAACCAATGGTCTGACCAAAGTATTGTAACCCAACTTCCTAACTTCACATCCTCTCATCACCCTCTCCAGTAAATGAAGGATTTTCTAACATTTTCCTACCACCTGCCCAGTGTGCTCTGCCCAATTGAGTTTGTTATGAAACATTATGCCAAGATATTTACACTTCAAGCTTTCAACAAGCAATTCTGACCCCACCCTATAATCACAATTAATCTTTTGTTTTTTATTTGTGTACCTAATAAGCTGACTTGGCATTTATTTTCATTCCATGCTGACCAACCCATTTAGATATTCTATCCAGGTCCCCTGCAGCTGTTCAGTCTTCACCTGTTTTGATCCTATTGTATACCATTAAATCATTTGCAAAATACCTCCATCAACACGTTCATTCATTAGAATTATGAACAGCAATGGTCCCAATACACTACCTTGTGGCACTCTCATATTTACTTCCACTTCTTTTGATAATGTATTCCTTTGCTTTCTGGCTTTTAAGAATTCCTCTATCCAACAAGTAACTATTTCATCCAATACAAAAGATTTCAGTTTATTTAAAACCATTTTATGGCTCACTCTGTCAAATACCTTAGAAAGATCTAGTGCCTCACTATCAACCTGGCCTCTCTTGTCCAATTCTTCTGAAATATCTTGCATATAGCCCACCATCTGGGATTCACATGAATATCCTTGCCTAAAGCCATGTTGTTGATCTGAAAACCAGTTTCTTTCCTCACAGACATTTCTGATGTAGTTGCATATCAGTCTCTCCATCAATTTGCCTATCACTGATGTCAAACTAATTGACCTGTAATTTTCAATCCTATTTGTAACACCTGCTTTATGAACCAGTACTACTATCACTCTTTTCCAATCCTCTGATAAGCAGCAAGACTCCAAACTTATTTTAAATATAATTTCAAGGTAAGGTACAATATCATATCCTACAATCTTTAATAAGTCTCTAGTAATATTATCTAAACCAGCCCCTTTATGTTGTTTTTTTTAGCTTTCCAAGCTCCTTCACAATTTTGTGAGAATTTATTTCTAGTTTTGTGGTTTCCTCACTTATAGTTTTAGGAGACTCTCCTCTGATTCATTCCCTCCCATCAGAGGATGATTGTCCCTAGTTGTATCACTAAAACAGTCACTAAATATCTCTGCAATTTTAAAATCCTCAGTGCTACAACTCCATTCTTATCTACAGTAGCCTGAATACCTTCTCTTCCCCTCAGTTTTCTAATATAGCCATAGAAGTTTTAGATGAATCATTCATTGGTACTCCTGCACCAATAATATTTTTCATAAACACATCATTTGTGTCTCTCGTTGCTCTTATTAATTGCTTTTTTAGTTGTTTTAAATATTTCCAACTGCTATTCTGTCTCTTAACTTTGTTGTGTTCCTGTCTCATTAGCCTCTTTTCACATCCCTATTGTAGGCCCTGTACTTATCTTTATTTTCTGCTTTGGAATAAACATTTCCTTACCCTTTTTTACTATCTCCTTAAACTCTTCCCATTTTGCTTCCACTGTACCTGTGCAATCCTTCCATTTGCTGAACTTTTCCCTGAAATATCTCTTCAATTATAAAGTCTGCGCCTTTTTGTAATTATACCTTCCCCCCCCCCTTTCTATTTTAGCCACTAGTTTACTGAATTCTGTAATATCCATCAGTGCCACTCAGTGATCACGTATTCCTTCAGTTACTTAACACCCTACAAGATTTTCATCGAAAGGTATCTAACATGTTTGGTCCCCTCGTATTTTGTCTGCCACTTGTGTAAAACCACCTTCCCTTATTAAGATATTTGCAAATCTCTGTTCCCTTGTGTTATTTATCTTATTTTCCTCCCAGTTGACACCTGGTAAATTTATATCCCCTCCAATAATAACCATTCTACACTCACCTTTTAACAGTGAATGTGAATTTATTTTATCTCCAAGAATCTCATCTTCATCATCATTCTTCCGATATGGTAAGCAGCCAATACCCTGATTTTTTTTTCTTTTTTATCACCCCAAAAATCTACCCCTTATAACTGGTGGTCATTATCCATGAACACTAGAGAGCTTTAGTAATCTTTGTTAACCAGTATGAATACCCCTCTACCAATTGCTCCTCTGTCTCTGTGGTACACTCTGTAACATTCAGGGAAAATCTCATTGTCTAGTACTCCTTCTTTTAACCAAGACTCTACCCCTATAATCACTTGTGATAACTGGAAGTGGACTCCCTTACTGCTTTAGATAACTCAGAAAGTACTCCCTTCCCACTTCTATTTAGGTGTAGGCAATGCCTAGTAAAACCCCACCTAGCAATGGTGTATACAGGCACAACACCCAAAACAGAACTAATGCCTCTTACACGTTCCTAATGGCTCGTTTTTCTATTTGTGAGCAAGGCAGATGCTGAAATATTGTGTAGTTGTTTGTCCGCATTAGTGTTCTCTCATCGCATTCGTCCTCTTTGGTATGTGGTGGGTTAATTTCCCTTTCTTTTCTTATTTAGATAATTAATAACTAATATTGAACGCAGAATTCCTAAAGTTCTTACCTTTATTGTGTGGTATTCATGCAGAACAGTGGTCACATTTTTATTGTTTGTTATCACAGAAAAAAAAGCAATGAATTTTGCAACAAAAATGTCACAGTAAAGCTACCTGTTTTCTACAGCAGCATCAGTGAAGTAATTTTGAGCAAATCAGTGCCTAGACAAGAGTTTTTGGAAGCATGATAAAAAAAAACTTTGCAGTGTGGATTACAGATCTCTAACTTCCTGATTCAGAAGCTTTCAAGTAAATGCCAATGAGATTTGTCTCGATAAATTTAAAAAAAAAATAATTGTGATGGAGTACATGCTTCAGTAGCAATATCTCTTCAAAGCTATATTTCCCCTTTCTTTTTATCATATCTGAATTTCCTCACCGGCCTACTTTTGCCCTTGAATTTTAAGTTTGATTTTTACCATTTTTACCAAATTATTAAGCACCTTTGTTAGTAATTTATTTCAATCCTTGACTCCCTTACATGCAGTAGAAAATTTTCCAACTCCTTATGCTTGAAACTGAATGCCAGCTATTATCATGGTTCCAGTGAATCCCAGTCTAGCTCCTATTTCATATCAGTTACTGGTTATGTTTTGTGTTAATTTCCACAGACATGTCTCGGCTGCCCTCCTTTACACCCAAAATGTGGGCCCCAAACTTCACCACCATATTTAAGCAATGGTCTGATCATAGTTTTGTTACCCAGTTCCTTCACTTCTCTGGTACATCCATTCTCTGCTGAATATAAAATTGAATTTTAAAGGAAACAGAGCACATGCTTCGGTAGCAATTTCTCTAGTCATCTAATTACACCTGTTATATTGTTTCCTTTTATCATTGCTATTATTATTATTATTATTATGTTATATACTTTGATTTCCTTTATCCATCTATTCATTTACAAATTTTAATTTTAAATTCATTTAACTTTTTTGATAAATTATTCATCACCTCCCTTGGTTATTTATTCCCTAACACACTTACCCACAAAATAAAATTTTACCATTCACTTATGCATGAATTTAAGTTCCAATTTGTGGTCATGGCCTTCTTTTCTGTTCCATGCACTACTCCTAATACTTCGACCAATATCCTTCCAAGCCCCAGCATCAACATATGCCTTGCACACACAGCACTCTCTTCTCCCTCCTCCTGTCTAGCAATGACTCCCAATTTATCTCCTTTATAACATAAGTTACTGACTGGGTTCTGCAGTAATTTCCTGAAACAAATCTAGCTGTTCTCCTTTCCTTGCCTTCTAACTCCTGTCTTGTATAGTGAAAATGTGTGTCCCACACGCTTATTTTCAAGCAATAATCTGACTAAAACTTTGTATTCCAATTTTGAAACCTCTTCCTTCTAGCTGCTTAATGTGTCCTAACATTCTAGCAACCACTGTCTTTTATCTCCATACACACTTTCTGTGATGTCACGTTTTGTGGTGTAAACTATGTCACTTCATTTTTATTTCTGAATTAATCAGAAACAACCTGTGGTACATCACTGCAAAAGGATTCTGGAAAAAAAAGGGGGGTCTATTGTGCATCTAGTTTAGATCCAAATTCTGAACATTTTACCTTCCTGTGAATTATCCTGAAATTATTATTATCAAAATAAAGTTAAAATAATTAGTTTGAAGGGAACTATAACACAATAAATAATAATAAAAAACACAACTTCAAAAGTATTGTTAAGCTGGATGTTAACAGAGAAGCTGATATTTAAATGCCTTTATTGGTGGCCTTTTTTTTACGCAACTATACATTTACAAATTTTAATTTCAAATTCTTTCAGCTTTTTTGATAAATTATTCATCACCTCCCTTGGTTATTTATTCTAATCCTCAATGCCCTTACCGACAAAGGATTTTAAAATTAAAGACAATTTCTTAACAACTGTCGTGTAATGAAATTTATATTCCCATAAACATTTTGGCCTTTTGGTATGTGGCTTCATCTGTGGCTACTTGTTTGGAAAAATGTTTGTCTTGGTCAGCAACAGCACTTGTTGTTGCACAATCATCATTATGCTGTAGGTCTATTTAAATTTCTTGATTGTACTATTTATATGCAGCAGTAACCAAATTTATTACACTATTATTACTCAATTACACATGGCTGGATTCAGTTTCCACTAATACTGGCTTTGAAACTTCAGAAATACAGGAGATTATATGCCACCAAGAGATATATTTGCCTTGTTTTATTAATTAGGTATCCAATTGTCTCTTCCTACAAAATTGTGGGATGTACATGTGCTTGATGATATTGGTTATGTGATACTGTTTATTACCTTAATTGAAATTGCAACTAAGGGCTTTTCTTACTTGGTTCATGTCAGAAAGTATCCATTTACAAATGTACAACATCAATTTAGAATTTTTTATTTTTATTTGTTTTTGACAATATGCCAAATTCATGTCAAAATAGTATTAATTTTTTTTATTTTGGTTTTTTTAGTTATTTTGCTATAGCAAGAACTGTCAAGTTAGACTTATTCTCATGCGCTGATGGTTCCATATAAATAATGTGTATTAATTTAAAAAACAGTAGTAAATAATTTTTAAATATAGATTAAATAATATAGGGAAGCGAAATTAACCTATCACATACCAAGCTGGATGGCTGCGATGAGAGGGAACACTTATGCTGACAAACAAATCTTCTTATATATAAAAATCAATGTTTGTTTGTTCGTCTTCTATGCATTCCTATACCATTTATCAGATTGCAATGAAACTTTGGAGAGTTTTCGAGTGTGCGTCTGCGAAGGTTCCTGTGAAAAAAAAAATCCAAAATGTCACCCCCTATTCCCCATAACACCCCATAATTTAGGCAAAACCACATTTTTTTAACCGATTTAGATAGGAATTTGTACACTCATACTATAAAACAAACATAAAAATACTGCCTACATACGGTTTACGAATATTAATCCCCTCTCCCCCTTCCACCCCCATAATTTTTTCACTCCATAATTTAGGCAAACCACATTTTGTATCCGATTTAGATAAAAATTTGTACACTTATACTTTAAAACAAACAGAAAAAAACTGCTTACGTATGGTTTCCGAATATTCATCCCCTCTCCCCCTTCCAACCCCATTACATTTTCACCCCATGAATTAGGCAAACCACATTTTTTATCTGATTTAGATAAGAATTTGTACACTTATACTTTACTACAAACAGAAAAATACTGCCTACATATGGTTTTGAATATTCATCCCCTCTCCCCCTTTCCAACCCCATTGCATTTTTACACCATAATTTAGGCAAACCACATTTTTTATCCGATTTAGAAAAGAATTTGTACACTTACACTTTGAAACAAACAGAAAAATACTGCCTCCATATGTTTTCCAAAGCGCATCCCCTCTCACCCTTTCCAACTGAAGATGAATGAAACAGCAGTTTAAAATTTATATGTAAATATTTTTTCATTTAATCTATGTGCCTACTCAAGTCCAGCAATAGTGAAGCATTGCCGGGTCAGCTAGTATACAATACAAAATATTTCAGCATCTGCCTTCTTCGGTGGTGGAAAAATGGGCCATTAAGCTCTGTACATGTGTACACAACGAACGTCATCCAATGACTAACTGGGTAGTAGGGAAAGGGTGGGGGAACGGCTAAGAAGTAGGCTGTCAATATATTGGCAATGTTTGAGATAATATATTCTGATGCTCATTCCCTCCGTCAATACTCACAAAACCTATCCCAAGCCCTTATTTCCCGTTGTTACCCCAGGGATCTTGTACATAAACAGATCTCCCATGCGATCACCCACCCTCCACGTAACCACTCTCACTTGTCTCCTACGAAAACCAACCATAGCCCTGCCTTTGTCACTCAGTTCTCTCGGGGCCTCGAGTTCATTAACTATATCTTGCGACAGGACTATGACTTCCTTCGCTCCTTTCCAGAAATGTGTACTCTCCTACCCAAAATTCTACCCAGTGTCCCCCGTGCATGTTTTAGCAGCCACCCAATCTTGAGAACATCATAGTCAACAAATACCCTCAGTCAGACTCTCCAAAAGCACCATATGGATCTTATCCTTGCAATAGACCCCGCTGTAAAACCTGCAGCATGCTTCCACCCATCACTACATATTCCAGTCCCACCACAGGGGAAACTTTCCCCATCATTGGACATGCCACCTGTTCAACAACTCGCATTATGTACCAACTAACTTGCCGCTATTGCACTAGCTCCTACATAGGCCTCACCACACAGCAACTCTCAGTTAGAATGAATGTCCACAGACAAACAGTCTACACCTGGAACTTGTAGCTTCAGATACCAGAACATGTCAATAGCCATGATTCGAAGAATCTCAACGACTATTTTACTGTGAGAGCGGTCAGAGTTTTCCCTGACAACACCACTGCAGAAGAAGTCCAGAAATGGTAACAAGCATACCAGAATATCCTGGATACCAGACACCCACCTGGTGTTAACCACCATTAAATTCCAACCACTCAACCCATGACTTTCTTTTTTACTAGATATAATTTTTCGCATCAGTACCATACCCTTGCTACTTATGTTCATTTTACCACAATATATTACCTCAGACATTGCCAATATATTGATAGCCTACTCCTTAGCCATTCCCCCACCCTTCGTCCACTACCCAGTTAGTCATTGGGTGACGTTCGTTGTGTACACACGTACGGAGCCTAATGGCCCGTTTTTCCACCACCGAAGAAGGCAGATGATGAAATATTTTGTATTGTGTATTTATTTGTCAGCATAAGTGTTCCCTCTCATCACAGCCATCTTCTTTGGCTTGTAGTGGGTTAATTTCCCTTCCCTTTATTATTTATATCGCCTGGAAGCCGCTTCCATTTTCCTTAGTTTCATCATTAAAATTAGATTATTCATTTGGCCAAACTTTTTTTCACATTATATATATATTAATCAAAGACAAACATATAGTTGGCCTCAGAATAATTTTTAAAAAGATTATTTTTAACTTAACTTAGTCTAATCAACGAAATTTTCTATAAAAATGATTCATATGATTTTTTTTTTTTTTTTTTCAAATAGTTTCAACTGTTAAAATATCAAATTTGTTAAAACTCCTCATTTAGTTACTTTGTGAAAACCATAACCCCTAAAAAGGTCTATAGTTTTCCTGTAAAATACATAAGGTTATGAATCACTCTAAATTTTCAAAGAATTTTCAGATCAGTAGTTTTGGATATAAAAGAGGAACATTTTTCTAAGTTCTTACAAATTGTGGAATTAAAAGAAAAAGATTCAGTTTGACAATCATGAATATCATATTAAAAAGTTTTTCTTTACTCTTTAATGATCCCCCATATAATTACTTCAAGCTTCAATTATTCATAGCTTACTATTTTATATACACTAGACCAGTTCAATCAGTCCATATCCACTTAATGCTTGTAAGTATTAGATGGAGATTTGGCTTTCGGCTTCCATTTCTGCTCCCAGAGCTTTTCACTTTTTCCAACTTGGCAACCCTGTGTTTGTCAGTTATAGTGTACTGTTTTCATGGAAATGTTTTGAGTATAAGTATCTTTTTTCTGTGCTTTAGAATCTTCTTCTTATTCCAATTTTCAATTTATTGCTTTGTTACACTTGATTCTTCTAAATACTTCTGGACGATTATAAAACAATAATTCTCAGCCTTATTTTGCCAAAATAATTGTTTTGATAGCCTGGTTTCTGGTGATCTTCTTGTTTATTATAGTTAAAAGCCATTTTTTGTTTATCAAAGTTTTTTAAAATATTAAAGAGTATAACATATTTTACTAATGTGAGAGTTGGTAAACATTTATATTTGTTACAAATTTGTGAACTATGTCTACCACACTTATTTTGTTCTCACCTAGCAGAAACTCATGGAAAATGTGAGATAATGTGAAGAGGCACTTCCAATGTGTATTGTGTTTTTACTGTTTATACTATTAATTATCTTTTATTATGATTGTTTTTGTATATACCTTACTGGACCATTTACAGTCAGCCAGAAATTTTGCTTTTTTAATGGATTTTAAATCTGGTTGGCTTTTTACAGACAACCATACATTGTTTGACACATTTTAGGTTTTTATGGTCCCCTTCCAACCAACATTTTGTGAATTGCTGTCAGTGTAGCCAACCTGTATACAGTAAGCCATACTGATTATAATTAGTTCATATTTGAGCCATGTTGTCATAACAATTTTTTTGTTAGAGCACTAATGTCCTCAATTTGAACATGTTCTAAAGCTCCAACAGCAACAATAAACAATTGACAAAACCACACACACATGTATATAGTTACCAGGAAATAATAGGAGCTAATTAGTGAATGGATTTAAAAAAAAAAAAAAAGGATTGCGAAATGAACCACCACTTACCTTAGATGGTGGTATCATGGGGTGAACACATAAATAAGCACAAAACACAGGGAAAGCAATGAATATTTCGGGACTTGGCCCTGCGTCAACAATAGAAAATCAGGGAGGGAGGGTGGTGTAGGAGACCGTTTCACAGAATGTCAGTTTTTTATCTTAAACAAATCTCCAGCTGAAGCTCATTTCTTTGGATACAGTTGGCTTAAATAGAAACTTTGGTCGGATATTAGATCTAACATTACAAACTGCTATTTTGGAAATAATAGTACTATTTTGCCTTTATGTTACAGGGACGTTGGTCATACATCTGACTGCATGAAATCACAATTACTATGGTGTACCAATAGACTTCTTTATTGGGCTTCAGTATGTGGCAGACAGCAACTTACATCAAGTGTATTTATAGGAGCAAGCAATGTTACATCCTGTGTGCAACCTGTAGGGCTTATAGCTGCTTTTTTACCTGATGCTGACAGTAGGCTAGCGGTCGATGTTCTTGCCTCAGGTATTTGTTTTGGCAATAGAATGATCATCAGTACCAGATGCCATTTCCTTCATCAACTGCAAGGACTTCTGACAGCAGCAGGTGTCCCTGGTGGAGTAATTTCAGTGGTGAATGGTGATGACGTGGTGATGCCATTAGCACAGCATCAAGCTGTGGATTCTATCTGGTTCAAGAATGGAGATCTAAAAATGGCCAGTATACTGGATAAAGCAGCCAGTTATGGTATGAAGCCTGTCTGGGCTATTCCACCAACAGCTCCTTCAGAAATATGGGAACTAAATTCCACTGTTAATAAGACAATTTGGGTGTCAGCTGGGACCATATTTGCTAATTAAGTGCATGTGTAGCGAAGACTGTTTTGGAACCTGGTAACACATTTCTTGGGAGAAAGATGTTGTGAGTGTCAGCTACAATGTGATTTATCAAGTAACTGGCAGTAAAGACAGCATATCGTGTTGATTGTGTACATCTAAAACATTTTGATTTGTCACTATTATTGTATATGCATGGACATAAATTTAAAAAAGTTAACAGTGTGTTGTGGACAGAGTCACTGGTAAAAACTGATTTACAGGCCAACCAATAGTTCTGCAAAATAATCTGTTAACACATATTTGGTACACATATTTTGGACATAGTGCCAGTGGTTCTGTGACCAAGAAAGTCTATCCAGAATACCTTTGATAAAATGTTTGAATTTTAGGGTGGTCAGCAGTGCTGTTTTTTTCCATGGAACCCAATATAAGAGGCTGGCTCCGTGGGATGTGGAAAGCTGACAATTCACAGATAAACTATTGACTAACAAAATAGATTAATACACACGAAAAGATGTACAGTTACAGTATAACATATACATTAATTGTATCAACTATATTTACAAAAATTACTGGCAGTTATTTTGTGGATATCTTAGAAATAAATTCTTTAGTGAATTATCAATCAAAAATTCTTTCAATCTTTTCTTGAATTTAATTTTATCACCTGCTAGACACTTAAGATATTTTGGGAGCTTATTGAAGGTATGTATTCCTGACTATTGAACCCCTTTTGAACAAATAATGATGACTTTTAAACCATCCTTGTGAAGATCATTTTTACTTCTAGTGCCATAATTTCATATTCTACTAGTTGTTTCAAATAGATTTTTGTTAGTTATGGCTTTACACCTCGTCAACATTAGAGGCAGGATGTGACTGGACACAGGAACAGGAAGTAATTTGGCCATGGCCTTTTGAAGGAACCATCCCAGCATTTGTCTGGAGTGATTTGGGGAATCCGTGGAAAACCCAAATCTTGATGCCAGGACAGGGATTCGAATCGGTGTGTTACAGAATGTGAGGCCAGAGCATTAACTGCTCACCCACCACGCTCGGTTTCAAATAGAGTATAATTAGTTACCACAAAGGACTTTGATGTGTATATGTACCTGGCCACCATTGTTAAAATCTCTAACTTCTTGAAAGTCTGCATGAAGTTCTGGAGCTAACCCCACACATAGTTCTTAATTCTTTATTTTGGGCCCTGAACACTTTGTCTTTATGAGTAGAATTGCCCCAGAATATGACATTATTGCATATGACATTAAGGAGTTAAAATAAGCAAAATAGTTTCTTCATATGGAGATCATCTATTGCTGAAATTGTACAAATTGCAAATGTGGCTGCACCCAATCACTTCAGTAAGTCAGAAAGATGCACCCTCCACTTTAAATTATCATCAATATACAAATCAAGAAATTTCACACACACTACCTCTTTTATGGACTGGTCTGCAAATTTTTTTATGTTTGGTGGTAATTTGTTTGCTGTACTAAACTGCATATATTGAGTTTTATCAAAATTTAAAGATAGGCCATTAGCTGTAAACTATTTATTAATAAGGTCAAAGCCATAACTTGAAATATATTCAGTTTAGAAATTGCAGTAATTTTAACTCCTGGACAAATATGACAATTTTCAGTTTTTAGATGTTACAAAGAGTAGATTTATGTTTATTAAAAACAATAGTGGTCCCAATATATAACCCTGAGGTACTCCACATCTACGAATCCCCATCCAGAAAACAGTGAACCACATGACGAAGCATTAAATGTTCCAGAGACGCTTTATGTTTTATATTCAAAAAGTAAGAAATAAGCCATCTATATCATATATTCACAGAAAATTCATACAGGTATTAATTTATCATTTAT
Source organism: Vandiemenella viatica (assembly GCA_031002005.1). Taxonomy (NCBI): domain Eukaryota; kingdom Metazoa; phylum Arthropoda; class Insecta; order Orthoptera; family Morabidae; genus Vandiemenella; species Vandiemenella viatica. The sequence goes on along the minus strand of CM061920.1, from coordinate 20,311,588 downwards.
TCCCTCTAAAATATTGTCAATGAATGTGAATATAGCTTGTTCTGTTAAGTGACCCTTTTGAAGAACAAGATGTGATTTTTTTTTATTTTATTTTTTACGGTGGTGTTAGACACTGTTGTACATTGTTTTCTCAAAAAATTGAAGGATCTTAGTGGTGAAATAGGATGCTAATTTGATACAAGTGACATATCCCCCTTTTTATGGAATGATTTAACTACAGCATGCTTAAACCTTTCTAGAAAGACACTCTCAAATAAAGTCATATTAAACACATAACTTAGTATGTTACTTTATTCTGTGGAGTACAGTTTAATTAATCTGCTGGAAATCCTATCACAACCACTCAAATATTTGCACTTAAGAGTCTACATAATCTGTTCAGCTAATTTTTTACATATGGAGTAATGAAAGAGGACTTAGGGTCTAGGCTCTGGTGCATGTTGTAATTTCAACAGCTCATATATTTTACAGGTAAACTGCAGGTGTCAAATGCAGGACAAAACAACCTACAAGATATTTGACCTTTGGAATCTTCCCGTGCTGTAACGATTCTGATCTTCATCAATATACAAATCAACCAGCATCCTGGATATTCAATTTTGGCCACTTTCTTGAGTATATTTACATCTAAGGTGATTATTGAGTTGTCTAATGTCTCTTATTGCTAATGACCAAATAATAAATTATTATTATTTGTAAATTACTCTACCCTATTTCTCAGTCATGAACAACAGCAGTGAGCATGCTAGAGTTACAGAAATTCAAAGTGATGATCCAGGAATTGGAATGTTGACAAGCAGCTGAAAGTACACAATAACAGTTCGAATTGGCACACATGATTACATCTGGCGCACTCATGGCTGGGCTGAATTGTCATATCCACAAATGGAACCACAGTGGAAGGTTATGGTTAAAAACACTTCTCAGACGTCCATTTCAGACATGAGCACAACATGCTTATTTGAATGCAAATTCAGTGCAAAACCCGGTATGGTAGTAACATCAAAGACAGTGGATATTGGTAGTAATTCATCTGCAATCCTGAACACCCCAGCAGCAGTGGCAAAATATTCATCAGCAGCACTGATGCCAATTGTAGCTAAAACAACTGTACTAACAGTACTACCAACAACAGCGGCAATGGTAACAGTAGCAACATCATGTGCTACCGGTAGCAAGGAAGCTGGTCAAACAATCCGGCGCCAGTAATTTAAACAGATGGATCTCACAAAACTTGTTAAGTCCCCTTCAATGTTCCCTTCTCATCCACTTAGTTGTAGGGAGGAGAAGAAAAAAAGATCCTCCAAGTTTTCAAGGGCTTCGAGGATTTCAAGATCAGACACTGAAGAAAGTTAAATGCTTGTAGGTGATCCAATTTCTCAGCAGACAACAAAGCAGGACTCACCCAAGCAGTGGCAGGTAAAAATAAATAGGTAGGATTGATACCGTATTTCAGTGGAACCTTAATGGCTTTCAGCTGCACAAAGAGGAGATACAACTCTTAGCATGTTCTAATCTTTTACGTCTCTTACACGTGACCTATGTCGGAAGGACGATACCATCGATGATCAAGCAAAGGGAGGAGTGGCTGTGCTTGTTTGAAAACACTGGTCACTTCAAAACAGTTGCTCTCATCCCTGCTTTATAAGCAGTACCAGTGAGGATGAAACTTCACTTCCAACTGTCCATATGCTCTACCTATCTAACACCCAGTACGCCCGTTGTTTACAATGAATTGGCAGAAATCTTGCAGCAACTTACTTGCACCCTACTCCTACTGGGATATTTAAACCACAATAGTGTCTTTTGGGGTTTGATCAATGAGTAGCTGGCGCAATAATAGAGCAAGATAATACATGTCTCCTGAAAACTGACAACATGTCTCATTTTACCACTCTTTTTGGTTCGTGCTCCACCATGGACCTTTCGTTGTGCTCTCCTTCAACTGCAGACTCCGTGCTTTGGGAGGTGGATCGCAACCACTTCCCATCATGGATGAACGTAGAGTTTGGACTTGGAGGATAAAACATCCGACGTAAATTGAACGTCGGCAAAGAAAATTGACCACTCTATCGCTGTTCTCACTCTTCAGCAATGTCATGGCATTAAGGAGAAGGTGAAAGTGAAGGTGAAATGATTCACTAAGGGGCAGATGGTTCCATACCCAAAACCTCAAGAACGCTGTGAGGAATACCCGTCCCATGGTGGAATGAGGAATGTACAAATAGTTCCTCGGTTCATGGTCGGGAACGGGCGTTACGTTGTTTTAAGTTCCACCCAATACCCAACAACCTAGCAGCGTTCCGAATCGCAAGAGATAAAGTAGGAAGAGCAAAAATACATTTTGGCTGATCTTTGTGAGCTCCACAAACCGTTCAGTTTCATTACCGAAAGTATGGGAGTCCATCTGCCGTATATCTGGAAGGTACTGATTACTGGATCAGGGTGTATAGTCCAGTGGTGTAGCTAGGTCAACAAGGGCCCCGGTGCAAAAAAAATATTTTGGGCCCTCCGGCCAGATGGGCGACCATTTTTTTGTTTTCTGATGCTGGTAGGGGCTCCCTGAGCTGAAGCTGGGGGCCCTGAGTTGAGCTTGGTGGCCCCCCTGAGCATAGGGTCACTGCACTGCCTAGCCCTATGGTAGCTACGTCCCTGGTATAGTCATTGATCAATGAAGCATCGCGCTACTGATTCCATAGTCCTTCACTACCATCACTTCGTCTGCCACTTTGAACCATCGTGTTCAACAACGAAGACTTGGTGCTGAAAGGGGCATTTTATGCTTCACTTCGTCGAATATGGAGGTATACATTAAACCGTTTACACCACAGAAACTGGAGTAGGCTTTAAACAGTGCCAAATACACTGCGCCAGTCCAGTCCTGATCCGATACCAGATGCTGAGGCCAGGGGCCTACCTATCGGAAATGGCGCCTAGGGCAAGCATCGAATTTGCGCCCTTTCGTAAATTATCTGAATATAAAATAAAAAGATACACTAAACAAAACATTCATAAATCTTGACAAACACTTTTATCTTTCATTTTAGAACAGAATCATATATATTATTTCTATAAGGTATTTTTTTGTCACAAGCCTGTATCTTCCTTCATACTTAACCGAAATCAATGAATGAGGTGTCATTTTAAAGCTTATGGTCTTCCCTTTGGTCACATCATATTTTAAGAAATGAAGTTTTCGGAATTCTGCCCTTAAAGGGCGAGAATGTCAATTTTTCTAAAATGCTGTTTTCTGTGTTATGAGTCAAATATCTCCCTGGATACCTATCTGAAACCGTTTTATGAAGTATCATTTTAAAGATTAAGATATCCGCTTTAGTGACGTCGTATATTAAAACAGAAAATTTTCTGAATTCGACCCTTAAAGGGCAAAAGTACCAATATTTTTGCAATGCGTTTTTGTGTGACGAGCGATTTATCTCCCTTAATATCTAACCGATATAGATAAATGAGGTATCATATTAAAGAATAATGTCTCCGCCGTGGTAACATTATATTTTAAGAAAGGAATTTTTCGTAATTCGACCCTTAAAGGGCAAAAATGTCAATTTTTCTAAAATGCGTTTTTTGTATCTCGGGCCATTTATCTCCCTGGATATCTGTCCAAAATCGATAAATTTATTTATTTATTTGTCGTATGGCAAGCAACTAATACAATAATAAATATATACAATGACAAGAACGTTGGTAGCGTTCACAAGCTGATGTCTAATTCTTCCAGCCATTCTAAGAAGGAACTTGTAGCTCCAAAAACATCTTCATATGGTCCATCATACTTCCGTAGAGGGCATTCCCTGATAATATGCTCCACACTCTGGGAAGGAGCACCGCAGTCACATGCAGGAGAATCCTGAAGACCCCACTTATACAGCATGGCGTTGCATTTCGCATGGCCTGTTTTTAGGCGATTTAGTTTGACCCACTGGTTTCTATTTAGATGGAATCCTGGAAGTCCAGTTGTGGGATCTTTAATATCTGAATGTTTTACAGATGTGGAGTTCCAGCTTTGTCGCCATTTTTCCATGACATCAAAGTCAAATACATCTTGCCATACCGGATTTCTTGATTTAAGACGAGTGGGTGGTAAGTTATTTAGAACCTCGTGGATTGGGAGATCCTGTGGATGATCAGGATGGTGTAGTTTTATCCACTCACGTGCCGTTGCTTCTTGGCGTCTTATCTCTGGAGGTGGTATTTTGCTGATCAGGTGCAACCAGGGGACTGGGGTGGATTTTAGGGTGCCAGTTATTACTCTCATACACTCATTCAGGTGGACGTCGATTTTTCTAGTATGAGTACTACGTTGCCACACTGGAGCACAGTACTCAGCAACAGGGTAAACCATGGTGAGAGCGGTTGTTCGTAGTGTGTTCGCATCAGCTCCCCATGAAGTACCAGCTAGCTTCTTTATGATGTTGTTTCGTGTTTTAAGTTTCTGACTTGTGTTTTCGAGGTGTTTTTTGAATGTTAAGGAGCGGTCTAAGGTGATGCCAAGATACTTAGGATGGAAATTATGTTTCACCCTCTGGTGGCAGAAGTTCACTTTGAGCTGCTGATGTGCTATTCTATTGCTCAAGTGGAATGCGCATACTTCTGTTTTCATTGGGTTCGGACAAAGTCTCCACTTTCTATAATATGTGTTCAAGGTTTCTAAGTCGTTAGAGAGAATGCTCTCACCTTCCTCTAATGTGGCAGTTTGGACGACGATAGCTAAGTCATCAGCGTAACAGAATTTATTGCCGGTTGTTTCTGGCATGTCACTGGTGTACAAGTTGAAGAGCAATGGAGCTAGTACTGACCCTTGAGGTAATCCACTTTTTATTGTAAATGACTTACTTGTCTTATGTCCGACGGTGACCTTAAAATATCTGTTGGTCAGCATATTCCTCAGGAGTGATGTTAGTTTCCTGCAGGGTATATGTTTTTTAAGTTTAAGTAGCAGTCCATCCAGCCAAACTGTATCATATGCCGCTGTTAAATCGACAAAGGCTACTGATGTTTTTAACTTCTTCTGAAATCCAGCCTCAATGTATGATGTCAGTGCTAATACTTGCTCACAACAGCTCCGTTTTAGTCTGAAACCTGCCTGATATGTTGGTGTTATGATATTTATTATTCCTTGTATGCGGTTAAGGATGAGGCGTTCTAGAAGCTTATAGCAAACACTGAGTAGAGCAATAGGTCGATAGCTTGAAGCATCATCTGCTGGTTTGCCTGGTTTGAGGATCGTCAAGGTGTGAGCCATCTTAAATTCTGGGGGGACTATCCCAGTGTCCAGGATATCACTGAAGAAGTTCTTGAGCCAAGTTCTTCCCTGCTTGCCGAGATATCTTATGAATTCTGGGAAAATGCCATCTAACCCTGCAGCCTTCCTCATTTTTAGCATTTTGATGGCTTTCTCAACTTCTTCATGACTAAATGGATTAGAAAGGATAGGATTATTTCTAAGGTTGTTATCCATTTCAATCATCTCTTTCTCCATCTGTTTCTTCATGGCAGGATCTATTGGGACTTTGTCAGCTCTTGTTTTTATGTGCAATGCCATTTCAGCTGGTGTAATTCCTGGCTCCTCTTTGCACATGTTTGAGGCTGCACCCAGTTTTCTAAGGAGAGTCCACGCATTTCTACTGGAGTGAGTAAAGCTCATTTGAGAAGTTAGCTCTTTCCATTTCTGTTTCCTCCCTTCATTCAGTTTTTCTAATATTCTTTTTCCTGTTTCAGGGTCACCAGTTTTTTGAAAATTTTCATATAAAGTTTGCGTAGATTTGTCCCAGCATGGAATGTATTGTTTCCTGTACCCTCGAGGGATGTTTCGTTTAGCTGCAGCAATAACAATACCTACAAATCTCTTGTAGTTTTTCACTTTTGGGGGTATCCATCGCAGGTTAGTATCTACCTCGGAGCTATAATTGTCCCAGTTTGCCCTCTTTAAATTCCATCTTGGTTTATGAATTGATCTGATAACAGGTATTGTGATACCAACACTGATTAGTGTGGGCCTGTGTTGGCTTCTGGGAAAATGCTGAAGGACTTTCCTTGTGTGGTCTAAAGGTTTTCTTTCATCTGTGGAAACAAAGACCAGATCAGGATTGGTGTCAGATTGCCATCTAGCAGAGTGGAATGTTTTCTTTTCTTTAGCATCATAGCTGAGATACAGGTCTTGACTTTCGCACCACACAGTGAGTTTCTCACCGTTTTCATCAGAATTTGGGTAACCCCAGGATGTATGTCGGCTGTTAAAGTCTCCTACATATATGCAAGGTTTTGGTAGTGAGGGCAGTGGTGGAGTTGGCCAATTGGAAAGAGGTGGTTTGTAAACTGATGCAACAGTTAAATTGTTGAGTTTGGCAGTAATTATTTCCACTTCATTGACTTTTTGACACCTCACTTCCGAGATGTTGCAAGTGTTACTTTTGGCATACATGGCTGATCCGTGTATAGGAGAGGGAATTCTCGATAACATTCTGTATCCTGCAATCTTGCCCCTGCTTTCCAAATCTTTTTCAGTCATGTGGGTCTCTTGAACAGCTAAGATGTCGATTTTGAGGTCAGTAGCTAGTTTGCTAAGGTATTCACATTTAGCAACTGTTAATCCTTCTGCATTTATTTGAAGAATCTGAGCGCTGTGTCCAAACGTTCTGGTCAGTTGGCTCTGACAAGTGCCGTTGTTAAATTTCATCTTCAGATTTTTCATCTTCTGATGTTGCTTTGTGTGACCGTGAGAGACGGGATCTAGTTCGGTCGCCTATTGTGTAGATTATCAGCCGTCCTGCATCAGCAGTCCGTTGTCCAGGGTACACCACGAGGAGGTATGATTATGAAGAATAATGTCTCAGCTTTGGTAAGATAATATTTTAAGAAAGACTTTTTGGAAATCAACACTTAAAGGGAAAAAGGATAAATGGTTCTAAAACGCATTTTTGTGTCACGAGCTATTTTTCTCCCTTGATATTTAACTGGTATAGATAAAGGTATATTATTAAAGTCTGAGGTCTCCGCCGTGGTAACATTATATTTTAAGAAACGACTTTTTCGTAATTCGACCCATAAAGGGCAAAAATGTCAATATTTCTAAAATACGTTTTTTGTGTTTCGACTCATTTATCTCACTCGATTTCTAACCAAAATCGATACATAAAGTAGGAGTATGTATGAAGAGTAATGACTAAGCATTGGTGACATCATATTCAACCTCACTATTCAATGCATTTTTTTTCGCGAAATTTTCGCATGGGTCGTCTAGTTATTTATTATTAGTAAAAGAAATTTTCCTCACTACAGAGGTTTTACTTCAACACAACAATAAAAACTAGGAACACAGATCTTGACTTCATCTTCTCACAATATTTCCCCAGAAATTTCGATCTTGGATATCTTCCTCTTCTGCACCAAATCTTCTCATCGCTGTTTGTACGCTTTGGAGACAGGTAAACATGGGCCTTCCTCTTTTCCTCACAGAGGCGTATTGCTCGGATTTTTAACATTTCATGTTTTTTATGAGTAGGGAGCTGGCCTACTGCAAAATCCCCAACTTGGAGGACCAGGTAATTTCTTTTCAAGGTTTTCTTCCTTTAGCTAATTTTGGTCCACCTCGGGTATTTTATTCCCCGGTACCCACCGTATCTGGTGGGCTTTCCCCTATCCGCCACCTGAGGAGGCGCCCAATGGGAGACTAGCAACTCCACACGGGAAAAAGTTATTTCATAATCTTAAACTTAAAATTCACCTTCATTGCCTTTTGCGACGTAAATAGATTAATAATATTTTCGAAACCTGTTTCTTCGGTTTCTTCTCGCTCTATACTGAGCAAAGCTAGGTCGCTAACCTTTCATGAGCAATTGTAGACAACAAAGACGAAAGTATTAGTTTTAGCTTACTGAAAGATCGCTCTCAAATTAAGATGCACATTGCAGTCGAAACCATAACCTGAATGGAAATACGCAGATTCAGAAAGACACTCTCATCTCCATACTGAACAATGATTTCATGAAGCTCTTCAGATCTATTTATGTTTATTTTTTGTGTATATTAGCATCCGAACATCCAATATTTCTTCGTACCACCTGTCCTATGTGTCCTGCCCAGTAAAGTTTGTAATCAAAAGTAATTCCAAGATATTTACATTTCAAGTCTTCAGCAAGCAATTCTTTCCCCACCTTATATTCATAATTAAGCTTTTGTTTTTTATTTGTGTATCTAATAAGCTGACTCTTCTTTGCATTTATCTTCATTCCATGTTTACCAACCCAATAAGATATCCTGTCCAGATCACCCTGCAACTGTTTACAATCCTCTATCGTTTTGATTCTTTTATACGTGATTTTCCAACTGGTCGATCACAGTATGTCGTTGTTGATAGAGAAGCCTCTTCTAAGCCACATGTGATTTATATCGTTCCTCAAGGAAGTGTAATAGGACCACTTCTTTTCTTATTTTTTATAAACGATCTAGGTGACAACGTTAAATACTGGTTGCGATTGTTTGCCCACGATGCAGTTACCTGTAGCGAAATAAGGTGCTCTGACAATTGCTTAGAAATTTAGCGCGATTTGGATGCTATTTCCGAGTGGTGCCGTAAATGGCAGCTTACACTTAATTGTAAAAGAGCAAGGTAATGAGAATACGTAACAAAAAGGATCAGATTGTTTACGACTACAAAGTAAACAATTTAGCTGTTGCCGCGGTTTGATTCTCTGAAGTACATTTTATTGTAGAATATACGATATTCTTTGACTTGCGAGTGCAATGAAATACTTCTTCCACCAACCCATTTAGGTCGCGAGTAGGAGGAGTACCTGTTATCTCTATAATCCCAACTTCTGGTCACGTGACACAAAATGGCGGCTTCCCTTCCCCTTTTCTCCCTCCCCTCCATGACGTCACTTCCGGTTGGCGGGAATTCGAATCAAGTGCAGTGTTGCCACATTGACGGCATGACAACCGCAGCTTTCAAATTAAACATATATAACTGTTATTTAGTCTTTATTCTAGCTGTTATTTCCCTTATCTCCAACAATGTTACTCTGAAATCAGAGATATTATTTCCGATTGTGTCCTATGTGATGTAGATATTCCAGCTGCACAAATGTTGCAATGTAGCATATACACACATCCTGCCACCAGGTGTCTCCACCGAACAGCCGATGCCACGAGAAACTTCATCTGCGCATGCGCCGGCCAGAGATATTCCACTTCGCCACGAAATCTTCTATCCTTGTCTTGCGGGGGAAAAACCTACCCTAAGGCGTATTTGCACAGGTGTTGACATGTACGTACATGCTCGGCTGCCGAGACCCTGTTGCGACATGTGCGATAACTTGCATAACTGTCGCTAGAGGTCAGCACACGGCAGAAGACATTTGTCGCTAGATGGAGCGGGTGTACCAATATGCGTGAAATATTTCGATGTTTGCGAAGCCACTCGCGTGTTTGACCGGGAGCGCGATAACTTGTATAACTGTTGCTAGAGGTCAGCACACGGCAGAAGACATTTGTCGCTAGATGGAGCGGGTGTAGCAATATGCGTGAAATATTTCGATGTTTGCGAAGCCACTCGCGTGTTTGACCGGGAGTCCGACAGGCAGTGCAGGTTACGAAATGGCTCCAAAGGAAGCACATTATTCATTCGCCATTATGAAAGCATAGCTGGCTGCCTGGCTGGCGGACAAAGAAAGTAGGGCGTCCAACACAGCGTTCGTATGATTGCAGAATTTTGTACAGAGTCTCAGGCTTGCAGCGAATTTCGTATGCATTTGTTCAGGTGTCCTGCTATCGATAAGGAATTCAGGTTGCGCCATATGCTCATTGCACTGCAAAACCGCCCCAGCGGGATACATAGAAATATTTCAGCATTCACTTCGGTTCAAGAAGAAATTATTACAAGATGAGAATAATTATTATATGTCAGTTTTCGTAGTACAAATCTAAGAAACATTTATGGTAGCCCAATCACTCGTGTTTTCAAAACGAAAATCGAAAATTTTGTTTTCATTCTGGGTGAACAGATAAACTGCTTGAGTCTTTGTATTTAATTAAAAAATAGACCATGTGAAAGCGTAACTTTTACGTTTAAAACGTGATAATGAACCATGGAATGTCCTGACATAGCTCAAATTCACATCTATACAATGCAGTTCTGATATTCGAAATTGGCAGAGGGTGCTTTGCACAAAAAATAACTCTGTGTGAATAACAAGAGGAAATAAGCGTCAGTACGGTGGGATTCCAATATAATTAATCGTTAATGATAACTCGCGAATTTCTGTCACGCCCCCATTATTTTAATATATTAAATTATGTGCAATGAAACAAAGCGATAATCCAACTAATGTTTTAAACTCAAAGAAGTGATTTCCTCATGGATGTGTCTGCAGCCTCGATGAACTTTGTGTGTATTTCTATCCTATTGCTATGGCATTAACTTCCCTGCCCATTTTATCTGAAAAATGCTTACTAAATTAGATTCACATAATTATCATTGCCTAATGCAAAGTTGTAGATGTGAAATCCAGTTTCTTTCCCTACAGACATTTCTGAAGTGATTACATGTTAATCTCTCCACTGATGTCAAACCAATCAGCCTGTAATTTTTTCAAGCTTATTTCTCAACCCTGCAGACTCAGTCTTTCGACAAGAGCCCCACATGAAAATACTTGTGACAGTCGATTTGAAAACCAGTTTCTTTCCCTACAGACATTCCAGAAGTGAATACACGTTAATCTCTCAACTTATATCAAACCAATCAGCATGTAATTTTTTTTCAAGCCTATTTCTCAACCCTGTCTTTGGACAAGAGGCCACTTGAAAATATTTGTGACAAAGCCTTTCCCACATCAAAGCTAGAAAAAATCAAAGTTTCCAGTATGACCATGGCAAAGCTCATGGAATGCAGTGAGGGAAGATAGAATTCATATTAACATCAGTACGACGCCTTATTTATCTAACTTATATCTGCTGCCATTGGTATAAAATATTTCATTGCACTCGTAATTGTTGCCACCAAGGTCAAACCTTTGTCGTCTGTCAATCCAGACCAATCTATGTATCAATTCTGTTATGCTTTCGTAAGCAATCACAAATTGAGTGTCCTTAGCTGCACTTTGTCTAAAATTCCAATAAATCCCTTGTGATACATCAATGATTGACACCTTTGACTGTATTTTACAGCTCAGCACGTATGTTCCAGGAACGAGACACCGTCTGTTAATCTTACTAATTTCACCCCTGTCGAATCGAAGTACGCCAGTCCTATGTGATAAAAATCGAGTCACGCTAGGCACAGAACATGCCTGTGACCAAGGTGGAGATATAGAAAATTTACCCACTTCCTTATAGAAGAAATCCAGTGCACTATTCCTAATTCTTTCACCAAGATCCACCCCTAGCCTCATCGCCAACGTACCCACAGCACTTCCTCAAACCACCTTCTGTTTTCCAATGATTCCCAATCCAACCCCTGATCAGTTACAGACAGGGTTACCTTCTGTTCGTGCGTTAAAGTAAACCAAAAATTCTCATGATATTACTAACAATTATAGATAAATTCTTTGTCCCTTATGCAACAACAAAACCATTCTGGTATAGATTGCGTTTAGACATAACCAAAATCTCCATTAAATTAAATTGCCGCTATAGAATCAAACTATGTGGACACATCACACACGCATATTTGAATCGCGAACTGTATTTGCGGTAACAACATCGTTTGCTTCATCAAGATTCCTAGATTGCATAGCATAATTTAACACATTTAATTCATCATAATCTGTCAGTATAAACTGCAACGTCTATTATGTGCAAAATAGCAAGGTATGCTGATTTTCTACACTACACCAACAAAAATTTGAGAACAAAGTCATCCCATTGAGAGCTATGACTAAATATTTAAAGACATGTGCCAAAGTTTACAATTCCCACTGAACACTTCAACAACAATTATTAGAATACAACTTACCTATGAAATGATATTCCAGGTTCTTTCCTCTCTTGCCTATTTGTGCAACCGTATGCAACACAAGATGGCATTATAAAACACTTATGCACATTACAAAATGAAATAATCAGAACATCAGACACATGTAAACTCTGTATTTGTTTGGGTTACAATACCGCTACTGCCGCCATGCGGGAGAGTTTAGAGCCTGCTTCACAGATTTAACGTCACTTCTCTTCCATATATTTCCTTCCTCCGTGGATGGGAATAGTCACCGATGTTAAAGAAATAGATGAAGTTGCTGAAATAATAACTGACTGGGGTAAAACTGGGAAGGAGGAGGTTAATGCTGAAAATAAAAATCCGGTATTACGGGTGTTATTGGTGAACTATAAAAGTATAATGAACAAAGTAATCGAATTTGTAAACTTAATAGAGATACACGAACCACAAATAATAATTGGGGTAGAGAGTTGGTTAAAAGATGAAGTACTGGACAGTGGGGTTTTACCTGATGGTTACAGAGTGTACCACAGAGACAGAGGAGCAATTGGTAGAGAAGTTTTCATAATAGTCAACAAGTTCACTGGTGTTCAAAGATCATGACCATGAGTTACTTGGGGTAAATTTCTTGGGTAATAAAAAAGAATAAATCAGGGTTTTGACTGTTTACCATAGTGGAAGAATGAGAGATGAAGATGAAGCTTTTGGGGGAAAAAACAAATTCTTACTCAGATTTCAAAAGTGAGAATAGAATGGTCATTGTTGGTGGGGATTTAAATTTACCAGGTATAAACTGGGTAGGAAATAGAATTAATAATGATTTTAAATATACTGATCTCAGCAACGGTAAATAGTTGATAGATGTAAAATACGGCCAACCAGTTGCATCAGTCAGGCTATTAGTGGTCTTAGGTCGAAACCGATCAAGACTAATAGCCTGACTGATGCAACTGGTTGGCTGTATTTTACATCTATCTAAAATTAATAACGCAAAGGAACAGAGATTTGAAAATACCCTAATAAAGGAAGATCGATTTACACAAGTAGTAGAACAGAACACTAGGGTACATAATATTTTTCTACATATATCTATAAAACGAAAAACGGACATCTTTGTTGTTTAAAAACTCGAAAACTACGGAGCAGATTTCAATGGGGTTTTCACTGTTTTAAAGTTTAGAATCTTAATTCAGTTGTCTGGCATGTCTTATGTTTCAACGTTAAATAACGCAGGAACATTAAATGAAATTCTGAACGTATGGTGAGGAATACCACAGAAGGAATCACTAGATGCAGCAAACTTCGCACTAAACACACAACTACAATATCTCTGACCATAGCCTTTATTGAGAAATTTACAATAATAACATTTTTTTCATATTACACACTGACAAAAAACTTGAAATATTATTTCCTTTTGTAAGTTTTAAATAAAACTGTAGTGCACGTTTTCGTGTTTTAAGAACGACTGAATTTTATTTAATAAGCAGAGATCATAGAAGCACACATAGATAGCATAGATAATATTGTAGATGTATATGGAACACAGATTATACTTAACAGATGTTGCTACTAGTATCTAACTTAACATATTTTGATACATGACCAATACCCTCACTATATCAAAATAAACTAACAACATTACTTTTCTTGTATTCCAAACAGTTTTAAAAGTTTACAATGCCTCACATGACATAAAGACTTTGTGAGTATGTCTTCAGGCATACTTGCTGTTTCTAAGGATTCTACTTTAACAATATTCTTATTAATACATTCTCGACCAAAATGGTATTTTATGTCAATATGTTTTGATCTATTGTGAAAGACAGGATTATACAATAACTTATGAGCAGTCTGATTGTCATTAAAGATTACTATACGCTGCAAATCACCAGTTATTTCCTTACTTAAATTTCTCAGATAAATGGCCTTCCTACAACATTCTGATATTCCTACATATTCAGCCTCAGTGCTTGATAATGTAATATTGTTTGGCTTTATACTCCCCCAAGATATCACACCACCTGAGAGACTAAATCAAAATCCTGTGTAGGACTTCCTGTCTAATATGTCATTAGCCCAATCTGCATCTACATGACCAACTATCTCTTTGTTAACATCTGTCCCACAATATTTAATGCAATAGTTTTTGGTTCCTTTGTGATATCTTAATATATTCTTAGCATGAGTCTAGTGCTCTTTATTACAATTATTAAATTGACTCAAGTACACAACTGCGAATGAAATATCTGGACGTGTAAGTATTGCTAGATACATTAGACAGCCAATTACTTGTTGATAAGACAATTTTTTATCACAATTCTCATCTTCAGCTAATTTTAATCCATGTTCCATTGGCGTGTCAACAGACTTACAATTAACTAAATTAAATTTGAGTAACAACTGATCAATATAATTACTTTGATCCAAATTTAAAATTCTTTTTTGTTTATCATAACAGACAGACATACTAAGACACTGCTTGATTTGCCCCCAGATCCTTAATTTTAAATTGAGATCCTAATGCAGATTTCAGCTTATTTGTTTCATTACAATTGTTTGAAAAAACAAAAAAATCGTCAACATGCAATGCGATTATGGTTATACTTTTACCATTATTATTAATATATAAACAACGTTCATATTTGGACTTTGAATATCCAATATTAATTAAACAAGTGTTTACCTTATCATTCCACATTCTTGATGACTGTTTTAGCCCATAAATGGCTTTCCTTAGTCTTAGAACGTTACCAGGATTTGAACAGATTAATCCTTCAGGAATCTGCATGTAAATATTCTCGTTAAGATCGCCATTCAAGAATGCAGTAGCTACATCTATATGCATAGTATCAAATCCAAGTTTCACAGACAAACCAAATAGTAATCGCAAAGTACTATGTCTTACAACAGGCGAAAATGTTTCGTTATAGTCTATGCCAGGTTGTTGAGTAAAACCTTTAGCTACTAACCTTGCTCGAAAACGCACTTTATTGTCGCACTCAATCTTTTTCTTAAGCACCCACTTACATTGAACTATAGTAGAGTTACATGGAGGCTCTACTATCTCCCAAGCATCACTTTCTTCAAAGTTTGTTAAGCTCCTCCTGTACCGCCTGTAACCACTGATTCTTCTCAGGTCCTTCCAATGCCTGTTTAAATCTAAGTTCAGTCACAGTGTCTAAATTATTCTCTGTATAACAAATGCCACCAAAACCATATCTGTCTGGTGCACGTCTTTCTCTGATAGGCCTATGTGGTTCATCACCTGTACCCTGAGCATCCAAACGTTCTTCATAATCAGTTGGAACATAATCAGAATCTGATGAAACTTTCAGTGACTCTTCAGTTAATGTTAAGTCTGTGATGTCCCCCACTGAATCTTGTAATGTCTTATTTTCTGACATGTTCTCTTCAGTTATACATTCCTTTTCACTATCTGCAGATGCAATGTCTACCATTACTGATGGCTTTTCCATAATTATCACATCTCTGCTTGTAAATATTTGTCTTTTTGTCGGATCATATACTCTGTATCCTTTGATATTATTAGGAAATCAAAGAAGTATACACTCAACTGACTTTTTATCCCATTTAGATCTTTTTTCTTTATTGACATGAACCATAACAGGAGATCCAAAAATTCTCAAATTACTTAAATCTGGCTTAACTCCCACCCATAGCTCATATGGTGTTTTACCATCCAGAACTGACGATACAGTACGATTATGTAAGTATACAGCTGTGTTACATGCCTCAGCCCAAAACTTCTTACTTAAGTTAGCATCATACAGCATACATTTTGCCTTCTCAATAATCGTCTTATTCATCCGCTCACATAACCCATTTTGTTGCGGTATATATAGTTTTGTCGTCTGGTGTATTATTCCAAACTCCTTTAAGTAATTATCAAAATCTGAATTGCAGAATTCTCTCCCATTATCACTTCTGAAGACTTTCACTTTACGATTGATTTGATTTTCAGCTAATGCCTTAAATTCTTTAAAGTATTTTAATGCTTCATTTTTATTTTTCAAAAAATAGATAAATGTCATCCGACTGAAGTCATCTACAAATAATAGAAAGTAGGATGAACCTCCTAGTGATTGCTGCTCCATCGGTCCACACAGATCACTGTGAACGATTTGTAATAATTCAGTACCTCTTGTACCACTACTTGCAAAAGGTAGCCTACATTGCTTTCCTCCACAACAGGTCTTACAATATGATTTGTTTACATTGACTTTATCTTCAAACTTCATTCCTTCTACTGCCTTCTTAGATTTTTCATTAAGCAATCACTGTCCACGTGACCTAGTCTGCGATGCCAAGTAAGACCTGTAGTTGTCACAGCTGCAACCATCCTTTCTTGCAGGTTTAATTTATAAACACCATTCGTCAAAGAAGCAGAAGCAACTAATTCTCCACATTTATTGTAGATGTCACAACAGTTTTCTGTGAAAACCACTTTGTTGCCATTCTGATTTAACTTGCTAACTGAGATGAGATTTGTTGTTAAGTTTATTTTGATATATTGGGGGTACTGAAATATTATTTCCTTTAATACGGGGTGTTCAGTTTTTAAATGCCATCGATGGCCGTATTGAATGTGAGGAATTAATAACGAAAAATCAGTAGAGATTTTCTTTTCACACGATTTCTGGCAATGTCTTTGACCATTAGCTTTAGTATTTGTCTCTGATATCAATAAATAAAACCAACGTTTAACTGGTGGTTTTAACACAGTAAAACATGACTAATGTAGATTTCACTTTTTCTTTTTCTACTGATTATGTTTTTCAGTATTTAATTTTCTATATTTGTATAAAAGACTGAATCTGTATATCTAAAATTTCAGGTGAATGGAGCTGATAGATTAATTCCGTTCACAGTAATTAATAAGTAGGTTGATGGATATCATTAGAAGTTTGTATTAAACCTTTATTGTTGAAAATAATAATGGTTTAGGACAACTGAACATGTTTCACATTGTCACATGAACATGTTTTGGTATTATGCTGCAATTCTGCGCTATACGCGCGTGTTTCTGACATAACTAGCTTTTATTAATTTCATAATTTATTGAATTGTTTAGTAACGCAGTTTTTACGTCACACGTTGCGCCGCAATTTGATGATGAATTCTTATATAACTCAATGAGGCAGATAAAAAGTAAAAAAATGCACATCGTGCATAGCTCTCGTGATATCGAAAGTCAAAAATTATTTATAGTTATAGTTTCTTTTCTTTTTGACAACGATTTTCTTCTGCTTTAAACTGCATTTCAACTTGACCACAACCGCTAGCAAGAAAACAAAACTCCCATTGTACTTGTCCATCGTGTAGTACCTTGCGACTTTGGGATTTTTGTCTGGTCCAGGTTGCATTTCAAACTATCAACCTCAATTTAGAGATACACCATCCTAAGGACAAAGTAATATTTTACATTTCATGTGTCTCATCAAGTTAGATAAGAATCCATCGTCTGGTTTAGAGAGAAGTGTAAATATATATGCATAATCTTCAATTTCGATTTGTCTTGTGGTGTTACATAAGAAAACATCAAATTGCAACGCCACAGTTGAAAGATTTTTCATAAAAGAGAATTCACATGTTTCTGGTAGGACGAATACTGTTACTATAGTAGTAAATCGACATGGAATTTTGTTTCCTCGTGAAGAAAGTTTAAATATGTTCTTACGATCCACGATGGTAACTTCAACATTTCTGGGATGCAAAAACTTAACTCAAACGGCAAAAAATCTCTGTTAGGCGAAAAAGGGGGTATAGAGAAATTGCTACAGGGTCATGTGCTCAATCGCAATTAAATTAAACTATAAAGCGAGCTTGATAGGTGAACTGTAGCGTCATGTGCGACAGGGTCATGTGCTTAATCGCAATTAAATTAAACTATAAAGCGAGCTTGATAGGTGAACTGTAGCGCTCAAGCCCTGCACTCAAGAACCTATATTCAAATCCCCGTACAGCCATCCAGTTTTCGGTTTTACATGGTTTCACAAGCAAAATACTCAGGATGTGACGCTAACCTCTTTTGCCCGGAGCTCAACATTAAATTTTTCCTCATTTAAAAACTTATATAAATTATCACCAGATCTATATCTATAAAACGAAAACCGGAGAACTTTGTCTTATAAAAACTCGGAAACTATGGAGCGGATTTCGATGGAGTATTCACCGTTTTAAAGCTTAGAATCTCAATTCAATTGTTTAGCATGTCTTACGTTTCAACATTAAATAACGCAGGAGCATTAAATGAAATTCTGAACGTATAATGACGAATCCCAAAAGTGGAAGGATCAGATGTTGCATATTTCGCAATAAACATACAACTACGTCATCTCTGACCACAGGATTTAATGAAATCAATAAGATAGCTTTACAATAATAACTATTTTGCACACTAAACAAAACTTGAAATATTCTTTCTTTTATTTCAGGATATTCAATTTTTAAACGCCATAGATAGCCAAAGAAACAACAGATTTTCTTCAAGCACGATCTCTGGACAATGTCTATGGCTATCAGCAATAGTCTTCTCTTTACGATGATGATATTCTGGATTCACTTTTGATATTTGTATAGAAGGGTGAATCTGCTGAGTTAAAGTATCTGGCGTTTCGAGAAAAAAGTATATTCACTACGAAAAGGAATCGAATGTGAGTTTCCAGCATAATCCATCGTTTTTCAGTAATCTAATAATGCAATTTCTTAACCAAATTAATGAATCTTTTCGGACAAATGAAAATGGTGTATGTGTAAATTAACTTCAACCCACCCGTTTCTCGGTAGGGGGCGGGTGAATCTAGGTTTGCTTTAATTCGGAAAAAAGTTGGTACAAATTTTACGAAACTTTGAGCAAAACTTTCTCATTGCGGGAATAAAAACAGGGCAGGCCAACTATACCGGGCAACGCCGGGAACTCCGCTAGTTGCTAATAAAGCACGATGTTAACCTGTATGAGGTGTCAAGTAACTGAAGTAATAAATGATCTTGGAAGTAGTTCTGATGGATATTAGAGGATTCAATAAATCAGCAGCCAAAATTGAGGGGGAAATAGGTACAATTATAAAAAGACACAAATTTTGAATTTGAAGAGATATCCAGAGAACGTTTCAGGTAATGGAAGGAAGGCGCAAGTACAATAGAGTCAAGGTGGAAAGACTTCAAGGAGATAATAAGAAAGGGAGAAGAAAAATTTATCCCAAAACTCAAAATAAAGAGAGGTAGGGAACCTATGTACTATAACAGGGAGGTGAGGAGGTTAAAGAGGTTGGTAAGAAGGGAACAGATTTAAGATACAGCAGGGTAGTCGGGAATATTTAAAGCAACTAAACATGGACTAAATAACACCAAAGAAAGCGGCTAAAGATGGGTTTATAAAGAAAATTGTTAATTCAGGGGGAGCATTGATTGACGCGTCGAAACATTTTTATGGCTATGTTTGAAAACTGAAGGGTAGGGAGTTTCTGAGGATTTGAAAGAGGCAAGGTTTTAAGTAACTAGTTTAGTGACAGCATTAGGGACAATGAATCAGAAACAGGAGGAACTAAATCATATAATCAGATTAACAACACAATTAGAAATAAGCAAACCAAAAAATTTGAAATTCATTCCGAGGATATCATGGAGAAACTAAGATAGCTGAAAAAAGTTACGAATCTCAGTTATCGGGATATATGCACGATATTTCGAATGAAATGAACAAGGGACGACAAATTGATAGTGTAGCACTAGATCTTTCAAAGGGTTTTGACAGAGTGAGCCATAAAATGGTAGTAAATAAGGTAAAAGCTATTGGAGTGGCTGAGAAAGTGATTTGCTGGGTAGAAGAATATTTAAAAGGTATATAACAGAAAGTTAGGGTAGGAAATGCAGTATCAAAAGAAAATAAGGTAAAAATGGGAGTGCCACAGGGCAGTGAATTGGGACCATTGCTATTTATTATTCTAATGAATAATTGTGTTGATTGTTTACTATCAGAAATTAGATTGTTTGCAGATGAATCAAAACAGATGAGGACTGTATACAGCTGCTGGGTGATCTGGACAGGATATATAGTTGGGTTGGTAAACATGGGATGAAGATAAATGCAAAGAAGTGTCCACTTATTAGATACACGAAAAAAACTAAAGGTTGATTATGATTATAAGGTGGGAAATAATTGCTTGTTGAAGACTTGGCTTGTAAGTACCTTGGCATTAAATTTGAAAACAAGGTTAAATGGGCAGGACGCATAGGTCATGTAGTAGGAAAAGGTTTCGAAATTCTGTACCTGTTGGAGAGAGTGATGAGGGGATGTTGCGAGGTATCCTCTTTGTACGTCGATAATGAAAGAAATCCTGTTTGGCCTTACCAATCCGTCCAGGTACTTTTGCAATCTGAACTATAATCGATAGCACGTTCCGGACGATATGTGTGGCCAGAGGATATCGTCTCACAAGTTTTTCTGCTATCATTTCACAGATAAAATTTAATTATATACTCTTCTCTATAAAATCACATTCGGGAGGACGGCGGTTCGAATCCCCGTCCGGGCATCCAGATTTGGGTTTTCCATGGTTTCCCCAAATCACTCCAGGTGAATGCCGGGATGCTTCCTTCAAAAGGCCATGGCCGAATTCCTTCCCATTCCTTGCCCCCATCCTTTCCCGTCTCTAAAGACCACGTTGTTAAAAAGGGACGTTAAACTGTTTAAAAAAAAAAAAAAAAATCTATAAAATCAAAGTATTTGTTGTTTTATAACAACTACTATTTATTAACACATCATAATCAAATCAAATAATTGCCCTTCTCGTTGATACATACATAAATTCCATATCATGTTCCATATAGCAATCTGCTTATCCATGGCTAAAACAAAACAACACACACACAGCCTACCAACTTCAACATTTTAAAACATATTACGAAAACTTAAATTTACCCAGTTACACAGACTACTATACTGTACGGCCTTGTGTCTAAAAACAAATACATTCATATATTCCATAATTCGTAAAATTATTACTATTATTATTAATATTATTATTTAAATGTCTGATGAAGTGGGACCTCACAATGTACAAGAGAAGTAAAGGAACTGAGTTACAAAACTTTGGTCAGACAATTGTCTGAATATGGTAGTGTAATATGGGACCCGCATTTTGCGTATCAAATACAGGAAATGACGTGGGTGAAAAAAAGGGCTGTTAGATTTGTTCCTTTAAATTACCGCAGATATATAGACACAAGATCTGGAATGGGCTTGATTATAAGACAGGAGGAGGGTGAAGAGAGTCATGGTAGGGTACTCATTAGTTGGTGATGAGTAAGCCCCGGATTTTTAGGTTCTAAAAAACCAAATTTAGGTTTATTCAACTCACGTTTTAGGCTTTTATAGGTTTTTAAAATTCTGATTTAGGAACTTACATGTTTTTAAGGGAAATAAAATTTAAAACACGCTATATATACTGCAATAGTGTTAAAAACATTGTGACTTTATAGTACAATGTCAAGTAGTCCTTAAAAACTTCTAACATGGCATTGCTCGATCACATTATAACATGCGAAATAAACCACTATTGTGTTCAAAACATTTCGTCTTTATTGTGTATGGTAAACAACTCATTTAAAACTTCTAATATGACACTGAACAATGAAATATTTTGATAGATTTTCAGGAGTAAACCCTCCTCTCTCTTCCGTTAAAATTCTCTTGAATGCGGAAAAACTACGCTCTATGTCACGTGAGGTGAGAGGGGCGAACTTCATATCAGCGATTTTGCTTAGAGGACACAGCCTATGTGTTCCATCCTCTTGAACTCTATACTGCAAGCTAAAACAAATCCTGCTTCTATAGACACCCCAACTGGTCCAGGAGCCACTTTGGCTCTCACTTCTTGGATGATATGAAGTGCTTTCATCAACGGTAGAGTACCTGCTTCCAAATTCTTGATTGAAAATTCTAAGTTGTAAAAATTTGCCTTTGTATATGTCAACTCCTGTACAGCTGGTACTGAGTGCAACACTATCTTTGCATTTACTATAGCAATAGCTTCACTTTCATCTAATGATTTGATGATCTCCATGATTCTTTCATAGTTTTCTGCAAAATAAATTGAGGTTGAGAGCAAGGTATCCCATCGTGTCACTACTGGCTCGGGAAGGATGGGTATTGATGGAAGCTTTTCCCTAAAAGTAACGACTCGACTTAGCGCTTTCAGGAATATTTTCTTCACTGAAGAAATTATCTCGTTAACTACAGGGTGCTGTTCCCGAATTTTTTCAGCTACCCGGTGGAGCCCATGAGTTAGTCAGGTGACATGCGCCATTCGGGGATGGAATGCCTTCAAACACTCCCCTATTTTGATCATATAAGCTGCACTGTCTGTCACAAACAACCGCAAATTATCCTAGTTTTTTGGATCTGGCCCCAACACCTTTAATGCATCCCTTACAGAAATTGCCACAGTAGACTGGTTTGTCGTTGGAAGTTCTCTACACATGACATGGGGTATACTAGGTTCCTCAAATGCGAGCTTGCCCATTACAGCGCTGGCTGTGTATCTGCCGTAGGCATCTGTCGTATCATTTATACTTAACCAAATGAAATGGTCAGCAATGTCCACCAGTATTTCTTCAATGGTTTTCTCATACATCTGAGGCAATTAATTCTTTCTTAAAGTGGATTCAACTGATATTTTTCTGTTACAAAATTCTTCCAAAAAGGTTTTCAGGACTGCGTTCTGGAGTGTTGAAACTGGTATATTAGCGGCATTGAGGCTTTACAGAGACACAGGTTAAATGATTCTTCTGCCCCCAGCTTTGAACTTGTAATGAAACTCTGCTTCTGTTCGGAAGCATTTCTCCTGGTAACATTTGCCAAATGAGTAGCTGAATTCTGATACTGTAGTATGTGGGATTGTTTTTCTGCAGGCACCTATATAGAAGGCAAAAATTAGAATAGTCCACCTGAATATAACACCCCTGATAATACCCAGTAAATATTACAAAATTTCATCCAACATTCTAGACTCTGTCACTTTATGTTATTTTAGAAATGAAAACAAATAAATGTATTTTTTTTAAATTACAAAATTATACGTATATTAAACAAATTAAACTTACTGATTTTACACATTCTTGACAATATATAATTTTCCCATCTGCAGAAAAGTTATTATCCGTTCCAATCCACTCTCGCAGGAGACTACTTCTTGAGGATTTCTGTTTAGGCATGATTACTTTTAAAGAAGGAACTAAAAGTACGTAGGCCTACACAATGTTTTAATTTCCGTGTTACCACTGAACGATGACGGTATACAACTGTTAATTTCTCAGAAAGTGTTTGAGTTCCTGAGATTTTTAATGTTTAACATGCTATGTTTGAAACTTGCTTTATCGATTTGTTTCTACTGAATCCTAAACCTTTGTAACTAATGTGAAGTTTCCATACCACATGGTTACAGCTTTTCTCAATGTTACCGTCAACTAATGGGGTTAAAACACATCATTTAATATTGTGGTGAATAGTTATTCAAATTTTAAAATAAATCCATATGTTTTACACGTAAACGTAGTCCGTTTACCCTCCAAGTTCGGCTTCACCCTCGGACTCTACAAGGGATCCTCCTTGGATCTTAGGATTCACGTAGTAATAGATACTAGGCTGGGAGTCTCTGGTAGATAGACGACGCACGTTTCGTATAAACTTATTTTTAAACATGCGTACTCCCACTTTCACTTACGAGTGTAGTGAAATACTTCGTCCACCAACCTATTTGGGTCGGCATGACAGGAAAGATAAAATTAGAGAAATAAGGTGCCGCACTGATTCTTATATGAATTCCTTTTTTCCTCGTACCATTAGGGATTGGAATGCACAACAAAGAGATTAGGTTTGGTGCTGAGCACCCTCTGCCACCCACAGTTTTGTGATTTGCAGAGTATATATGTAGATGTAGATACAGCTAGGGATAGTGACTGTCCAGATCGCCCAGGTGACATTAACTTGGATGGATGTAGAAGAAGAAAACGAAATTTTTGACAAGGAAGTTGTAAAAGGAAGCAGCCGTACAGGGGCGTAGCTACCATATGGCTAGGCGGTGCAGTGCACCGGGGCCCCCGAGCACAGCTGAGGGGGACCCCAAGTGCAGCTCACAGGGGCCCACGGGCCTTCAGGGCAAATGGGCGACCTTTTTTTTAAGCTCTGAGGGCCTTGTGAACTTATATACGCTACTGCTCAGGGAGCCTCCACCAGCAACTTGGCAGAGCTAAATAAAAGTCGTCCATCTGGCCTGAGGAGCCAAATTTTTTTTTTTTTTTTTTTTTTTTTTTTTTTTTGCACCGGGGTCCTTGTTTACCTAGCTACGCCACTGCAGCTGTAGCCTGTCAATAAGACATTGTTCCGGCATTTACATGGAGGGGAAAAGGAAAACCATGGAATACCATTTCAGAACAGCCGACGGTGGGGTTTGAACCCATGGCATCTCCCGGGTCCGGATTACTACCCCGCGGCCCGTACCACCGAGCTAATCCGGTCGATCATTTGTTTTATTTAAGTAACAAAATTACAGTCGGACTGGATCAGTACATCGAATTAGGTCCTTTTAGGTTCTAAAAAGCGAATTAGGTCATTTTAGGTCATAACATACAAAATAGGTTATTTTAGGTCCTATAAAATTTATGAATATTATTAGTTTATACAAAAGATGAAAAAGAAAGTTAAAATTTCGAGAATATTAGGTTGGGAACAAAATAGGTTCGAACCTAAGAATCCGGGGCTTAGTGATGAGTCATGGAAAGATATTGGTGAAAGCATTAAAAGTAATGCATGGAATAGGAAAAGATGACCATGACCAAAAACTGGTATTCGATTTCAGGAACAAAGGGTGTTGGAAGATTATCTTTTTTTGGGGAAGGTTGTCTGGGATTGGAATAAGTTTACAAGAGAAATGATGAATGATTAACCAAAAACTTTGAAAGAATTTAAAGCTAACATGTGCAATGGGCATATATAGGTGGGTGCAGGAAAGTGAGGAAGTGGTAGTGTAGGGAAATTGCTACCGGAGCGTGCACTCTATCGAAATTTAATTAAATATTATTGCCGAAAAATGATCTTCACAAGGTTTACAATTCGTTGTCATTTGTTCAAAGAAGGGTCCGATACTCAGGGATACATTTCTTCAATAAGTTCTCAACACATATTACACATCTAGCAGATAGTAAGAATAAATTCAGGAAAAACTTGTAAGAAGTTTTAAGAGACAACTCTTTCTACTCTGTCGAAGCATCTATTTCTAAGGTATCTACAAAATAACTGCCACTAGCTTTTGTATATGTAGTTCATATAATTAATTTGCCATGTATGCTATGACTGCACATCTCCTGCTGTATGTATTACTAGCTGGTGCCCACGACTTCGTCCGTGTTTGTAAAGAATTTGGATTGACAGCTACCTGCATCTAACCACCATAGTTCATGATGAGAGACTCGATGCTATTACCATACAAAAACGCCACTCACCTGCGTTATGTAGTTCAGGCAGCAAAGTAAAATATATGGACACACATGTCTTCGGCCGAAATACGAAAACATCATTGATAAACCACTTTTACCACCATATCGCCCACACTCCCACAGTTACCAAAATTCGGCCAACATTGTGATCGATGGAAGAGACTGTGCTACTGCCGCACACAGACACCAGTGATCTGCGCTAGATAGTTTTGGCTGAAAAGTGATACACCATGACACATATGTATTTAATAGAAATATGAAAGAGCCGCATGTCGACCAATTACAACCACCATTTCTCCCACACCCCCATAGCTACCGACATCTAACCACCATAGTGTACGATGGAATTCACGATACTACTACCACACACAAACACCAATGGTATACGCTATGTAGTTGTGGCCACACATGACTTTGATCGAAATACGAAAATATCCTTGATCTGCCTCTTTCAATCACCATATCTCCACAATCCCAGTTACCGAAATTCGAGCAATGTTGTGATCGACGGGAGGCTCTGTGCTACTACCGCACACAAACACCAGTGATCTGCGCTAGATAGTTTTGGATAAAAAGTGATACAACATAACACATACGTCTTTGGTAGAAATATGAAATTGCCACAGGTCGACCACTTTCAACCACCAAACCGTCATAGCTACCGACATCAAACCACCATACTACACGATAGGAGACATGATACCACTACCACACACAAACACCAATGATCTACGCTATGTAGTTGTGGCAGCAAGGTGACATATACGGAGACACATGTCTTTGGTCGAAATGCGAAAACATTCTTGATCGGCCACTTTGAACCACCATAACTCTCACACTCCAACAGTTACCGAAATTCGGCAAACGTTGTGATCTACGGGTGACTCTGTGCTACTACCACTCAAAAAAACCAGTGATCTGTGCTAGACAGTTTTGGCTGAAAAGTGATACACCATGACACATACGTATTTGGTAGAATTATGAAAGTGGCGCATGTTGACCACTTTCAATCACCATACCTCCCACACCTCCATAGGGCACGAAGGGAGATTCGATGTTATTACCACACACAAACATCAATGGCCTATCCTATGCAGTTGTGGCAGGAAAGAGAATTATAAGGATGCACAAGTCTTTGGTAGAAATATGAAAATGCCCTGCATCGACCACTTTTAACCATCTTATCTCCCACATCCCCACAGTTATCGGTATTCGGCCAACGTTGTGCATGACAGGAAACTGAATGCTACTTCCACACACAAAGACCAGTGATCTGTGCTAGGTAGTGGTGGCTGAAAAGTAAACTATAGGGAAACACACGTCTATATATATATATATATATATATATATATATATATACATATAAGATTTTGTTATGCAATTGTTTAATGTACCATGCTGTGACAGTAGATCTTCTGGTGTAGTATATTATGTAATATTTTGTTATGCAATTGTTTAGTGTAACATGTAGGCTATGCTATAACTGTACATCTTCTGGTATATTTATTATTTGGTTATGTAATTGTTTATATGTAAATTGACAACTTGTCACATCCCACAGAGTCAGTCTCTTATACTGAGATCAATGGAAAATGAATATATTGTATTACTCTACAACTCCAAGACTGGTTTGATCCATCTTAAGAAGACATTCTAAGCCATTGTGTCAGAGGTATGACGGCCGGTTCCTGCAGTTTAACGTTAGCCACTTTCAGGGCCGCCGTAAGCGGGCGTGCAAGGCGTGCACCGCACGCGGGCGGCACATCGAGGGGGGGCGGCAAAACGAGTGATCGACAGTCGCCGCCCCGCGATAGTTGCCACTCCATTTTCGCCGCGACGAAATTTGCGGCGTATTATGTAATGGGCGACCTTTTTTTTTTTAGCTCAACAGCTGCTTCGGGCGGCTGGTGACACTCGGGATGGCAACAATGGGGGATGTTGGAAAGGGTGGCAATCTCACAGTTTTCTGACCCGGTTCGGAAATTTCCTAAATCCACCACTGGCTGTAGTTAGACAGGGGGCGACATAATCGGTATTGCACGCGGGCGCTCAAACAGCTAGCGGCGGGCCTGGCCACTTTTTTTCTATAAACTATACAAATTTGGTTGCGCAGTTTCTCAGATTTCTCATAACAACTGTTGACTCTATTTCTCTAATATTCACACTATATTTGTTGTTCAGTACGTCAGCTATTTCGATATGCCCTGTAACTTCACCTTCTTGCTGAAGACGACATCCTCAACTAGCACGTTGTTTTGTTTTTAATTAATGAGAAAAATGTTTTGTTGATTTAGGAGTTAGAATTTGAAATAAATTAGGAAGGATATTATTGAAGAGTTAATGGGATATGTACGAATTCCCGTACCTTCAATAGAGGAAGAATTTAATTAAAATGTGGTTAAAAGATAAATTTGCTTCAGAAAGTAATTTCCCCTGAAAAATTCGAAAATAGTAAAACAACCGACTAGGAAAAGCCACTGGATAGTATATTTAATTGAAAGTAAAATAAATCGAATACTGATGCAGTGGAAGTATTAATTGCTAAATAACATCTGTCCATAATAGGTAATAATAATATAAAATACAATGTCTAGTATTTGAAATGGCACATCTAAGATTCATGGAAGTGATTGGTACAGTTTCGAGGTAACATTTGATTTTTTTCTGCTATATCGATAAACTGTGTAAATCTGAGATGCTCGTTGACTTATACTGTTTTGTTTAGTTTATAATCGTTGCTTTAGCGTGTTTTAAAAACATGTCATTTGTAGGAATGGTGGGAATAATGGTATTGAAAGCTGTGTGTAGTTTTGTTAATGATATATCATGTGTAGTTTAATAATTTTAGTGTAGGAGAATCAAAATGTTTTGCAAAGTTTAAGAATTATGGTTTTCAATTGATAATTTTTTCGGTGAAACTATACTTTTTGTGTGAAAGTTTTACAAAAGATTGCGTTGTTTTATTTATTATCAGGTAAGTCGAAGATTGTGCTTAACTCAGTAATGAATTTGAATTTCTGCCTTGATCTTGTTGCTTTGTGTTTGTTTAATTGTTTTTGAAACGAAAGAAGTTACTTAGTTTTAGACTTGCCGTGTTTATGATATGTGAAATATAGTTTCCATTTGTAATTTAGTTTGCTTTCATTAGACCGAGCGTGGTGTTTGATCGGTTAACGTATTGGCCTCGCATTCGGGAGGACGCGGGTTCGAATCCCCGTTCGGTCATCCATGGCCGATTCCTTCCCGTAGTTCCCATCCCGCTTCTAATTACCTTAGCCGTCGACGCAGCGTTAAGCAATAAGTAAGAAACTTAAAAATAAAGCTTTCATTAGCACCGAATAACTAACATTATTTCATCTGAATAAAAGAAGTTCCACATATATGTTATCTATGCAGCTTACAGAAGGATTGAGAGAGACTAGCTTAGCCTCTTCCAACCAAATGTCAACTTCTCCTTCATGCGCTGCTCACCCACTTTTTTCCAACGGCATCCTAAAGGAGGGCAGAAGAGCGGGAAGTGGTTCAGGCTGCTTTCTTGCCTTTGTGATTGGAAAAGGCTTCCTAAAGGCCGATGAATCAGAAATGATGAAAGGCATGTGGATGCAGGAAAAATTGGGAAGCCACTGAATTAAAGCTCCAACGGGTATCCTGAGGCCATGTAGCTGTAGTCTATCTCCATTAATATTCAACTTAGTTGTGGAAGAAGCAATAAGGGAAGTAAAAGAAAAATTTGAATGTGGCGCAAGTCTTAAAGGAGAAAAAATGGGGGGATTACTAGATATCTCAATTCCACAAGGAATTGGCATCATATTACTACACTAGTCAAGTGCCCCTCTCGAATTTCTGTACCTGATGATCATAATGTGGGTTCCATATCATTCCTCAATACTCTAGCCAGAATCTGACCAAACTTTTGTCCAAATCTCTCCCTGGGGGATTATTGGAGATTGTGCTTCCACAAGGAATTGTTGCCGTAATACTGCAGTAGTCAAACACAAGACACTGCCAGAAACACTTTTGGAAGTACATTTAACACTGTCATACTGGTCCAGGCTGTATTACAACCTAATTTCTGATTGAGAATAATGGTTCAAACTGTATAGCAACGGAATTACTGCTTAAAAATTATACATCTTGCAATTGACTACAGCAGTATTATGACATCATTAGTGAATGTTGTTATAGTGGAATTGCGATCTCCAGTAGACCCCTCCCTGCTACATCATCTCGTTATCCTCTCGAAGAGATGTAGTGCTGCGTACATCCATACTCTGCAATTAATAAAAATTGTGATTGGTAGTGGGGGTGCTTTGCAACAAAACTGAGTATGGCATTTTAATCTTGAGTAGCCTGAGGAAATAAAGAATACATATACGCATCAGTACGGCATCTTATTTCTCCCCCCGTCATTGGAAACTAAATTGGTTGTTGGGCGATGTATTTCGTGGCACTCATAAATTAAAGAAAAATTATGTATATTCGCCCTCAAATTCAGATGAAACCAATGTCATCTGTCTGCCAGATGTATCATTTCTGTGATGCTTTCGTAAGGGCTATAGCAAGCAGTCATGTATTGAGTGGCTCTCCTCTGCACTTTCTCTAATGCATCAATCAATCCCTTGTGATAAAAATCCCATACTCCACAATGGTAATGTAAATGTGGTTGCATGAGAATTTTTAAGCTATTTTCGTTGAATGAGCATCACATTTCCACAAAATATGGCCTATGAATCTTAACCTAAATTAGTTTTACCCACAACAGAAGTTATGTGCTTGTTCCATTTCATGTTGTTCTGTACTATTACACCCAAATACTTCAAAGAATCAACCGTATCAACAACTGAGCTCTTTACTTTGTACTCATAAACAAACAGATTCTTTATGTTAGTTCTACACATTGCTTTGCACTTATCCAGTTTAGCGTAAGTTGCCATTTTAACACCATTCTGTAATAACATTTAGGTCATGCTGAATTTCTAAACAATAGTCATAGCACCTTCCTTCCCTATAGATAACTGCATCATCAGCAAACAATCACAACCTGCTTTTGGCATTGTAACCGAAATTTTTCGCAAATACTGAGAAAAACCCTTTACCTTCAAATTTAGTAGCTCCCCTTTATCCAAATATACATGATGTTTGAATAGATGGTATGTTCTAAAAGTCTGCAAAATATAATTTCGGCTAGCTAATACCCGCGACTTCGTACCCGTGGTCTTAAAATTTCATTACCAAAATTCGATATAGAAAGCTGTTGGTAACTTAAGTTTTGTCCCAAACAACACCGAGTCAGCATAATATGACAGGAAAGCCATCACTATATCACTCTACCATTGAACATGTCTCATGAAGAGAATCAATTTCCAACATATTTAAAAACAGAATAACAAACGAAAAAGGGGGGAGGGTTAACAGAGGGCAGTTTTATTTTAGCTTGGTCATTTCTTTGTTCTTCAGAATGAGCATCAGATGCTCAGGTTCTAATAACTTAAGCTGCTTATGCTCTGCTAGAGCTACACCTTAGGCCAGGTTTTCGCCTGCAAGGTATGCCAGAAATGAAAACAATATAGACTGGTGCCAGAAGCTTTTAGGAAGACACTAAGTAATATTACAGTGCAGAGCAAATCAACATCTATTCTAAATAATAATTTTTTCTCTAAATGAAATTTACTAACAAATCATACGCTAAAAAACTGTGTGAGAAGCACAGCTTGAGCAACCGACGTAACATTACAGACTAACACACACATCCGTCTGTCTGTTACCATTTGATAAGTTCTCAAAACTTCATGACTAAAACTGTTATTCATACAGTAAAAATTGTCCTGTGTCCTTCCTACAGATATAAAGCATTTCCTTGACAAACACCATCAGTATCGGTATAGCCATTTAATTGACAAAACATGACAAAATACAGACTTACTTGAGACCACGGCCCAAATGTTAGTAAGCAAGCGTGTTAACCACTGAGGCACTACAGAGTCTTATACATCCTAAGTGTCTGTCTTATCCCAGTTTCGGTAATTTTTCAAAATTACATGATCATATGTACTATTTATACAGAAAAAGTATCCTATGTGCATCACAATACCAAATCTCATCTCCTTGTCAATTTTCATCATGCTTGAATTAGCCTTTTAGCCCAAGAAACGTAACACACACACACACAGACAGAAAGACAGAGTTACTTTCGCATTTATAATATTAGTATAGATGATCATTAACATTCCCTCTCTCAAACAAAGCTTGGGTAATATCAAGATGGGGATACCGCTGCGGCCTCATGTAGTAAACACGCAGATCACGTGGTATATGTGACATCATTGTGACGTATGGTCCAGGCTGCATTACAATATAAACTCAAATGATGATTGACGAAATCATATTTTATGAATATGAGTGTCGGTCGTAATGCAGCCTGGACCAAATTGAAACATAACTATAACGCACGATATTGCAGATATCCAATTTTCAGATCATATCTATAGCTGATACTATGTTGGTAAGTGCAGACTGAATACGTCACAATGATGTCATATATACACCACGTGTTCTGTGTGTTTACTACGCGAGGCTGCAGCGGTATCCCCATCTTGATATTACCCCAAAGCTTTTATGATGGCCGTCTTTTATCTAGCTGGTATGTTGTTTTTATTCAAGAGGCTGTATATAATTTTATCCATTATATTACAAATTCCTTTGTATACCTAGTATAAAATTGAGTAGAGAATTTGCCTTCTCTTGTCACCTTATTTCCTCAACATCCATAACTTAAATGAGTACAAAAGCTTCTGTGGTCACTGTATGTATTATCTTGGTTCTCTGGGTGGAGCCGCATTGATTTATTAAGACCTAACGTTTCTGGCATCGAGCTGTGGCCGGAAAAAGGCTACAGCATGATGGCAGATGCGTTTTAATAAATCAACGCGGCTCCACCCGGAGAACCAAGATAATACATCCGTAACTTAGTTGGTAAGAGTGATAAATATTGTGAGCTCCTCTGCTTGTTATTATTATTAATTTTAATTGTTATGGAGCTAACGTTCTGGTGACAATTCCCCTAGTCATATAATTACCCGTTTTTATATTATTATTTTAAAATTTTCTTTTCCAGTTTACAAATTTTAATTTTAAATTCCTTAAGCATTTTTGGTAATTTATTCATCACTTCACTTGGTACTTTGTTCCAATCCCTGACACCCTTACTAACAAAAGAAAACTTTACCACTCCCTTACTCATGAAATCGAGAAGCCAGCTTGTAGTCATGGTCGTCTCTCCACTTCCATGCGCTATTCCTAATTCTTTGACCAATATCCCTCCAAGCCAATCATCAACAAATGTCCTGTAAATTCCCAGCACTCTCTTCACCCTCCTCCTGCCTCCAATGACTCCAAATCCAGCTCCTTCATCATATCGGTCACTGAGTGGATCGTGCAATAATTTCCACAAACAAATCTAGCTGCTCTTCTTTGCACACCCTCCAACTCCTGTATTTGATAACCAAAATGTGGGTCCCAAACTACACCACCATAATCAGCCAATGGTCTGACTTAAGTTTGGTAATCCAATTCCCTAACTTCTCTGGTAATCCTCTCATCACCCTCTCCAGTAAATAAAACATTTTGTAACTGTTTCTTACCACCTGCCCAATGTGCTCTGCCCAGTTTAGTTTGTTATCAATCTCTATGACAAGATATTTAGACTTCCAGTTCCGTCAACAAGTAATTCTGACCTTATCCTGTAATTATAATTAAGCCTTTAGTTTTTTTTTTTTTATCTGTGTACCAAATAAGCTGACTCGTTTGGCATTTGTTTTCATTCCATGCTGACCTGCCCATTTGGATATTCTATCCGGATCATCCTGCAACTGTTTACAGTTTTCACTTGTTTCGATCCTATTGTATATCATTATATCATCTGCAAAAAAAAAAAAAAAAAAAAAAAAAAAAAAAATAAAAACAACGAAAAAACTAAATTCTGACAATAATCCATCAACACAGTCATTCAGTAGAATAATGAATATCAATGGTTCTAATACACTGCCCTTGTGACACTCCCATATTTACTTCCCCTCTTTTGTTCATGTATTTCCTACTCTAAAACATCGCTTTCTGGCTTTTATGAATTCCTCTACCCAGCAAGTAACTTTTTCATCCAAATCAATAGATTTAAATTTATTTCAAACCATTTTATGGCTCAGTCTGTCAAATGCCTTAGAAAGATCTGGTGCCACACTATCAGCTTGGCCAAAACCCAAATAAATAAATATAACCCACCATCTGAGATTCCCATGAACATACTTGCCTAAAGCCGTGTTGTTGATCTGCTAACCAGTTTCTTTCCTCACAAACATTTCTGATATAGTCGCATATCAATCTCTCTATTTTGCCTATCACTGATGTCAAACTAATTGGCCTGTATGTTCAACCCTATTTGTAATTCCCCTTTATGAACCGGTACTACTGTTTTGAATTCTGTGTTAAGCAGTAAGACTCCAGAGTCATTTAAAAAAAAATAAAGGTAAGGTACGATATTGTATTGCATCGTATCTTTAATAAATATGTGGTAATATTATCTGCACCAGCCTCTTTTTGTTCTTTTAGCTTTCTGAGGTATTTCATAATTTACTGAGAACCAATTTCAAATATTGTAGTTTCCTCATATATACTTTTAGGGAGACTCTCCTATGATTCATTCCCTCGCATCATGGGATGATAGTCCCTAGGTCTCTCACTAAACCAGTCTCTTAATTTCTCTGCAATTTTAAAATCCTCAGTGACTTCAACTCGGTTCTTATCTACTGTAGTCTCAATTCATTCCCTTCCACTCAAGAAATTTCTAGGTGCATCGTTCAGTGGGCCTCCAGCACCATTATTATTCTTAATAAACCTATTATTTGCTTCTCTCTTTGCTCTTGTTAATTGCTTGTTTAGTTGTTTTAAATATTCCCTACCGTCTTCCTCTCTCCTAACTCTGTTGTGTTAGCCTCTTTAACCTTCTCACCTCCCTATTGTAGTATGTAGGTTTTGTACTGCTCTTTATTTTCTGCTTTGGAATAAACATTTCCTTGCCCTTTTTTTATTATCTCCTTAAACTCTTCCCATTTTGCCTCCACTGTACTTGTGCAATCCTTCAATTTCCTGAACCTACTTCAAAATATCTCTTCATTTCTAAAGTCTGTGCCTTTTTGTAACTATACCCTTTTCCCCCTTCCATTTTGGCCACTGGTTTACCGAATCCCCTAATATCCATCATTACCGCACAGTGATCACTTATTCCTTCAGTTACTTGACACCCTACAAGATTTTCATCAGATTTTATTAAAGAGATATCCAACATGTTTGGTCCCCTAGTATTTCACTCTGCCACTTGTGTAAAACCTCATTTCCTTATTAAGGTATTTGCAAATCTCTGTTCCCCTGCGTTATTTATCTTATTTCCTACCCTGTTGACACCTGGTAAATTTAAATCCCCTCCAATAATGACCATTCTATGCTTAATCCTGAACTGTAAATGTTAATTTAGATTCTCTCCAAGAATCTCATCTCAATCATTCATTCTTCCACTATGGTAAACTGCCAATACCCTGATTTTTTTCTTTTTTACCATCCCAAAAATCTACCCCTAGTAACTCATGATCATGATCTATGAACAATAGATAATTATAGTAATCTTTGCTAACCAGTATGAATACCCCTCCACCAATTGCTCCTCTGTCTCTGCGGTACACTCTGTGACCTTCAGGGAAAACCTCATTGTCTAGTAGTACTCCTTATTTTAACCCTGACTCTACTCCTATAATCACTTGTGGTTCGTGTACAGTAGACTCCAATTATCCGAATCAATTAGGACCGGACCCCATTCATATAGTCAATAATTTAGATAAATGGATTTTTTCTGAAAAAGGATCTGTTTTAATTAATTTCTGTATGTACTGTATTTTGAAAATAAGAGAAAAAACTTATTTTTAAATGAAAAGACTTTTAATTAATTAAATGAAAAGGCAACACTTATATGTTAAGCGTACTTACAAGTGCTGTTCATTAGTGCAGTATGTACGTGCCATACTGTAAATAAGTTACTTCTTGCTGAACATCTCCGTCTTAATTAAAAAATTGATTTCGATATTCAGCGACTCGGATACTATTACTACTATTACTCCGCGGTTCACTAAAAGTATGTGGCGGAGGGTGTATTGCACCTATCCGGAAAGTAATGGTTTGGAAGGGATATATGGGATATGGCAGGAGGCCCCCATCGGCTATTGTGAGGAACCATCCTAGCATTTGCCTGGAGCGATCTGGGTAAACCATGGAAAACCCAGATCAGAATGGCCGGAATGCTTTATCGAAAGCTACTCCTGTCAGATTTTATGTTTACTCTATTCCCTAATCGCTCGTGGGAAAAATGAGTACAGAAATGATTCGATTCCGGGCCTGATTTCTCTTATCTTATTTTCACGATCATTCCGAGATATGAATGTTGCTGGTGGCAATATTTGTTTACTGTCATTCCGAAATACGTCGGTCGAGAATTTTTCAATTAGCTTCTGTCGAGAGCAGCACCTTCGGTGCTCCAGGTCTTCCCAGCCTAACTCCTTCAACATCACACTTTCCCTCCAACTATATGTACCTGTCACGAATCGGGTGGCTCTTCTTTGGACCATTTCTAATGCCTCCATTAATCCCTTCTGATGGGGACCCCATACAGGGCAACAATATTTTAAGTGAGGTCGCACCAGTGACTTGTATGCAATCGATTTAACTTCTGGAGTGCATTGTTTTAAATTATGACCTAGAATAGTCGGAGTTTGGATAATTGGAGTTCTACTGTATCTCTTTGTTCATTATACTTCTACAGTTCACCAATAACACCCTTTGTGGTATTTTCAGCATTAACCTTTGTCTCACCAATTGTATCCAATTCTGTTATTATTTCAATAACTATTTGTATCCCCTCACCATCAGCCCCTAACCTAATAGAGGCACAGTCCTGACCCCATAAAACTGGAAGTGGGCCCTTTACAGCTTTAGCCAACAACTCAGAAAGTACTCCCTTCCCTCCACTATTGCCTAGGAAAACCCCCCCTACCAATGGTTTCACAGGCACAACCCTCAAAACAGTACTAATGCCTCTTCCAAGTGGCATCTCCGTTTCTATGTTTACCCATCTCATAGCATGGTTCAGCTGTAGCCGATCACAGTGACTTAGAACCTGTATGAATTCCACCCTGGTATGCTGCATCTCCTTCACCACCTTCCACAGGTAACTCTCTATACTATAGCTTGCTTTCCTATCAATACTATTACCTGCTCCTTCCACTATCACTACTCTATCAGTGAGAAACTCCTACAAAGTGAGCCTATATCCTCTATACCTGACCTAATGTTACACTGGGTTTGAAAAAATCTTGTGACCTGGTAGCATGTGCCTAATTGATCCTGCAGAAGAGGACCTACACCTCTCCCATGGCTACTATGTAGTAGGAGAATCATTTTCTTCCTATTTTTTTCCTTTCACGTCTATATTTGTGTAGGCCTGCTGCACCTTACCGACTCCTACATCTACACGAGTGTCTCCCCCTTCTAACTCTGGTAACAAGTAAAACTACTTCTCCCCAAAATTTCTGGAGTTTCTAGCCTGTTAACCATATTTCCCCTGTGACATGTTATCAGTTCACATCCATCCTTCTCACCCCCCCCCCCCCCCCCACTAAACCTACCATCTCTACTTGCTGCCTCCAAAGGCAGAGCCTCCACAGACACCACAGGCATAGCCTCCAAACATTGATCGTCTAAAAGCTGAGTCCCCGCAGGCTAAGCCACAAGGATCCTGACCCTTTCACGCAATTTCCTAATCATTTTGCCCATCCCCCTGATCGTTTCATCCTTTTGAAAATAATAATCAAAATTTCCACTTTCTTATATTATTTTCTGTTAACGTCCAGTATTCATTAACCAGTGATGATAAAACCTTACGTGAACCTATGCTGCCTTGATATATGACCAGAACTTTTTTGAATTGTTAATTAGATCTTCAGATAAACTCATGACTTTGGAATTCTTTAAAAGTTTCATGCATTACCTTATGCATTTTCTCCCCTTACTAATTTAACAGTTTGAGTCATGTGATTTCTTTACCTTGGCATACTTCCTGAGAAAACATTTTACTTCCCAGTTGAACCACATAAGGTCCTTACTACCTTTAATAAACCTTTGAGGAACAAATTGATTTCGATCTCTCCATATTATTGCTTGGAGATTGTTCCAAAGTTTCTCAACCTTTGTATATTATGTGTAGGTTTCTTAATTTTTCACAAAGTGATTTCAACAATCATAGCAATGTTGGGGGCTATGAGTAGGAAGATCAGAAGTACAAGAGTATGCTGAAATTAATCACTTTATTCTAATCCATGATGAAAAGCTACCTGCGTCATTGCAATTGAGGCATGGTTTCAATCTTTACCTCGTATTAAGTAATAACGGTATCTGTTCCCCTGTACCTAACTCACAATATGGGCCAATAATGTTTCAAAGATATGCTGCATCAGAATTCTCACAATTCT
Source organism: Vandiemenella viatica (assembly GCA_031002005.1). NCBI lineage: Eukaryota > Metazoa > Arthropoda > Insecta > Orthoptera > Morabidae > Vandiemenella > Vandiemenella viatica. The sequence goes on along the minus strand of CM061920.1, from coordinate 20,273,551 downwards.
TGATTACCAGAAGTACTTTATATAGAACCAACACTAGAATACTATTACATTTTCACCATGATTGTAAAGAAATGTTCCAGAAGGCTCTTCCTCACAGTTGTAGGTCATCTTACATTCCCAGTCTCACATCAAATCAAGCTGTTCTACTCATGGGCAGCTGCAATTTATTTAAAGAGGATCATTTCGTTGAAGCAATGGTGAAGCAAGAAACAAACTCATTTCCACTACAAGAAAGACAAAAAAGAATCAGTGGATTAAAACTTTATAAGACTTAGATTTTACAAGAGACAGCAATAAACCATGGAAATTCTGAAGCATCTGAACAATGCTCCAACTAAGACCAATTTTCATCATAATATCACTACCAGTCTAGTAATGCAAAAGCTACTAAATGGAAAAGCTAACCACAAATCCAAAATGCCCAAACTGTGAAAAGAAGCTCAAGAGGAGAGTAATGACCTCACATCACCATTCAGCATGGAAGAAGTAGAGAAATCTATTAATCATAGTAAAAATGGAAAATCAGCAGGCTTGGATGATTTTTTTTTGGTGTCATCAGTCTATTGACTGGTTTTATTCAATCCTCCATCCTTTCCTATCTGGTGGCAACCTCTTCATCTCTACATATCCCTTACATCCTCAATTATTTGCTTCATATATTCTAATCTCTGTCTTCCTCTACAGTTCTTACCTTCAACTGTTCCCTCCACTAACAAATTAACCAATCCTGCATGTCTCAAAATATGACCTACCAGCCTGTCTCTTCTTTTTGTAAGCTTCTTCCACAAACTTCTTTTCACACCCATCATTTCCAAAACTCGTTCATTTCTTACTTTGTCAGTCCACTTAATTTTCAGCATTCTTCTGTAGCACCACATTTAAAATGCTTCAATTTTCTTTATTTCTGGTATTCCTAAAGTCCATGTTTCGCTACCATAAAGTGCTGTGCTCCACACAAAGAGTTTTAAAAAGTTATTTCTAATTCCTGGATCAATATTTGAAACTAAAAGGTTTCTCTTTTTCATGAAGGCTCTTTTTGCTAGTGCTATTCTGCTTTTAACATCATTCTTGCTTCGGCCATCGGTTGTAATTTTACTTCCCAAGTAACAGAATTCTCTTACTTCTCTTATTGCATCCGATCCTATTTTAAATTTAATCTACTAGTATTGGTATCATTTCTGCTACATTTCATCACTTTTGTCTTGCTTTGATTTATATTCAGTCAAAAACCTTCCTTCAGTATTTTTTTCATGCCATTCAGTCACTTCTCAATATGCTACAACATCCTTGCTAACAAGAAAATGTCATCAGCAAATTGTAGCATACTGATTTTTTTCTGCCTGAACACTTACGCCACATGAAAATTTTTTCTTTTATTTCCTTTATAGCTTTTCTACACACAAGACTACAGTCTTGTCTCACACCATTTTTAACTGATGCGTGTCTCTCATGGTTCTCTGCTTTTATTATAGCCACTTGATTCTTATACAGTTTATAAAGTATTTTCTTATCTAGATATTTTAGACCTGATTTCTTTAAAATTTTGAACATCTTGTCCCACCTAACATTATCAAAAGCTTTTTCTTAATCAACAAACGCCATAAATGAGTATTTCTTTTTCTTGATGCGCCTTTCAAGTATTTGTCCTAAAGCCAGAATTTTTTCCGTTGTACCACGGGTTTTCCTAAACCCAAACTGATCTTCACCTACTATCTCTTCTATTACCCTTTCCATTCTTTTATTTATTATTCTGGTCAGTAATTCTGAAGCATGTGATGTTAGACTAATGGTGCGATAATTCTCACATTTGTCGTCTTGTGTGAAGATGATATTTTTATTAAAATCAGTTGGAATTCTGCTGTTTCATAACTTTTTGACATCAGTTTGAATAATCTTTTGATTCCTTCTTCTCCTAGGGGTTTAAGAAGTCGTGCAGGGATCTCATCAATTCCAACAGCCTTATTTGCTTTCAAGTCATTCAGAACTCTCTTAAATTCTGTCCTCAAAACAGGATCTCCTAAGTCATGAATGCCGACATCGCATTTTTTTCCCCATTACGCAACATTTTCTCAATGTCTTCCTTCCATTGGTTAGCTCTATCATCGGAGCTTAAAAGAGAATTCTTATCGGCAGCTTTAATGTTTACACCTCTTTTCTTCATTGCTCCAAAATTGTGTTTGATCTTCCTATATGCAACATCTAGTTTACCTATGACCATTTCCTTTACTATGTCTTCACACTTTTCTTGGAGGCATTTTTCTTTAGCTTTTTTTCATTTCTTGTTTGTTTGATTTCTAAATTGCCTTTAGCACTCTCTTCCTGCTTCATCCAGAGCAAATTTCTTCTATGATCCAATGTTTCTCTTGTCGTTCTTCGGCAACTGTTCCGTGAAGTGGTGTCTTCTGTGTTAATTTAATTTAAAGTGTGTAGATAGTTTTTGTTTCATCTTTGCTTATTTGTTTAGCAGCACCAGTAGTCACTCGGTCTTCGGCAACCATTACACGAGGTAGTGCCTTCTGTTTTAATTTAATTTAAAGTGTATAGATAGCTTTTGTTTCATCTTTGCTTATTTGTTTAACAGTACCAGTAGTCGGTCATTCTTCGGCAACAGTTATGTGAAGTGGTGCCTTCTGTGTTAATTTAATTTAAAGTGTGTAGATAGCTTTTGTTTCATCTTTGCTTATTTGTTTAGCAGCACCAGTAGTCACTCGGTCTTCGGCAACCATTACACGAGGTAGTGCCTTCTGTTTTAATTTAATTTAAAGTGTATAGATAGCTTTTGTTTCATCTTTGCTTATTTGTTTAACAGTCAGTAGTCAGTCATTCTTCGGCAACAGTTATGTGAAGTGGTGCCTTCTGTGTTAATTTAATTTAAAGTGTGTAGATAGCTTTTGTTTCATCTTTGCATATTTGATTACCAGCAGTAGCATTAAGTTGTTCATTACGCGAAGTACTACCTTCTATGTAAATTTAAAGTGTGTACTTAGCTTTCTTTAGCTTGAGCTTTGCATATTTATTTACCGCCAAATGAGCCTGCTATTGAGAACAGTTAGTGAGTCCATTTTTTTCCGTATACTTCTCAGTTTTTCTTTGTGTGACGAAACGTAGCATGTGTAGGAACTATGGTTTTGTGCAGTCGCTGGCTGAGGTGGCTGATCTTCGCACCCAGCTTGCAGCTTTGTTCACTAGAGTTACACAATTGGAAGCTGCTGCAAGTGAGTGCAGTAGATTTGGTATTGGTGACCCTGTAGAAGCTAAGTGGCTCACAGGTTCTTCCCTACCAGTCATCGTACCTGCAGTCCAGGCAGAGACGGAAACTGTAGGGTGGTGGTGAGTGGCGTGTGGTTTATGGACATCGACATTGCATGTGGTGGCAGTTGTACAAGCCTGATTCCCAGGAAGTCGAGTTTGTACCAATGTCCAACCGTTTCGACGTATTGTCTGGAAATTATTCAGTCCTGCAATCGTCATCCTGTGAATTGACTGCCGCCCGGCCAGCTGGGTCTGGGCAACTGCAGAAAGGGATTCTAGTGGTTGGCAGCTCTAACGTTAGGCAGTTTATCGAGCCCCTTAGAGAAATGGCGAATAGGTCGGTGATGAAATCTGGTATCCATTCATTGTGTATTCCGGGGTCTGATCCAGAAACGTTCCACCAAACTTACTTAAAAAACTTGTGCTTTCATAAAAATAGGGTGCCTCCCAGGTGTTTTGTCTAGTTTACTTTCACCTTTCTTGACCTTTGTTTCTACCCGTTCAGGGAGGTCTGCCACAATGCGTTAATAACTTTCACTTTGAAATTACTTTTAAAATACTTCCACTCACCCCAACAATCTCTAACTGCTGTCATCTTATTTTCAGATAAAATATCTTTAATCTGATGTAATTTTCTTTAAATTACCCATTTTATTTATGACTTGCCATTTTTTTCTTTATTTAAAAAGTACCTTAAAACTTGTCATACTTACTTTAAATTCTGTTTGAAACCATATTTTGTACTTCTAAATCAAGATCCATTACTTCCATCCCTGTATCGTAATTCGTTGACTACCATTCTTTCATACCTATATAAATGTGCTGGCTGTTGTGTCATACCCGCTACAAAGCTCCTTTGTTCTGATTTTAAGATTGCGCATAACTTCCTTTAGAAACATTGAGACTACTACCAATGTGATTGTTACATTCTTTTCTACACCTGATAGTGTTATCTTTTGGGAGAAATATCACTTTGGGTAACCTACTAAAACCGATACCAACCATTTCCCTTCTTGTTTTTCAGTTGCCAATAAGGCCAACTACGTTACAAGTTTTTGTAGTACCGGCTTTTCCACTTGGAGCACATAGTACTTCTGTCCCTGGACCAGTATGCCAATTTTTGTCACAAGAGAAGATTATGTTTGGCTGTTAATTTCTTTGTTACTGCTGTTTTGTGTGCTGATTTTGGTTGAAAAAAAAAAAAAAAAAACCTCCATGACCACTGCGCCCCCCCCCTTTCCCCCTATTTATCAGATCTTGCTCCCTATGACTTCTTTTGATTCATTCAAATAAAAAGAGACAAGAAAGGAAACATTTTTCCAACGTAGATGAGTTTAAAAAAAGAAAAATGGCAGAAAAAGATAGTGTGTAAAGAATGTTTTGAACAATGGTATAAAATACTGGACAAGTGTATCACTTTTAATGGAGTGTACTTTGAAGGGGATTGATTGTATTTTCTCAAAAAATTAAATACATGAATTTTAAAAAAGTTCGGTTTATTTTGGGTACCCCCTCCTTCCCCCACCCCCCTCATATCATTTTGGTAGACTGTTCACTGGCTTTCACCTCCCTGATGTTACATTACCTACCTTCACTCACTGCTTCCTGCCTTCTTAAGAATTCTTCCATGTAGTAAAGCACTTCCTGATACACCCCAATATTATTCACCAACGTTCTATATATTTCTCTTTCTGTTTTGAAGTCCATGCCATCAGTTTATCTTCCCTTGTAAATTTCTGTAATATCTTGCACATAAGCTACTGAAATTTGTACGAATAACGTATCCTACATCCATGCAACTGACTTATAAAACTGCTTTTTCTCATATATTTTCCTAATATAGTTGTCTATCAAGCTCATCGGTCTCACAGAATGACCCATTCTGTGAGACCTTATCCTGCACCACCCTCACCCCGTGATGTTCTCCTGTTGACGAAGGGCCAAGTTCCGAAATATTTATTACTTTTCCTGTGGTTTGTGCTTATTTATGTGTTCACCCCACGATACCATCATCTAAGATAAGTGGTGGTTCATTTTGCTATCCTTTTATATATATATATATTCAAAGATGTTAATTAGCAAAAATACAATGAATGTGCAGCATAAATTTTTTGCCAACTGGCTCACATAGCAGTTAACTCTATCCATATGCCAACAATATACTCGGCACAGGCCGGTCATTCACACGCCCTCTGTTTACTCAGAAACACTTATGCACACAAACTGACTTAGCATGGCAAGCAACACATAATTGAGACCCATCTTTGGAATCGTGACAAAAAAAAAAGGGTTGCCAGTCATTTGAGATTGTCGACAGAAGTGAAAACTTCATGAATATCATATGCGCAGTATGTAATACTTATAACTACAGATATACTAAATAGCAATAATTCCGTGTGGACATAATGACCTGACGACAGGGTTCCTACTGGCCTGTCCGAGCCAACTTTACCTAACCCAACCCGATAGTGTTACCAGGTACAAGGGATGTATAGTTTAACGTGGAATCCAAACATTGGAAGCATTCTGGCCGGGGACGTTTCGTTTGCCAGTCAGATACCTAAAACACTGAGCCACCAGTCTGCAACAGGTATACTATTAACATGAGCATGTCAATAATGCAAACTAATATTTTACCCATTCAAAATTTTCACTTCAAAAACTAAAAATCTATCATATAATCAAAAATAGCTCCTAAAAATACCTACTCATTTCGGGATTTGAACCTGCGACCTGGAAAGAGAACTTTCGAATTTAAGTACCCTTACCACTGAGCTACCATACCGCCTAGTTTTGAAGTATATGTGTGCTAACTATTATCAAAATTGTATAAAAACTGTTGGTTTGTATGAACAACAGTGACAGAAAATAAGTTGAGGGGGGAAAATCAGGGGAGGGTTTAGGTTTCTGTAAATCAAAAGTTAACAGTGTTTTTCTATTTGTTTTAAAGTATACATATGCAAAATGCCACCAAAATTGGATAAAAACTGTGTCTGTATAAAGGTTTTGCAAAAAACATCCTGCATGCATATCATATGTACAACAGGTGAACATGATCTAATGCATGCAACAGGTGGCTTCTTCCGAACTCATAGATTTACATCGCGTAATGCGACTGTAGAAGTTTTCACTTAAAAAATAGGAAAGGGCAGGTTGCTAGCCTGCACAAAAATGGCAGTGAATATTGTAGCTGTAAACAACACACAGTGCCAAAAAAAAAAGAAAATTGAGGTTGAAAAAGGAATAACTCGAAATATTTAGCCCTAATGTGCCTGCCCCCTAACAACGCTTTGTTATTCCTCCCCACCTAGAGACCATCCCTTAAACTTCAGTACATTCCTTCCTTCATCAAATAATGGTAATCCTCTTTTCTTCTTTTGCATCTTTCAGTTATTCTCCTTTGTTTCTTTGTGCATTCCTTCTTTCATCAAACAGAATTACTCACCGTGTCTTTCTCCTATTTTTCCATGTTGCTTCTTTCTTCTCCCCTTTCTTATTCATATTCCTTCTTTCATCAGATAAAATTACTGTCTTTCTTCTCTGGAACTTCCACCTTGTTTTCTTCTCGATAATGACTTGTACGTCTTCATGTCTATGTATTAGCTTTCCCCTCTTCCTTTTGCAGTTCATTCTTTTCCTGGTACCTAGCTTTTCATATCTATTGTTCTCATGATATTTCACTTGCTTTTTTAATATGAGACAGCATGCTTTACTTGCATATCGTCTTCTTTTCTTGTGCCATAAAAATTGTCTGGTATATCTCTTCTCTCCCAAAGTCTGTGTTCTCTAATATATTGCAACAGGATGGTTGCAAACAAAACCTTTCATTTCTTCATTGTATGTATGTGGCACTAGCTCTGCTACAATTTTCTTATACGGCCTCTCTGAAAAACATGTAATTACTGCTCCCAAATCAATTTCTCGACCTCTAAAGTTTACAGTTATTCAAGGAGAATAAGACTCCCTTCGTTCTAGCTGATTGCCTTCTTGCAGCAACAATTCTCGTTAATACAGGCTATAGGCGTATCCATCTTGCCTACTCAGCTGTTGTAAGCTGCTAATGTTCACACTCACAACTATGGTCACGCGGCAGCCGTCACGCACCCATTGTTGGCTCACTGCGTGCGGTTGTCAAGTTCTTGTTTGAACCACCGCCGTAACTCGGCGCCCGTTTTCTCCACATCACTGTCTTACTTTATCTCCAGGCTGTCTAGAATGACTTCTCCAGATTCATCCAAAAACAATACTTCCATCCCAACACACAGGGCCAGCTTAAGGAATTTCCGGGCCCCCTGTGAAGTTTGATTTGGGGCCCCCCTACTTCTTTTCAGATGTTCTTTTGATAATTTTCATGACTATATACACACACTATATATATAAACTGTGTGTAGAGTTCAAAGAATGGTTAAAGAGATGGACTGAGGTTTCTCTAAATCTGTGGGCCAGCAGTTTATTGAGTTCAGCTGAACGGGACCAACTTCGCTGAGTCTTTGGTGTTTTATCAATGCATCTCATATAGATCTCCAACTACGTTCACTTTCATTTCTGGCTAAGTCCTGCTGCCCATTGTGTCAAATGAAATTGTTTTTGTATTCAGCTTTATAGCTATTATATTTATAATACACTTTTTGTATACAACATTTCTTTTCTTGCCTTTCTTTGCTAGTACATATAGGTTTTTGGGGCTGGAGACACATGAGCAGGCATACACATTTTAATTCAATAACTTTTTATATGAAACGTCAGAAGATGCATGACGTTATTTGAATGAAATTACATAAGTTGCTGAAACTTGTTCAGAGCAATACACGCCTTTAAATATATAGGCCTACTGTAATGACATCAGATTCAACTTTCTCAAAACTGAATCTGATGAAGGACTTCTTGTGGAACTCCACACCTTGGAAACGTCTGTCGTCGCTAGCAAGAGTTTCCATTTTACGTTTTTTTCACTATTGTCTTGCGGACTTTCTTAATTGCTCTTATCCTAAAATTATCATTTATAATATCCGACCAGGTTCCCGGATTGGTAAGCTCCTCGACAAATTGAAGGCTGTTAACTTCCTTAGACGTGTTCTTTCTTCTCGGTGGTGTCCAGCTACAGTTTCTTCTGCAGGGACACTTTAACTACTAGTAGGTGTTTCCACTAGTGAGACAGTTTAGTCAGCCACTAATTATTTCTTGCATGGGGCATATAATTGTTTAGCAGTATCGGCAGATGATGTTTTAATAACACTACATTCTTTTATATCACAATGTACATTCGTAGAAACACTATTAGTTCGATTTAAAAGTTTATTTATTGAACCCGTTTGCCGCAACTGCTCTTTTAGGATATCACACCTATGTTTTTTTTTTAAGCACCGTCACACTCTTGTGTGAAACAAATCACAGTTCTGATACCACCAGACATACACACTCAAACAGGATTCGTACTTCACACCTGACTGGGTTGCGGAACCAAGATACATTTTGGGCCCGTTATTCGAACACGCTTGTCTCCATTAACAGCAGAAATCCCAAACTGCCAGGCGGCATTGTGAGCAGAAAGGCATATTGCGCCTGTCCTAAGAAGCCAGCAACCGACTGGAACAGAAATGGAAACCTATATCGTAGCCAGTTCAAGGGAAGATCGACAATTGCGGTATTCATAAAATTAGCCCTGTTTATGGGAAAATGGAATCAACAATGAAGGTGCTCTCGACACTAGGACTATTGTGAACGCAGCTTGTTAACATTCTAAATTTGTAGATTATTTATTTTAGCAGGATAATTGTTCATTAAATAAGGACAAATTTTGAAGGGGATTGTGGAGGGGCCCCCTCAAGCTTGCCCCCCCCCCCCCGCAACTGTGGTTCTTGAGGTAGCCTTAAACCGGCCCTGCCGAGACATACCATACTACTGCCCATCAGTTTTTGCTTGATCTCTTCATAGAGGTTTAATAATTCATAATCAATCATCTGTTCAACAAATGGTGACGCAATTTCTTCGATTTATTCTCCTTCTAGTTCATCATCTTCAGCCATAAGTCCTCTATATTCTTCCAACATTGACTCTGCTAACATTGTCTCAGCTAGCGCTACTTCTTGTCGAAACTGCCCCAGCTTCGATTCAAAAGAGGAATCCAACGACTTCCCCAATTTATTATCCTCTACCCTAAATTCATCTTGAAGAAATACAATAATCTCCTCTAACTTCTTTTGAGAGGAAATATTATTTTCAGTTAATTTAGATTGAAGAGAACTATTACTTTCATTTACTTTCTGAAAGATCATAATAACTTGTTCCTGAAAGGTACAGAGCATGTCCAACACTGATGCATCATTATGTTCGTGGACCTCCTCCTGCGACATACTAACCCCTTCCAAGTTAAGTCATTTTTTCCTATTCAAAGACACCCAACGCAATTAGGAAGTTGGCTTTAATACACTTTCCCAAGCCTTGGCATAAACAACACTGAAAAATACCCAATAAAACTAGTACTAAATGTCATGCAAGACTACTCCATAACTACAACTGCCTGTTTACATAAACAGCTCAAAGTAAAATCAAACCAAGACTCGAAAAATATTTCCTTGTCAGTTTTGTCTTTTTGACAAGGCTAGTTCGACATTAAAATGGAAAAATGGCAAATTAAAAATTAGCGTTTATGGAAAGAATTAATTTAGAGAGAGACTACTATGTCAGTTTGTGTGTGTCAAAAAATATTTTTTTTTTTATCTTTCCTTTCCATGAGTCGATACAGCTTTCAGGAACACGCATACTTCTAATTCCCGTTCTGCAGGGACACCACCCATGCAGACCCAAAATCTTGAGTGTTATCGCTGCCCAAAGTTTTCCGGCGTTGTGCAGCTTCCTTCATATAGGCCGGTACGGTGATGGGTCTTGTGACGACCAAGTAGTTCTTCCAGCTACCACTTTGAGCTGCCACTGTTGCTAATAGTGTAGTCTCTGCCCTGCATACTGTCTTTGCATTCAGTGCCTTCTTAGTTTTATTTACTGCAGGCCTTTAGCTCATTGTAACTACTCCTGAACATGTGCATTATTGTAAATTGTTATTTATCATCACTCAACTCATTTTTGACTTCCTATTTCCAGCACATTTTCGTGTTAATTACCAAGTCTGTTAATCACACAGCTAATTGCACTTCCTGTTACAGCAAAGCCATGTAACACACTTATGTGCTGGTGTTTAATTTAAAATTAAAGTTTCATATGCTGTAATGTGCTACTACTAGTATCGCTATCCCAGCTTTTACACATTTGCTGATTCAGTTGACCTGGTCACTAGTCCAGTGGTCTATGCCTAACAAATGGTTGAATAAGTCATATTCAGGTACTACTACATGCTACAGTTGAAAGTCGGTACACACATGTAGCTAATCACAAATCAGAAAAGTTTTATTAAACTCAACATAAATTTTCCAGTCACCAGACGCTTTTAAAACTTTTCCTGAGAGGGATTGATGAAAGTGAGTCGTAGCCCCCAATAAAAAAATCACATGAACAGTCATTAAAGCACACTCTTGTAGATGCAACAGTGCTACTGATTGAAAGTTGTTTTCACTCGCGATTCAGTCCTAGCTATGTCCACTACCATACATGCAACATGTCCTCTCTCTCCACAGTATTTCTCTTAAACTTCTTGGCCATTTAATGGCAGTGAAACTTGCGCACTACTGGTGTCATCTTAATACGTCTGATCTGTACGTACCCTCACGAACGACTCCCTAAACAATCTAAAATCCTGCGATATTGTTCATCGCACCCTGAAAAATCATCTATTCAGAAGCTTACAGATATCTATAATTCCCACTGACATTACACCACAAGTCATCCCAAACCCACAAAAACCAACCACAATCCACTGCTGGTTACACAATACTACCCAGGTCTTGAATCAACTAACAGAATCCTTCGACGGGGTCATGATTTCCTTCACACCTGTCCAGAAATGAGATCCATTCTTCCCAAAATCCTTCCTACCTCTCCCTGAACTTTTTTAGCAGGCCTCCTAATGTCAGTGAACTCCTAGTCTACAAGCATAATCTTCCTCGTCCCAACAGTCAGCCCCAAGGCTCTTTCCTATGCAATAAACTCTGCTGCAAGATGAACGATATACATCATCCCACCACTACTTTCACCAACCCTGTCATTGGGGAAAGCTTTCTGATCATATGACACGCCACCTGTGAAACGTCCCATGTAATGTACTAGTTAACATGCAATCACTGCCTGGCTTAGTATATGGGTTTGACCACAAATCAACTTTTCATAAGAATAAATGGCCACCTACATGGTATTCACATAGAACCCAAAGTGTCCATCCCATCTCCCATGACACAAATAATTTCAACTTTTGTTTCCCCCATGGTCCGTGCTATCAGAGTCCTCCCTAATAGCAGCTCCTCTGAACTCGAAAGGTGGGAAGTTGCTTACCAGTACAAACTAGGCACAAGGCAACAACCTGGTCTAGCTACCGATCCGGGACGCCATATTGTTGTGGCTTATGGATCTCCTACTGAATGAATCATTGCATTCGTGGACCAGTACCTACAACCTATATAGTCTGTCAGCTCCCTTCCTATATCAAGAACACACAACACTACCTTTTCCATCTTTCCACTATGCCCACACCACTTTCAATGAAGATGAATCAACAATAAATATCTGTGAAGTTGTGGTTTTTATCTGCTTTACATTTTGTTTGAACAGGAAAGAAAGGTTTTAGTTTCATATTTTTTTATACTGTTTTTATAAAATTATTTAATTACATCAGTTAAATCAAAATGTCTGTAACATAAAGTTTTTTTTTTTTGTATTTATTTTCAGTGCATCATTGAGAATGACTTCGGAGGAGGAAGAAAAATCTGATTTCGCAGAGGATGCACCTACAAACGAAAAGAACAGAGATAGCGAATGTATGTATTACCTTTGAGTGACCAGCTGAAACACACAATATTGTTTTTAAAGAATTGTGAAATATGATATTGGAGAAGTTTTTTATGTTGCTTTCATCATCATAATTTTCTCAGCTTCTTGTCTCTGCATACTTGGAATTTTTATCATATTTCTTATAAAATTGGAAAGAAGCTGGGAAGGAAAGTGAAGATCAGTTTTGCATACTAACATATAGGTATACATTCTGTCATCTGGCTCTCATAGATTTGGATAGGGCAATGAACTACCATTTAGCTCCTATGATGGCAGAACTGCATGACACGAGCATTATCAGCATTAGAAAAAGTTGCCTCAAACAGTGACCATTGTGGAAGGCATGTGGTGAGGTTAAGTTTAAACAGAGGACTGGAGGTGGAAGTGATGAGCTTAAAAGAATACCTGAGCGTGACAAAGATATGAAATACATGATGAATACTAATGGGGTGCAAAAACAGAAGATAGCAAAATAAAATAATAAACATTAGATACATAAATATAAATAAACTAAAACAAATATACAGTAAATCAGAAAAATATGAAATTAAGCGTCATCTCTAATTAGCAGTGATTTCAATTTAGGTAGTGGCGGTAAAACTGAGGGAAGAGAGAATGAGAGAAGGAAGTGTTTACAGGATTATTATCTCAAGGTAAGACCTGGTAGTTGCATATTCCCTGTTTGTACCAGTAGGCCACCTTCCGACTACAGATGAACTGCTGCTGTTTGAGAACATGGAATAGTGAAGCAAAAATTAAATTACTGGTTGCATGGGCAGCTCTGTGTGGCCTGGGAATACCACTTGTCTGTGTCCAACCATTCTTATGGACAGTTTATTGGTGGCCAAACCTATGTAGGAAGGTGGACAGTAATTACAAGTTAGCTGTTATATTGGTAAAAGTGATGGAAGATTGATGTACAAGGTGTGACAATAAAGCACTGAGACTGATTTTTGTGTGTTACATGACAACTCAGCAGGAAGCTGAAACACACCATCTTTTTTTAAATTAAACATTAATTGCGATGGAGCACATGCTCTAGTGGCAATTCCCATAGTCATTTAATTACCTCTTTGTTCTTCTTCTTATTTTTTTTTTTTTTAAACTATCTTATATACTTTGAGTGTTAAAGTCCTCCTCCCATATACTTTTGGGATTTACAAATTTTAAATTCCTTCAGCATTTTTGCTAAATTCATTACTTTAGTTGTTAATTTGTTCAAATCCCTCATACCCTGAACCATAAAAGGGAATATTTCTACTTCCTTATGCATGAAATCGAGTGCCAGCTTGTGGTCCTAGTCATCTTTTCCCTTCCATGCACTATTTCTAATTCTTCGACCAATATCCTTCCAAGCCCCATCACCAACATATTATGTCTTGTATACATCCAGCAACTTCCTCCTGTTTCCAGTCGAGCTCCTTTAACATATCAGTTACTGATTGGTAAATTCCACAAACAAATCTAGCTGCTCTTCTTTGTACCCACTCCAACCCAAAATGTGGGTCCCAAACTACACCACCACATTCAACAAGGGTCTGACCAAAGTTTTATAACCCAATTACCTAACCTCTCTGGTACATCTCATCACCCTATCTAGTAAAAGAAGGATTTTGTAACCTTTTCCTCCCACTTATGCAATGCGTTCTGCCCATTTGAGTTTATTGTCAAACGTTATGCTTCACTTCAGACCTTCAATAAGCAATTCTGAGCTCACCCTTTAATCATAAACAACCTTTATTATTATTATTATTATTATTATTATCTGTGTGCCAATAAGATGATTTTTCTTGGCATTTATCTACGTTCCTTGTTGACCTACCCATTTGGATATTTTATAGAAGTCACCTTGCAGGTATTCAGTATTCTTCTGTTTTGATCTTATTTTTACCATTATTTCATCTGCAAACAACCTAAGTTCTAATTGTAAACCATCAACACAGTCATTTATTAGAGTGAGGAATAACACTGGGCCCAATACACTATCCTGTGGCACTTCTATATTCACTTCCACTTCTTGCATTTCCTACTCTCTAACACTTTGCTTTCTGCCTTTTAAGAATTCCTCTACCCAGGAAGTCACTGTTTAATCCACTCCAATGTTTTCCAACTTATTTAAAACCATTTTATGGCTCACTGTCAAATGTCTGAGAAAGAGCAAGGGCTACATTATCAACTTGGACTCCCTTGTCCAATTCATCTGAAATATTTTGCCTATAACCCACCATCAGATATTCATCTGAATATCCTTGCCTAATTGATTTCCAAAACAGTTTCTTTCCTCACAGACATGTGTGATGTAGTCACACATCAATCTTTCAATCATTTTGCCAAACTATTCGGTCTGTATTTTTCAGCCTTATTTGTCACCCCCGCCATTATGAACTGGTACTACTATGGCTCATTTCCAGTTGTCTGGTAAGCAGCAAGACTACAGATTCATTTCAAATAAACTTTCTAGTTAGGGTACAATATTGTATCAAATGATCTTTAAAACATTTGTATTAATATTATCTACGCCAGCCGCTTTGTTTTTTTTAGCTTTCTGAATTCTTTCATAATTTCCTGAATATCTATTTCAAATTTTATTTCTACTTATGTGGAGACTCTGATTTATTTCCTCGCTTCACAGGTTGAGAGCCCTTAGTAGTCTCATTAAACCTGTCACTCAATGTGTCGTTTTCATATCCTCAGTAACTTCAAGTCCATTCCTATCCATAATTGTGTGAATATCTCTTATTCCCCTCAGTTTTCTATATAGCTATATATAACGAGCGTGGTGTGTAACGGTTAGCGTTCTGGCCTCGCATTCGGGAGGACGGCGGCTCGAATCCCCATCCGAGCATCCAGATTGGGTTTTCCATGCTTTCCCAAATCACACCAGGCAAATGCCGGGATGCTTCCTTCAAAAGGCCATGGCCAAATTCATTCCCATTCCTTGCCCCCCCCCCCCCCATCCTTTCCCGTCTCTAAAGACCTCACTGTTAAGAGACATTAAGCAGTTAATATATATATATATTATGTCAAATCCAGCCGGTAAAGTTCAGGAATCGGGCAGGTTAAATGGAGAACACAGCAGATACAAGGATCCGGTTTATTAGACTCATTCTTACAATACACAATGTCAGATAACGGACAGGCGGGAAGAGAGAGCCCATGTGCTGTGCGCTGCCCTTTAAGTAGCCCCTCGTAGTTGTGACTGCAGTCACTGTGGAGCTGGCATCCTGCTGGCAACATCAATGGCTCCATCTAGTAGCTAGCACTCCAGATCTGACATATATATACGAGGGCTGTCCAGAAAGTAACAGACGTTTTGACCTGGCGCAACAATGGGTGCTCCTAGCGCCGCCATCTTGGCGTCAGACTGTTCATACATTCAGTACGCAACCAGCCGTGGTAGTTTGCACATCGTTCCTATCGTACTTTGAATACAGTAGAGTGTTAAAATGAGCGCTGCAATTAAAAATCCCGCCAGTTGTGAAGTGCGAGCTGTAATACGGTTTTTGTTGGCGAAAAATCACAAACCAATTGAAATTTATCGCCAGATTTGTGATGTGTATGGCCAGGGAATAATCAGTGAAAGCCGAGTGAGGCAATGGTGCATTGATTTTAAAAATGGTCGAACCAATGTTCACGATGAGGACCGCATGGGTAGGCCTAGTGTTGTGAGTGATGAACTGGTGGTGAAAATCAACGAAAAAATCCGTGAAAATCGTCGTTTCACGATTATGGAGCTTTCAGAACATTTCCCCCAAATTTCACGGAGTTTAGTTCATGAGATTGTGGTTGGTAAATTTGGTTACCACAAATTTTGTGCCAGGTGGATTCCGAAAATCTTAACAGAAGACCACAAAAAACAGAGACTTGCTGCAGCACTGACATTTCTGGAAGACTACGCCAAAACTGGAAACCAAGTTATCGATCGTATCGTAACTGGCGACGAGACTTGGGTAAAGCACGTCACCTGTGAAACAAAACGGCAGTCTATGGAACGGGGGCACACGCATTCGCCCAAGAAACCGAGGAAGTGTCTGCAAACGCTGTCAGCAGGAAAAATTATGGCTACTGTGTTTTGGGATGCTAAGGGTGTGATTCTCGTTGAATTTCTTGAACGTGGCCAAACAATCACTTCAGAAAGGTATTGCGAAACACTCAGAACATTAAGACGCGCGATACAAAACAAGCGTCGGGGAAAACTCAGTGAGAAAGTTTTGTTTCTCCACGACAACGCTCGTCCACACACGGCCAATCGTACCCAAGATGGGAAGTTTTCAATCACCCGCTGTACAGCCCGGATTTGGCACCGAGCGACTACTACGTTCCCGGCGATGAAGACGTGGCTCGCAACACAACGGTTTGACACTGATGCTCAACTGCATGCCGGTGTAAACCAGTGGTTGAAGTCTCAGGCGGCAAATTTCTACAGAGAGGGTATCGAAAAGCTTGTACCACGTTATGATAAGTGCCTTAATTTAAATGGCGATTATGTTGAAAAATAGCCTAAGAGTTTACCTCTAAAATGTATATAATAAAAATCGTTTTTTTCTCTTTGTTTATTTTTTATTACAAAACGTCTGTTACTTTCTGGACAGCCCTCGTATATATAGCTATAGAAACACAATACAGTACTGATCCCTTTGCTCCAGTAATATTCTTCATAAACCCATCTTTAGCTTCTCTCTCTGCTGATTAATTGCTTGTGTAGTTGTTTTAAGTATTCCCTACTGCCTTTTGGTGAATCTTTCCCATGAAATGTCTCTTCAATTCTAAACTTTGTACTTTTTTAAAATAATTGTACCTGTTTCTCCCTTCTATTTCGGCCACTGGTTTATCGAATCCTCTAATATCCATCAGTACTGTATTGTGATCACTTATTCCTGTAGTTACTTGACACCCTACAAGATTTTCATCAGGCTTTATTAGAAAGATGTCCAACATCTTTAGTTCCCTCGTGTTCTGCTCTACCGCTTGTGTAAATCTCCTTTCCTTACTAAGATATTTAATTTAATTTAATTCAATTGCGATGGAGCACTTGCTCTGGTGGCCATTTTACTACTTACCCATCATTTTCCACCTTTCCTTTTCCCACCTTCTTTTTCCCTCTACTAATTTCATCTTTGAATTCTTTTATCATTTCTGGTAATTTATTCATTTCTCTTGGTAATTTATTCTAATCCCTTACCAACAGAAGAAAATCTTCCCACACCCTTATGCCTGAAATTGAGTGCGTATTTACGATAATGATCATTTTTTCCCTTTCATGCACAACTACTAATATCTTTTCTTGCCTCATTACCGATATATGCCTTTTCACTCTAATTAATATGTCCTGGGACGGCAGCATGCCATCTCTCTCAACCTCCATGGTGAATTGTACGTTTGGATGGACTGAATTCCGGTGTTCCAGAAATTCTTCAAGAGCCACAGAACCATGTGACCAGACTACATACGTGTCATCCACGTATCGGAAGAAACATTTAGATTTTAATGGAGCAGTGTCCAGAGCCTTTTCTTCAGTCCTCCATATCTAAATTGGCTACCACTGAAGAAAATTGCAAGCCCGTGGCCACACCGTCAATTTGCTCTTAGAACCGCCCTCTGTACATGAAATACGTAGATGTGAGCACTTGCTGGAATAGGTCTGCCATCGCCTGGTCGTCATATTAGTTCTAGAGTCTGCTTGACAGGCACCTGTGTAAACAGAGAGACAACATCAAAGCTGACAATGAGGTTGGAATCTGACAGACAGACCATGGATCGTCTGAATTCAGCAGAATTCATTATGTGGTGTATACAATGAGCCATCAGTGGATTCATTGGCGTGTGAGATATTTTGACAGTTGGTACATGTGAGCACCGATTGCACTGACGATAGTTCGTAAGGGCACGTTCTCCTTGTGGATTTTCGGTAGGCTGTATAACCTTGGCAGCATGGCTGCTCGAGGTCGTAGGTTCTTGATGGTCTCCTCTGGTATACCGGATTTTTTTAGAAGGGCTTTTGTTTAGGTGACTACTTTTGATGTAGGATCAGCTTCTAACAACTTGAAAGAAGCATTGTCTAATAAGCACCTAACTTTTGTGTCATATTCTTCTGTTGATATTAGAACTGTCGCTTTTCCCTTGTCAGAAGGAATGATGACAATGTCTTCATTACAGCATAGTTCACGCAATGCTTCCTGCGCTTCCTCGTGAGGTTGGGCTTAGGTGGTTTGGCCTTCTTCAGCCTTCTACTTGAAGAGCTGTATTATGTTCTAAAACGTCACAAAAGACTGTGAAAATCACATCTCAGTCAGACTAGCCAGAGCTCACCTACACACACCCGCACTACCTAAAAACTTCACAAACACTGAGCCATGACTGAGCGGCAAACCACACGACTGAACTCCTTTTATTCACTTGGCCTAAACCTAGACTAAAAGTGTGTCCAAATTTCCTGGTCTTTCCGTTAACCCTTTAACTGCTACGGTTTGCCCGGCCGAGCCCTCGCTGAGTGCGGCTTTGTTTAGGCCTAAGCCGTTTACCTGCTCTGGAATGCCGCGTTCGACCGGACCGCTGTGTACTGAATACGTCTGGAGCGTTTTGTCTGACGTTCTTCTGCTGTCACTCTGCGATTTGAAACCGCAGATACAAAATAACTGCTGTTAATATAACATCTAAAGTTTTTCAATTTAAAGCTCCTCTAAAAGTGAATGTCTGCGTAATCAAACATGCCGGTACTTCATATACTAAATAGATATTACAGCAACTGAAATGTTTTTAGTTTGTGAGTGTAGTAATTTATCTGGAGAGAACCTTTCCGAATACCTTTCACAAATTCTGCTTAAATTTTCCAGCCTTCTTTTTGACCCGGGCTAATATTTTTTTTTTTTTTTTGTATTTCGTTTAGTTTTAGAGGCATATAAATGTAATATAATTATTACCCTGCAGTTAACTATGGTTAGTAATTCTTTTTGTGTGATAAGCCTTGAAAAATGGTACAACACACAGTGATACATTACATGTTCTGCATTGGTTTCTTGACGCACTTTCTGTATCGAACATACAGTGCATTTACGCATTGGCGTGCTCTTCTTTGAATATGCAATATGAGTGAAATTTGGAAAATGTCTCCCATTAAATCCTTGACGATATTCTTTATCAGAGCGTCTTCCATTGCTAGGTTCGATCGGTTCTGTGGCATATGCTTCAACAACTTCTTTAAGGGGGCGTCCATAAATTACGTGAGGTGAAATTGGGGGGGGGGGGCGGCGAAATATTACCAAGGGAGAGAGGGGGTCAACGAAAATCTCACGTGAAATTTTTTGGACTGTAGAGTTAAAAAAAAAAAGTCTACAAATGACGTGAAAGTCGATGTATTTTCTCAAAAAGTGCAGCTTTGGAAGGTTGCAACCTAAAAAAAAGGTCTCAAAAAGTTGTGAGGGCGATTTCTAGGGGGGGGGGGCGTCTCATGGACCTTATCTTACAAGATGGGGGGGGGGGGGTCAGGAAATCCTGAAAAATACCTCACGAAATTTAAATTTATGGATGCAACAGACGAAACTCTGCAACTGGCATTTTTCGTTCGGTTACTATTCGGTGAAGGGCGTGAGCATTTAAAATGCAGTGTTCGAGAATGTGGGAAAAGAACTTTTTAAACTACTTCATAGTGAAAATATATTGTGAATTGATTCTCGCGTATCTGTTGGTCTCATCAGCAATAGATATCATATAATATTTCGTTAGAAATATCAGGAAAAATGACAAACTGCTGGAATGTTAACATAATCCACACTTGTGTCCTGCAGCTTAATTGACAATCACATGCTGTCAAACGCATCACTAAAGCATTCTCTTTTTCCACACATTTCGCTCGCACAATCTGTAGCTTCAAACTCTGAAAAATGGTCGTTTTCCACTAGCTGATGTACACAGCTTAGGAAAATTACATCGAGATCCTGTTGAAGGGTTATCACTGTCATCCATATCAAAGTGATCATATTCACTGTCGCTTCTAGTAAGAATCTCCATGATTTCTTCCGCGGTACAAACACGACGGCGTATTCGGGAGGACGATGGTTCGAATCCTTGTCCAGGCATCCAGATTTGGGTTTTCCATGGTTTCCCCAAATCACTCCAGGTGAATGCCGGGATGCTTCCTTCAAAAGGTCATAGCCGAAATCCTTCCCATTCCTTGCCACCCATTCTTTACCATCTCTAAAGACCTCGCTGTTGAGAGACGTTAAGCTGTTAAAAAAAATAATGACTTTATGCCATTTTCTCAGCGAAAACTAAAAGGAAAAGAGCAACACAAATTAGATCGCAGCTGCCAACGCTCAAGGGCCGAATGAGGAAAACAACTAACCACCCTGGGTGGAAATATGGCTTCATAGCCAGGCCGCTAAGAGGCTAGCGTGTTAACACGTCTGGAGCACAGACAGGGCGGCGAGGCGGCGCGTGTATACACGTCTGGAGCACCTGGGCGCAGTAGTAGCCACGCGCGTTAACACGTCTACAGCAGTCAAAGGGTTAAACAAACATTTTATGCCCTCCAATTTTAGTGAGTTATATTATAAATTGTTTTTTGTATAACTTTTAATCTTTTAAATGGGTTTTTATTTAACCTTTGCTACATTATTTTGACCTCACTCTTCTTATTGTTGCTAACAACGGTGTCCAGAATCTGGATAAAACCTTTAATTTGAAATGATTTCTTTGAAACTTTTGCATTTTATAGAAGTGAATTTTGGAAACATTTTCTCTCTTAATATTTTTCTCAAAATACCTCATTTTTTTGCCACAGTTGGATCTATTTGATGGATTTTGCCTATTATTTCTGAGATATAGTAATTATAAGACAAGCAGTTTACTGGTAGGTACAATCGGGGTATTATCTAGATCGCGATACTGCTACAGTCACTTAACACTTCGCCGACTACAGCGTTGTAAACACAAATAGCTATGACGTCACTGTGTTTCTGTATGTGACGTGTTCAGCCTTCGCAATGTAACAAATGTTGCGGGACTGCACGGAAAACGGGTTTTCTGGCGGGGAGAAATTAAATATTCAACTTTTGGTAACGAAAATTCTTATTAACTGTATGAACGTAAATATTAATTGGAAATTACAATTGCAGTTGTGAAGATATTTGATATCGGTATCTAGAATATAGTCAATCCATGTAATTCTATATGGCAATACCTTACGAAATAAAATATTTATAAAAAAAAAGATTTCGTTAATAACCGTTTGCATTTATGTTGTAATGCAGCCTGGACCACACTAACAGCGATAGATATGATTTGGAAATTGGGTATCAACAATATCGTGTGTGACAGTTACGTTTTACTATGGTCCAGGCTACATTAAGACTTAAAAGACAGTAACAGCAATAGATACGACATAGGAATTAGGTATCCGCAGTAAGATGTTCGATAGCCCTTGTATTTCCATATTTGTTGCTAATTCAATATAAAAATTAATAAAATATGTTGATAACAACTAAAATTGCAGCAGTTGATGTAGTTTTCAGTATCACCTATTAGAATCAAGTAGAAGACGTTAATTCTAGATTCTAATACCAAGAAATTTAAAAAAAGAAAGAAATTTGGAATTACATTTTTATGTAAATACACTGCTTTTTTTGTACCCACCTGAAAAACCCATACTTTCCATGGAAAGGCCCATTAGAGCTGCACATGGAACATATATGTCACATTCCGTAACGTAGTGACATCATACTCTCTCCATCTGGAAGTGTTTACATCGCGAGGCGGTAAGTGGTTGAAGCGGTATCGCGATCTAGATAATACCCGTACAATCAAATGACATAACAATCACAAATCTTTGTTTTGCCTTCTTGAAATGTGGTATTTATATGTTTTCTCACTATGCTGAACTTAAATTTATAACTTTTCTTGATTTATGACCGAATTAACAGTTTGTTTTGATGTTGTATGTAATTCATCCCAACTATTTTACCACACCATACTTTTCTAATTTAAATTTTGGCTTAGCTTTTTGTTTCCCTCGTTATCCAATATACTCATTGTATTCTTTGAACTTTCCCATTTTATTTAAATGTTAATTCTTCCATTCTGCATTGTATTAAGAGAAATATGCATTTTTCTTTTGTACTGTGTTATTCTGTTTCAGTGAAGAATGGTTAATATTTTTTAAATTTTTTACTTCTTTGTCAAAAAAGAACAAGTATACAAGATGATAATTGGAGAAATCTCTGACTCGTGTCCCGAGTTCTTCATTTTGTATTGTTGACTAATAGTTCAAGCTTGAAAATTTCAGGTGTTTCATGTTTATGTTCAGCATATTACTGCTGTCCCCTTTGGTGTTATATGATTTCTCTCATTTATTTTGTATTTTTATAATCACAGGCTTTCGATTTCTGTCAAACCTTTTTCTTCTCCCACTGCCTTTCCCCCACTGCCTTTTCCCCACTGCTAATTATTATTTTTAATTTGTAATTTACCTTTAGTTGATCTCTCTACAGTCAGTTCCATGGTGTCTTCCACTTTAAACATGACAACAAGATTATTTTCATTCATGTGATAGGGTTTATATTGGACATACCATATGCTTAATTTTCTTTCTCACAGGAGTAGGATCTTCCAAAAAATACTGTGTTCATGACTGTTTTACTTCATCACAATGTTTCTTTAATATTGATATTATTTCATTTTGCATAAGCATGTTATTTGTTAACATTTATTATTTCCCTAAGGATCATTACATCAGAAATATTACGCTATATGAGCTGTAATTACCTATTGCTGACACCAGCTGAGAACATCCTCAGTTAGAAAACAATATTTGGCTTGATTCTTGGCTGTCCGGGTGGCGCCACATCATGTTTCTTGAAACCGACGTTTCGACCATGGGCTCACCGCTTTCGCCGATTACAGCGGACATCTTTATAAAAGCACTGGAGACAGAAATGTTGGATAACGCGCCCCTCACACCATGTCTGTGGTTAAGTTATGTTGATGACACATTTGTGGTGTGGCCCCATGGACGAAGTGCCCTTGACAAATTCCTGGATTATATAAATAAAGCACATCCCAAAATTAAATTCACCATGGAAATGAGGACAGCTGCTGTTCCTAGACGTGTTAGCAACCAAACGTGACGATGGGAACCTTGGACACTCAGTGTATCGGAAGCCGACACACACAGACAGATATCTACCTGCCGCATTGCACCACCATCCAGTGACAAAAAGAGGCGTCCTCACGACCTTGTGTACAAGAGCGACGAAAGTGTGTGACACAAATAGTTTGATGATGGATTTGGAGGTGCTGCAACACACATTCAAGTCCAACGGCTACCACAATCATTGTATCAGACGGGCATTGCATGCAGCCACGACAGATAAAGACGCCAATTCAGCATCTAATCAAGCCACCTCTCAGGAACACCAAGTAGTTGTTTTACTCTAGTGGCGTTACTGACAGAATCAGGAAGTCGTTCAAAAAAAAAAGTTGACATAAAACTTTTCTACAAAGCACACAGCAAAGTCAGTAACCAGCTCGTCAAGGTTAAGGACAGGCTGACTCCACTACAGGTCGCCGGCATCTATCAGAGTCTGTGCACCTGTGGCCCGGTGTACATAGGAGAGACAGGGTGCACTATAAGGGACAGGTTGCGTGAGCACATCTGCAACTATAAATCTAATAAAATTGATAAATCCGCCATTGCGCGGCATGCAGCCAAAACCACTCAAGCCATAGACTTTGGAAACACGACCCTTATAGTGCGCGAGGATAAATGGTGGCCAAGGAGGGTAAAGGAAGCGTTAGAAATTGCTAAACGCCCAAACAATATTAACGAAGACAACGGGCTTAAATTAAATGACGCCTGGCTCTCACTGGTGTGGAGAGAGCATGTCACGTGTCTCCTCCCACCAGACTGCGCCGCACCCCACCAGGCCAACGAACCATGTGACGGCTCGAACCTTTGATTGGCCGGGCAAATTGAACCATCTAGACGGATGCGGGCCTCGGCTATAAAATAAGCCCACTCACTGAGCGAAGACTCAGTTATGCCCTGGAAGAAGACCCCATAATGAGGGTCGAAACGTTAGATTCAAGAAACATGACACGGCGCCACCCGGACAGCCAAGAATCAACTGACTCTGGCCGGGGAAGCCTACGATTACAATATTTGGCTTGATGTAAAGTGACACTACTGTGTGATTAATATTTGCGAAAGCAAGAATATTTTTTATAAATGTGTGTTTTTTTTTTCAGTGTCAATAAATAGCAAAAGCACAGTGGATTTTATATTATATTACATTGATTAGTTTTTCAGTTAATATTTTCATTACTGTAGAGAAGTCTTGTTAGCTTATTATAATGATTTTGAAAATCCAACTTTGTGATAAAGTATGACTGTTGATTGCACTTTATGTAAATAAAATTTGCCACAGGATGGTCAGAAGTAAAAATAAATGCTTCCTTGATTGCATTACCATTTTTAGTTTAAAGAAGTATGTCATACAAGTATAACATTACCTGTGTTTTATTTTTATTTCCACCTTTATAAAAAAAAATATATATATATAAACTTACTTTAATTGTTCACTTTCTAGCATCATCACAGAGTTCTGAAGAAAACCACGACAGAAGAGAACAGAAAAAACATATTCTGGAATTATCAGAAGAAGAAAAGAGATACCGAAAAAAAACAATTTCACGTAAGTTGCAGTCAATTTTTCATAATGTTCATATAAATTAGTATTTATTTAACTCAGAACTGGTTTTAAATACATTTGAAGAAGGTGATGCTTCATTAAATACATACGTAAGTATGGATTCATCACTATACAGTGTCAGATAGTACCGCAAAATTCATATTAAATTATTCCACAGTAGTGGTCATAGTATTCCCAATTTAGGTTTTATTTTTTACGTTAAACAAAATGTTATTCAGTACATGACATTTTCCAGTGTTTTACACATACAATACATTATATACATTTGATCAGCAGTAACATTGACATAGAAATTAAAAGCATTGGTTTAGTTTCTTCCAGTCTTACGCCTCATTAATATTGCTAGTGTCACCTTTATCTTAATTTCCTAGTATCAATAGCAAGGTTTTATGATGCTTACATGTAAAACATTATGATATTCAAACTTTAAATTGTTTTTACGGTAGGTATCCAGTGACTTACCAGATTAAATCTGTTCCTGAGATCAGTAAATACAAATTTGCTTTAGTGATCGTTCAGATCAAGTATTATCAGAGATTAATAATTTCGAATTGCAAAATGTTGTTATACATAATGCACTAAGTTTCTATGTAGTCACAATTTTTTTGAGGTATTTAGCTTAACACGACAGCATCTGTTGTATTCCTTTGTTGAAGAAGCTCACCACCAACCCATTCATTCACTCCTACACAATGTTGTTCGTTTTTTGATCACAATGTAAACTTTGACCACCAAAAAATCTCTCTAGGTGGAGGAAAAGAAGATACCGGTATATTTTTGTTTTGCCCAAAAAAATTCCTGGTCCGAGATACAAGTGGTCAAATATGGAATCCCAGGCACCATTTCTCACTTGCGATAGTCCTCTATCTTTGGGATAGTGCTATGCTTGGGGTTAGGCATAACACACTGAACATGAACTGTGGCAGTTTCTGTATAAAAATTGTGAGATGCATGGTTCATTAAAAGGCAAGCTATTAAATTAACCTATAATAGCTAACAGGTGGCAGGATACACTTCTGAGATAAAAACTCAAATATATTCTTAAATGTTTATGGCAAGTTGAGTGGTATCTGTATTAGGCATAACAACAAGATATCAGAAAAACACATCCTTGCCGAAGATAGCAGGTAGATTATGTACACACTCTGACAATTTGTTTCATTCCCCCCCACCCCCCCTCCTTCAAGGAAGTGGATGAAAATGTTCCAAAAAGTCCTACTGAAACCTCATTTATGATTTATAAACTTTCACTGATGTTGCATTACATAAGAATTTTATATAAGTCCGAAAAGTTCTTTGCCAGTGTAAGGGACAGAGCTGCTATACCGGGGTGAGTATCGGGCTTCAGTACCTTAACTGAATGTCTACTTGAAATAAAATGTTCTCTGAATCTGCTTCTATACTTTTAAATTGACCATGTTGCCACCTGGATATCAACTGTAACGGCCGCCATGAAGCTTATTTGGACCAAAAGCTGAGGAAAGGTTTCAGTCTACCACAAAAACACATAAAAATTCACTTGAAGAAAAATTTGAAGTTTATTTTCTAAGTCACATTTTAAAATTTTGCATTTACAGTTGAATCGGCAAATCAAACTAAACTTTTCCAAAAGATTGCAAATTATGAAGAGGAAGAAATTTACCAACCGAACCCCATTTGAAAATTTAAAAGTTCATTACTCGTCAACTATAGTCAATATGGCGGTGCATCGACCAACCGGAACTTATCCCACCTAACTGGCAATCACTTCAGCACATGCCCGACACATACTCGTGCAGGTCCAATATACGCCACGTTCCCGGGATAAAGACAACAGATAAAGACGAAATCGAAAGACAGCCAGACGGTCTGAGCAGCGAGCTTTATACCCTCAGCCGCCTGCTTGATGTATACCGACGCTTTCCAAAAATAATGTAAAAAGGTGTAATTATAGAATGTGTTCTAATTTTAATCGTGTATAGCCTCACCTTCAAGGATTATGAAAATTATTTAGTGAAAATTCTCAAATAATTATCTTGCTTGTAAAAGAATTTAATTTTCAGGCGCATTGATAAAAAGTTTCTGAAAGCTAATTAGTGATTCCCCGAGATGTGTGTTAATTCTGGCAATTTTTAGGCGACCCTGCTGAATTTCAAATTATTGTGATAAAATTGGTGTCATTATATCCTACTTTAATTCCTGATTAAAATGGTGTAAATATTATTATTATCGGTGGTGTAATGGCAAAGTTATGATTCTAACAAAGATTGGGTTTAAATCTGTTTAGCAGATACTTGGATTCTAGTTCATAATTATTAAAGTGTTGTTTATATATATAAAAAAGTGAAGTTATCTGAATTTTCTTTGAACTTAGTTATGTGATTTAATAGTTATTTTACTTACAGAAGTGGCTTGGTTTATTTGCAAATAAATCTCGAAAACTACCACGTGTGGATTACGATGAAATAATCTTAAAAATTGGTTTAATATCTGTTATACTCCAAGAATATTTTGAAATTTTAATATGTTATACTAGATTTTTAGTTCTTTTAAAAAATCTACTTTTCAGTCCGAGAAATTACTGAAAACATATGGTAAAAATTGTTGAAAGTGAAAGTGTATTTAACGAAGTGTTTCAAATTTTATTTTCTTTATTTACACGGTCTTAAACTACGGACTTTTAGTGAATTTATCTTTCTTTTGAATTATTATTAAATTACTTTATTGCATCTAAAAGTGTCAAGAATTAGTGAAGTTATCACGTAACCAAAATCTATTGTTTACAAGTTGGATAATAATGGATTACCCTATTCCAGGTTAATTTAAAAGTTCTTTACTATTAAAAAATGTTTATTTAGCACTTATATTAAATGTTAAGTGGCTTTACTGCTCTTAAATTGGCTTATACATTGAGTTGGTTTGTAGTATCAGCTTCTGCTTGAAACGTATTCTCGTATCCTATGATTGCAAACAAAAAAATTTCATATTAACTGTGAAGCTTACTCCCTCCCTTATGCTCTGTACCTGTGAAAATTAGAATTTATCCAAATTCTATGGTGCTTACACCAGCCTGGCTCACCGCAGGGTGGTTGTTGCCACCCAACTGACTGCAGACTAACCATGTTGTAAATTGGTAAAAGACTGCTCAAAACTACAAGATGACTGGTCCCCTTTATAGAAAAATTGAGGACCCTGACGTCAGATCATAACTTCATAAATTAATATCTGGCTAATTCCTTTATATTTTAAGCTTTAATTCACATTTGTTTCTTGGTTCAATCTGTTTGAAATTTCGTAACCTTACTAGCTGAGGACAACCCGCTTCGCTTGGTATGTTTTTATTATTTTTATTTTTGGTACATCTGTTTAGTTGTTTTATATTTAAAATATAAAATGGATTTAAAGATATTTGTTTCTTGTTTTATTTTTACTAATTTTCTACATAAATATCATACTCATTAAGTATACAAAAATCCTAGATACATAATAATGTTATAGAAATAAATTTTTATAAACTATATTTGGTGTTTTGGTGTGTGGAGCATAAACAAATAGATTTTCTGCTTGTCCGACACGTGAAAAAGCAACATAAAGCTGACTGTGTGAGAAACAGCATTCTTTCAAATTAACTCCGCAATACTGGAAAGTTTGAGCCTGAGCCTTATTTATAGTCATACTATAAGCTAATCTCACTGGAAATTGTAACCGTTTGAAACAAAATGACAAATCGTTTGAAATTAGTGGGATTCTTGGTATGAAAACCGATTTTCCTTTTTCTTTTGCGGTTAGGATTACCACCCCAATGATGTTGTTTAGCAGCTGTTTCATACTTAATCTTGTACCATTACATAATTTAGGCGAATCAAGATTTCGTAATAGTATAACTGGTGATCCAATTTTTAGCTTCAATATATGGAAAGGCATACCGGGCGGACTTAATGAATTTAAGAATTCAGTCGGATAGTTCACACTTTCATCTTGATCCATAATGGTGTCTATTGATTTATATATTTTTTCTTCCCCCGGTATGATATTTTGTATCTGCTCATTTATTCGTTGCACTACATCATTCTTTGTAGCTAAACTCGTTCGCTCACATAACCATTCTTTATTCAAGTAGTTTTTTTCTACAAATGGATACACTTTTTCGATAAGTTTTTCATTCGTGTCTACCACGTTACATAATTCTGCTGTTAAAATAAGTCTCCCAGAGTCCGGATCCAGTGGATAGGTACCATTTCCAATTTTCAAAAGATTTTCAGCAAATGATTGTGGTCTCGGATCTCCTGTAATTTTTGCACGCATATTTTCTGTTAGAGATAACTTCTCAACGCGATCCCAAAACATTAATCGCTTTAAACATGCGTTTATTTCGTCAGCCGATGTTGATTTTGGAATTACCGGCAATGTCTGTCGAAAATCTCCTGATAGTAGCAATAAAATTCCTCCCATTAGACTTGTGTTCTTCCGAAGATCCTGTAATGTTTTATCTAGCGCTTCAATTGACTTTCTGTGGGCCATTGTACATTCATCCCATATTATAATTTTGCAGAGCAATAAAATCTGACCACATACAGAAGATCGGGTTATATCACAGACAGGATTCTCTTGCTCTGCTGCATTTAACGGTAATTTTAACGCAGAATGTGCCGTTTTCCTGCCTTCCATTAACGTTGCAGCGATTCCAGATGATGCCAGTGCTAATGCGATTTGCTTTTTCAGTCTAATTTTAGCTAAGATCAAATTAATAAGAAAAGTTTTACCAGTTCCTTCTGGTGCATCTAAAAAGATTATTCCTCCTTCATCTGTTTCAGTACGATTAATGATTCTGTCGTAAATAATATGTTGTGTTTGGGTTAATTTCGGTTCATTATCTTTGATGTAACGATCCAATTCTCTTATATTATAACTGAGCTCTTTCGTCAATTGTGAACTAACTATGTCTAACTCTCTTCTTACGGGAGACTGTAATCCAAGTTGAATTAAAGTTTGATTGCTCATCGCTAAACATCGATTCTCTAACATTATCAGTGCTTCATTGTAAGTATGTTCATTGAAAGTAACATCCAAATCCGGATTGTCTCTCCTCACTCTGTTTAAAATGTCGTCACTCATGCTATAGTGATATTTCATCCATAGTATATTAGGGTTTGAGGTATTACGCGCTGTTAGAATTATTACAAAAAGCTCTCGTACTTGATCCGCTCTTGCTATTTGTGCGGCCTCTCTCATTGCTTGTTCCCAATGATTGTCACTTTCTAATAGACCGCGACGCTGACATGCCTCCCAGTACGTTTCGCAAATGTAACCGTCTACTGCTCGAAGATATTCAAATGATGTTGGTCCACGTATTTCGTGAAGTAGTAGACGTAAGTAAAAACGTTCAGTGTTTTTTGGATGAACCATGTATACTCGACCAATAGCGTTACCTTTGAATATTCCTTCAAATCCTTGTACAGGAATTCCTCTCTTCCATCGTTTGAATATTTTTCTTGACGCGTCCCATATGTAATAATTGGGAACTTCTGCATAGAAAAGTGTTGTTGCAAATGGGTCATTTTGGCACAATTCAAAAAATGCAGTCAGGGTCGTATTGGCGGGATGGTTTGCAACTCTTTGTGCGGTTTGACTTGTAAAATACACTCGTTGTCCATTCTCAAGATGGACTGCTAGATGAACAACTGCTGGATCTCTGTCATGAATCGGAAAACCTAATATACGCCAAACAGCTTCATTACTATTTATATATCGTCCCATTTGATACGCAAAATTTCATCATTTTTGTTTTCATTTGTTTCTCCAAAGACAGCCATATCACTTCCTTTGTTAATATATTTACACACATATTTAATTGACTTGACAGAACTGCAATATTCTACGTTGATATGAGCTTGAAACATCCTCGATAATAGTGGATTGTATGGCACTACCCACCGATTTTCAATTTATACTTCTAGGTCATTTCTCAGCTTGATTTTCGCCGTGAATCCTCCTTCACTCGGTTGTCGACGTCTGTATTTTGGATAACCATCTTCACCGGTTTGTGTTTCGTTTAAAAATGGTTTGGGATACCGCTTTGAGCATCTGTTATCTTTCATACATGGTGATCGCATGTTAAGTACTCCACGTGGTCCATGTATCATATTTTTTACGATTATTTCATACAACACGGGATCTTCAGTCAGATTTGGAAGCTCGACCTTGACAACGTCATCGATATCAGTGGAACGAATTTTCTCTTTCAGCCATATTAAATTGTGTGAATGTGGCAATCCTCTTTTTTGCCATTCTACTGAATACATCCAGCAAATGACGCCTCCAAAAATGTGACTCTTCACAATCGTATCAATGAAATTGACTTGCTTTTGTCTGAACACTCGTGCGATTAATTCATGTCTATTAGGTGGTGTTTGTCCATACTTTAATTCATCTTTAATCTCCTTGCACAATGAATTACACGCGAAAGTTATAAAAAAAATCAGGTCGATCATGTTTCTTCACGTAAGTCAAAGCGTCTTATGCATATTCGTGCATTTGTCTGGGGCTACCGGTGAATGTAGAGGGTAAGATTACTAATTGTCCAATATTTTCAATATTACCATCACTGGCTATTGCATCCCGTAAATGAATGTATTTATTTGTTCGTAAATTGCTTTGATTTTGGCGAATGTAAAGCAGTCTTTCTAACTCTATTTTTGCATACATATCAACAATAAACTGTTGAAATAATTGGCGACAGTTAATTACATGATTATATTCGTTTCTCTGTCCATTATGCGATAAGCATAAAACTGTTTCGAAGTTACTTTTTTATCTGTCGTTTTATTCGTAATAGGGTTTACTTGTTGAATATTAAAATGGTAGCTATCTTCTCCTTTCCAAAATATTAATGGATATTGCAGGGCATCATAAATGCGATTAGTTTCTGCAATACGTTGTAAGTGATTACTCCTTCATTGTACGACAATGTTCCGGTAGCTACTTTCATTATCCACGATTACTACCACTACTTCATATATTTGAGGCGCATTGAATCGTCTTTCATGCTCGCCGATTGGTCTTTTATCAGCCCTAATTATTATTTTGTAGTTACCAGAGACCATTTTATCCATTGCAGTCTTGAACATTCTTAATAAGTCATTATGCTTATGTAGGAAATGCTGTAGATCAAGTATTACTTCTCGACTCAATCGTGCAATATTCACAGAGCGTTGATCTACTTCATCATCTTCATTTCCTATGAAGTAAATTTGTAAAAACTTCAGCGTTTCATTTGGAACTGGTAATAATGACCCTATTTTATGATGCACTTGCCCTTGCACTCTAAACACCAGATTAAATCCTTCCTTCTCCATTACTGCTGTTGCTCCAAATGATGTCATTTGGAAGCATGAGTTGTAACGTCTAATTTTTTGTAAAAAGTCTTTAGATTTCGATGTTTCTCCATTCATATATTTAAAAAATTCAGGCGGCGGAAAATTTAGTACTGGCAAAATAATTTTACCATTTGAACAACATACACTTGACGTTTCTCCTTTGAATTTTTTGGCTTTGCAAAAATTACATACTATATCCATTTTCCCAATTACTACACTTGGATGTACAGTATAATCTTTACTTGGTTCATAATGAAACACTTCCCGTTCAAGACTATAACGTTCTCGTCTTGTTTGGCGCACGGCATGCATATATGTTTCCAATAACTGAGAATGGACCTTCATCCCTAATCGAATATTACTAATTCTATCTCTATTCTGTTTATTTATTTTATTCGTCAGTGCACCTGGTTCTGTTTCTCCGGTTAATCGTTGGCTTATTCCATCTACTTCAATTACATTTTCAAGTCGTTCTTCTGCCTGAATAACTCTGTTCCGTCGATGATTTTCTCGCCGCAGTGTTAGACGTGCTTCTCTTTCCTGCTCAGTTTCACTTCCCCTCACAATCTTTCGCCTTTGCAATGCGATTCGAGATCTCGAATATCGCCTCCTTCCGCGCACAGCATGCACAGGTGTTTGCGATAGCTGCACATCGCCTTGCACCCCTGATGGAAGGTTACTAATTCTATGACTATCCTGTTTATTTATTTCATTCGTCAGTGCACCTGGTTCTGTTTCTCTGGTTAATCGTTGGCTTATTCCATCTACTACAATTACATTTTCACGTCGTTCCTCTGCCTGAATACCTCTGTTCCGTCGATGATTTTCTCGCCGCAGTGTTAGACGTGCTTCTCTTTCCTGCTCAGTTTCACTTTCCCTCACAATCTTTCGCCTTTGCGATACTATTCGAGAATTCAGATATTCTCTTTTACGTTTTGGCATTTTTATATTTTGAATTTTTACACTTTACTATTCAGTTTTTCTGTTACGCATACAATTCACCTCATATAATGTCAGAAATCGGCCACAACACTCACGTATCTTTCTTCCTCAGAATGGTTTCTGAACACCATGTTTTACCTATGCACTTTTTTTATTGTTATATTTTAACTTTTAACACTTCACTATTTAATTTTTAAATTTTTTGTTATACATACACTTTTATTTATTAAAGTCAAGAGATCCATGCTCGTCACGTTTCTTCTTATATAACTATGTATATGCTTGTATGTAGGAAAGGCAAAGATACGATCGGCATCGCAAAAATTCCTTTTCCACGTTTGCCGCGTTTTTGTCTTTATATTTTCACTTATCACACTTCACTATTAATATTTTAATTTTTCTGTTGTATGTACACTGTTATATATAAATGTCAACTGATATATATTTATTTTCCACACTTCACTATTCACTTCCCAACTTTTCTGTTATATGTACACTTTAATTTGAAAAAGTCAAAGATATGATCAGAGATAACAAGTATGCTCCTTTACACTTTTCATTTTATCGTTGTATTTTAAATTTTCACGCTACACTATGCATTATTTAATTTTTCTTTTATATGCACATCATTATTTATAAAAGTCAACTAATATATTTTTTTCATTGCATACGTCTTTATTCATTTTTTAAGTTTTTTTTATACAAACACTCTTTATAAATTTCAACTTATGCATCGCACCACGCTTCCCCTTAAACAGTTATACGTAAACTTTTATTTATAAAAGCCAAAGATACGAATCGAAATTGCAAATTTTCACTTTTACATATTGGCATTTTTCATTTTTATATGTTGCGTTTTGATACTTAACCACTGTTTTTATAATTTTTCAGCCACATAAAAACCAGTGCTTTGCACTAGAAACTTCAAAATAATACTTAAAATACATTCTTTGAATTAAGAAACTGTTCTACGGCGAACAATGACAAATACAGAGACACGCACTCGTCTAATTCTAAATATATACCAGGTCGACCATTTTCATCCCCCATATCTTCCACACCCCCATAGCTACAGACATCTAACAACCATAGTGCATGACAACAGACACGATTCTACTACCACACATAAACACCAATGCTCTATGCTATGTAGTCGTGGCAGAAAAGTGAAATCTGCGGAGACACATGCCTTTCGTCGAAATACGAAAATATCCTTGGTCGGCCACTTACAACCACCGTATCTCACACACAACCACAGTTTCTGAAATTCGGCCGCTGTTGTGATCGAAAGGTGACTGTGTGCTACTACTACACACAAACGCCTGTTATCTGTGATCTATAGTTTTCGCTGAAAAGTGATACAGCATGACACTTTTGTCTTCGGCAGAAGTATGAAATTGCCACAGGTTGACCACTTTCAACCCCCATTTCTCCCACACCCCCATAGCTACTGACATCTAACAACCATAGTGCACGACAGGAAAGACAATTCTACAACCACACACAAACACCAAAGGTCTATGTTATGTAGTTGTGGCAGGAATGAGAAGTATACGGAGATACGAATTTTTGGTCGAAATATGAAAACGCCCTGCACTGACCAACTTTAATCATTATATCTCCCACATCCCCACAGCTATCGGCATTCGGCCAAAGTTGTGCACGACAGGAATCTCCATGCTACTTCCACCCACAAACATCAGTGATCTGTGCTAGGTAGTGGTGGCTGAAAAGTGAAATATAGGAAAAAACACGTCTATTTTTATATATATATAAGATTTATCTCTCAACGATGCTTCTACCAAATTTTAATTTATCGTCATTGATGTAAACATTAAGGCGTGGAAAGTCTCAATACTTTGACAATGTATCTTAGAAAATTCTACTTTTCTCCTTAAAATTTTAAACTTTTTATGAATCTGAAAACTTGTTGCATTAATAAATAATTTCAAATTTTGTACTTCGCTTCCTCTAAGCACATAGCGTAAAATCACTAAAAACTGAAGTATCTTTTAAACTAAATTTTTTAGAGCACACAAAATACATTCTAAAATGATCAGCATATAAAATTTTCCTAGTGGAAATGAATGAAGCCCATTTATTTTTGAAAAACAACCTTATCTGAATCTTGTATCTTCTACAAACGTGGTTTAAAATTAAGTTACAGAGTGCTTTACTCTTAAGAAAATGTTAATAAAAGTTATTTACTGTGTGAATTATATGGAATTACAAGTGCAAGATATTTTGTTGCATTTTTTTGTTTTAAAGTTAATACTTTTCTGTGTAACTGCATATACTCTTTTTTTAAAATGTGTGCTCAACAGTTTTTTTTTTTTGCTGCAGCCTTCTGAATTAAAAAAATGATATTTTTTTTTTTAAAAAAAATACCAATCTAAAAAATTTTGATTTCTTATACTGTTGATCAATACAATCGAGTACTGCATTCTCTGAGAAGGACAACTTCCACTTTTGAGATTGAAAGTTCTAGAAACAGTGTAAAATTTTACCATACATTTTACCAGTTTCCCTTACATCATTGTCACATTTTGCTGACAGAAATCTAGTCTTTGACATGGCACTTTAATTCTTAATAAATATAAGAAACAAATAGATTTTTTTAAAAGTATAAAACATATTACAAGCAGAAACATATTAAAACTTACAATATATATGTGTAAGTTCCAAAATATACCTCTTCCTATGTATTGTAGGTATAACTGAATTTAGAAATTCAATGAACTAAAAATTTGTTGAACCACATCAGTATCCTCCTTTGATACTGAGTGATGCATTCCTGTTAAACTAATAGGAACTGGGGTAGCCACAATCTTTAAAATGCTGTGAATTGGAAGTGAAATCTATATCCAGCAGCTGGTCCATTTGGAGGCATGAAATTCATGTTGATCTAATTTAACTCACAACTGATATCTATGACCTCCAAAATCCACCAGTCACAGTCATATAAACAGGCCGTTTGTAAATTGTGAACCTGAATATTCTCCTTTCATTTCATAGATCTTGTTTGGAATTCAGCATCAAAAGAAGTTTCTTCTTTCTTGCTATTTAACCCTTTCCTACCGGCTATTGGAAAAAAAGGGAAATTTATAATTTCAATTATATATTTGTATAAAGGTACTTGAAATTAAACACACATGTTTTTTTCAAATTTTTTTTGGAACTCTAAGTGCTAATTACTAAGCCGGTACTTATAAGTATCGTCAGGGACTTTGTGTATCACATGATGTACAGAAATAGCAATTGAAATCAATTATGTTCATATTGGTATGAAATATTTGCCCCCCGATATTAAAAAAAAAAAAAAATTCGTTTTGCTCATTCAGACACAAAAGACATTGTAGTGCAACATTTGGAATGATGTTTTTACTGTATTTTCTTCGTTCTACATACTTCACATCTTCATCAGATTTTTACAATTTAGGGACAGTTTCCAAATCTTACATTGTATTCATTGTAATGTACCACTTGTTTTTTTGGTCTGTATGCTGAAAAATTAGAAAATTAATTTTTCGGCAATTTCACGCAGAAATTTAAAAATAAATGTTGTCATTGTCTGACTTAATCATACAACAATACATCAACAGGCTTATCAATGCAGTGGACACTGGTATCGTCGAATTATATGGCGGTTTTTTTTTTTTTTTTTTTTTTTTTATTGGGGGAGCACCCAAAACCCGCTCCTCCAAGCATGGCGGCCTTCCTGTTAACTACTGCTCGCCTCTGCACATGCATTAAGTTAGTAATTCTATAGGTGATCACAGGAACGGGATTGTGATGTATTCCATGCGTCCAGGCGTCCGCCCGTTTACATGGGTCCATCGGATAAGATAGACAGAAACTTTTGAAAGAAGAGACAGGGCAGAGGGAAAAAAGTGCCAAGGTTTTACCCTTGGGAAAAAAACCTCTGCGATAGTTAGGTAGGGAATAAGAGCGGCTGGCTAAGATACTGCCAGTACCGCGACAGATTCTATGCTACAAGGTTGGATGTATGAAGGGTTTGTTAGTTTTGTTAGGATATGGTATCATGCAATAACTACAGCTGGTCCACACACCGCCGCTGAGGTTATCAGCTGGTGCCGCTCGCCGTCGCTGTCGTTGAGATGGTCCTGGAACATGCCGAATCGTTATATTATTAACAGCTGTGTGCAACAGGTGTTGTAAGTGTTGGTGAGACGTGATTCGCACCGAGAGGGCGCCAGAGCGCAACCGCCGCAACGCGCAGAGCCTTTCCTCATCCCGGGAGTACACGGTAAGGGTTTCACCGACGGCGACAGCCACAGTGCTGCTAGATGACCACCCCCGACTTGCCCGGGCTTTAGGACGATGACGGACACCACCGCCATGACCACCCCCGCCAGCATGTGTCATCGCCACCGGGTAAGACAACCCCACCATGCTCATATCAGGAAATATTGGAGCAGGATGCATCGCGCTAGCCTGCCACGACAACCGTCACCCCCGCGGTGTTTACCACGCCGGATACTGTGCTAATACTGTTTGTGGATTGATTTCTTGTTGTATGTGGCTGCCTTCTGCACCTGCGATCGCACTGTAACCACTTTCCTTAGCCCAGTGATCACTTTGCAGGTTGGTTAGGGAATGGGACCCTAACCCCAGTGGCCCTTGATGCAGTAGACAGATTTCTTACTTGTTTATGCATTAGTTTTTTCCTATCTGTTGAGCAATATTTTCGGCCGTGGGTGTTTAAATCTGTGGTTGTGATCGTAACTGCCTATAGTGCGTATCAAAGGATTTCGCGACATTTGGGATTTACCGTACATGTTTATGGCAAGCTTCTTAATTACTTGCTGTATTGGCTCGAGTCGGAAATCTCGGTGTAAGTCGGTTGTTCGTGTTCCCCAAGGAGCATTTGCTATGATCCTGAGTACTTTGTTTTGGATTAATTGCAGTCTCCTAATGTGAGACTTAGCGGCGTACCCCCAAACCGGAGCTGCATACGTCATGAGTGGCCGAATGAGTGCTAAGTACATTGTTCGGGCATTACCTCGGTGTAGTGTGCTTTGTCTGTTTAGCATAGGGTATAGCTGTTTGAGTCTGAATGTTTGCTTTATTAACCATGTGTTCTATATGGAGCTTCCATGTTAGCTTCGCGTCAAATTTGACTCCAAGATATTTAACTTCGTTCCGGAAATGTATTTGTTGATTGTGTAGCGTTAGCGGTCGACAGTGTTCGTGAATGCGTTTTTGCTTAGGTCTTCGTGTAAATAGGAGTGCCTCGCATTTAGCTACGTTGACTTTAATTCGCCATCGTGTGAGCCAAGGTTCGACTACGTTAAGCGCGTGCTGTAATCTACTGTTTACTATGAGATGGTTGCTGTGACTGTGCAAGATAGGCGGTATCGTCAGCATAAATAGCTTGCATCGTTTTGACTGTGGTCGGAGCTTTATTGACGTATTCTGTGAAGAGCGGAGGGCCTATTAAACTTCCTTGAGGCACTCCTGCTTGTATCTCCTGAGGTGTGGAGTTCTTGTTGTCAACGCAGACGTGGAACGTTCGGTTAGTGAGGTAAGAGTGTATTAGGCGCACCAGTCCGTCCGGGAATCCGTCGTCACTGAGTCTACGAATGAGGCCGTTGTGCCAAAGACGATCGAACGCCTTCTCAATGTCCAGGAACACAGCCCCGGTAGACGCAGACAAGTTATACCCCCTTGTTACGTGCTCAACAACACGCATTAATTGTTGTGTTGTGGAGTGGTGCTTTCTGAAGCCGAATTGCTCCGGCTTCAGAATGTTATTGTCCTTTATGTGTTGTGTAAGGCGTCTGAGTATGACTTTTTCAACAACTTTGCTAAGGGAGTTCAGTAAGCTAATCGGCCGGTAGTTGTTGGGTGAAGATGGATCTTTCCCCGGCTTTCTGAACATTAGCACTTTGGCCTCCTTCCATCGGTCGGGGAAATAGTGGTTGTGTAAGATGGCATTCGCGATGTCTGTAAGGTACTCTATCGCTTTCCCCGTGAGCTGTTTAAGAACACGGTTCTGAATACCATCCGGACCAGGTGCTTTTTTAGCGTCCGAGTGCTGTATAGCCCATGAGATTTCGTCGGAAGTTGCCCTACGCGGATACTCGCGAACCGGTTGGGCTAACAGCTGTGTCACCATCTGGTCCGTTTCCAATGTAAACGCAGGATCGGAAGGATCTACGTTTGGTCGAAAAGATTCTGCTAGTGTTGTGGCCATCAGCTCCGCCTTGCCCTCGGAAGAATAGACAAGTCCGTCCGGCCCCTGTAGGGTGGGTGTATGATGTGCTTCACGAGTGAAGTGACGAGCTAAAGACCACACGGAGCGGTCAGAGGTGTCGGTGTTCAACTCCGAGAGCAGACGCCCCCATTGTTGATTTTTGTACTCCTGGATTCTACGACTAATTATGTCTTTGAGTCTGTTGATATGCACTTTATAAATGGGACGCCTAGTACGTTGCCAGTATCTCCTGAGCCTATTCCTAGTTGTGATTAACCCCGTAATTGCCTCAGGTAGCGCCATTTGTCTCTGGTGTGGGGTTGATTCAGGGATGCTACTCGCCATAGCTTCCTGTATGGCAACAGTTAGAATTTCAACAGACTCGTTAATGCGTTGTTGGCTAATCTCGTGTCTATCCGGTATGCGACTATCTAACACCTCCTTGAACAGAGTCCAGTTGGCGCGTCGATAGTTTAGCATCCGTCGCTTGTCAGTGTTCTGCGGTGTACCTTCAGTAGTTAAGTATGAGTGGCATGTGGTCTGACTCCAGATCGTTCACAACCTGTAGGTCGTGTGTGCGGGTTATACCCTTTAGGAGGGCTATATCTAACACGTCTGGATTTTGTCTCCGAACATGGGGAACAAACGTCGGTTCGTTTGGCCCTAGTATTAGATAATTGTGCTCTAGTGAATGTTCGTACAGTTTCCTGCCGTTGGAGTTTTGACGCTGCGAATTCCAACTACGATGTTTGGCATTTAGATCTCCAGCGACTATTACTCTAGGTGCGGTATTTAGCAGCCTACTGATATCACGCGTGCTAATATTATTGGGCCTGTTGTAGACTGCGATAAGATTAGTGTATGCTTCGTTAAACCGGATTTTCACGGCTGTGGCTTCGATCCTCTCTAGCTCGGGAAGCACTACGTTTGATTGCTCTATGTCCGTGTGTATAATCACGGCCGTGCCTCCACCCCGTGCGCCGTTCAGCCTGTCAGTACGGTGCACACGGTATTGGCTCATGTGGAAGTTATCTTTTGCGCCCAGGTGTGTTTCGTTTATAAGAGCAATACGGAGACCGTGCCGCTCCATAAACGCCGCCAATTCTGCTTTTTTGTTTTTCAGCCCGCGAGCGTTCCAGAAGAGGATACGCGTATTCAGAGGATTTGGGTTGTCAGGCATTGTTTGGTTTCTGGACGGACAAGAGGCCAATCTGGATTACAGTCCAACTGCCCCTATCTGGGGGAGTGGTCTTGAACTGTAGTAGGGTAGCTTGGATTTCTGGCTTTAGGGATGTAGGGATTGCAGTCCATCTCCCCCCATCTGGGGGAGTGTACAGGGTCTGCAGTGGGGTTAGTGGGAAGGATTGCCCTGCAGTCCATCTCCCCCCATTTGGGGGAGTTTCCAGGCGCTGCAGCAAGGTAATGTATAGGATCAGGGTTAGGATTACAGACCATCTCCCCCCATTCAGGGGAGTGTTCAGGATCTGCAGTGGGGTAAGTGGATAAGGTTGGTCTGCAGGCCATCTCCCCCCATCTGGGGGAGTGTCCAGGTACTGCAGCAAGGTAATGTGTAGAGTAAGGATTACAGTCCATTTCCCCCCATTCAGGGGAATTTCCAGGAGCTGTAGTAGGGGTCTTAGGAGTTTAGACAGCAGCGGATTAGTGGTGTGAGACATTGCTGGTGCCTAGGACGGACATGAGGCAGTTCTGGAATACAGCCCATCTCCCTCCATCTGAGGGAGTGGTTAGGAGCTGCAGTAGGGCGCTTACGAATTTTGGGATGAGTGTCGCCAGGGAGAGGTCAACGAGGGGGAACATGGGTCGAAGGAGATCCTCTATTGTTTTACGAATTGTTGCGAAAAAATCTATTGCGGGCTGAGTGTGTGTCTGCTCCGCAGGGGTAGCTGGACCCTGTGGAGGTGTTGCGTT
The DNA here is from genome assembly GCA_031002005.1 of Vandiemenella viatica. NCBI lineage: Eukaryota > Metazoa > Arthropoda > Insecta > Orthoptera > Morabidae > Vandiemenella > Vandiemenella viatica. Next base: position 20,232,218 of record CM061920.1, on the reverse strand, counting down.
TGTTGCTGAATTAGCTTGGGTCGGGGCAGACTCTACCGACTCCGCAGTGGACGGGCCAGCCGGGTTGGCGCGGGCAGCTACGTCAGATCCCGCCGGTGCGCGCCCAACCGACTCCGCGGTAAATACAGTGGTACTTATAAGTACCGTCAGGGAGGAAAGGGTTAATGTTCATGCTGTATAGGTTTGCCAATCACTGTGAGTCCACACATGTCTTCTGAATTCTTTTCAAATGTGCAGTTTTGTTGGGCCATTCTTCTGTATTCTGCTGATTCTTCAACTTCCTCTTTTGTAACAGGATGAGGCTGTTAATGTGTATGACTTCACCACTCTTGTAAAATCCTTGGCATTTTGAATTGCCTCTACACTTGGCCTGGAAAGATTTTTTTTTTGTAACATGGTGTTTCAGCAGGCCTCCTACACTATCACAAGGCCTTTTCCAATGTCGAGTAGAACTGTATACCCTCTCTATTGGCGTAACTGGCTTATTTACTTGAAACAGCTGGTAACGATGTTTGAAGCGACTAGCAGCACCATCAGAAATGATGATGATCTTTTCTTGTTGTGATTGCAGCTGTTGTGGAATTTTACGCATTGCTAGCAGTGCATGTGCTGAGTCATGTCCTCTGTTATCACTTACAACTGCAACACTTGTGATCTTGTTTAGAAAATATGTGACTCCTGCTAAAATTGAAATTAGGTAATTACTCCAGTGATGTACCTGTACTTCTTGTGGCAGAATCACTGTCCAGTTCCCAGCAAAATCACAGTGACGCAAAAAACCTAGTTATTCAACTTTTACACATACCTTCACTTCTTGCAATGTGTAGTTGTTGCAATTTCTTCAGATGTTGGTGTGTTGTAGCTTTCACTTTCCACTTTTCATTTCCCAAGTTCATCAATGAAGCTATCAATGACAACAATCTTCTGAATGGGTTTATTTTCTTCCAATGTTGTGTATATAACTTCAAAAGAGTGTAGACCAAGTGTCTATATCACAGGTAACTAAAGACTTTATGTGGCCAACCAAGGTGTCATATGTCATGACTGCAAGTAAAGGCTGGTCTACACATAACGTCTTGACTGACATTTTACTTGATCAGGCAAGACGTCCAGTTAAACTGACCAAAAACTCGTTTCCACATACTTACATTTTTAACTTCCGTCTTTGGCTTCATTTTATGAAGAGCATGAATGAAGCATTACTTTTAGTGGTTATTCCATTATGTATGGCGAGATTTAAAACTAAAAATGGTCTAGAAGATGGCTGCCAAAGAGGAAAGGTTTTTCTCGTATGAATTTACATTAGGAATTGCGTCATGAACCTGAAGATTAGCGTAATTATTTACTAATGGTTACGGACATTGACTATCATTAATAATCCCAAAAATACTAAAATAGACACTGCTGTGAGAAAGAGAATTTCACTCCATGAGAGACTGACTGCTATGTTGAGATTTCTAGCAACAAGTAGTAGCTGCGTAGATCTTGAGTCCAAATCTGCAATGTCGAGACAATCTCTTAGCCACCTTACACCAACTTATAACCTATATACTAAATGTTGAAACCAGAAAATATATACAATCTTCAACTACCAAGATGTGGACTTGTTTTGGAAGGTACAAAACATATAAGGGATGCTTTCAAGGTGTATTTTAATAACCAAGGATTAATACCATCACAAGACAATGCCATAAGTCTTTAAGAAGAATTTGGTAAAATAAAATAGTTTTGAAGAGAATTATTACTTATCTGTTTTGTACTTAGCCCTACTACTGTGGAGTTATCAAATAAATTTATTTTTATATGTATATTTCTATGCACAGTTCTATTAATTTGAAGTAGTTACTCAATTTCTGAATCATGCTCTAAATTGCTGATTGTTTACAAAACACTGAATGAAAATGATTGTTTTTTTTTTTTTTTTTTTTTTTTTTTTTTTTTTTTTTTTTTTTTTTGTAACTTATTATTTTCAAGATCCACTTTCTTACATTTACTAACCAGAGCATACGCTTAATTTTCTTGTCTCGGTGATTATAATCCTTTGACTTAACTTGCCATATACAAGGACAACTATGATACAACTAAATGAATTCCGTAAACAAATCATGTGTGTATTGTCATAAATTCAACAAGTCGACCAGGTAAAAGCTTTTTTGAAAGAAAAGCAAAATAAGAGTTATTTTCACTCCGTACAAGCTTGGAAACGATAAAAGACTGATGGGAGAACGTCAGTCAAAACGGAAAACATTGCTCCCGCCTATCAGTTTTCTGGAAGTCATCCATCTTTATTCAGTTCAGGTAAAACATCAGCTTTGGCATCCACACACAATGTTTTGTCTGATATGTTTTACCTGATCAAGTAAAATGTCCATCGAGACGTTACGTGTAGACCAGCCATAAGTTCTTCAAAGTTACCACACAGAGTTCAAAATTGGCACAATACACACACAAACAGATATCTCTTTGTGAGTGTGGATCCACCCACTTAGGTCATAGTACATAAAATGTTGATCTTCCAATGTGGAATATAGGATGTTCTTTCTCATAAATGGCAAAAGTTTCCTTAATACTGTGCATCATGTATCTTTCCACTTTCACCACTTCTGTGACTCTGATAGTGATAGCGTCTTTTTTTGTTGGTGCTCTGGTGAGAACAGACTCATTTATCTTCCAGATAAAATGACTGTGCAATGTGAACATCCGCTTCATTTATAGGGTGACCATAATAAGCATCCACTTTTCCAAACTCTTCTTTTTTCAGCCTTCAGTGTTATAATTTTCTCCACCATTGTGTTTTGTTGCAGATGGAATGTGATGCAAAATTTGTACCTTTGAAAAGGTTGCTGGGAAAATTGATAGAAGTTGCACCTTTTCATTGTAGGATTCACACAATTCAACAGCTGAATTTATGTTTGATATAAATTCCTGTTAAATTTCACAAGTTTTTTTAGTTGCACTTTCTTCTGAAGGTGGAATTTCAACATTGAAGAGTATGGTCAGTTTGTTTGGTATACCCAGTCACAACTTCACTTATTTCTATTGCTTTTGTGATGCATAGAGCTCATTGCTTGACTCACTGAACATGGTTTCTTAACGAGTCTAATGCCAACCTCTACAGCTGACTGATTCAGGGAGTTTAATTCTTCTGCTGCAGATCATGCACTCTATGGGAGACGTCAGTTAGTGCCATGTTTGATATTCTGCCAAAGCATGTAGAATGCAGATAGTCACGACTGGAAACATCTTTACTTTGAAACAGAGCATTCAAATGAACACTTCTATTGCCAACCAGAAGAAAGTCTATTTTTTACTAGTTTTTTATGCATATAGTCAGAACACTTCACTCTCCTATGACTCCAATCTGAAGACATTTCAAACTCATTTTTTTCTGCAAAACGTCACACAAAAATTTTCACAAAAGCTTATAAACATACTGTTTGACCACAAAATTTGGTTAACTTTCTCTCTTTGCTTGTTTGTTGACAACTGAATTGTGATTTCATGTGCCCCTTTTATACAGGGTGTTACAAAAAGGTATGGCCAAACTTTCAGGAAACATTCCTCACACACAAACAAAGAAAATATGTTATGTGGGCATGTGTCCGGAAACGCTTACTTTCCATGTTAGAGCTCATATTGTGGACGGCTGTGATACAATACGCCATTCTCCAGGGCTGCATCAGCGCATCAGGGATTCCATGCGACGGAGGGTGGATGCATGTATCCTCACTAACGGAGGACATTTTGAACATTTCCTGTAACAAAGTGTTTGAAGTCACGCTGGTACGTTCTGTTGCTGTGTGTTTCCATTCCATGTTTAATGTGATTTGAAGAGAAGTAATAAAATGAGCTCTAACATGGAAAGTAAGTGTTTCCGAACACACGTCCACATAACATATTTTCTTTGTTTGTGTGTGAGGAATGTTTCCTGAAAGTTTGGCCGTACCTTTTTGTAACACCCTGTATACTAGGATAAACGCACACAATCATCCGAATGGTTCTGTGTTGTTCTAGAAGGTCCTGTTACATTCTGGAATTGTCAAGATGGTTCCACATTGATCTAGAAGATTCTATTACAGCCAGGAATTATGCAGATGGTTCCACATTGTTCTAGAAGGTTTTATTAAATTCAGGAATTATAAAGAAGATTCAATTAAGAATTTTATTTATCATTTTTAGTCACCCACATTGAGCACATTGTTCCAATAATGGACTTCTAGAAAATAAATTATGAACAATTTTAGAACTTTAGTGGCATGTTGTACTTTTCACGATAACCCGACATATATGATATGTATGGATAAAAATTCAGGGAATTTTACAGGAATTGTATATACAGTATTCCTGTAAAATTCCCTGAATTTTTAAAATGTTTCTAAAACTTGTTAAACTCAAAAGTGGGAGTTCACTTTTACGGGGAATGTTGTACAGAATGGTATTGATCAACAGTAAGAAATAATTTTTTGGGGGGATTCACATTTTTTTATTTTTTAAAAATTGAGAAGGCCACAGGAAAAAAGGTTGAACACACATTTTAAAATGATATACTTCATTTTAAAATGTGTGTTCAACCTTAACTTTTTTTTAATCAAAAATCACAAGTGAGAAATGGTGCCTGGAATGGCACCTTTGAGAGCCTATATCTTGGATAAGGAATTTCTTTGGTCAAAACCGAAATATAAGGTATCTTACTTCTGCCTTAATTTTAACATATGTTAAATTCAAAAACTTCTAAAACTATGACAGTAAGTGATAATTGCTGGGAGCTAGGTCGGGACTGTAGGGTGGATGCTCAAAAGTTTCCCAACCAAACTATTCGAGTAATGGATGTGTACAGATGGTGGCATATGGCTTCATATTGTCTTTCTAGAGAGAAACTCCACTATTTAATAGCCCACACTTTCAGTTCTGAATTACTCAGTGCATCTTCTTCAGAGTTTCATAGTATGATTTTGCATTTATGGTTATATTGTGTTGCATTAGCTACATGGTTATTATACCTCTGTTTTCCCCCCAAAACACTTGGTTGTGATTTTCTAAGCTGATAGCGTCTGTTGTAGTTTTGAAGAGCCTGTGTGCCACCATTTCAAAGATTGCAGCCTCCTTTCAAGTGTGATATGGGCATTCCACATTTCATAATCAATGACGTTCATCAAGAAACTCAATGTTTTCTTGCTGATAATGAACAAACTTTAAGGCAACTTCCACTTGTTTCTTCTTGTGGTTAGTTGTTTGGGCACACATCTGACAGGTCATTCTGGTAATGAATTTGCTTTGTTAATATTTTGCACAGTAGAGATTGAGTCACTATTGGAATTTGTTTGTGTAATTCAAAAAATGTAATCTCCTGCTATCCAGTTTTATTATTATTTTTTACATTAACTTTGCTCAGCAAACTGCATGCCTCTGTAGATGGGTGTCCACCTCATTCTGTAAGTTGGTCTTATCTTCCTTAAATAACCCATACCATTTCCTCACATTTCCCTCATTTATGACATATTCACAATAAAGATCAACAATTTGTCTGTAAATTTTCACTGCATGAGCTTTTTTTTTTTTTTTTTTTTTTTTTTTTTTTTTTGTGTGTGTGTGTGCAATAATCTTTTACACAATTGTTGCACTATTTGTTCCATAGCCAACTGTAGTTGGTGTCTTTAGAATGGGATGATTTGCGCGTACTCAACACATAATTCGGTTCTTTGTTTTAGGATGCATCTTGTACATTCAGTGTTACATATGACTAGATTTTTAATAATTTTCTCTGTTTATTTCTTTGTGTTCTGTTTACTATAAAAATTCACTTCCTTCAGGATTGGAGAACTTGGCAAATCAGAAAGTACGTTGTACATCATGCTGCAAGAATCTCCTTCCAAATGTGCTGACTGGTGCAGAAATATACCATCATCCTCAGTTATTAGTCTTACTGTGCAAGGTAAGTTGAAATTCTCACATTAAATTCCTAAATAGAAATTCTTAATAAATAGACATATTAATTCAATAGAGAAAGTAAACTTGCCTCAGAAGTAGCAGGGCTGCAGTGCCAGCAAACAAGGATAACATAAAAGAAGTATGTTGCCCCATTTGAAACACCATGACTCTTCATTATTTAAGAGTTCTGTACAAACTGTTCAAAAATTTTGTATTACAATCTTCTTTCCCCTGATTACCAAGAAACTACTAAGAATTTTGGGCTTAGTAGCACTAAATTGAATATTTCCTATGCTGATTCCAGAATTTCTTCTGTAAAAGAGACTGTCATATATATTTTTTTGATAATAGCATACAGTTCTCAAGAGATTATTCTGAAAATTTGGAAAGAACATAGCTTAAGAAACAGAAAGTAACATGAATGTGAATTTTAGGGAACAAGTGAAATCTAATTATTGGGCAAAAGGGGAAAAAGGGGGGGGGGGAACTTAAGGGGTAGACACATTGTCATAGGCATAGCAAAAAGTACCTTGTTTCTCTTCTAGTCCTCAGCCTGGACAGGACCTATGATAAAGAACTAATACTTTTTTTTTTTTAATCCACCTTAAAGAGATTCTTGTTGCCTTATCCGTGTTTATTGTTAATTTATTTAGCCATGTTCAGGTACGTAACTTCTTCAGTAATTAAAGCCATTACCTTTCTTTTGTTATTACAGTTTTGAACCCACCTCATCTAAATTCTCTGAGATATACAGTTTGTCCTATACTCCTTAAAATGGGAGTGTAGGAAAAATACCATCAGATAAGAATGTCGAGGAAAGACAAGCTGTCTTTCTCCTCTAGTTCTGTCTTGAATCAAATGTTCCAGTGAATTTTGTTGAGGTTTTCCAGGAATTTATAAACACAATGGATTTTATGAATCCACTACAGGCCAGATGGAACCCTTTCACAAAGTCATCATTATCGTTGGGGACCATCTCCAGTTTCCCAGGTGTGGTTTACGAGCCTTGGTTGTTATAGATGATTGTTTTCCACCTTTTCCTGTCCAGAAAGGTTTCTCTGTCTGTGATGTACTCCCAATTCCAGCCTCTTTCACACAGTGTCTATCAAAAACCCACACACACACATCACTGCTACTTACATGCCAAGAGTTTCCACCACCCGTCACACAGGAACACCGTGTTGTACACATTCATGCATAGAGCGAGGAAATTTCCGATGTTGATAGATGCTGGCAGAACTTGAATACCTCTGTCTTACCTTCAAGAGGAATAGATATACTGACCAATTGATAAAGCAGCCACTTTGCGAACAGGCAAAGATTTCCCAGTGGAGCTAGAAGTACAGCCATATTCAGGTAACATCTCTGGAAACATCTCTGGCAGAATACTGGCTTTAAAATCTTATTCCATCCTCCTGTGAATGGCTCCAGCCTGTGAAGGATGACCTAGGGTTAAAAATTCCAGAATTCTAACGCATACCATGCCAGTGCGCCAAGGCACTTATATTGGTCAGACCATCCACACCATCAAGGCCCATGTGGTCAAGAATGAGCGGAATGTCCAGCTGTTTCATTTTGAGAAATCTGCAGTTGCCCTGCACCTAATTGAAAATGGTCACAAAATGGACTTTGGGAATGTAAAAGTGCTGGCAAAGTGTTCTTTCCTCTGGGAATCAGTTATCAAAGAAGCCATACAAATACGGCTGAATAATAACATGGTTAACAGTTATACCTGGGAATTGGCTTTGTCTGTTCTGAGACAGCCAAATTTCAAACTAAATGATAGTAATGCGCCCCTGGAAAGTGAACCATAATAACCAGCTCACAATTGGATTGTTAACCACCAATCATGATGGTCGTAATATGGAGCTGCAGCCAGCCTATTTGATGGAGCAAGGTGTTGGGGAGGGATAGGAGCACTATGCTACATAAAATGTGCTGATACCATAGAATGACAGTACAGTTCTGGTTGTAACAGTGTGAACATCAGACTTGAAGTACACCGGCTTTGTTTTTTGAAAATGGTTTTCGTCAACTTTTAAAATTGAGGTCAAAGAAACTGCAGTGTGCAAATTGTTAATCAAAATTGATAATTTCTTTGGCACCATAGCTACACCTCTTTCACTGTTCTGCTTACAAACGGATAAGGTTGACTCATTGTAATGCCGTATTTTTTTACACCTTGGTAATGGTAGTAATTTTATTCTATGCGATTTCTCATTAGTGGCCACTATTTTGTTTACTAAACCATGCCACATTGATTTTGTGGAATTATTTAGTGTGTGCAGAGTGTATTTCTTCCACTTTATTTTTTTTATATTTACTTTCAATTTGGTTATGGTTTAGATGCATCTGGTAGACAAATTCAGCCATTTTTAAAAAAAATTTATTCCAAAGATAACTAACATCCATTGCTTGGGGTGGTTAAGTTTATAGTGATTGTTTTATGTGCTAATTGGAGGGTTGACAACAGCCTGCTTGTAAATCTTCTAGGATGATAGCACCCATTGCCTCAGCAGCAGTCATTGAAGCAGTTTCACAGTAGCAGCATAAAACTTCACTATCATTAGTTCTGGAGTCAACACTATCTATGCATTTTTCCAGTAATGGTTTTAGTCTATTATGCGTCTCCTAATGGCTGTGTAATCTGAATTGAACATTGTTGATGGCCTATACTGGATGATCTCATTACTCTTGTCACTTCGGAATAACTTTAGTTAAACCCTCCTTAAAATGTGTTGGTATATTACTTCCATCGAGTAATTCATTTAGCATTTCTCATATGTTTCCTATAGAAACTACCAAATTTCAGTTAGAATTCATTTATGTCCTGTTGGTACCAGGTGATTTTTTCCCAGGCTTTGCTCAGAACCTCATGGAGTTCATTAACATCAGTAAAACATTACCCTCTTATTATATATTTAGCTGCTCTCCATGGAGGAAGCTTTCAGTATATGTTTGGTCACTATTAACAGAACAATGTAACATTATTATCTTCTGTTCTTTTATAGCCTCTCCTGATTTAATGTGTATTGTTGAATCAATTATTTTCCCTGTGGCTCACCTATGTTCCCGTAAAAGGTAATGAATAGACACTGCTTTATTAACTGCTGTGTTGGTAACTGTTAACCATATTATATCATCCCTTGCATTTGTTTCTTTTTGAGCAGCAGAAGGGTTTTTTTTTTTTTTTTTTTTTTTTTTTTTTTTTTTAATTTTGCAAAATGTATGTGATTCTATGATGTTTTTGTGAAAAGATGCCTACAGAAATATTCTGCTTTTTTTTGCCTTTGTGCATTGATATTACTGAGCTATTAATATAAACATGAAAAGGAAACATAAAATACAGCTGTCACTCACAATAGTTGCAAGGAGTAGGGTAGCAGCAACAAAACAATAAACAAATGCAAAAAGAACACAAGATTTTTATGCTACACCTTTACTCATGAAAATAGAAATGTGAATGAACTTGTGAAGGCTCCCACAGTTGACGCAGCCACATGAATGGTGTTTTTAACCATTACAATTGGAGTGGAGGTGGTATAGTGGTAAGACCATTCGTTGAATATGTTGGTGTAGTTTGGGACCCACATTTTAGTTATCAAATATGGAGATGGATGGTGTGCAAAGATGAGCAGCTAGATTTGTTTGTTCAAATTATTGCAGGACCCAGTCAGTAACTGATATGATAAAGGAGCTGGATTAGAAGTCATTGGAGGAAAGGAGGGGGGTGAAGAGAGTGCTGGGAATGTACAGGGCATATGTTGGCGATGGGACTTGGAGGGATATTAGTTAAAGAATTAGGAATAGTGCATGGAAGGGGAACAATGACCATAGCCACCAGCTGGTGCTCTGTTTCATGCATAAGGGAGTGGGAAAATTTTCTTTTGTTGGTAAGGGTGTCAGGGATTGGAACATATTACCAAGTGAAATGATGAATAATTTACCAAAAATGCGTAAGTAATTTAAAATTATAATTTGTATATCAATAAGTAAATGGGGGAGGAATTTGACACTCCAATAATAAAATATATTTTTAAAAAATAAAATAAAAAGGAGTAGTTAGATGACTATGGTAATTGTCACCGGAGTGTTAGCTCCATTGCAATTAAAATTAATAATAATAACACCACATGAGTGGAAATCTTAATCATGGGAAAAAATTTAAAAAAAATAAAACAGAGGAGGAGACGTGTAAAAGAAGCGAAAAAATCTTTAAAAGTATAAAAAAGAAATAAAAAACCAAAATGATACAAAAATTTGAAATAAAATCTGTACGTATAATTTAATTATATTGTGAATCACGAGGAGGTGAATATTGTCTGAGATTGAGGTTTAGGGGAGTGTCCGGAAATGTTGGCTGGTCAATTCCTACCTTTTGAGTTCTGATTGGAATGTGGTCTAGATTTTGGGAATAAACTGTTTGTAAGTGACCATTTATTCTGATGGATGACTTGTTCATGTTGAGGCTGATGTAAGAACTCTGACAATGGATGCAGGTGAGCTGGTATATGAAATGAGCCTTTGCTGGTGGTAGGGTTGGAATAGGTTGTGATGGATGGAAGTATATTGAACATTTTGCAACAAGGTTTGTTGTAAGTTGGTTTAGGTGCATTAGGGCATTGATATTTGTCCACAAGCATATTTTTAAAGTCAGGTGGTCTGCTGAAAGTGATGTGGGGAGAATGATATATATTTTTAAAAAAATGATTTGTATAATTCATCTTCTTCTTCTTCCTGTCCGGTACTAGGTCTGGTGGCCTGTTACGGTTTCAATCCATCTTCTTGGTGGTCTCCTTACATCTCTCTTTCCTCTGGGATGGTATTTGAGAATTTTCCGTGGCATCCGGTCCGTCTTCATCCTCAGTACATGTTCTGTCCAAGATATTCTGTAGGTTTGTACAGTTTGAATAATTGGTTTTACTTCAAGTTCTTTAAGGATATCATCAGATATCTTTCTGTCTTGTAATGTGTAGCCAGCTATTCTCCTAATGAATCGTATCTCAGCCGCCGTTAGTCTCCAGGCCTCGCTGCCATACAGTAGTGTAGGTTTTGCCAGGGTGTTATATAGCCTGAAGGTATTATTTATTATTCCTGTAACTTTCGTGAAATTTGTGATTTTTTTTTGTTGCATAGCGGTTTCTAGGGTGTAGCTGAGGTTGTAACCCAGGGATTTAAATTCTGGTACTTGTTCTATGGGCATGTTGTTTATTGAGAGTTAGGTCCTTTTGTGGTTTTTTCCAACAAAGGCCATAACCTTGGTTTCATTGAGGGAAATCTCCATGCTGTATTCCTTTGCTGTCATATGGAGGTTATATACCGTTCTCTGCAGGTCATCTTCTGACTCAGCAAAAAGCACTTGGTCATCTGCAAACAGTAATGTATCCAGGTTTGTCTGTCTGTCTTTTTTTTATTCTACCATAAGGTTTTTGTCACCAGTTACTAATGATTTTGTTTATATATATGCTGAATAAAAGTGGCGATAGGCAACATCCTTGTCTCACTCCTCGATTAATGGGTTTCCATTCCAACAGCTGTTGTCTGGTTCTGACTGCGATTACATTGTGGCTGTAGATGTTTTGAATTGCTATTATGATAAGTAGTGGGGTGTTACTTTCCGCCAGAATTAGCCAAAGTTTTCTTCTGTCGATTTTATCGAAAGCTTTTTTGAAATCAATAAATACCAGGTGTTTCCAGATTAAACTCTTTCCTTTTCTCAATTAGCATCTTGAGTGTGAAATAGCCATCTGCACATGATCTACCCTTCTGAAACCCATTCTGTTCTTCTCCAAGAAGTGGTTCATAAATTTTTTGCAATTTTGATTTAATAATGGTTTTGTAAATTTTATAACCAGCACTGAGCAAGCTTATTCCTCTATAGCAGCGGTTCGCAACCTTTATCGGTACACGACCCACTTTTAAGTAAAAAAAAAAAAATTTCGCGACCCACCTAATATGAGAGTCTATCTAATATCAGAATGGGCACTGTAGTATGACGTAGATACGCTGTCGACTATATTATCCTACGAAAAGCCAAATTTTCATAGAAAGGATACACTATCGACAAAAATAAGGATTGTTAATACATAAAACAATAAACATATTATAGACCGGGTGGCGGCTGCACAGACCAACACCTCATCAAGTTGACTGCTGAAATTCCATGCTTAGAAGTAACTCGATCAGCATATTAAAATGCAACTGGTTTGCCAAGTCGCTTTTTGGTGGAAACCACTTGCAGACCCTATTTTATTGGTTGATTGATAGGTGAGTGCTGAAATTCCACGATTAGAAATAACTCTATCAGCATATTAAAATGCAACCAGTCTGCCAAGCCACTTTTTGGTGGAAACCACCTGCAGACCCGATTTCAGTGGTGATCGTTTGGTAGGTTTATCATTGTGTTTTATTCCACCCAAATGTATGAAAATATGGAAGACTGGGATCAGGAAGAGAAATGTAGTGAACTTACCAGTCAACCACAACATGGGATTTGTAGGTGTTTTCTACAAAGATATGAGTTGGCATAAAGTGGCATTTTAATTTGCAAATCGAGTTTTAACCAGTCCTGGAATTTCAGCCGTCAACTGGATGAGGTGACGCTTTGTACAGCTGCCTCCACTTTATGACAAAGATACTGAAAAATACGTTTAATTATTATAAAAACATAACTTTACAATCAGTGAGACTGGCACTGGTGTTTACTGATAAGGGCATATATATCAGGGTTAAAACTCGTTAATTTTAACCTTAAGTCACTTTCCACCGACAGTTTATTTCTGTGTTTGTTTTTCAAAAACAATAAAGTGCAAAAAGCTCGTTCACACAAGTATGTTGTGTTGAACGGCATCAAGAACTTCACAGCTAATTTAGAGATTTCTGGATACTGTGCATGTACATTCATCCAGAAGGAAATTAATAATTTTTCCTTGAAAAGTGTCTTTAAAGAAGAATCGCAAGATAGCTCTATTAGTGAGTTTTCTTCAGCTGTTGAGAGTGTTGACCATTTCAAATGTTCCTCTTCGAAAGGATTTCTTATCCAAAAGTAACAATCGTCAGTTTTTGGAAAGTAGCTCCTAAAACAATTATTAGTAAACGAATAGAACACATTTAACTTTTTAACACATAACAGAATTTAAAATATTTACAGGTACTTGAAATAAAAAGGAAATAGTATTTGAAAATAAATGAGGCCTACAACTTACTTATAATGTATCATACTGAAATTTTTTAAAAATTACCTGAGGGCAGACGCCAAGGCTTCAAGGTGCTCTTTGATAATATTTGCAGTTTCCTTGTTGACTTTTATTTCGTTTGATTCAAGGAAGTCATGCAAGACAGGAAATGCATCAAAACTATTTTCTTCATCTTTGCAGGTCCATCATTCAAGTTTTTTAATCATTGCATCGACTTTGTCCTGGACGTAAAACCTGTGGATATCCTTTCCTTGCATTGTCAGGTTCATCACATTGAGTGCATTGAAAATATCGGTCAAATAAGCAAGACGTTTTAGCCAGTTCTCATCACAAATACACTCAATAAAGTATCTTATGGGTTTATAGTCACTTTCGTGCTCAAATAAAAACATTCTTAACTCGTCACGAAGTTCAAATAATCTGGACACTACTTTACCTCTCGACAGCCATGGAACTTCACAGTGAAGGAGAAGTTGTTTGTGTTCGTTGCCCATTTCATCACACAACACTCCAAACAATCTTGAATTTTTAGGCCGTGCTTTGATAAAGTTAACAATTTTCACAGCATCATCCAGGGTTTTCTTTAGGCACTCATCCAAACCTTTTACTGCCAGAGCAGCAATGATTCCATTGCACCAAAGGTGCCACTGACTTAACTTTGGTAACTAAACCTGAATAAATGTCGGACATAGCACGGGCATCATCAATTGACAGACCTACACATATTGACCAAAAATTTCATTTTCTTTAAAAAAAATTTCCTCTCTCGTAGTTCTTGTAGGCAAGGACTTGCAAAACAACATTTCTTCTACCACAGAATCGTTGAACTCAAAACGAACAAAAGTTAATAAATTTCCCTGATCAGCACATCTGTGCTTTCGTCAATTTGTAGTGAAAAATAATTACTTTTCTTCAGAGTTGAAATCATTGTTTCCTCGACCCAATTAGACATTTCATCGATTCTCCTTTTTACAGTAGTGTTTGATAAAGGGATTTCACTTATTCCTTGTGACATTTTTCCATTGAACAAAGTATTAGATATTATCTTTGTTGCATAGGTAAAATAAGTTCCTCACCTATTGTGTGAGCAGCTCCCGGCTATGCTATTAACAAGGATAATTGGTAAGACACTATGGTAGTTTGTTTGTTTTGTTGGCCTGACACTGACTTTTCCATTGTAGATTTGGTCGAAAGATAATGTCGTTTTTTAGTTTGAAAGAATTCAAGAGGCTTACCTGTGTACTCAGGATGCTTGGTTGACTAATGCCTTTCAAGTTTTGATGGCTTCATGCTTTCATTGGACAAATTTTCACAACAGATCACGCACTGAGGTATTGGCTCCTCTTCAGTACCCGAAAACACAAACCCGTATTTCAAATAATCCGGATTATACTTTCGCAGATACGTCTTTTGATTTTTCGCGCTGCCTGCATCGTAATTACAAATGCTTGGTTGTGCTTCAGCAATTTTTTCAAACTTATCATTACTAGCTGTGGAGGTTGAAGTTTCCTCACCATTTGGATACTCTCTTTTTCGGCACGCTCCAGTCCTCAACCAACTTTCCATAATCACATTAAAGCTCCTCTCAATCAAAACAAAACACAAACAATAACTCACTCTCACAAGTAGAGAAAGACTGTTTCGATTAAAGACATTGGTTTTGTTTCAAGCATGAACAAGAAAATAACAATGAAAGAAATAAAATTACATGTGGTACGCGCGCGCATCTACGCTCTAGGGCCGGGCGGGAGAGGGGGTGTTCAGGGGTTGCCACTGCTATATCACACAACGAGGTTGACTGTTAAAGAAAACTTTTTTTTCACAAAGACTTAATTTAAGCTAATAGCTTTTACGATTATTGCACTTGTAAAATATCGTGTAATATTTTTAATAGACGAAATAAAAGATATATTCTTGTGGAAAAAACCTCGATTGTTCCGCGACCCACCAAAACACATGCCGCGACCCACCAGTGGGTCGCGACCCGTGGGTTGGGAACCGCTGCTCTATAGTTATTGCAATCCTTGACGTCTCCTTTTTTGTGAATTGGATGACAATTGCCCTCTGCCAGCTTTGAGGTGGGTATTCTCCTCTACAGATCCTGTTGATAAAGTTCAACAGTCGTTCTTTAAATGTCCTGTTGCTGAATTTAAAAAAATTCTATATGAATGCCATCCTCTCCTGGAGCTCTGTTACTTTTACAGGCTTTCAGCACTGATTGTAACTCTTTGTAGTGAATGTCACCTGGGCTGTTGGTAGTGACATTACCTCCGGTTCATTGTCTGCTTGATTTTGGGTCCACAACTGTTGAAAATATTTTAGCCATGTCTAAAGAGTTTTATCCTTTTTCCAGCTCGTGTCCTTTTTCTTGCCATTGTCATTGTTATTGTTATCCGTCCTGCTGTTTTGTTTATTACTTGAATGTTTGAGTCACATCTTACTTCTCTGTTTAACTTTTTAATAATTTTGAATGTTGTTGGTGATGGTCTTGTTACATCTCTTTTCAGATTGTTGATGAAGCAGTCCCATTGTTCTGTGTCTTTTCTGGGTTTCTCTTTTAGCAATCACTCTTTTCCTCTTATATTCAGTAAAATCCTCTGCTTTCTTTGTTGTTAAATATCTCTTATAAGCATTTCTCCATCTTCAATAACACTCTTGATTTCTTCATCCCAGGCTCTTAATCCTTATTTCCTATTCCAGCGTTTCTTCATGCCTATACTCTCATTTGCCGCTTCTTCCATAATTTTGGTTAGGTTTTCCCATTCTAATTCAATATTTCCCTCTACTAAATACTTCTTTTCGATTTCACTTAATCTTCTCTGATACAGCCATTTGATGCTTTGATCCTGTAAGAGTTCAACTACGGCGGTTCAAATCCCTGTCCGGGCATCCAAATTTGGGTTTTCCATGGTTTCCCAAATCACTCCAGGCAAATGGCGGGATGCTTCCTTAAAAAGGCCATGGCCGAATTCCTTCCCATTCCTTGCCACCATCCTTTCCTGTCTCTGAAGACCTCGCTGTTGAGAGACGTAAAGCAGTTAAGAGTTCAACTCTGTAGGATGTTTGGTATAACTTATGTATTTCTTGTTTCTTAATGTTGCTGTTAAGCCAGTGGGATGGAAATCTTGTTGTACTTACCAAGAGGTGGTGGTCTGATTCAATCTCATAGGATCTAAACACTCTCGTGTCAAGTATCAGTTTTCTCAGTTTTTCATTCATTATAATGTAATCTATGATTGATGTTTGGCCTCTAGCAGACCAAGTGTATTTGTGTGAGTCTTTGTGTGGAAATAGTGTGTTGCATATGTAGAGCTTATTGTAGATTACTGTGTCGATCAGTTTTTGACCATCGCTATTTTTTGCTGGTTCTCGGTGTGGTCCTATTTTATTCTCTATTCTTATATTTTCAACCCTTGCATTGAAGTCGCCCATTAAAAGAAGGTATCTATTGATTTTATCTAGGATTTCTTGAAGTTTTGTGTAAAGCTTGACAGTTTCTTTCATTCTACCCTGTTCTGGAGCATACACACCCATAACTGTCAGGAAACCACGTTGCATTTTTAGTCTTATTTCTATTATCCGTTCATTCCAGAATTTATAGTGTATTATCTTTGACTTAAGTGATTTATGTACCATGACCATGACTCCTACTTGTTCTTTTACATTTCTGTCAACTCCACTGAAGATTTGATCATAGTTGTTTGTGTCCTTGTTACCTTTCAATTTGCGCTTGATTTCTGTTATCACTGCTATCTTAACACCTTTCTTGTCCAAGTTATCATCTAGTTGCTTATCTTTGTATGCCAATGCTTGCACATTCCATGTACCAAAGAGGGTTTTATCCTTTTTCCAGCTCGTGTCCTTTTTCTTGCCATTGTCATTGTTATTGTTATCCATCCTGCTATTTTTTATTTGAGACTTGAAAGCAAAAACAATTAGTCCTACCAACTGGTTGCTAGCCAAGAGGTAGCAAGTCTGGCTGTGGGGCTGCCACATTGATGCCTCCAGACCGGCGTTTGATTTTCTGTCAGGTTTGACTCCCTTAGCCTTTGATAGCTCCCTATCAAACCTGAAAGACAACAGGTTCCCCTCACCTGGTTTAGCCAGTGGACCAACACTGTTGCCTGGGTGATAGCTCTTGGAGCTACCAAGTGAGAGTTGGATGTCTGGTGTGGATCAGTCTGCATGACTTGTGAAAGGTACTACCACTCTCAGGCACCCCATATCACCCATAATTCATAGCCATGACAAATAATTTGTTGAAGAAGGAAACTGTCACAGTTGCTTCCGACTACATAGGCTATCAATGTTATAATAGAGATACATATCACACACATCTGTAATGTTTTCATCATGCAAATAGTGTAACGGGAAATTACAGAACTTACGTTGAACCTTTGCGACATTGCTGATTTATTGATATGTAAATGGTGACCAAACATTGCTGCCATATTCCAGTATTGGTTTGACAAAGCCAGAGAAAAGTCAGAATAGTGTGTTAACATTTTTAAATTCTTTCTTAAATTATATGTGATCCCCATGACACGAAGTGCTCATAGAGTTATGTAGTTAATATAATTGGAGAAAGTAAGACTATCATCAATTATCACTCTCAAGTCTTTTATCGAGTTAACTGTCTGCTTGTTTTGACCACATGTAACAGTCGGCTCGCTGTGACGTAAAAAAAAACAACACCATGATAGCACTTTTTTATGTTAAGGTACAACCTATTTATCCGACACCATACCTCTATCTCGAAAATGTAGAATATCAACATCATAATCACTGTATATTGCTCTAAAGATCTTTATATCATCAGCATATAGCAGCTGTTCAGATTTAATTTTTTCTCCAGTGTCATTTATGAATGTGATAGAGTAGGTCCTAGATGGGAACATTGTGGTACACTAGTGGTAAAAATGTACTCATTTGACGTGTACTTGTAAACACCTGTCAGATATGAATGAAACCAGTCTGAGGCTATGGAGTGTATCCCATAATAATGAGTTAATTTACTAACCAAAATATCATAGTGATCCATGCTGAAATCTGTATATATGGATTGCACATCTTAACCTTTATTCAGTGTGTTAAGTATGAAGTTAATGTAGAGGTAGAGATTAGTTGATGTAGATCTTCCACCAAATAATCTATGCTGTTTTGACGTTACGATATTTTTAAATTCAAGAAACTCTGACAGGATGATCTTCTCCAAAAGCTTGGCAAGTGCGATTGAATGCATGTTGGACTATAATGGCTGAAGGCAGATTTGTCATCTGTTTTTTGTATGGGAGTAATGTTGGATAGTTTTCATATTGAGGAAACATTTCCTGTTTCAAGAGACTTATTGAAGATGTGACTGATAGGCTCACAAAGCCCAATAGGACTAATTGGAGGGGAATTAAATCTACCAGGTGTCAACTGGGTAAGGAAATAAAATTTATAACACAAGGGACAGAGATTTTCAAACACTTTAGTTAAGGAAGGAGGTTTTACACAAGTGATAGAGCAGAACATGTTGTGACCAAATATATTGGATATTTTTCTAATAAAGACTGTTAAAAATCTTGTGAGCTGTAAAGTAATTGAAGAAATAAGTAATCACACCGCAGTACTGAAGGATATTAAGGGATTCAGTAAACCAGTGGCCAACATTGAGGGGGAAATAGCTGTATATATATAGGTATAATTATACAGGGTGGTTCCGAATTCATGGTACAAACTTTAATGGTAGGTACAGGACATTGTAAAAATGATTTATTGTATAGGAATGTATGGTCGCAAGTGACGTGGTGTGGCGTAAACAGGGGAAATAACAGCCAAAAGAAAAAACAAAGCTTTTATTGAAAGCGTTGTTTACAACATTAAGTGTTCAAAATTGCGTCAACCAGTAGCGAAACATGCTTGATAGCGTCGGTGGAGTGATTGGCATACACGTTCTAAGATGCCTGGTATTTCAAGCACACCTGCAGCAGCTACGGATATGCGAGCAACGAGATCCTCATCTGAGTCAACTGGAGTCTCATAAACAAGATGCTTTAGATGTCCCCATAAAAATTAATCGATGCTTGATAAATCGGGAGATCGGGGTGGCCAAGGCTCTACCGGCAATGCTACCAACCGATCACTCCATTTCTCTTTCCTTTTATTTCCCCTGTTTGTGCCCAGAGTTGCCAATTTAGCATTTTTATGGCTAAATTTAGCATATTTTCAAGTGATTTAGCATGAAAAAATTCAATTTAGCATATAGCATATTTTTTAGCATTTTTTCCGGATACTGCATGATTTTCTGTTCTTTGTTAAAAATAAAATTGCATTATCAGGAAAGTTTTAGTTTGCACTGCTTTTTGCTTTAACAGCATTGACCTGCCATCTAGTGTCGGAATGTCATACTTATTGTATATATAGTGCTGTTCACTGTCATTGGATAGAGGAATCCCGGTAGTTCAGTGCCAGAAGTCTAAATGTACATGCAGATTGTGTTTGTTCATTTTGTTTGTTACAACTAATTCATGTGTGGTGGTGATGCTGGATTAGTGACAAGAGTTCACTGGTAAAATTGTGACAATGACCATTATCGTTCAGAGTGGGAGCTGATGTCCGAGTTTAAAGAGTGGCTTCAACCAGTCGAAAATGATTCCACAAAAGCATACTGTAAGTATTGCAAGTGCAATATTGTGGCTAAAATATATTGTTTAAAACAACATCTTTCATCTTCAAAACACACAAAAGCTTTGGAACTATTAAAAGGTCAGACAAAAATTGAGTTTTCTAAAATAAAAATAAAATCTTGAACGCGCAAAAGGCTGAAAGTACGCTAGCTATATTTATATGTGAGCATGCTTCTATTTTGACCACTGACCATTTATCACAAATGTGTAAAAAAACATTCAGCGATAGCCAAAGTGGTGACTTAGGATTACATGGAACAAAGTGCACAAATATAATCAAGAACGTATTGGCTCCACATTTTCATCGAGAATTAGTAGATGACATTGGAGATCAGGAATACAGTTTATTAATTGATGAATCAACGGATTCTTCAGTGAGCAAACTATTAGGAGTATCAGTCAGATATTTCAGCAAATCGTTGAACAAAATCATTTCTACCTTTTTGGGATTAGTCGAACTCGAGGATGGAACAGCCAACAGCATAGTGAATGGCTTAAAGTCATTGCTTTCAGGATTGCATATGAGCATCAAAACATTAATCGGCGTTGGTACAGATAACGCCTCTGTCATAAATTGCTTAAAAATGAAACCAATAATGAAAATTTAATACTAGTACGCTGTGTCTGACATTCGTTGCAATTAGCTATGTCGCATGCATCGCAAGAAACTTTACCCAGGAATATTGATTTTCTGATTCGTGAAACATATAACTGGTTTAGTCATTCATCGAAGCGACAGAGTTGTTACAAAGATTTATATAAAACTATGAACTATGGATCAGAACCTTTAAAGATTCCTCAGTTATGCAACACTAGATGGATCTCCATAGAGCCAGCCGTGTGTCGCATTTTGGAACAATGGAACGAGTTAAAACGTTTGTTTCAAATTGCCAGAGAAAATGAGCATTGTTACATGGCGGAAGTGTTGTACACTATGTATAATGACCCAACGAACCATCTATATTTGATTTATATCAAGCCAATAGTGCAAGAGGTCCAAGCGGTGAATAAACTTTTTGAAAGCAACGATGTTGAGATAACCAAACTTTACAAAGACTTGATTGCCTTAATACAATCTATAAGCGGTCGTATTCTGAATCCTACAGCCAAAGTTAATGTACTAACTGAAAATATTGCAAGTTATGTTGATATGTCGTTGTACATGGGGTACGCTTTCGAGACAAAGTTAAGTGAGTATAATGTATCATGCGAAGTGACGCAAGAAATTAAACAAAGATGCGTAAATTTTACTCTGAAACTTGCCAATGAATTGCAAGCAAGATTGCCTACGAACTTTGCAGTTCTACAGAAAATGTCAATGTTTTCTGTACAAGAAACCCTTAAGGTTATTAAACCATCACTCGTAGAAATAGCTCAGGAATTTAAAATGGATGCGACAGTAATTGATAAGCTTATTTGTCAATGGCGAAACGTTGTCCACATTCAATGGCAGTGCACTTCGTCCACTCCTGAATTTTGGTGTGAAGTTCTGAACTATAAAGACGCTGCTGGAAACAATCCCTTTTCAGAACTGGCTGAATTTGCAACTAAATTATTAACTTTACCACATTCTAATGCGGACATTGAACGTGTATTCAGCCACGTTAACTTGGTTAAAACTAAGCTGAGGAACAGATTGTTAACCTCAACCTTAAATGCAATTTTGTGTATAAGATTTGGACTTAAAAGAGTTAACAAATGCTGTCACACTTATGACGTCCCGGAACTCGTCTTACGAAAGATAGGAAGAAACGAGACATATGCGTCCAAATCTTCAGCGCCAGACTCAACGGCTATTCAAGAAGAAACAGACGAGGATTTAAATATTTTATTTGTCTTACAAAATTACTAATTTTAATTTTTAAGACTAAGATAATAGATGTTAAAATGGAAAATAAATTTATTGTATTTTAATTATTAAATGTTGATACCAATTAAAATGGTATAAATCTCTTGTACATCAATAAAGGTTTTTATGATTGATAATATTTTAGTATTGTTCATTTATTTATTAGAATAATCTGTGATGAAGAATTGTTATTAATATTTTTTAGGTTGAGTATATACACATTTTACAAGTGTAAAACAAAAATCTCCATAAAGCGATTTAACAATGAAAATATTTTTGATAGTTTTAAATAATACAGTTCTTATAAGACATTAAACAGGTATTGTTGATTATTGTTTTTGACGAGAAATATATTGAAGTTTTGTTTCAGATTCAAGATAAATTCACACACCTCAATATGTTTAATCACAGCAAGCTAATTAACAGTTTTTGCTCTTTTCATTGCATGATACATGGACAAGTTAGGTCTTCCTGGTAGGGTTGAATTCTGGTAGAGCTATTTTTTTTGGTGTTAGTAAACGGTAAGGTTCGCTCAAGATAGGTTTTCTTTGGTAAAAATGTTTGGGGCTATAGAATTATTGTAGTAAATTATTCTGGTAGTGTCGTTATTTTGGAAGGTTTACTATTTTATTGATATGTTCATGAATGGTTGTGATTGGTAGAGTGTAAAACTGGTACACGTATTTATAGCAAATGTTATGTTTGGCAGAGGTTCCCTTGTCAGAGATGTTTATGGTAGAGTTTTTATGTGCTGGAGTTCATAATTGGTAGGGATGTTGGTAGATGGTTATGACATTTAGTAGAATTATTTACTAGTGTGATTAGTTTTGGATATTGTTTCATTGTGCTAGAAGCAGTGATGAATAGTAGTGTTGTTAATGGTAGACCTGCTCATGACAGGGTTTATTTTGGGCAGGGATTTTCTGATGGGCGTGTTAATGTACCCTTTAATTGAGTTGGCATTTTTTTCAGCATTTTTTTGAAAATTTTAGCATATTTTTGGCATTTTCTCATCATAGATTTAGCATAAAAATTTATTTAGAGTTGGCAACCCTGTTTGTGCCTCACCGCGTCACTTGCGACCATACATTCCTTACAATAAATCATTGTTACAATGTCCTGTACCTACCATTAAAGTTTGTACCATGAATTCGGGACCACCCTGTATAAAGGCACAGACTTTAGAATTGCAGAGAGACTTCAGGGAAAGGTTCAGCAAATTGAAGGCTGCCACAAATACAGTGGAAGCTAAGTGGGAAAAGTTTAAGGAGATAGTAAAAAAGGGTAAGAAAATGTTTATTCTAAAGCTGAAAATAAAGGGAATTACAGAACCTCCATACTAAAATATGGAGGTGTGAAGGTTAAATAGGCAGGTGAGACGGGAAAACAACAGAGTTAAGAGACAGAATGGTAGTTGGGAATACTTAAAACAACTTAACAAGCAATTAATAATGACAAAAAGAAAAGCTAAAGATGGGTTTATGAAGAATATTATTGTTGTAAAGGGACCACTGAATGATGCATCTAGAAAATTTAATGACTATGTTAGAAAACTGAGGGAAAGTGGAGGTATTCATACAGTTTTAGATAATAATGGAGTTGAAGTTACTGAAGATTTTAAAATGGCACAGATATTGAGTGACTGGTTTATTGAGACCACTAGGGACTATCATCCTGTGATGGGAGGGAAAAAATCAGTCTCCACATAAGTGGAAATGAAATTTGAAATAGATACTCAGGAAATTATGAAGGAACTCAGAAAGCTAAAAAAAAAAAAAAAAAAAAAGCAAGGGGGATGGTGTAGATAATATTACTACAGATGTATTAAAGAATAGTGTAACCCCGTGACCAGTTTTCGCTAATTGTCACGGGTCTAGAATAGTTCCACTTTTTAGGCTCAAAGATTATGACAGGTTGATCTGATCTGATCAAGTATTAACTTGACCTGTGTTTCACCCTTAGGGTGAATAAAATTTCTTGAGCTTGAAAAACTAAGAAATATTAATAGACGTAGGTATTAAACATGGATGATCATGTTATCATATAATTGTTTCAAAGGTCTTAGACTCGAACTTGCTGAAATACAAACTTGACCTTTAAAGTTCAAAAGTGCAAAATTTGAAGACTTCATGTTTGTTTCAAAAGTATCATGTTGTATTTATTAAGGCTGGGCATTCATAATGTAATCTTTGGTCATAGAACTTAATACAGATTCCAGATTATTAAACAGTTGAGCAACTTATCAGGTTCTTCGGTGGTTTTAATCAATATTGTAATTAATTAATTAATTAAATAGTCCACCATAACACTCAGTTTAAGATTTTGTTTATTTTCAAAACGTCAGCAATATTGTTCACGTGCAAAGATACAATATCCAAAGATACTACTGACGCAGTTCCAAAGTGAATGTGTATAAAACTAACTGTAAACTAACTATAAAACTAACTCTGTCCCTCTACTGATTTCTTTATATAGGCTCTATCAAAATTTCTGGAATTCTTCAAAAGCATCCGCCAGATACTTCTCGAACATTAACAATTACTCAAACAATTAAACATATTAAAAACAATCAGAAATAATAAATAATCACTTAACATCATTACAAAATGGTCAGAAATGGAAATTAAAGATTCTTAAACACAAAATTATTTACAGAAATCATTTTAAACTGTAGAAAAATGTCCTGTAGACATCGTAACTTGCATTAATACTTGGAATTACACACATTTAAGAAATTCTCTTGCACAATTCGGTTCTTAAAAATATTAAATGGCCTTTAAATAATTTCTTCTCATAAAACAAAGTCTATATACACTGAATTACAAGAAATTGCAAAACAAACATACCAGATCATATTCAAGCAAACTTTAGCTCACTACAAATACTTCATCCAATACAATACTATTCAAAATTCAGGTATGAGGGCTGTTACAACCCCTCCCCAGGATTCACTTAATTTTACACAGTTAAAATTGATTGAATCTGACATGAATCTAAGCAGGTTGAATGTACACATAATGCTAACACAATCAGGTTACAATCAATCAACCATAATGACTTTTACAATTATACCATCTTTCCTTACATACAACATCTATACATAGTTCATGACACTAATTTTGGTTACAATAATTGTCTTTTTACAGATCCAATCATTTTCTTTAGTTACTGTTTTACACAACAAACATTCAATGCCATCGCCTTAAGTTACAATTATTCACTTCAAATTACACACTTGATGTCTGCTTGTTAATAAAAACAGTCTGTTTACATTTTACAGTTGATCATTTGTCACCACAATGTAGCAAGTCACAACATTATGAAAACACCAAAAGTCTCTAGACAAAACCGTTACAAATTGCTTTATACAGAGGAATGCTTACATCTTAAACATTCAGTATTATTACATCTGCATCTGAACTCAAGTACTCAAACAAACTATCTAAATACATTAATTGATAAAATCCTATTTACAAAATTAGATATTTACACATGTGACCCCTCCCCAAACTATGCATTCCATCAACTAATTCTCATAAAAACAGCAGACATTAGGGCACCCCTCCCCAGATTCTGGTAAAGGCCCCTACATCTTACTATAAAAGTGGGTTCCAGGATTTCCCTGAAAACCCAAAACTATGTAAATTACTTTTTTCTAACTTTCCAATTTTCCTCTACCTTTGAATACACATCCAACACTACATTTCTATTTACACAGAGTTTCACTACATGTCGCAAGATACACAAACTTTGCGTCATACAACAGCTGAGACATAAAATGGTTCTGTTTTTACAAATTGTTTGTCCTTCAAAAGCAATGTTGCTGACTCGACTGGTAATACAAATTTACAATGATCCTTACTGCAGTTCAGGCTGTCATTACTTCAAACTTCCCTATCCATTGCCTGATTACTACCTTTATCTACCAAACTATCTGAATCAGTACCCACCACTGTTTTAACTTCTGGCTTACTGATTTCCTCCACAATATAATTATTTTTATCAGCTATAACTTCACCATTAGCTCCTACATCAAATAGTGTACAAAATATAGTGTCACCTGGTCACATTCTGTACAATTTTCCAAATCAGAAACTGGTTAAAATAAATCCTTACTCCCACCCATTTCTTCAATATCATCATCTACACCAAGTAAAGAACTAAATAATGTATCAGCTAAGTCAAAATTAGGACATTTTTCCAACTTAGGGATTGGTACACGAGGCTTTTCAACCTCTCTCTCTTCAGTAGACAAACATTCTAACTCACAATTGTGCTCCTCATCTAGGTCTTCTTCTATCGACACCACCATATCACCCTCCTCCTCAAGATATCTGAGAAACTCCTCGATTTCAGCACTCTTACAAATTTTCTCACCACCTATACAAGCAAACATAGTCCCAACTAGGCCACGCTGGATCCCACAAGTTTGGGATAGCCATACGGTACTATGTACTACAAATGATGCATTATTTTTGGTGATTAAGTGGTGACCATTCCATAAATCTTCCGCATTAAAATTATTACTTTCACACACTGACACGAGTGATAAGGTACTATGGTTATCCCCCTTCTGCTCTGTCTTATCATCAAATTTTACCTCGTCAACATTATTAATTACATTCCTCATTACTATACCCATATCTTGTAATTCACTTTCTGCTACCTCCACCAAGTTACCTACCACTATGGGATTATTTTCTACCTTACACTTAGCAACTTTCTCAACACATTCTGGAGTTACAGCTATGTCACAGTCTGGAGATGTTACTACAGAAACATTACCATCAGAAACTACTTCATTTACAGTTAAATCAACTACTTGGTCATCATCAGGAATTAATTTAATCTCTTGGACAATTTTTTTATTATTAGAGGCACCATTAACCAAATTTTTAGTAACTTTTGACCCACTAGTATTTCTAACTATAGCATTTACCTCATGAGAGACAGTACCTGGACCCAAACTCCTTCCCACCACTGTTGGGTCCCACACAGTGGGGGGTCTTGGTTTGACGGCTCCCCATGCTGTCTTTCCCTTCCAGTTTGAGGGTTCTGTTCCCTAACCTTCCCATTATCATTTCTCCTTGTATAATTATCATAATCTCTTCCCCTGGACTTATCATTTCTTGATCTATGATCCCCCCTTGAAGGACTTCTACTTTCCCTCCTACGGTAATGATTGTAATACCGATCAGAGAATGACTCCTGAGTATCCAAACGCCTCAATAATTCAGAAACCCTATCCACATTGATGACATCTAAAGTAGCAATTAAATTTCTTGCTGCTGAGGTAGCCTAGCTCCTATCAAATCAATGAATTCCTCCTCCCCATAAGGATGATCTAAATACTTACAACGGATCCAACATTTATGAAAAAAATCATGCTGACTTTCCCTACCTGGTTTGAAGGGCCTACCAGTCACCAACTCCCTCTTTTCATGAATCTGCCTACTAGTCGACCAAAAATGTTGTTGAAAATTTTCTTTGAACAGCTTATAGTCATTGACTTCCCTAGCTTGCCTATCGCCCCATGTCCTAGCATAAGACTTTAGAATTCAAATTCTTCCTTAATATCAGCACTAACAATTGCGTTACCTGTTAAGGGAACCACTCGACTTAACTGAACTTGTAACCTAGTAAACCTTTTCTCTAACTGATTGGGTTGCCTCCAATCCCTGGGTAAGTTGTTCCTGATGCTGTACCAATGCATTAACATTTTGTTTCATTTCATGTCTCAGCTCAGTAGCTTTAATATCACTGGCTTGGAATAAATTGACATATTCCTCCCTCATCTTATCACATTTTTCACTGATTTCCCTCACCTCTTTGTTATATTTACAGTCCACTTCATTAATTAAAACAACACATGCATCTTTAGTATCTTTACAAATTTGGTTAACCTTTTTCAAATTTCTCTTGACGCTCTACAACTGCATGCTACAGTTTCGATTTTTAATTATTAACATCCTCTTTAAATTGAGAACTAAATCTCTGAAATTGCCTACTGATTTTCTCATCAAAACAGTCAGCCAATACAGAGAATTTGCTCTCAAAATCCAATTCATTTTTAAACTCAGAAAACATACTGTCAAATTTACTATCAATTTTGGAAAACTTACTATCAAATTTACCACCAATTTACTATTGATTTCAGAAAATTTGCCATCAAGACTTAACTCATTTTTAAATTCAGGAAATTGAGAATTAATCTCAGAAAATTTGTTGTCGAATTTGCCATTGATTTCATCAAACTGAGAATTAATTTCAGAAAATTCGCTGTTAGTATCACTCTTTAATTCACTTCTAAATTCAGAAAATTTACTATCAAATTTGCCATCAATTTCGGAAATCTTACTATCGAATTTACCATCAAGTTCTGAAAACTTTGCATTAAAATTGGCTACAAAAGATTCTAGAAATGTTTGTAGGTTCTGACTATCAGCCGTATTCAGTTATTAGCAAAATCAATATGAAGTTAAGAAGAATTGAAATTTTTCTAACCTGCCACAAAATAACATACAAAAGCAAACATTTGAATATTCAGTACTTACTGTTCATCCTCAGTTTTGTATCACTTAAATACTTTTTGTAACCTTAAATTTCACCTAGCAGCACTTTTCCACCACTAAACACCACTTTTTTCACTGATTAAAACACTTAATCGCACTTTTCGCACTCGTAACGCTGCACTGCTGGAAGACTTGTTCTTCTAAGCATCCAGTTTCGATGAAAGACGGTATCTTGAGGCCGAAGGAAATCCGCTTGCCGTCGGAAAATTACTGCCAATTCTAGACGCCGATGGAAAATCTCCGATGAGTGCTGTCAACTCGTTGTACTCAGTTTCAAGTTGTCGCCGAATAACTCAATCGTCGAAATCCTCCAACTAGTGTAGTTTTTATAACCTCTACTTGTCGTAGTCTGCCGATAACTCGTTGCGATTTGCTGCAGATTCTTTTAGAAAATTAACATCTCACAGATGTTTAATGATTTGTAGTGGAAAATCCTGAACACTTCAATCTTAATGCTGACATATATAGCCATAATACTAGGAATAAATATAATATTCACAAGGATTACAAATCATTGTCAATTGTACAGAAAGTTATTCAGTGTATTACCAACAGAAATTAAATGTTATCTATAAAAACCCAACTACTTTAAGTCCAAACTGAAAGAGTTTCTGCTTCGGAACCCATTTTCTCTGTGAAAGAATTTTCTTCTTGGAATTTGGTAACTAAGAATGACTGATGAAATAGTTTATATGTGTATGGAAGGGGAAGGTGACAAAATTATCCACAATTACTAAAATGATATAAGGTTTTTCTTTCTGTTGAAACTTTTGACAAATGAACTAATTACACTGTTTACAAAATTTCACTC
Source organism: Vandiemenella viatica (assembly GCA_031002005.1). NCBI lineage: Eukaryota > Metazoa > Arthropoda > Insecta > Orthoptera > Morabidae > Vandiemenella > Vandiemenella viatica. The sequence goes on along the minus strand of CM061920.1, from coordinate 20,203,191 downwards.
ATATATAGTAACTAAAATGGGATAGCATGCACTCAAAAACTGCTGTGAAAAATTATCATACTAACAGGTTTATAAGTAATTGACTGCTTATGAGTTGTTGGTAATATAATTGATATTGCTAATAGGTGTGTGTACTGTTCCACATAAATATCAACTAACATAATATAATATGTAGACACAAATTACAGTGAAACTTATCATGGTAACTGGTTGGTAAGAAAATATCTGGTTATTAAATGCTGGTAACAAGTGTATACACTGTTCCACATAATAAGTACTAATTAACTCGGGATTGTATTTGTAGATTACAGGAGATATTGGTTATACTAATGGGTTGTTGCTAACTTGTTGTCAATATACAATAATATTATCAATTATGTAGTAATATTGACATTACTAATAAGTGTATGTAGTGTTCCACATACCCGAGATTATTCTCACAGGGGATCAAAGTGAACATATCTATCTATCTATTTCTCATCACTTTCAACGGTCGCCATATCAGGTTCTTCGGCGGTTTTAATTAATATTGTAATTAATTAAATAGTCCACCAAAAGATTCAGTTTAAGATTTTGTTTATTTTCAAAACGTCAGCGATATTGTTCACATGCAAAGATATAATATCCAGAGATACTACTGACGCAGTTCCAAAGTGAATGTGTATAAAACTAACTGTAAACTAACTATAAAACTAACTCTGTCCTTCTGCCAATTTCTTTATATAGGCTCTATTGAAATTTCTGGAATTCTTCAAAAGTGTCCGCCAAATATTTCTCGAACATTAACAATTACTCAAACAATTAAACATATTAAAAACAATTAGAATTAATACATAATGACTTAACATCATTACAAAATGGTCAGAAATGGAAATTAAAGATACTTAAACACTAAATTATTTACAGAAATCATTTTAAACTGTAGAAAATTGTCCTGTAGACATCGTAACTTGCATTAATACTTGGAATTACACAAATTTAAGCAATTCTCTTGCACAATTCGGTTCTTAAAAATATTAAATGGCCTTTAAATAATTTCTTCTCATAAAACAAAGTCTATATACACTGAATTACAAGAAATTGCAAAACAAACATACCAGATCATATTCAAGCAAACTTTAGCTCACTACAAATACTTCATCCAATACAATACTGTTCAAAATTCAGGTATGAGGGCTGTTACAAACTCCTAAGAAATAAACCGGTTGTTTCAGAAGGGACAGAGCCGGCTTCCCTTCTGAAACATTCACCCTGCAAACAGAGACGTAGGCGGGCGCCGACGGGAAGTGTCTACGGCCCGCCGGGGTTGGCTGGGACCGACGCCCCACCAGTCAATCAACGACGAGTGCAAGACGGCAGCCGCGGGACGGAGCGAGGGGAGGGGAGAGGCCAGGCCTTATTAGGGCACGCGGAGGCCAGACACTGTCAGTGCAGCGCTGGTACTCCCTGCAGCACACATCTAACCTGAAGATGGCGGCAGAGCCAGCCGCCGAAAGCTCGTTGTTGTCTCTCTTCAACAACATATGGCGGAAAACCCGCGAAGACTATATTTCATCGATACGCCGTGAAAGCCTTCGTTCTCACATCAGTTCCATACAAGATTACATGTAAAACATACGAGAGAAGATAAACTCTCATCTGGCCCCCTTACCAATATGAAAGTGTATCTACGGCATTATTAATATGGACTATGACTACCAACCACAAGAAGCTATTTGCTCCGCCAGGTGACCTTTACGAAAACTGCTGAAAGAATGCTCGTCCGCCAAGATGGCTACCATCTATTTATCAAATTGGCTGTCTTTGTGGTATCAGCTTTCTACTTTGAGAATTAAAATCTCACTAATTACTTAATATCTTGAACTGTAACTAACACATGGGCTTTCTGGTAGTTTATTCTACCTGTCTTAACTGATCTTAGTCCACAAGTAAGCTTCAATTAAATTAATCCTAAATTCTCTTACGTCATCAGCTTGTCGTATTTCTCAATAATCATGGCAATACATTTCTAAAAATCTAATTTATCTTGCAAACGCCTTTAACTTTCTACAGAAACCAATATATAATTTTAACCCTCTTGATTTTGTCTATCCTCTGAAATTAATTTCTCGTTTCTGCCTTCTTTATTTTAAATTTTGATTTTTTTTCTTTTAGTTAAAAATCCTACTTATACTTCACCTAATTAATTAATTCTATGCTTAAAATCCTCTCGCTGACTACACTTGGTGATAAAGGCTTTGCCGTAACTTTTCACATTTACTAGTTATTTCAAATTTTAGATTCAGCCCCCTCTGACCACATAGTTTAAAGATATCAACAAATCGAAATATCTTCTAAACTAAATTTTTCTGGGTATGATAAAACACTCTCCACAGTGAGTTTTAGCCGTGAAAATGAATGCAAGAAAAACCGCTTGACTTGAAAAACTACTCTAACTAAAATTTCTATATTACACAGAGGCAGCCTTGAAATCTGACTATAAGGTACTTCGCTGCTGGGAATAGCTAGTAGAAATGCTTTTCTGTATTCCTTCTGTGGATTAAACCTTTTCCTACATGGTTTAAACAAACATGTAGATATGTTATAATACCTGTGTGGTATAAGAGTTTAGGGCCATCCATGTATTCTCAGTGGGCTACCACATTTTTTTTTTGAATTGAGCAGAATAACAACACAACAATAAATTTTAACATTTCACATTAATCCAGCTCACAGAATGGCTACCTTTACTTTATTTCAAACTATTATTAACCTCGTAAAATGAGATAGGCAAATTACTGGTATTGCTGGACCAATTACAGAAGGAGAGTGACACTAGAGTCAATAGAATTTCAACAATCAGAATGCAGTTTAATTCAGTTTAAAAATGTTGCATTAGAGCACCTAAGGATTTAAAGAAATGTTGTAATAATAATAATAATAAAAATTTTATTGTCATTAAACTGTCATAGCATAAGACAACGTCAAGAATACAAATATGAAAATACAAACAAGACAAAATTCATAATTAAAAACAATTTAAATTGCACACTCCACACACAATTATTTCATATTTCCACATTCATAGAATTCATTAACTGAATAAAAAGGATTAGTGACTAACCAGCTATACAATGTCTGCTTAAATAGATTGAATGGGGCTTCAACCCATTCTAGAGGTAGTTTGTTAAACATTTTCATACCCAACACTTCATAACTGTTTAATGATTTCGATAATCTACAGTAAGGTATGTCAATGTGCCTATTATTTCTCGTACTGTGACAGTGTAAATCTTGTCTAAGAAGGTATTCAGCTTGGTTATTTTTTGTGTGCAGGAGAACAGTGTAAATGTACAAGTTTATTACCGTTAATATTTTTAATTCAATACACAGTGGTCTACAATGGGCAAATTTTTCAGCGTTTGACATAATCCTAATTACCTTCTTTTGAAGGACCAAGACATTCTGAACATGTGTACTATTGCCCCAAAATAAAAGTCCATAGGATATAACACTCTGAAAAAAAGCAAAATACGCTGATCTTACATAGGCTGTAGGTACATGATTTATTAAATTTCTTAACAAGTACACCACTCTAGACAACCTTGCACTAACATATTTAATGTGTGGATCCCAAGACAATTTATTATCTATAACAATACCTAAAAACTTAACATAACCTACATAGTCATCTACTGGGTATTCTCTTAGACTAAATACTGTTTGTTGTGTTTTAGTCTCATTGAGCAAAAACCCATTAGCTCGAAACCAGATTGACACTTGGGATAGGGTATCTTTAGTCATGGTTTGAAGAGTTTCAAAGTCTGAACTTACAGTAAGAAAAGTGGTGTCATCAGTGTATAGAATGTAGTGGGACATTATATAAAATGGCAAATCATTTATCATTAAAATGAATAACAATGGTCCCAATACTGAGCCTTGTGGCACACCACACTTGATTTCAGTTATCTGGGATCTTGCCTTTCCAATACATACAATTTGTTTACGATTACTAAGAAATGATTCAAAGATATTACCAGCTTTGTCACTAATGATTCTGTAATGAAGTAATTTATTAAGAAGTAAATAGTGGTCTACACAGTCAAAGGCCTTACTGAGGTCGCAAAAAGTTGCCTGAGCAAAGTTTTTCTCCTCATAAGCACTTAGAACCTTCTTAATCAAAGAGTCAATGGCATGAGCAGTAGATTTGCCTTTCCTAAAGCCAAACTGTACAGTAGAAAGAATGTTTTTGTGCTCCAAATAAACCCCTAACTGTTTATAGATAACAGATTCTAGTACCTTAGAAAAAACTGGTGTCAGAGATACAGGGCGATAACTAGATGGGCAATCTCTCTCTCCCTTCTTATAAATGGGCACAACTCTAGATAATTTTAACACCTCTGGAAACACACCTTCAGTTAAACATTTATTTATACAATAAGTGAGAGGAAATAATATACAACCAATTATCTTTTTAATCATATTACTAGAAAGGTCATATATATCTACACTATCAGATGGCCTAAAGTTATGTACAATACCCAAAACATCATCTGGTGATACCTCCGAAAGTACAAATTTATCTTTCAAAGTATAGTTTACATTATGACATTTTATGAGATCAGATACAGTTTCCTGGGGTCTCACAATGCTGCCACAAATGTCATTCACCGACTGTATACAAAAGTTATTAAATTCATCTGCTGTTACTGCTACAGCCTCTTTTCGTTTGGTTTTGGCCACTGAGTTTATCACACTCCATGCTTTCTTACATTTATTATTGGATGACTCTATACTGAACATGTTATGTTGTTTCTTAGCCTCATTGACTGCGTGTTTATAATCCTTTCGAGCTCTTAAGTATCTTAGCTTAGTCGTATCTGTTTTGTGTAGTCTATACAAATCTAAATACAATAACACATTGTTTTTCATATTGGCTAGTTGCGGTGTGTACCACACATTGTTATGCCTATGTTTATTTATTTTACATGTATTGGGATTGACTTTACATTTGTACTGTGGAAAGTTTGTCTCAAAAATATTTATGAAAGCACAGAAAAATCTCTCAAATGCTACATTAGCAGAGCAGTGACTAACACTATTACACAAATCTTTCCAATCATAATTCCCAAGTGAGACCATAAAATTAGACATTTTATCCTGCGTTACTGGTCTTGTGATGGCCACCTTAGGATCTTTGTGCTCTTTGTTCTTCAAATTAGGCATATCTATTTCAATTCAAACTGAATCATGGTCTGAGAAGGCAAAAACAGCCACATCAGAACACATTAAATCTCTGCTAACATTTGTAAAAATATTGTCAAGACAAGCATTCTCCCTTGTAGGTTTACAGTTAGAAAAACTGAAATTAAATTGTCTTAACAGATTTTTAAATTCATTTATATTGTGTGTATCTTTTGTCACATCAAATGCAGCATTTATGTCTCCACCAATCACTATACTTAACTTTCTCCACCTAGTACTAAGAAAAAATTTTAATAAATTCTCAAATTTTTCTAAAAAGGTTAGTGGGTCACCACTGGGTGACCTATAAAGTGATACAATAACTATTTTTAAATGCTCGAAATATATACCTGTAGCTTCAAAATGCAATTCGCTACACAAAAAACCTAAATCTAATTCATTACTAGCGTTCATTAACGCTTTCTTAATATAAATCGACACACCCCCATGAATCCGCTGTACCCTGCTAAAACTGTTAACTAACTGGAAATCATCTAATACATGAAAAGAAATTTCATTACCCTTGCACCAGTGCTCACTCACACATAATGAATCGAGCATATTCTCATTAGCAAAATCGTTTAAAAGTACAGGTTTTCCTCTTATACAGGGCGTTCGCCGGAAAACGCTACCCTCCCAGTCTGTTGCCGTCGGCAACTTGCTCGGATAGTGGAGCCAGCAGTTTCCGCCACGCGGCACCGTGAATCACCGCACTGTTTAACACCTCCGCTGCCCCAACAGTGCAGTGCAGTGACCCTTACATTGTTAAGAACGGTTTCTTTGCATTGTAGATAGTTTGTGACTTCAGTCTCTTATTAATCGGTGTTGTGAATAAACGTTTCTTTGCGGTTTGGCTGGTTTGGGGCTTCATACTCTTATTAATCTGTACCGTGTTTGAGTGTGAGTAAAATTATGGTACGTTACAGTTTGCAACAAAGAATATTTCTCTACGATACATATGTGAAGAAGAAGTCGTTTAAAAAGTGTCGCAGTAAATTTCGTCGCGAATTTCCTGGCGCTTTACTGCCAGCTAAATCAACAATTCTGCGTCTGGTTAAAAAAGTAAGAGAAACGGGTTCATTTTTTAACAAAAAGAGACTGTCGTCAACCGTATTCTCACAGAGAAGAAAATTGACGATATCGCTTTTCGACTAGAACAGTCACCCAAAAAATCATTAAGTCAGTTAGGGCAGTGTGTGTCTCGAAATATGTTCAGAAGATGTGAAATGTGCATTACACAAGAGGGTCAACACTTCCAGCATCTTTTATAAGGTAAGATAATGAATTACGTCACATTTAAATGCATAGCACACAAGTTTATGAAGTTTATGAAGCGTAATTATTATGAAATAGTCCGCGGCCGACGGTCGAACAATGCCGGAAACTGAGCGCTCGCTCGCCGGGAGCAGTTTCTTCCTTGTAGCGCTAACAGTGGGTTGCGTTTCCCGGCGAACGCCCTGTACCTTCAACATTGAGATAACCTATCTTAAACAAATTCCTAGTGCTAACTGTGTTCTGACTTAAGTTATTTTCCTTGACTAACCTCATGGGCCTAGTAACCTGCTTGTCATTGGACTGGTTCTCCACAGTAAATGTTGATAAACCAGCTAGGCCCACATCTAGTTTGTTAACTCTAAAAAAGAATTTCCCTTGAAACCCAGTGGTATTGGCTCTAACCTCAAAGTCTGTGTGAGGTCTAACTCATCGGCTAGGTTTATAATTTTCTCACTCACATACCTTTTTCCCAGATCATTCAGATGGAGGCCATGAATGGTGTAAAATCTCTTACCTAAGTTACTTATATCTACAAAATACACATTTTTAAAGTATTTGCAGAGTTTCTTCATTTCTTCATTTACTCGAGCTACTTCTGCATTCACACATGACCAGAATGGAAGATCGTGCCGAAATGATACTGAGAAGAGTGCAATTTTTGTGTTTTGTAGTGCATGCAACTTTCTTCTTAAAGACGATAAGAATAATTTTCCCTCATTTCTTGCTACATCGTTTGATCCAGTGATAAAAACTGCCATTCCTGTAGCATCTGTAGGTGAAGAGCTTGCCGCCACATCTATAAATTTTGCTCCAGGTTTTATTGAAGTTGTGGTGTCATGGTTCGAACTGTTTTCGATAATATCCCTTATTTTTCGTCCTTGACTGTCTGCATAAATATATATTTTTACTGGCCTAGCTCTGCGTTTACAATTTGATGTCTTTGGGCTTTGTGTTTCATTACCACCATTGATAATTGGTCTAAGAATTTCACTACACTCTTTAATCACTTCACTTTCATTAAGCTTCGTTAGTTTAGGCACTTTGACTCGTAAACCTATTTCATTTACCTTTTCTATAACATCGTCATCTTCAAGTAAACTGAATCTGTTTTTGCAAGGTGGAAAGTTCACTCTTTGAATATTTTGAGATTTTTCTTCGTCTACTGGTACTATAGTTACACCGCATTTTTCGGAATTTTTTTCTTCTAGTTTATTAGATGCAGAATATTTCTTGTTTACAACTGAGCTAAAAGTTTCGAAACACTTACTTTCATTCGTTTTAACACTAACGTTTTTGTTGTTCTCCAAAATTTTGCATCCGTGTTCCAAAGCAGCATATTTTATTTGTAATTCTGTAATATCACTTTCCAATACTTGAATTATAGCGTCCTTGTCTCTGATGATGTCCATGTACTGTTTTGAACACATTTCCATTACACACGATTCACACGACCATGAGTAGTCAACTGTTACTAGTTTTATGTTTATTTTGCAGCAATTTTCGTGAAACCACCATTTACAATATTTACACTGGATACCTTTCCTCACTTGTTTGAAACACATCTTACATTTATTACCACTTTTTACTTCCTTCTTATCACTTTTATCGGAACAGTTTAAACCCGCTAGTCCGATCGGCGCCATGTTGTTATGATATGGAACAATTAGAAGAAAGTGTTGCATGAAAAGTAGTCCAGTAACTGCATATCAAAAGTGGGTCTCATAAATGTTATATCATGTAGAAGATTTTTTTCCTTATCTTGTGTATAGTGGTGAGTGTATGCAGAAACAAGGTTTTCGACCTCCGACACTCTCGGCACAATTTTCTGTGGCCAAAATATGTCAATTTCTTTTTTTTTTTTTTTTTCCACTTTTTCAACTTTCTGATGAGTCCTAACAAAAAATACTTAATTTGCAATTTGAAAGAGGTTAAAATATTCTACAACGTTTGTAGTACAAAGTTTTTTTTTTAAAACTCAAAACTGAGCGAGCTACAGTTCTTCAAATATATATATATATATATATATATATATATAGTAACCAGGAAATAATAAAAGCTAAGTAGCAAATGGATTTACAAAAAAAAAAATAGCGAAATGAACCACCACTTACCTTAGATGATGGTTTCATGAGGTGAACACACAAAAAAAACACAAGTACAGGAAAAACAATGAATATTTCGGGACCTGGCTCTTCGTCAACAGGAGGACATTACAGAGGGAGGTAGGATTGTGCAGGAGACGGTCTCACAGAATGGAGTCATCAGTTACTTGGTTATGAGAATGTTTATCAAACAGCTGGTTTTAATGAAATCTTAGATTACATGTTTTTTTCTGTTTTAATTGTTCCATTGTCAATTCAACAATGGAAATATCATTGGGGCACATATGTACAATCCCAAAGATAGGGGGGTTCAGGTTCCAGAACACCAGTAGCTTTTTTTTTCCTCCCACGCAATGGTCAGATACATTTTGAACAGCCCTCACATAAGTATCTACAAGCTTAGTTTTGTCTGTACATAATGAATGATCCTTTCTAACAGTATAAGTGTTAGACTGTTTTGTTGATGGAACTTGGAAGTTTTCAGTTGTTACTGCTAAAGTTGGAGTATTATTTCTGAACTGTGGGAAGTATAGGTTAATTTTACTTAGATTCAAAAAGAAAAATTTTGTTTCTTGATCTGAAGAATTAGTTTAAAAATGTGTAAAGTATTAAATAGTTTTTTGTTTTTTTTTAGATTTCTAATGTTTTGTACTCTCATTTGTATATCACAGGAATGTAACCACTTTTTTGGAGATGGTGATTTTTCAGTTGATGAAGATGGCACTGATAAATATTGTCGTTGGTGTGGACAAGGAGGGACACTGTACTGTTGTTCTGAATGTACAAGTGCATTTTGCAAGGTAATCTACACTACATTGTTGGATGAAATAATTTCCTTGATCATATTAACTCAGTTAATTATTTTCAAACCTTTCTTCCTTTTGCTTACATGAAAAGAAACAACAGAAAAAGATTGGCTTATTAAGTTGACATTAAATGCTTTGCTCCTTTTTTAATTGATATAAGATGTTACTGATTTTGTGTATTTCTTTACGCAACATAATTAAGTTTCCTTCCTTTATACTGATGGATTTTTTGAGAGTGAACTAGAGTTCAGTAGAAAACTCAGTAAGATAAAACTAAAAGGAAATTAAATGGAGAGGAATCTGCAGCATTGTGATAGAGTCAAATAATTTTCTGTAACTTTTCAGAGTAACAGCCTTGGTTCTTGTGACATTTGCTAGGAGATTGTTTGTTAAATCACAGGTTCTGAGGTAGTTGTTGATCTTCATGTCCTGCTGATAGTAAGCTAACTTACATTTTTTTAAAAGAAAGATTTTCACTAACCATGTTTGCTATAAAAAATATTTCCAGTTTCAGTTATAACTATTTGAAGCCCCTCCCATACATTACCAGATTTTTTATCTTGACAAATAGGAGACAGACTAAAATAATCGGCCTAACTGATTCCAGAAGTGCTCTACAGTAGCTCCAGAATCCATAATGGAATTTGAGCAGCAATAGATCGTAATGGATATCATTGAGATGACAGTGATAACACAAATGCAAGACATCCGATTTGTGTGGGTAAATGGACATTCCAGGCTCAGTAGACTCCCTGGCTAAACACTGAGCCAAGGAAAGAATGCTCCTTATCTTATCATTGACTTAGTATTTCTCCCCTGAGTGAAGCAAAAATTGAGACAGGATCTTCAAGACTTTTGGACCACAACACCACAATATAAATGAACTTACTATGCATCTATTTAACCATCAGTCCCAAAACGCGCCTGGTATCAAGAGTACAGTGCTAAAAGACAATATCTAACATTAACAGAGATTAGGACTTGGTTCTTTTGCCAGCCATTTATATATAAGATAAAAGTGGTGGACTCCCTACTGTGTGACATAGACAAAGAAGAGGTAGCTGACTTAAATCACCTTTCTAACCAAGTTGTCATCACTTAAATCAAGAACCTCTTGCAACATCAGTTCCAACACTGTTTGCTACTAATCAGCCGAAGATATATCGCGCTCTAATTAACTGTTTATGCACTGCATGAATCAACAGCTATATAAAGATAATAATTAAAAAAATGGTGATAATATATAAAATGCTTTATGTAAAATGTGGTACATAAAATGTTATGTGTAAAATAGTATATGTAAAATAGTATATGTAAAATGTTATATGTAAAATGTGATAAATAAAATATTATATGTACGAGGTCTGGCGAAGTGGTCTCTGACCAGAAACCAACAATTAAACAAATAAAGAAGTTAATAAAATGGCACTGTGTACAGACCTGCGTAAATGCTAAGATTGAAAATTGCTTTCCACATGTTAATCTCAGATTCGAAATGAGACATCTCAATAAATCATCCCTGTGTCAGAAAACAAATAAATTAGTTGAGCGATACTTGTGGTGGTGTGACAAATTTTGAAAGGTGGTAGGTAACCTATTGATTACTGTAGGTGACAGACGCAAATAAAAAATGAGCTTATTAAAATATGAATCATAAAACCAAGTTATTGAATAGATTGTACTGTTTAATATTGTTTTCACTTACAGTTGAAGACTTCCACATCTGAAGTTAATAGGTTTTACACATTCCTGGTGGTATTACTTCTTGCTGTAGTGCAGATTTGCCAAGATAGTGTTATAAATCTATTATCTTGCCTAAACTGTTTAGCAGGAGGCCTATTACACATAATTCATATAGAAAATAACTTTTATAATATTTTTTTAATAGTAAAGCATTTTTGCTTTGGTAGCAGACGTTACCATCATGCTTTAAGTTGAAAGTATGGGGAGATCACACTCTATTGATCTCGGTGGTAATGAGCCATAGAGGTTGCCTCAAGTTGTTTTCTGGCCTAATCTTTTATGGTTCTCAACCAACCCTCCTCCTTTATCCGGGCTTGGGATCGGCAAGTAGTAGCATGGTTAATAACCACCAGTTTACCAACAGCCAGTATATTAGAAGAAGGAACACTTGGATGGAAGAATGTAGGAAAGAGCGCAGTGAAAGGATGAAGAGATTTTGGGAACAGAGGAGAAACACGTCTGCTAGATAAGTTCACTTGTGCTCCTGAGTTGGGCAGAACGATGGAAGAAGAAGAAATAAAAGCACATTTCAGCTCGGAACATAACCTTGTTATGTATCAGTTATCTTGACAAAACCATTGAGTAGGGGGGCCAATCTCATATAGTTGTATAGTAAAGAACTTTTATAACCATTTTCTTAACAGTAATAGTTAAATTGATTGTTGAAATTTCGGGAAAATCCGAGTAAAATTAGTGTATCACGAGAAAGTGGGGTTTTGGTAATTCACCAGAGAATAGTATTTCTCCATGGGAATGATGAGTCAGCTAAAGATTAGCCAAGGCTATAAAAAGCCAACCAGAGTTCCCTTGGAGAACAGTTTTTAAGCAGGCAGTCGAGGCAAGAAGAGCTCCATGATGGGCAGCGAACTATGAGACCAGGGGCTTTGAAGATTTTTAGTAATGGTAAAACGGGAAAGTTATAAAAATTCTAGGTGTTACAAACTTCTATAAACAATCAGGACAGTGGACTCTGATTCTATTCCAGGATGCCATAGAATGGTCTTTCAAACTTCAGGGGTATTTTCTGAGAGATTGCCATCAGTGTGTGTGAGTGACGTTTACCCTTAATCTGAATTCAAGGAGACCATAGCATTAATACCGTATCTTTCTGGTACCATCACTTGTATTACTCAGAACTCTGGAATATAAACTTTGTCTAAGCAAGAACTGTTTTATTCCATAACCCTTTAATGATTGGGGGTTAATGGTTTGGCGGCTGAGTAATGAACCCACGCAAGCGTCTTTTAAAGGTACCAGCACGATCAAGTTCGGTAGTAATGTTGAATCCCCAGCAAGCATTCCTATACATCAATAGCCTTCTTCTTTGGTGGAACTGAACTAAGTGTTCTGCATACTGAGAGGTTTGGTTGGTCTAATCAATCAGAAAAGGCAAGTTGTTACATGGCTTCTGCTTGGGCAAATTGGTTCTCTCCCCTATACTTTTTAACTTATATGCTCGTGAACTACCAGAAACAGTCTCTTGCAAATTTGTATATGCTGATGACATCAATCTTACAGTTCAAAGAACTAATTTCATAGAGCCTGAAGAAATCCTGACTTATGACCTTCAGGAAATGGATGCCTACTTTCGTAGGTGGCACCTTCAACCTAGTCCGTAGAAAACAGAAATAGCTACATTCCATCTTAGCAACAAACAAATGAATTACCAGCCAAATATATTGTTCAGAGACCAGATGCTGAAGTACAACAGTACCACGAAATACCTGGGTGTCACATCAGAAAGGTCCCTAACTTACAAAAGGCATCTTCAGAATACAGCTGTCTAGCTTGAAAGTTGGAACAATTTACTTCAGCGGCTGGCAGCTGGGAGCTGATGTGAATACTTTAAGAACAATAGCCCAAGCCTTGGTTTACTCCACAGCCGAATACTGCTCCAACGTGTGGCTTAATAGCTCTCACACCCGGTTGGTGGATGTTCATCTTCGCCAAACAATGCTCATCATAATTGACCCACTTCTGTCTACATGTATTTGATGGCTGCTGGTGCCCAGCAACTTCCCACCACCTCACATCAGAAGGCAAAAAGTCCTAATCAAACTATGGTCGAGAATTCTGAACGAGTCTCTTCCCATCCATGGAGATATTAGGGAATATGAAACACAGCTGATGTCGCCCTGCCTGGAAGATTGCTGTCAGTCTGACATCTAACTCCTTCAGCCCTACAGCCGGACAGCAGTATGGCGGTCAACACCACAGGACATGGTGCAAATGACCAATCTCTGTTCGAAACTACCAGGATTCAACGTTCAGTAGGATGTCCCTTATTTTTCAAAGTCAAAATTTTGTAACGCATAGGTCCTAATTTTTTTCGTTTTACCCTAAAACACTCACAAATAAAATTTTACGCCATTCTGAGAACTGTAACCCGTGCTGACTTGCACCGACTCATCTTTATATAAGTTACGCAAGAGTAGTGGTACGCGCCCAACTTAATTGTTACAGTCATTACAGTTCTTGAATAGGTATCACATATTGTTATGTTATAATAGATGGTTTTAGGATTACAATGTTTTAGAAAGGGCATATTTTTTATTAGGAGAGGCAAACAACCAATTTGCAGGAGTACTATCAGTTTTATTTTTAATATACGCAAAGGCAAATTGATTATAAGTGAAAGCTTTAATGTCACTGTACAGGAGTGCATTATATTCTGGGGAATATTATGAAGACAGTTTAAAAAGATTGCTAGCAAATCTCTAGATGTTTATAAGTGAAGGGAAGAGGATTTCAAACGCAATTTGTATAATGTTTATGCTATTGCTATTATTCTTACAGTGACAGAAAGAGCCAGGGAGACCAGGTTGCTTGGTGTGGGGGAAACTAGCTGAAAAAGAGGAAAGGGTAAAACAAATGAAAATAAAGAGAAAAATACTTAAATATATGTCGTCCAGCGAGTATTCAAGCTTTTCAGCATCCTAAGATTTGTTGATGCTATCTGAACAACTCAACAACACATTTTTTAGTTCTGTAGAACATGAGGTAGAGCATTTAACAAACCCACCCGAAATAATTCAATCGGGAACTGCTGCAGAGCGCAGAAGAAAAGAGATCATTACTCCTAAATTAATAGCTTTGTTGTATAGATGTCAGTTAAGTGCAAGAGATTAATTTTACGTTCTTCAAGTTATAGTGGAGGCACTTATACTTAGCACTGATTATTATTCTTTAAAAAAGTCTTCCATTCAACGAATGAGGACACAAATGAGGAAGGAATGAGCAGAAGATATAATAACTGATTTTAAAATGATGTGTCCCAAGTAGTGGCCATTCAGTGGGCGTAAGAAGTTCCAAAGAAGAACGACTAGCAATCTATCTCATAATTACATTTCATAATAGGGAACAACTTCTAGTGAAAAAGATCAAGGTGAAGTTATTCTGAATTCTCTGAATAGCTAGGACTTAATTGATAAATTACAGATAATGAGCTGCGACACAGATGCATCTAACATAGATCATCTCAAAGGTGCCTTGATACTTCTGGAGCAAATGTTGGAAAGAAAGTTGTTACTTTTTTCACGATGGCATCAAATTAATATAAGCACTCTGAAAAAACATTTCAGTGACATACTGATTGAGTAGTTGTTATATTTCTGTTTGGCTGAATTAAAAATCCTTCTTGAGAGGACAACTACAGAGAACTAATTGAGCTATGAGTTATATTTTGGGTGGAGATAGTGGTAAAAAACTGAAAATAAGGCATCCTCTTGCAGTGTATCAAGAGTTATGTATGGCTAGAGCCATTTATTCACTTAAGATACATTTCCTAAGTTTTTAACTTAAATTGAGCAAGGAATGAAAAATGGTATGTAATTTAGAAACGCAGAGTACATCTGACTTTTGTACAAAGGTGCACTGCTTTGATGGCAGAAATATGCAGCTCTATTTTGTATGGTACATAAAATTAGTTGTCTTTTATGAACAGTGTACATTATTTTGTATCTTTTGCAACTTTATTAATGCTTACCTATATTTTGCTTTAGGAAAAACGACGATGAATTTATATCCATGAAGAGCAAACGTTTGTTTTCTAATTTGAAATTTAAAGCAGTGTTATTCGGGAAAGTGTTTCTTCATTGGAAGAAAACTGCAGTTTTTATACAGGCTGAATGAAAGGTATTTTATCTGAACGACAGAGCTGAAAGAACTGTAAAACTAATGCACGAGTTTCATGGTTTAATTACTTACAGCTGATGTAGAACAGAAACGGTTTTCATGCAAAATAGTACCCGCACTACAAAAAAAAAAAAAAAAGGAGATCCTATTAAGAAAACGCCCCTCATAATTTTAATACTCCTGTTTTATTGAAATAGTTAAATACTATTTCTTATTGTTTGGATTTCATTATTAACCCATAAATACACAAAATTTTAATTATTTAGTGACATATCAAGCAATAGTCAAAAAAGCATTTTTCTTAAACTTTCGGATCTGGTCGGCACGGGTTAATATGATCATAGGAGGATAAAATTTCTTATGTAAGTAAGCTGCAGTGATTTAAAAGAAATTAGAGGGAATGCATCTGAATATTATAAAATTTTTTTTTTTTGCTCTTAGAAGGGACACCCTAGCATTCAGTTTGTGTGCAAATTAAATCATATTAGATGTGGTACGGGAAGAACTGCTTCAACTCTCCACACTTGGGGCTGGGCAGATTATCCACACGGTGACTGTGGTGAGGTTTCACAAACAGTGTCACACATTGTGCAGGACTGTCCACTGCTTGCCTTTCCTA
The DNA here is from genome assembly GCA_031002005.1 of Vandiemenella viatica. Lineage (NCBI taxonomy): Eukaryota > Metazoa > Arthropoda > Insecta > Orthoptera > Morabidae > Vandiemenella > Vandiemenella viatica. Next base: position 20,187,289 of record CM061920.1, on the reverse strand, counting down.
GTAGTCTGATGATGAAACTGAGGAAAATGGAAGCGGCTGCTAGGCGATATAAATAATGAAGGGCAGGGAAATTTACCCACCACATACCTCAGTAGACAGCTGCGATGAGAAGGAACACTTATGCTGACAAACAAATACACAATATTTTGGCATCTGCCTTCTTCACTGGTAGATAAATGGGCCATTGGGCTCCGTACGTGTGCACACACCGAATGTCACCCAGTGATTCATTGGGTATAGATTTATACCAATTATTCTGATAGATGCATTGTCTGGAGAAAAAGGGGGGGGGGCATGACAAGTAATATAAGAAACAGTTTGAATTGATTTCATTGTTGAATTTCATTACAAGGGAAGTATCATATTAGTGTTACCTTAGGTAGAACAACTAGCTGTTGCAGTTTCAGTTATTAGTTTGTCTCCTTCTCTTTACCCTTGTCATTGTCTGAAACTTCATTCACACTATTACATGGTATTACTTTTTAGTTAAATAGTTTCTACCCATGATTTTTCGATATATTTTAACATACGTGGCTGTCTGATTAATAGAAATGTGGTATTTGATGTAAATTTTGTGTAAGCAGATAGTATCATTTTCTGTTGGTGTTATTGATTTTTATGTTCAGGCTTGCATCAAGAGAAATTTAAATCGATCATTTCTTAAGGATATTGAAACAACTGTTTGGAAATGTTTTTTATGCAATGGAAAACCTCTCTGGGATTTAAGAGCAATATGCAGTGCAGCAGAGGCACGCTCATTACAAATAAAGAGGTAGGTTATTAACAGTGAAAAATAATTTAAATTATCTGCACTTCAGTCTTTTAGTTCTGCAAAAGCTAACATGAAGTTTTAAATTAATTACCTCATTTTGTTTTCTTTACCCTTTATACAGTGAGTCCAAGTTAAAGAGAAGAGAAATTTTAATAAAGTCAAAAGAAAGTAAGTTTGAAATATTGAAGAAACGGAATTCTGCTCTTAAGGACCGTATTGAAATGGTAATTTATTATACACTTTGATATAATCCGTTAAGAATGGAGGCATTTTTCTTTTTTAATGGATTTTGTTATATACCCTGCTCATTATGATAAATTTAAATTACTAAAATTTGAAATGCATATCAATAGAAATTTAAATAATTTCCTTACTTTCAAACATGATTTATTACCTAAATCCTTATACGTCGTGCACAGTTAGTAAATTACCAAATAAATATACAAGATTTTTTCCAAAATAATTGAGTGCTGATTGAAGTCTAGTAGTTAAAGCAATACTGCTTTGGAATAATTAGGGCTGCTGTTGTTATCTCTGGTCATTCCACAGTTCTGGCATGAATTTAAGAAAATAGTGTTCAGATCATTTCCTGTATATGCAATGTTTTTCATTTTTCCATTTATTTACTTTACCTTGGTAAAATTATGTAGATATGTGCAGGAGTAAAAGCCTTATTAGCACATTAACAAACAGTGTAATGAGAAATAAAGGTCTGAATAGGAGATTTACATAGGAATAGAGAGATGAATCGTGACTAATGGGTTTACTATTAATTTTGATAGCATCTGTTTCTTGATGGGAATTTCCTTAAGCAAGTACGTGTGCATTATTCAGATATCTATTGTAAATTCTTTCAAGTTTAAGGTAAATTATTATTAACCTTCCCCAATAACTTATTCTTTTTTCTTACTCTATTATATACAAATCAATATTTCCAATATGTCTGAAATTGTGGGCTAATTTATGTTTATGGTATTCTTTCTTCTTCTTCATACTAGTACAGATGCTTCACGTAAATCTCAAATTACAAAAAATTCCTTTCTTAAAATATAATGTTAACACGACGGTGACCTTATTCTTTTAAATGATACCTCATTTATCTATATCTGTTGGATATTAAGGGAGATAAATCGCTCGTGACACAAAAATGCGTTGTAGAAAAATTTATACTTTTTCCCTTTATGGGATGAATTTAAAAAACATTCTTTCTTAAAATATGATGTCACAAAGCTGAAACATTACTCCTTATAATCCTACTTCATTTATCGATTTTGGTTAGATATCCAGGGAGATAAATGGCTCGAAATACAAAAAACGCATTTTAGAAAAATTGATATTTTTGCCCTTTAACCCTTTGACTGCTGTAGACGTGTATACACGCGCCGCCTCGCCGCCCTGTCTGTGCTCCAGACGTGTATACACGCACGGCCTTGCCGCCCTGTCTGTGCTCCAGACGTGTATACACGCACGGCCTTGCCGCCCTGTCTGTGCTCCAGACGTGTATACATGCTAGCCTCTTGGAGACCTCGTCATGTAGCCATATTTCCACCCAGGGTGGTTAGTTTTTTTCCTTATTCGACACTTGAGCATTCGCAGCTGCGATCTAATTTGTGTTTCTCTTTTCCTTTTAGTTTTCGCTGAGAAAATGGCACGCCGTTGTGTTTGTACAATGGAAGAAATCATGGAGATTCTTATTAGAAGTGACAATGAATATGATGTCATTGATATGGATCACAGTGATGACCCTTCGACAGGATCTCGAAGTAATAGTACTAAGCCGTGTACATCAGCTAGTTAAAAATGACCATTTGTCTCCACAAGTGAAAATTCTTCAGAGAGACGAAAAATGCCAGTTGCAGAGTTTCATCTGTCTCTGGTAAGGGGCATCCATACAATATGTGAGGTGTTTTTCCAGATTTCTGGACCCCCCTCCTCCCCTCCTCTTGTGAGACCTGGTTCGCGTGAGACCCCCCCCCCCTCCCTCCCCTAGAAATTGCCCTCACAACTTTTTGAGACCTTTATTTTTTTAGGTCTCAACCTTCCAAAGCTACACTTTTCGAGGAAATACCCCCCTTAAAATCTACTTTTACGTCATTTGAAGACCTTTTTTTTTAGCTCTACAGTCCAACAAGACCTCCCTCTCCCCCTTGGTAAGATTTCGCTGGAACCCTCCCCCCCATTTCACTTCACGTAATTTATGGACGCCCCTTGTCGAAGCATATACCAAGAACGAACCTAGCAATTGAAGATGCTCTGATAAAGAATATCGTCAAGGATTTACTGGGAGACATTTTCCAAATGTCATTCATATTGAAAATTAAAAAAGAGCACGCCAATGCGTATATGCGCTGTATGTTCGAAACAGAAAGTACGTTGAGAAACCAATGCAGAACATGTAATGTACCACTGTATGTTATACCATTTTTCAAGGCTTATCACACAAAAAGAATAATTAACCATGTGTAACTGCAGAGTAATAATTATATTACATTTATACGCGACTAAAACTAAACAAAATATAAAAACATCATATTTTTAACTTGCCAGTGGCGGTCCACAGCCGGGTCAAAAAAGGTTGGAAAATATGTACAGATTTTGTGAAAGGTATTCGGAAAGGTATTCTTTCCAGATAAATTACTACGCTCACAATACAAAAAACATTTGAGTTGCTGTATATCTATTTAATATATGAAGTACCGCATGTTTGCTTATGCAGACATTCACTTTTAGAGGAGTTTTAAACTGAAAAACTTTAGATGTTATATTAACAGCATTTATATTGTATCTGGGGTTTCAAATCGCCGAGCGACAGCAGAAGAACGTCACACACAACGCTCCAGACGTATTCAGTACACAGCGGTCCGGTGGAATGCGGCATTCTAGCGCAGGTAAAACAGCTTAGGCGTAAACAAAGGAGCACTCAGCGAGAGCTCGGCCGGGCGAACCGTAGCAGTTAAAGGGTTAAGGGTCGAATTACGAAACTTCCTTTCTTAAATATAATGTTACCATGGTGGATACCTTGTTCTATAAAATGACACCTCTTTATCTATATCTGTTAGATATTAAGGGAGATAAATCGCTCATGACACAAAAATGCGTTATAGAAAAAATTATACTTTTTCCCTTAAGGGTTGAATTCCAAAAAACGTTCTTTCTTAAAATATGATGTCATAAGGCTGAGACAATATGCTTCATAATCTTACTTGATTTATAGATTTTGGATAGATATCCAGGGAGATAAGTGGCGCGAGATACAAAAAACCTATTTAGAAAAATTAACATTTTTTCCTTTAAGTGTCGAATTACGAAAAATTCCTTCCTTAAAATATAATGTTACCATGGCAGTGACCTTATTCTTTAATCTGATACCTCATTAATCTATATCTGTTAGTTATTAAGGGAGATAAATCGCTCGTGACACAAAAAATGCGTTATAGAAAAATTTATACTTTTTCCCTTTATGGGATGAATTCAAAAAACATTCTTTCTTAAAATATGATGTCATCAAAGCTGAGACCATATTCCTCATAATCCTACGTCATTTATCGATTTTGGTTAGATATCCAGGGAGAAAAATGGCTCGAGATACAAAAACGCATTTTAGAAAATTGACATTTTTGGCCTTTAAGTGTCGAATTACGAAAAATTCCTTTCTTGAAATATAATGTTACCACGGCGGAGACTTCAGTCTTTAATATGATACCTAATTTTATCTATATCTGTTAGATGTTAAGGGAGATAAATCACTCGTGACACACAAAATGCATTTCAAAAATATTGATACTTTTGCCCTTTAAGGGTCGAATTCCGAAAAATTTCCGTCTTAGTATATGACTTCACTAAAGCGGAGATCTTAATCTCTAAAATGATACTTCATTAAAACGATTTCAGATAGGTATCAAGGGAGATAAATGATTCATAACACAGAAAACAGCATTTTAGAAATATTGACATTTTTGCCCTTAAAGAGTCTAATTCCGAAAACTTTATTTCTTAAAATATGATGTAACCAAAGTGGAGACCATATGCTTTAAAATGACACCTCATTCATTGATTTCGGTTAAGTGTGAAGGAAGATACAGGCTTGTGACAAAAAAATACCTTATAGAAATAATATATATGAAAATAATGAACACACACATATTTGGGAGCTGTTCGGTGGTTTGGTTTATAGTCTTCCCTTGACATGAAACTAACCTTAAATTCAAATGTAGTCCTTCTGTCGCTGTTCATGGTCCTTAACATACAGTATAAATACACAAGTCGTCGTTACAGTTTTATTAAAGAAAAAGTTTACTGACTCACTCACAAAGCAACAACAACATGCAGATAATTAACACATTACTTTCTTTTAATTTCATGAAAACTATTACAACCGCCAAGGTGATCCATCAGTTATTAATCACCTATCTTGAACAAGTTCCTGAGATTGCAGGGTTCGTAATGAGAAAAATGTTCAGGCCAACATACATATATCCGCCATTTCACACTCATTGAAAGCACAGTTCTCATCATGTCACTGTCATTACACAAACATTTTGGAGTACCGCCAATATTCAGTAAACAGTAATGTGGTTTTACTCTTGCATAATCACGGCCACACAAACACGAATGCAGTATTCACGGCATTCTTCAGAACCGCGCTCATACACATCTTAACCATTCGGCTGCCAGCAACAGACCCCTGCCATATGAAGCGACCGTACTCTTCGCGGGCCAATACACAACTCCCCTGCGTAAAGTGGCCATACTCTTCACCAACCAATGCACCACTGACTCCATGTTTTGCCGCGATGCTCCTCTCATGTTCACCACTATCGATATTACCAGTGATATTATTGTTTCGTCACAACCTCCTGTGCGCACCCCGTATTCTCTTTGTTAATCTCCTGTCTTCCAGCTTCTCTGCCAAATTCGGCAGTAATGGTGATATAGTGAGTTGGTGTTCAAGTGTTTTATGAAGATTTGCCAGGTCCACTTGGAAACTCGCACTGCCACATCAGGAAAAGGAATGCTGGCTTTTGCATTTGCACCGTCATACAAGCCAGGGTACATGGAACTGTTAAAATACGTTCTTAGAGTGTAATTAACGTGTGTTTAGTGGCCACGTGATTGTTGTTTAGAGGATCATCATACTAATTGCTGTACAGACTTGCATGAACTTAAAATTTTTCACTCAGAAGGACTTGCAAACTTCAGATTAATATCATTACTTGTCGGTTGGTGTTCGGCATGTTTGTAATAGTTAGACTGTTAGAATAAAAAGGGTTTGAATTAACATCCATTGACAATGTGTGTGATGTTACTACATCCTCTCATATGATGGCTATTTAAGCAATTTGAAGAGATTGAATGAAAGGTAAACATGCTCGCCAGGTAAACATGGTGACCGCATTAATAAAAATATACAAAGTGTCGATACTATCCATTAGGTGGGTCAACCAACCTATCAGTGACAATTTGAAAACTATAATTAATGGTAGTTTCAGAATCTCTCTTTTATAATATCTGATTTATTTTGAATTTTGTTTCTAAGTATTATGGACTCAAATTGCAAGTTCATTTGTTCTGATGTTGGAGTTTTTGGAAAGGAATCTGACATCATTACATTCCAAATAGCTTATTTTTTATAATAAGCTTGAAAACAATTAAATGAGTAAATTAACATCTCCCAGGTTCTGCAGGTAGAATAATACCTTTATCTTTTATTGGTCATGTCCTTTTTCCAAATCTGATGAAGATTATAGTGGTAGAGTTTCAGACAGAAATATAAGAAATGTCATTAATACTACCATGCTCGGTATGAGGAATGTCAAAAGTGCACCAGGCATACTCTGGAAAAATGGAATATTTTTTACAAAGCAGTTAATGTAAACTAATGAAGATTTGTTGTTCTCTTCATAATTTTGCATGAACTATTGATGGGTTCAACATTAAAGATGGAATGATGTAGGTTTTGTTGATACCAGGAAGGACACATAAAGACAAAAAGAGGAACTACTAACTAATCTATTCAAACCAGAAACATGTTATCAGATCTTTTTGTTGGCAGCACCCTTGGCAAAGAAATTGGAGAAATTGTATTTAAGAACTTTCATGTAAGTGATACTAATTTAACAAATGTTTAGTATAGATGATAGAGACAACCTGGATTGTAAAACACCTTATGGAAAACTGAAATTATAATAAATATGAAATACTGTAATTAATGCTTCATTTCATTGACATCTACTTGCAGATGCCTGTCAGATACATATGAGTGAAGGCAGTCCACGGCTTTGGATCGTGCCCCATAATGACTTATGTAATTTACTAACTAGAATATCATGGTTAACTATGTCAAAGGCATTACTGAAGTCTGTGTGGGAGCAGTGTACATCTTGACCTTTGTTCAGTGCATTAAGCATGAAGTTAATGTAGAGGTAGAAAGTAGTTGATACGGCTCTTCGGCCAAAGAATCCATGCTGTTTTGAGGTTATGATATTTTTGTCAGATGTGATTTTTTTCAAACTTCTTTACCTTACTAAACTTCTTCTAAAACAGTATCTTCTATCTTTAAACAAGCAATTATTGTATATATATATATATGTAACAATGAAATCAAGACGCTAAGTAGCGGAAAGGAATCAAATTAGGATAGGGAAATGAGCCACAACTTATCTTAAGATGATGGATGTCGGGCACGAACACACAGAAAAGACACAAACACAAATAATAAAGTAATTTTCTGGATAAACCCTTCATCAACGGGAGAACATTATTAAAGGTATATATATATTTGGGATCTCAGAAATGGTTCTTATGATTTCAATGAAATTTCAAATGTAGATAACTTCTTTCTACCTTATATATATATCTTACTAAACTTCTTCTAAAACAGTATCTTCTATCTTTAAACAAGCAATTATTATATATATATATATATATATATATATATAATAACAATGAAAAAAAGACGCTTAGTAGTGGAAAGGAATCAAATTAGGATAGGGAAATGAGCCACCACTTACCTTTAGATGATGGATGTGGGGCGCGAACACACAGAAAAAACACAAAGACAAATAATAAAGAAATTTTCGGGAAAAAAACCCTTTGTCAACAAGAGAACATTATGGGAGGTGGGTGCAGCCGGAGATTGAGGCATATATATATATATATATATATATATGTATATAATAACAATGAGCAGGAAAAAGCTTTAAGGCAATAAAACTAAGGCAGGATAGGGAAATATGACCCAACACTTACCACAGATAAGGCGGTTGGGACGACGAACAAAAAACAAACACAAGAAAAACGCAATATTTCAGCCTTAAATGTGCAGAAGGTGAAGCCCCAGGCGGCGTCACATGTGTACACATAGACGGCCGACTGGTGAATGGCGTCTCAGGCACGGGTGGTAGTTTAGGTGGCGGTGGTGGGGGGGGGGGCGGAGAGTAAGCTCAAATATTAGATCGATAATCGATACTGATGACGATATGTTATTATTGAAAGAGATGAATAATAACTGGGTGTGGATATATATAATAAGAATTAAAAAAAGACGCTAAGTAGCGGAAAGGAATCAAATTAGGATAGGGAAATGAGCCACCACTTACCTTTAGATGATGGATGTGGGGTGCGAACACACAGAAAAGACACTAACACAAATAATAAAGAAATTTTCAGAAAAAAACCCTTTGTCAACAAGAGAACATTATGGGAGGTGGGTGCAGCCGGAGACTGCCTCACAGAAAGATCGTCAGTCAAGAAAATGGTGGGGGTAAATTCAAACATCGGAAAAGTAGAGGGGCAGTGAATCAGAGCTCATACCCGAGCAAAAATAAATATCCAAACTAATTTCTGGTTGGTGGGAAGATCAAAATGTAATTAGAACTAAATATATATTGAAAAAAAATTATATAAAAAATATTATACAAATAAAAAATAATATTTATGAAGTAAACATCACGGTGGTTCAATATAGTTAATGGAAAGGAGAGGAATAAAAAAAAGGGTTAAACATATGTACTACTAATAATAATGACCGGGTATTATCTTAAGTTGGGACCAGGTGGTTGCCTTGTGCCAAGTTTGTACTGGTAGGCAAGTTCCCACCTTCTGAGTTCAGAGAAACTGCTGCTATTAGGGAGAACTCTGATAGCACGGACTGTGTAACAAGAGTTGAAATTATTCAAGTCGTGGGTTATGGCATGGGCAGCAACTGGGTGCTTTGGGTTCCGTGTGAACACCATCTGACGGTGGCCATTCATTCTTATGGAGAGTGCATTTGTGGTCAAACCTATATATGAAGCCAGGCAGTGGTTGCATTTTAACTGGTATATTACATGCGTGGTTTCACAGGTGGCGTGTCCTATGATAGGGAAGCTTTCCCCTGTGACCGGGTTGATGAAAGTGGTTGAAGCATGGTGTATGTCACACATCTTGCAGCGTGGTCTATTACATGGGAAAGAGCCTTGGGGTTGACTGTTAGGAAGAGGAAGACTATGTTTGTGGACTAGAAGTTCACTGAGGTTAGGAGGTCTGCTGAAACAAGTTCTAGGAGGGGCGGGGAGGATTTTAAGAAGAATGGATCTCATTTCAGGGCATGTTTGTAAGAAATCATAGCCCTGCCGGAGGATTCTGTTGATGGATTCGAGGCCTGGGTAGTACTGTGTGACCAAGACTGGATTGTGGTTGGTTTTTGCGGGTCTGGGATGATTCAGTTGTGATGTAGTACGTGAAAGCTGTTTGTTAACCAAAGCTGGAGGGTAGTTGCGAGATATTAAGGCTTCTGAAATACTGTTTGAATAATCCATGAGAGACTGTTGGTTAGAGCATATGCGACTACCTCAAATGCCAAGACTGTAGGGGAGTGAACGTTTGGTATGGTATGGGTGGCAACTGTCGAAATGGTGATACTGTTGAAGATTGGTTTGGTTTGATGTGAACTGAAGAGTTGAGATAGCCATTGGATAGGGACAAATCAACATCCAAGAATGTGGCCTTGGTGTGGGAGTAGGACCAAGTGAATTTCAGCATGCTGAAGTTATTGAGATGGTTCAGGAAATTTAGCAGTTCATTTTCTCCATGCGTCCAAATCATAAATATGTCATCAATGAAACGAAGCCAAATGAGGGGTTTGAGAGGGACTTCCTCCAGAAATGTCTGTTCCAGCCGGCCCATGAACAGATTAGCATAAGAGGGGGCCATGCGGGTACCCATGGCAGTTCCGCAGGTTTGGTGATAGATGTTGCTTTCGAAGGAGAAGTAGTTGTTATTAAGATAAGGTGGGCTAATTTGATGAGGAAGGAGGTCATTGGAAGACTGTTGGGAGGGCGCTGGTCCAGAAAGTGTTCCATGGCCCTGAGGCCATGCCAGTGGGGAATGTTTGTATACAAGGATGTGACGTCAATGGTAACCAGTATTGAGTCGGAAGGAAGAGGTGTGGGTAAGGTAGAAAGCCGGAAGAGAAAGTGCTGGGTGTCCTTTATATGAGAAGGGAGCTGATTAACAATGGCCGTAGGTGTGTATATAAATATATATATATAAGTGAAAAGTAAAATAAATGCAAATAGCATGGATAATAGTAAATACAGAAATACAAAAAAATGTAAATGGTATAGATAATAAGTGCTGGGTCTAGTGGGCAGAGTTTATTGGAGATTGAGGCCAGGAGGATGTCTGGTGTCAAGGATATTCTGGTAGGCTAGTTCCCATCTACGAAGAACAGGGGGGGTCGTATTGTTAGGGAAAACTCCTGATTGCTCTAACTGAAAAACAGATGTTCAAATTATAGATTTTGTGGGAACTGGCATTTTTGCAACTGGATGGGCCTCATTGTTAGTATAAACTGTCTCTCTGTGGCCATTCATTCTGATAGCTAGGGGATTGGTTGTGAGGCCTATATATGAACTGGAGCAATGGAGGCATGTCAGTTGGTATATGAGGTGTGTTGTCATGCAAGTAGCATGACCAATTATAGGGAATGTTTCACCTGTGGTAGGATTGGAGTAAGTGGTAGTGGCTGGGTGCATGCTGCATCTTTTACAACGGGGTCTATTGCATGGGAATGAACCCTGTGGCAATCTGGGGGAATTACTTGGTGAGTACTTGTGAACCAAGATATTTCTTAAATTTGGTGGTCTGCTAAAACATGTGCGAGGGGCAGTGGGTAGAATTTTATGCAGAATGGTGCGCATCCCGGGGAAGGAATGTAGGAAATCTAGGGCTGCGTCCTATGCAAGTCTTGCACAAGACCGGCCACCTCTCTGTTAACTTGAAAAAGGGGATTTTCACTCGAAATATTGTTTTTTCTTTGTTTGTGTGTTGTGCTATGTTGCTGCTGCCCTCCCTTCAACTTTGGTGAGTGTTGGGTGTATTTTCCCTTTCTTTTCCATATATATACAGGGTGCGTCACCAAAATCCGGACAATTTTAAATTTAAATTTCCCGCCACATTTTTCTTCCGCCAGAGATCGTGTTTGGCGCTCTGCATTGTCTAACGTTTCTAGTAAACAGTGGTAACCTCAAAATGGCCATGATGTTGAAGGTAAGTGCGGAGTATGATAAAAGAGCCGCGATTGTGAAAGGTCTTCGCGCTGGGCGCTCAGCATTTGAAATGATTCGGCTTGCACCTGATCCACAGGATATCCCTATTGTTGCCAGAACAAAATTTCCTGCCAGTGTTCATGTGCTAAGTGTTGTGTCGAGCGAGGGTCATGTCATGCCCCCACATTTTTTTAAAAACAATGAAACTGTGACAAAAGAAGTTTTTTTGAACGTTATTTCGAGTTGTGAAGCCGTGGATTGATGCAGTGGCGTCTGGAACTCCGTACAGTTTTCCAGCAAGACGGTGCACCAGCCCACACGAGCCATTTGGTTCAAAACTGGATGTCCGATAATTTGGACATGTTTTGGTCAAAGGAGTTTGGCCTCCAAACAGTCCCGATTTAAATCCTCTGGATTACTACGTTTGGAGCGTAGTTGAAAGGATGTCCAACGAGTCTCGGCATCCAAACGTCGCATCATTGAGACCCGCCATTGTAGCAGCATTCGCCGCCATGGACTCGGCTGCATTACGTCGAGCATGCGACCGATTCAGGCCGAGACTGGAGGCAGTTATTGAAGCTAAAGGGGGATATATTGAATAATTATTTTCTATAGAGGTCCCTGATAAACCATGCAAAAGTATTTTTTGTTATATTTAATATTTTGTGAAAAAAAAATGTTTCAAGAAACTCTTCGATTTGTCCGGATTTTGGTGACGCACCCTGTATATATATATATATATATATAGTTCACCTGAAGAGGTTTCTTCCCTGCAGAAAACGCGATTATACAAAAAATTAGCAATTTTTGTGTTTGGTATCTCGGAGGCTCTAAAATCATCTCATAGATGTTTCATGTATCAGAAAGTTTCTCTTTGGCTCCGCCTTCGTACTATCATATGTTTAAATCTACAATTCGTGTATACTAACTGACCCATGCTAATATTTCGCACAGTATTGCGATAAGTCACTGAATGGTAATATAATGATGAGAAAATAAGCAAATGCAAGTATTTATTCATGAAAGTTATTTTATATTGAGTAGTAGTAATAAATATCACTTTTATTGTAAAAAAGTCGTTATCATTAAATACTACATATTTAATTGTAAAACATTTAAAAAGTAAATATTTAAAAAATATTTGCTTTGTCAGAAGTCATTTTTCCAATCTCCTTAGCAGTTATAATATGACCATTGTTGACTTTTTGACTTTAGTATTATTGAATCTACATATTCGTGAAAAAGTCATGAATGTGTATCCATATGAAAAAACAGTTTCTGATAAATAAAATCCTTCCTTTTGAAGTGTCTTTGCTTTATTAATGTTTGTAGTTAATGTTACTTTAATTTGGAATTGTTTTCTTCACATTTGGAAAGGCATGGTTGGTAGTGTGAGGTTAATGTGAGGTAAGAGTATAGTTTTATCAGAGCGAATTAATTTAGCACTGATGATGTGCTTATCTAAGAGAATTAACACTAATCTTGCACCATTAATTAATCCCTGATCAGCATTAATATTTCTGTTTAACATAATAATAGCATTTTTCTTTTAAAACAAATTTATGAGGTGGTAAACCAGATGATCTCAGAAATGGCTCAAGTGATTTGAATGATGTTTTATATGTAGATAATGTTTTGCTTTTCAGATTTGTAACATGATTTTAGAAAAAAACATCAATTCCTTTATTTGGTATCTCGGAAACGGCTCTAATCTCATCTGGTAGGATTCAGGTACCAGTAAGCCTACTGATATTAGTTAAGCTTCTCTTTGCAAGGAGCTGTGCACTTAAAAATGCCTAGGAAACCTTCAAGAAAAACGTTTAACTTTAATTAAACTCAAATTCTTGCTTATTGAACAGAAATCGAATGATACCGAGCAACGATCGTTCATCCAGGTACTTAAAATAATAATAGCATTTTTATCTTGGAAACGGCTGTCGTAGAAGTTTCAGGTAATTCTTACTGATGTTATTTAAGTTTCTCTTTGATTGGAGTAAGGAAATGTGCACTTCAAATTGCCTAGGAAGCTGTTAAGAAGAACTATCTCCAAGTAAAAAAAAAACATGTGACGTCCTTGAAAAAATACAAGCTTACACAAAAAAAATTCTGACATCACGCAGTCTTGCAGAATTTTGAGGTACTGTTTTGTCTTTGGCTGTAGTAAACAACTGTAAGTTTCAAAAAGCATAGGAAGCCTTTAAGAAATTTTTTTAACTGCAAAGAAACTTCATGCAGTCAAGACTCGTCTCAAGAAAACCTAAAAGAAAATCTTCTCAACCAAGTTATTAAATTCGCCCAGCGCAGACTCAATTCAAGAAAAATCCTGATGAAATTTGACCTTAGCAGGTTTCTATTCATGAAACACAGGCGTTAAAATAAATTGTTGAACTATTATTCACGATTTGTATTTAACCAAATGCATTTCTTGTGTAAGTTGGAAAGAAATATATTGAATGTATAACAAATTTGGAATGGTCTGGCAGCTCAAATGTTATCAGTGGGGGAAAAAAGTGGTTACTGCACTAGCTTTCAAAAAATTCTGGCTACGATCCCGGGTTCAAATCCTGGTGAGGCCTAGAATTTTATGATTTGTATTTGATCATACGAACTACACTGCGGCATTCTGTGACTCAGTTAAATTGTAGGTCCCAGAGGAAAGGAACTGGGTGTCCTACCTCTAATACAATGGCGTAGTATGCCTCCTTCTGGAGGATCCAACCAACCTTCAGGTTAGGTTTTTATACTGTCTATTTATTTAATCTATCCAATGTAATACTATTACATAAGCAACTCTTTTAAATTGATAAAATTAAATTCTCACAAACTTCTCCAAGGATTTTGATAATATCTTGCATACTGAACAGAATCGAAAGATGCCAAGTGAAGATCGGTCTCCCAAGTGATATATGATTAATAATGTAAGTTAAGGTTTTTCTAAGACATTTCACGTAATGTGTGAAATGATACTAGGCAAGGGATATTCCAATTATGTAAGTGGTTTTTTTTTCTTCAGTCAACATTGTAGGTAAAATTAAAATAAAAAAATAACAGTCTTTCATTAATATCAGTTCACTGTTGATGACTGATATTGTATTGCTGCTTCTGCATGCTTATAAAACTGTTTGCTCACTAAACTGTTTCGTTCTTTGCAACCATGCATTGAATAAAGTTAGGATCAAGCCTAAAACAAATGTAATAGATGTTTTTTTGAGAGATAATTTGGAGAATTTAGGGATTGATTCAGATTTGGTGGGTAATACCTCTTCCTGGCCCAAATGTTTTTAAACTGCTTAGTTATAATTATTTCATGATGTTTATTTTAAGGTTCTTTAAAGTAGTGGTTTGTTTGTCCATTCGATATAGCTATTTGTTTCTGATTAATAGTCAATGCTAGTGCTAGTGCAAGACTAATTTTCATTTTTTTTTTTTTTTTTTTTTAATTTGAGTAAATTTATTGGAGTGTTTCCTGTTGGAGGAAAGCAACATCTTGATCTCACTGTGACCATTATTATTATTATTATTCTCGTATCACTAACATCAAAATACACAGTATTTACATTGTGCAAATCAACAACCTTAAACACACTTAGTCCTGTACTTCGCAACCTCAATTACATTGTGTGTTGCTTGAAACAAGTCTTCATTGTTGCAGGATGATGAGCACATAGGGCACTCGAGCATATGATTCATAGTTTGGTCTTCACCACATTCACACTTAATATTTGTAGCATCAGTATAACCACATCTGACTAGGTTTTCCTTGGACTTGCCCACTCCTGTTCGCAATCGATTTAAGGACCACCAGACATTCCAGTCCTCTGCATGACCAGGTGGCAAGTGCTCTGCAACTGTCAGTGGTCCTGAGATGTTAGGAACCTTCATTTCTGTGACCATTTAATTCCTATTATTTATTTAAATGTAAATTATTCATATTTTCAAACCAGGCGGGTACCAGAGATTCCTTTTGCAGTGTTCCCTCTTATCTACATCTACAGTCATACTCTGCAATTCACAAACATTGTGGATGGCACAAGGTGCTAAGCACCAATCTTAATTCTGTGCATTCCAATCCCAAATAGCATGAGGAAAGAAAGAATACATAAAAGCATCACTACGGCATCATATTTCTCGAATCTTATCCCTCCAGTCATTGTGACCTAAATAGGTTGATGGAAGAAGTATTTTATTGCACTCATAAGGTAAAGAATTTCACATATTCTCCAATAAATTCAAACACAAATGACGTCATCTGTCTTCCAAACAATTCCAGCCCAATCTGTATATCAATTCTGTGATGCTTTCATAAGGGCTGTAGCAGCCAGTCAGGAATTGGGAAGCTCTCGACTGCACCCTCTCCACTGAGTCAATCAAGCCCTTGCGATACGGATCCCAAATTCCACAACAGTATTCCAAATGCGGACACACTAGTGTTTTGTATGCTATTTCCTTTGTATGAGCATTACAACTTCTCAAAATACGACTTATAAAACGTAGTTTAGAATTAGCTTTGCCTATGATGGAAGTTATGTGCAAGTCCCATTTAATGTTGCTTTTTAATATTACCTGCAGGTACTTTAGGGAAACAACCATGTCAACAACTGAATTGTTTACTTTGTACTTGTAAACAATCTAATTCTTTTTGTTACTTATTCGCATACCTTGCACTTTTTACAATTAAGTGTAAGCTGCCATTTATGGCACCAGCATCCAAATCGCACTGAATTTCTAAGCAATTGTCAGAGCACCTTATTTCCCTATAGATAACTGCATTGTTGGCAAACAATTGCAACCAGAATTTAACACTGTCACCTAGATCGTTTATAAAAATTAATAAAAGAAGTGGTCCTATTACATTTCCTTGAGGAACGGCTGAAGTAACACCTAGCTTAGAAGAGGCTTCCCCGTCAACAACGAAATACTGTGTTCGACCAGTTAGAAAATAATGTATCCATTTGCAAATCTGATCCGATATACCGAATGCTCGAATCTTCGCTAAAAGTCTTTTGTGTGGTACAGAATCAAAAGCTTTCTGAACATGCTAGAAAATTGCATCAACTTCTGAACCTGCGTCGACATCATCGGAAAGAGGGCCAATTATGTTTCACACTATCTCTTCTTCTGAAATCTATGTTGAAACGGTGTAAGTAACTCGTTCTCATCTAGAAACTCCATAGTTTTATAGTATATGACATGCTCCAGAATTCTACTGGAGACATATGTTAGAGATATGGGTTGATAATTCCTAGGATCACTCAGATCTCCTTTCTCGAAAACTGGAATTACCTGGGTTATTTTCCAGTCAAATGGCACTTTTTTTATCTTCTAGAGATTTACGGAATATATCTGATAGAAGTGGTTCAATTTCCTCCTCGTATTCTGAAAATACTCTTACCGGTATACCATCGGGACCCGGCGCTTTACCCCACTTCAGGTGCTTTAATTGCTTTAAAATGCCTATGCTATCAATTTGAACCGGATCCATCTCTAATTCTACACAATGTGGTAAAGTGAGAATGTTTTCCATGTTTTTGCGCGTGAATGAATTTTTAAATTCGGTTTAAATGCGGTATCCTTTCCGTGGTTGTCGTGAACTTCCCGACCGTCTTGTATTAGAACTAGGTTATTGTTGCCACTGCAACTAACTTTTTTTTACATACGACTAAAATTTCTTTGGGTTTTTGGTGAGGCTATTAGAGAGAGAATTGCAATGAAAATCAATAAAGGCCTCACGCATCGCATTCTTAGCATGTCTCCTAATCTCATCTAACTTATCTAAATCAGTCCGATGCATCATCCTTCTTGATCTTGCACGTATCTTACTTTGTTTTTTGAGTAACCTTTTAACATCACATATATACCATGGGGGATCATTCCCTCCCCAGATTGTCTGTTTCGGTATATGCAAGTCCATACCCTGCTTGAATATACATATGAATCGATGCCAAATCTCTTCAATGGTGCCTCTTGCTACTATAAAGGCAAGGTAATTATGCCTCAAAAACTTTCTAAGACACTCTTTTGAAGCCTTTTCGAACCTGTAAACGATCCTTTCTTTATGAGGGAAGCAACATCCAAAATTAAATGCTAATCATTGGTAACTGCATCACTTTAGATTTGGCTACTTCTTCTTCTCCTTTCTTTCTTTTTTTTTTTTTTTTCAGTGTTCCAATTAAAATTTTTGGAAAAAGAAAAATTTGGAAAAGTTTCTGGGAAAATTTGTGAAAAAACTGAAATTGCTTTTTTTTTTATGTACTGAGTTGGCAAACTTTATTATTTTAAAAAATGTTCATAATAGTCAGATTATCCTGTAAATTCTGAGTGAAGTCAGATTAAGGTTTTTAGAGAAAGAAAAATTACAGTAATAGTTGGTGAAAAACTGAAACTGCTTTTTTTCTATGTTCCGACTGGATTATTATTTTTTTTTTTTTAATGTTTGTAGTGTAATGTAATGTTTTAAGAAGGGTGATTTAAGTGATCCTAGAAACTACCATCCTATATCTATAAAATCTGTTTGTAGTAGAGTTATGGAGCATATTATATGCTCAAACATTTTGAATTTCTAGATGAAAATAATTTGCTTGCAACAAATCAACACGGATTTTGGAAGAAAATATCATGTGAAACACAGCTGGCCCTGTTTACACATGACATAATGAAAGTTATTGATGCAGGTTCACAAATAGATGCAATTTTTTTAGATTCCCAGAAAGCCTTTGACTCTGTGCCACACAACCGCCTTTTAGCGAAGCTTCAAGCGTATGGTATATCAGATCAGCTTTGCGAATGGATAAACTATTTTCTAATTGGTTTGTCGCAGTATGTCATCGTTGAAGGAGTAAATTCTTCTAATCTATATGTTACATCAGGTGTACCTCAAGGAAGTGTTATAGAACCTGTTATATATCTATTATCTCACCTAAACCATTCAGCAAGAGGCGAGTTACATATAATGCATAGAGAATAACTTATATAATTAAGGTCAATGGTAAAGCACTTTTCATCTCAGAACATAACCTTGTTATATATCCATTATCCTGCTAAAACCATTTCGAAGGGGGTAAATCTCATATAGTTATATAGTAAAGAACTTTTATAACCATTTTCTTAACAAGAAAGTACTTTCTAAATTGATTCTAAACCGTTTTCATAAAAGACACAAGATTCAAATAAGGTTGTTTTTCAGTCATGATGAATTTTGTTGCATTCATTTCCACTAAGAAAGCAGAGAATGACAATCACTTTTAGGTGGTTTTTGTGTGCTTTTAAAATTTGATGTAAGGAGATATTTCAAATCAAAATAATTCAATATTTTTGGAAAAAAGAGCTAGAAACATAAAAGTATGCTTAAACAAAAGAGAAAAATTCAGTTAGTAACAAATGTATAACAGTTCAGAGGTAACTTGATGTTTAAAGTAAGAAAAACGAAGTTTTAGTGTTGACATATGATAGCATCCCCATGTGTGACTTTCAGAAATTAATAGCTCTTAAACGAGGATAATTATGAGAAAATTTGTCATGACCAAAAAGATTCGGAATAAATTAAACTATAACATAGTAAAATTTCGGGAAAATCCGAGTAAAATTAGTGTTTCACAGAAGTGGGGGGCATTTTCTAATTCACTAAAGAATAGTGTTTCCCCGCGGGAATACACCGGTGTTCCATGGCGATTCAGCAATAGATTAGCCTAGCCTATATAAAGCCGACCAGTGCAAGGAGTCAGGAAGATAGTTTTAAAACAGTTTTTCAAGCAGGCGGTCGAGGCGAGAATAGCTATGTGAGGGGCAGCGAACTACGAGGCTGTGGACTTTGAAGAATTTTAGTAGTGGTGAAATGGGGAGATTAGAAAATTTCAAGTTGTTATAAACTTTACATTAACGGTCAGGACAGTGGACTCTGATGCTATTCCAGGATGCCATAGGATGATCTTTCGAATTTTGGGGGAACTTCCTGAAAGATTGCCAATCAGTGTGTGTGAGTGACATCAACCTGCAATCTAATTCAAGGAGACGATAGTTCTGATGCCTTATCATTCTGGTACCTCAACTTGTACTATGTAAAATTCAAGAATATAAACTTTGTTTATGCAAGAACTGTTTTAATCCATAAACCTTTATCTCTTGGGGTAATAACGGGGGATTTTCAACCGTATAAAGAACCTATGGAAGCATCCATAACGGTACCAACCATCACGATCAAGTTCATATAGAAATGTTGCATAACCCCAATGCACATTATGTTACGACAAACCACTTCTTTTCTTAATTTTTATAAATGATCTTGGAGACAAAGGGAATAGCATTTTTAAATTGTTTGCTAATGATGTCGTTATTTATAGGGAAGTAAGGAATTTGGCCGATTGTTTAGAAATTCAGCACAATCTGGATGTTATTTTGACATGGTGCGATGAATGACAACTTACACTAAATTGTAAAAAGTGAAAGACAATGTGCATAACTAACAAAAAGAATCTGATTGTTCAGAAATACGAGGTAAACAGTTCAGTTATTGATATGGTCGATTTTGTGAAATGTTTGGGAGTAACAGTACAAAGGAACATGAAATGGGACTTACCCATTAATTCTTTAGTAGGTAGAGCTAATTCTAGACTGTGATTCCTAGGTTGAATCTTGAAAAATTGTAATGAAGAAACAAAGGAGATATTGTACAAATCTCTTGTGCGTCCATATTTGGACTACTGTCATGCCATTTGGGATCTGTTTCGTAAGGGGTAGATTGACAGTATAGAGAAAGTACAGAGAAGAGCCACTCGATTCGTGACTGCTTGCTACAGTCCTTAAGAAAGTGTCACAGAACTGATTAGTAGACTGGGCTGGGAATCTGTGGTAGATAGAAGGCACATGTTTCATTTAAACTTATTGGTAAACGAATATCTCAAAATGTAGGACACTTTTTGAGAAACAACTATACTACAGACATATATGCTGTATACTCTACAACATATATAAAGGAGATTGAATTCCGTTCTTAACTAGTCTGATGGTTCCCAAGTTAGTCTACTTCTATATTTTTCAAAATGACGTGTTCGCTGGTTGGTTCCCAGTCATGAAACATACAGCTTACAGTTATTATCAATATTAAACATTTCCCAGTTCGACTGAAATCATTCCTCTGACCCCACCCCACATGTCATTCTTGTGAACCTTCTTAATATTTTTTTAATTTTAATAAGGACCGTATATAGGCATTGTTATGGTACAGTTATTGAATTGTTGCCTATGACCCAATTGTTCAGTCATAAATTATTTCTTACTAAGCAGCCAGCTGTTACTTTAGCTATCTTCACAAGCAGAGGCTATCAGAATATTGTGTAAACTTAATTAGATAGAATATTCTGATAGCCAACAGTTCTGCAGATGAAGCCATATTGAAATTTTATGATCACACATTTAAAGTTATTTAGCTTTAGTAGTGCTGCCTTCGAGCAATCGGTACATTTATTTCTAAGTGGAAATAATCTAGTGGTTATAGAACAGTTTTATTCACACTTGTTAGTAATTCAAACACAAAATATAGTCCAACCACTGACTGATAAGTTACAAATACTTGGAAATATCCGAAGACTGCAGATTATTTAAGCAAGTGAGAAATATACACACCAATTAGCCACTCTTACTTCAGTTCTGCATATTAATCAGTTCTTAATAGCTCAACACAGTCATGATAACAGCTTATTACACATGATGCTAACCTCCTCATTCACAATTTTATATTTATATGGAAAGAACAGATAAAATACACCCAACACTCACCAAAGTTGAAGGGAGGAGAGTAGCAGCAACACAAAACAACACACAAAAAAAGAAAATACAATATTTCGGGTTAAAACCCTTTTTCAAGTGGCTGGGCTTGCGCAAGACCTGCGTTCGATGCAGCCACTCGTAGACTGTCATAGTTGGTGGGAGGAGCAATGATAATATAACTGCGAGTATAAATCATAAGAAGGATCATAGGAAGGAACTGAATTACTTCGATAGCGTTATAGCAAGAAACCTACTGATATGCAGTGTCATGAACAACAAAACAAAAGAAAACGTGTTCGGAGAATTTACCGTCTTGATGGCTGGTCCCACACTATAGCCTCACTTGCTAATCCCGAACACTTCCAGCACACGTGGCAAATATGTCTTGCACTGCACTGCAAAACTATCTCCGTGATGCCTCTCGATGTTCACTGGCCCAGTTCCGCCAGCCGTCTTGCACCTCCATGCATCTGCAGGCCACCACGTGCTTCAGGCAAGTCCTGGAATGCCGCCTCCCTGTCCCACGAAAAACCGTCCAGGTATACCCTCCAGGGTTGCCAATTCTGTGGCAGCACCCTTCCATACTGGAGATACTCGACGCGGTAGATACATAAAACAGAAAGTGTAGCAACATATAGTCAGATTAAACTGCCTATTACGCTACGGTGGCTGTCCATATATCTCTACGTGCACAAACTCTCATGCTGTTTTTATTCTTATTGTGATATTAATAGAATGTAGTACACACGAATGTATGATTGTACTACATTAGCCGCCACCCTTACAAAATTTTCTAAGCCCAGCTTAGAAATATTCTTCACTTTCCCAGGTCTTCATTGCATTTTTGTTTTTTAGTTTATCTGCCATAACGCACACTTCACTGTATTGGATAATTTATATAAGGGCTCATGTTCCGTTACAAATATTTATTACAAATTTTTATATGACATGATCTGCAATATTATACTTAAAGTAACAATTTCTTTACAAAATATTTCTGCTAATTTGGGGTCACTACATTCCTACACACCCCATAAAATGGTTAAATTGTGTTAATTTTACTACCTAAATTATCTAAATGAACCCAGCCATCTTATATGACCTTTATAGCATCTCCGTAAACATTTCAGCTGATGATGTTACAAATTCAATCATCCATCCTCATCCATTCACAGCCAGTATCTTAACCTATACATAAATATATAACTGTGCAAATTGTCACATTGTAAAACAAATACTTGAATGTGTCTAAACAAAACATGTTTTAATCAGATTTTTTTAAGCAAGTAGCCTGTTTGTCCGAACCTGACAGAGCCAAAATGTCATATTGTTATTTACACATGCAAATTACCAACAATAATCGATACAGTAACCTCAGTTTTGAAAGTTCTAAATCATCAACTATGTCATGACATAATCCAACACTATTGAAGTATATTTTTTTTGACAACTTATTCTATAAATTGCACTTAACTTTAGTACTATCTCCACAATTCTTAGACCTTGCATATATAAAAAAAACCTAAAACAAACAACAAATACTCATTCTTCCGGAACACTTGGTTTGAGTAATATACCCTTAAATTCCGGGCATTGACTGGGCCAAATATCTTTTCTCCGTCACTCAGCAAATATGCGTTCAGTGCTACTATTTCATGTACTTTATAAGGCCCGGTGTACAACAAAAAGAACTTGGATATAAGTTTCCTGTCTGTAGCCGACGGATGCATGTTTCTAACCAGGACACTTTGCTCTAAACTGTAGATCTGCGTTTTCTTTTTGTTTTCCACATTTTTTCGTTTCTCTGCCTTTTCCAGGAGAAATTCCAAGTGCCAAGTTTTCGTTATGCTTAGGGTCATCCCACAAATCAGACTCGGGATGAGTTACAATCTCTTCTGACAGTGTTGAAATCCATTTTCCAAATTGCAATTCTGCAGGTTTATAGTTAGTTGAGCAATGCATGGTGAGATTAAAAAAATTCTCAATTTGTTCAAAATGTTTAACCCAGGAATTGTGTTTCGGGCCTAAAATAAACACGTAACTGGCACATATATCTCTCTGCGTCCTCACCGAGCTAAAAATAACTTTTATTCCTGCGTTGCCCAGCCCCTTTTTCCAACAAGGGCTAGTGAACACAGTTCCGTGATCCGAGAGAATCATCTGTGGTCTCCCACACAATGCCACATATTTTCCTAATATGATGTCCAGAGACCCTTTCGTGTTGAGATGAGATACAGGGTACAATTTTACGAACTTGGTGAAAGCATCCACAACTACAAATATAAACTGCCTACTTAATTGACCCTTAGATAAAGGTCCGTAGTGGTCTACACAAATTAATTGGCCTGGTCTCTCTGGTGTGATTGATGTGCATTCCCCAGCAGTTCTTACGTTCGAATATTTAATCTTTTGGCAAATATCGCATGTCCTTGTACAAGGCGGCCCTAGCTTTCTTAAAGACCAGCGTAGTACTCCTGGGATAACGTCTCATAAAGTCTTTTCGCACCTGGGTGACCACATTGGACGTGATATAGCTGCGAGATTTGCTCGTATAATGCCTTTGGTAGCCATATCCTCCAGCGTTCCACTGCACTGTTATGTCGGAAGCACACGTGGTCCGAAACCATACAGAGCAAAGCTACATTTCTTATGTGAAGATCCTCTCCATTTGATCCATTCAAAATGAAACCACGGACTCTTTTTATCTCATCCTGCCTTTCTTGTTCTATGATTAGCCATTCTCTCAGCTCGGCTGAAGGTGTGCCATCGCGAAAGGTTTGCGCAGCTATTAGTACTTCACTTGGATGTGCTAACAACGTATCCTCGATGGTGTTTCCAACTGGATTTCGGCTTAACCAATCGGCTATCACATTTTCAGATCCTTTGCAGTACTCTATATTGATTTCAAACTGTTGCAGGAACATCGCCCACCTCGCGATTCTGCTACTGGTGAATCTTGCACTGTGCAAGAAAGTCAATGCCTGATGATCTGGGCGCAAATAGGTTGTGCATCCCCACAAGTATGATTTGAATTTTTGAACAGCAAAATATGTACATAACATCTCTAATTCTCTCACATAGTACTTGAATTCTGCGGGCTTTAGAGTCCGGCTTGCTGTTGCAATAATCCGTAGATTACCTTTATCATCCAATTGATGGAGACACGCCCCTAACCCTTTCAGACTTGCATCAGTGTATAAATGATAGGGTTTGCTGAAGTCGGGGTGAGCCAAACATATGTCGTCTCTGAATGCCTGCTTGATCTTCTTAAACGACTCCTGCTGCGCGGCTCCCCATTCCCATCGCTTTCCTGCTTTTAGTAGACTATAAAGTGGGTGGAGCATGCTTGTGAAATTTTTAATGTTACCTCTATAGTATGCGCAGATACCTAGGAAATTTCTAAGTTCTCTCAACTTGGTGGGGACTGGTATTGTCATAATTTCATCTACTTTCTCCGCTGAAGGTGCAACTCCCTCCAGCGTTACAACATATCCCAAATATTCGACTTTATGGGTACATACTGTCACCTTGTCAGGACGCAGAGAAATCCCGTTTTCTTTTAATACCGTGAAAAGAGAATCCAGGTGTTCTAGGTGCTGCTGGAACGTCTCTGAAGCGATCAGCATATCATCTACATAGGCAACACAGAACTCTTTTATCTGTGGGGGAAGTGTCTGGAAGTCATGGATCGAAGTGACTACATAGTTGAAGCCCTCAGGCAGCTCTGACACCTCCACTTACCTCATACCACTGACCCCACTAATTCAATCTGCACAGAAATCCGCTCTTTCCTCAGTCTTTAAGGTCCCTTACAGGGTATTTCACACCATTCCATTTGCTGTCTGACTCCTAAGACCCCCCCCTCCCCGGACCCCCACCCTGTATCTTCTGCCCAAGATACGTAAGGCGGGCAATACTGGACGTCATATAGTGGCTGCCTTTGGGTCTCCCACAGAACACATTTCTGCATTCATTGACCAGCACCTACAGCCTTTCGTCCAGGCCCTTCCATCTTATGTCTGACTTGGAGACCATCAGACCTGTTCAGAACGGATTTCGATCCCCCGAGTATATGTTGAAGGGTAATAATTCCATATATCTGTGTTACAATTATTTCTTCAAAATGAGCCCTAGGTATCGAGAAATTAACGCGCAAACATTTGTGAATATTGCTTAAATATTATAATTTTATTCCATTGTTTAACAGTTCCAGCGTGGCGTATCGGTAGCGCGTTTGCTTACCATTTTGCGAACCCGGGTTCAAATCCCCACACTGGCAAATATTTTTATTTCTTTTTTTTATATGTAGTAATCATTGAACATTGATTTTATTTCATTTAAAATTCATTTACGAATTTTTATTATGCGAAATAACTTTTAAAACATTATTTACAATAATACAATTATTTACAATAATATAATTACTTACAATAGATACATTATACAATTTTTATTACAATGCTACGATCATAAAAGAGATATTCTGTTAAAGTTCCATTTCCTTTGTAGAACATGAAATATATCTGTTTCAAAAAAAACATTTCAACAATAAACAATCAAATAACGATTACAAAAAAATAAAGTTGGGAATGTATATTCTGTAATATTTTGTTTTAAAAGTTATTTCGCATAATAAAATTCGTAAATGAAATAAAATCAATGCTTAATGATTACTGCATATAAAAAAAAGAAATAAAAATATTTGCCAGTATGGGGATTTGAACCCGGGTTCGCAAAATGGTAAGCAAACGCGCTACCGATACGCCACGCTGAAACTGTTAAACAATGGAATAAAATTATAATATTTAAGCAATATTCACAAATGTTTGCGCGTTAATTTCTCGATACCTAGGGCTCATTTTGAAGAAATAATTGTAACACAGATATATGGAATTATTACCCTTCAACATATACTCGGGGGATCGAAATCCGTTCTGAACAGGTCTGATGGTTCCCAAGTGAGACACCTCCCACTTTTTAGAGCGTCTGTCAACAGTCCCTACACCCCTATCAACAGATTGCTTCCTGGTCACTATTGATGTAACATCATTTTACACTAACATCCCTCATGTCCAGGGCCTCAGTGCCATAGAGCATTACCTCGACAATCGTTCCCCCGCACACCTTCCCTACCACTCATTTCCTCACTTCTTTGACTCAATTCATCCTTACAAAAATTTCTTTTCCTTCCAGTCTCAGGTTTATCATCAGATTCGAGGCACTGCTATGGGCACTCGCATTGCACCTTCCTATGCCAACCTTTTCATGGGCATACTAGAAGAACTATCCTTCAAAAGGTTACCCGACAACCCACCATGTGGTTCAGGTACATAGACGACATATTTATGATCTGGATCCAGGGTGAAAACCTCCTCCTTGAATTCTTGTACTCTCTGAATAACTTCTCCTTAACTTCACCTGGTCCTACTCTCAGACTGACATCACTTTTTTGGATGTAGACATCTCTGTACAGTATGGTCACTTACAAATCTCTGTACACATAAAGCCCACTAACCTACAGCAATATCTCCATTTTGGTAGCTGCCATCCATATCATACAAAACGTATCATCCCATACAGCTTATCCATTCGAGGCAAACGCATCTGCTCCG
Source organism: Vandiemenella viatica (assembly GCA_031002005.1). Taxonomy (NCBI): domain Eukaryota; kingdom Metazoa; phylum Arthropoda; class Insecta; order Orthoptera; family Morabidae; genus Vandiemenella; species Vandiemenella viatica. Next base: position 20,160,614 of record CM061920.1, on the reverse strand, counting down.
ATCATGAGTTCTTTACTCTCTGCACCAACAACCTGACCCAGGCGCTCATAAACCACAATTATCCTACAGCTATCAAACAACCTAAAGCCAACGAGAACCCTGATTTTCTCACCCAGTTTTTCCCTGGCCTGGAATCGCTAAACCAAATTCTTCGTTTGGGCTATGACTTTCTTAGATCCCTTCCTGAAATATACCACTATCTTTCTTACTACTCCCCGAGTCACCTTCAGCAGACTGCCTAATCTAAAAACATTCTTGTACATAAATGTCAACCCTCTGATACCCTCAAACCATCGTTTAGATCATAGGTTCCCAACCTTTTTTGACCTACCACCCCCTTTTCAAAAAAAAATTACTCACCGCCCCCCTGTTTGAAAAAAAAAAAACAACACCGAAGTCTTCTGTTGTAATCAACGTTGTGTAATCCACAGCGCTTCAATTTAAGTGGCTTGTTGCCCACTTCTTCAAACAGTGATTTGATGGCACCCCTCTTAGGTGAATTGGGCTATATTAAATATTGGTAAAAACAAGGACAGATTTTTAAAATTACTTTATTAAAGAATATTAACAATATTATTGCCTTGTACAAAATTTTACTAAAAACATATATTGAAAATTATTGTAAAATTATCAGTGAGAGGTCTGAGCTTGATGTAATGATACAAATTTGCTACATTTGTTGCTATATTTGTCAGCAGGAGTCTTAAATCACCGCATTCCGCTACTGGAAATCTGTTTCTTTTCTTTGTTAGTAAATTGCTTCCTACACTAAATCCACTTTCGGCTAAATATGACCACAGGAATGCAATAAAAAAAAACTTTATTGTTGCAGCCCACCAAGCCGGATATAGATCTGGAATTTGACTCTGTAGCCAAAATTCTTGATATCCATTTTTTAATTTCAGTTTTAAATCTTCATTTTTTGACAGTTCTGTCAACTCTTCCTGTAGCGATAAATCTGCTGTTTGTAGGTTTGAGAAAAGTTCTAATACCCAATCTGGAATGGTCATGTTAATAATTTCCTGAAATCTGTTTTTAAAATGTTCTTTAAGTGCTTTCAATTCCCTAAATAGAAAATTAAAAAATTAAACTTATTTAAAAAAAAAGTCAGATAGCCTAAGGGCGTTTTCACACACACCGGCAAAACCGGAGCCGGCGCCGGCCTTATAGCACCAAGTGCAATAAGTTATTTGCTTTGGTGGAAGAAATAGGCATCCACCATTCAAAAACCGTTACTTTAATAGATTATTATATCGGCAGAACGAAATATAGTAAATATTTCATTAACATACAGTACTGGATACATCCTGTGTTGACTCAAATACAAAATGAGGCCTAGAAAAATAGTGAAATAAATTAGGTACACAAATATTCTGCTATATTTTTGTTTCATTGAAAAATTTTGACCAATTACAAAATCAACTGAATTTTTTATATATTATACAATAGCTACCACTGCGATTGAAATCTATAAATTTCTTTATTGATTTTTAAGGATCTCGTTAAAGGAGCAAACTTTACTGACTTACATGAGACCTACAGATTGGGAATAAGCACAAATGAAGTAAAACGTAGGCATGGAAAGAGATGTATACATTTCTGAAAGAATATTTCGAAATGAATAGAAAAAAAAAACCAATTGAAAAATGATAAATTACATATTTTTTAACAAACATTATAATTAACTTTACTTAAAATTGTTAGTGTGGTTGTGCTATTATTTGTGGTATCATCACAAAGATACTTTGTCAGTATCAAAGGCGCGTTGCCGTGACAAATTAATAAATATGACATCGTTTGTACCGAAAACAGACGCCACATATCGATTTTAGGTGCCTTAGCGCCTCCCATAGTATATGTTGTAAATGGTATGATGGTTTGTTCAGTTTGCAATTAAAGCCCATTTATTATTGATGAGCGTAAATTCGACACCCTTCTCGATTTAAGGAACACCTACCTTTGACAGAGAGGCCAACCATAATAGAAATATTATTCCCGTTTACACTTATTTATTTAATTGTGATAACATTTCCATATTCACGTTCAGTACAAAGTAAAGCAAACTTACATTACTGAGAGTTAAAGTACTTCCAGAAGGAGCTATTTCGCTAACAAGATACACGCACTACATACAGAAACTGTTCACCTTCGACGGAAGAGACTATCACCGAACCTGTGGACACGTTCAGTTAACCTGTCAGTGTTGCTGATTTTCTGGATCACAGTATTTCTTAAATTTGAATTTCATACAATTTCATGTCAACAACAGGTACACTGTCAACCATATGTATTCTTACCCTTTGTAAAAACCTCTAAATGTCAAAAATGATATGATTCTTAACCCTCCTTTCAATGTGTGATAAACGATGTTGATAATAATAGGAATAGTAGCAATGATCAGTACAGAATGGAATGGAGTTAGTTAGCACATGATACAAAAATTAAAAAAAAGATTAAAGCTTAGTTGAAATTTCACAGCACATTCCTCACGTCATATCGATTAGTAAATAGAATAATAAGCAAATAATAATAACGAATACGTGCTAACCGCTGTGGCAGATAGATATTCCAAAATAAATAATCTTCACTAAGTAGGTCCACGTAAGCTAATTATAAAAAGGAACAGGTTTCAAATTTGAAGAGATATTTCAGGGAACAATTCAACAAATGGAAGGAAGACACAAGTACAGTAGAGTCAAGATGGAAAGAGTTCAAGGAGATAATAACAATGGGGGAAGAGAAATTTATTCAAAGGCAGAAAAAAAAGAGAAGTAGAGAACCTGTGTACTATAATAGGGAAGTGGGGAGTTTAAAGAGGTTAGTAAGAAGAGAACATAACATAGTTAGGAGACAGCAGGGTAGTAAGGAATATTTGAAACAACTAAACTAGGACTTAATAACAGCAAAGAAAGTGGCTAAAGATGGGTTTATGAAGAGTATTGTCACTGCAGGAGGACCACTGACTGATGCATCTAGAAATTTCTATGGCTGTATCAGGAAACTGATGGGAAGGGAGGGTGTAGAGACGCTTATAGATAAGGATGGAGAAGAAGTTACTGAGGATTTGAAAAGACAGAAATCTAAATAACTGGTTTAGTTAAAGCATTAGGGACAATAAATCAGAAACGGGAGGGTCTCTTTCAGAGAACAAGTTTAACAACACAATTAGAAATGAAGATAGTAAAAAATTTTAAATCCATCCTGAGGAAATCATGAAGGAAATAAGAAAGCTGAAAAAAACAAAGGGGCTGGTATAGATAATATTACTACAGATATCTTAAAGATAGCCAGATGTGACACTACACCTTATCTTGAAATATTATTTAAATTGAGTCTGGATACTTGCTGCTTACCACAGGACTGGACAAGTGCAATAGTAGTACCGGTACATAAAGGATGGGTGGGAAATAGAGTCGAAAATTACAGGCCAATCAGTGTGACTTCAGTGGTTGGTAAATTAATAGAGATTGATATGCAACCACGTCAGAAATATATGTGAGGAACTTAAGTGGTTTTCAAGCAGGCAACATGGGTTTAGGCAAGGATATTCATGCGAATCGCAGTTGGTGGGATATATGCAAGATATTTCAGATGAAATGGACTAGGGGCACAAAATTGATAGTGTAGCACTAGATCTGTCATTGGCGTTTGATAGAGTGAGCCATAAAATTGCAGTAAATAGGGTAAAAACTATTGGAGTGGATAAGAAAATGATTTGCTGGGTAGAAGAATTTTAAAAGGTAGAGAACAGAAAGTTAGGGTAGGAAATGTAGTATCAAAAGAAGTGGACGTAAAAATGGGAGTGCCGCAGGGTAGCGTATTGGGACCATTGCTATTCATTATTCTGATGAATAATTGCGTTGATTGTTTACTATCTGAAATTAGATTGTTTTCAGATGACATAGTGTATATAAAAGAATCAAAACGATAGGAGGATTGTAAACAGTTGCAGGGTGATCTGGATAAGATATCTAGTTGGGTTGGTAAACATGGGATGAAGATAACTGCAAAAGAAGAGCCAGCTTATTAGATACACAAATAAAAAACAAAAGGTTAATTATGAATATCAAGTGGGGAAAGAATTTCTTGCTGAAGACTTAAAATGTAATTATCTTGGCAATACATTTGATAACAAGCTTAAGTGGGTAGGACACATTGGACCGTTGGTAAGAAAAGGTTTCAAAATTCTGCACTTGTTGGAGAGAGTGATGAGGGTAATGTACGAGAGAAGTGAGGGAGTTGGGTTAAAAAACTTTGGACAGACCATTGCTCGAATATGGTAGTGTAGTATGGGACCCTCATTTTACGTATCAAATACAGGAGTTGGAGAGGGTGCAAAGAAGGGCTGCTCGATTTGTTTCTGGAAATTATCGCAGAATGCAATCAGTGACGGATATGATAGAGGAGCTGGAATGGGATTCATTGCAAGACAGGAGGAGGATGAGGAGGGTCATGGGAGTGTACAGGGTGTATACTGGCGATGAGGCACGGAAATATATTAGAGTAGGTATGAAAAGTAGTGCATGGAAGGAAAGATATGACCATGACGCCAAGCTGGCACTCAATTTCAGGCACAAGGGTGTGGGAAGATTTTCTCTTTTCGGTAAGGGTGTCAGGGATTGGAATGAGTTACCAGAGAAATGATGAATAATTAACCGAAAACGTTGAAAGAATTTAAAGATAAAATTTGTAGAGGGCAAATGTAGGTGGGTGCAGGATAGGGGGAAGATGGAGGTGTAGGGAAATTTCCACCGGAGCCTGTGCTCCATTGCAATTAAATTAAATTAGATACCGCACAGGTTCACAGTCACTCTGTCTGTAGGCACAATCGAACACTGACCAGTGTAAATGTATCATCGTTGATCGAGCTGGACATAAACATACTAACAATAGTAATCCCTGTGGTGTACAGCGTTTGCTGTGACTCATTCACTAACTATTGAAGCAGGTGTTAGGAGCAAAGATATTGGAAGTATTGTGTACTAATACCAACTTTTGGTGCACAGCGCTTGCTGCAACTCAGTCATGAACAATAGAAGCAGGTGTTAGCAACAAAGATATAATGTACTAATACAAACTTTTAATCCCCAACTGATCTTGCTTAAAGGACGTTTGGAATTACTTCCTGAAACATTTGTTCAATGTTTTTTTTTTTTATTATTATTAATTGATCTTATCGGCACATCCTTGCCAGTGTTGGCTAAGGGGGGCGCTGGCTGGGCGTCAACGCCCCCCAAATTTGCCTTTGTTCACAAACGCCCCCTTCGAGCTCTCTAACGCCCACCGGGGGGCGGTACGGCCCACGTTGGGAACCACTGGTTTAGATCCTTCCCATGTAAGAGACCGTGTTGCGAAACCTGCAGTATGCATCCACCTACCACTATTGCAACCCTACTACTCGTGAAACCTTCCCCATAATAGGTCATGCCACTTGTACAACCACCCATCTCAAATACCAGCTCACCTGCCTCCACTGTCCAAGTTCCTACATTGGCCTGACCTCAAACTCATTAACCATCAGAATGAATGGTCACAGACAAACAGTTTACTCCGAAAACCTGGACCTCCCTGTTGCTCACTATGCTGGTACTCACAACACCCACGACCTTAATAACTGCTTCACAGTCAGAGCCATTAGAGTACTTGCAGACACTACCTCCCAATCTGAACTCTGCTGGTGGGAATTGGCATATCAACACATCCTGCAGACTAGACATCCCCCAGGCCTTAATTTCCATTAATATCTTCCATCCTGATTGTATATACCCATCACTGGCCAGCACAATAGATTCACATATTTTTATTTATTTATTTATTTACATTTTTTATTGCTATTATTTTTTCAACCATTTTAATCTTTCTTATGATTTATTCTTGCAGTTATATTTTCGTTGCTCCCCCCACCAACTTCGACGATCTATGAGTGGCTGCATCGAACGCAAGTATTGCACAAGCCCAGCCACTTGCTACTGTTTACTTGAAAAAGGGTTTTAACTCGAAATATTGTATTTTCTTTGTTTGTGTGTTTTGTGTTGCTGCTGCCCTCCTCCCTTCAACTTTGTGAGTGTTGGGTTTATTTTATATGTCCTTTCCATTTAAATATTGCCTTGCAGCATTTCTTTCCTTTCATTGTTACCAATACAATTTTATATTTCACATACACGACACAGTTGCCCATCGTTATATTACAGTTACGTACTTGCAAGTCCACACACTTCTCCATTACAATACTTCTTCACTTCACAACTTAACACAAAACTGTTCCCGCTACAAACGCTTACATTCTGCGCCACAATTTGCCAAATTTTCTGCTTCTCGCAAACCAAGATGTAAGGGGCTAAACCAGTATACTGGGGTGTAGTATCGGTTTAGTCACCTTAACTGATTTTTGACTTGTTGAAAGTTCTACTAAATTTTCATTAATAAATTTAAATGACCATGTATCAGCCTGGATAATTCAACTGTAAAGCCTATCGGTCGCCACAAAGCTTATTTAAACCAAAAGCTGAGGATAGGCTAATATTCACTTCGAAAGCATGTAAAAATTCACTTGATGATAAATTTTGAATTTATGTCACAGTCACATTTGAAAAATAGCAATTAGTCAAATTTGCAATCGAACTAAACGTTTCCGAAAATCACAAGTCATGAAGAGGAAGAAGTACCAGACTAAACCCCGGTCGAAAATTTATTAGTCCATAGTCAATGCTAGCATTTGTCACTGGTGGAAAAAGTTAACATTGCCGTGAATCGCGCATGTAGTATCTCAAAGTTCAAACCGACCGGAAGTCGTCTTGGCTGACCGACACTCACACTACCCAACGAAACACACTAACTCATGCGACTGGAAACAAAAGGCCAACCAGAGTACCTCAATATATACTCTCAGCCATATGCTAATGGTGACCTACCGCTTAACAAGAAATAGTCTGAAAAAATGTAATTATAGTTAGTGTTCAAAATTTAACAGTGTGAAGCCTGGCCCTTAAGGTTTATTAAAAGTATGATGACTATAATTCTAAATTAATTCACTTTCTTGTAAATAATTAGTGTGTGTGAGTGCAATGGTAATGAGTTTCCTAAAAACAGTTGGTAAACCCCCGGTCTATTTCTTAATTTGTGCAATTTTTAGACATCCCTGCTGGATTACAAATTGTCATAATTAAATTAGTTTCAACGTGTTCAGTGCTTGCTCCTGATTTCAAAAATGTAACTTTTATTATTATCAGTGGTGTATTACCAAAGTTATCTATTTTACAAAGATCGGTGTTTATACTGCTTAGAAGCCATGTTAGAAAAATTTGGTTTCTGGTTAATAATTATTCAAGTGTTGTTTATATCGAAAAAGTGTTATTAGCTGAATTTTTCTTTTATTTAGTTACGTGTTTTAAAAGCTGTTTTGTTCACAGAAATGGCCTAGTTTATTTACAGTTTAATCTCGAAAACAACCACGTTTTGGTTTTCGACATAATAACTTGAAAATTAATTTAATATTTGTTCTACTGCATGGAATGTTTCAAAACATTAATATATTATACTAGATTCTTTATTCTTTGAGGAAATTTACTTTTTAGTTCAGGAAATTATCAAAAATGTGTGGTTATTTAGTGTTTAAAATAACGAAGTGTTGACAGTTTTATTTACTCTGTTTGCATGGCCTGAAACTAATGATTTTAGTGAATTTAGCTTTCTTTCTGATTATTATTATTATAAAATTACTTTACCACATCGAAAAGTGTTGAGAATTAGTGAAATTGTCACGTAAACAAAATCGACTATTTGCAAATTGGATAATAATGGATTACACTGTTTCAGGTTAGTTCAAAGGTTATTAACTATTAGAAATTGTTTATTTAGAAATTGTATTATATGTTGAGTGACTTTACTGTTTTTAAATCGGCTTATTTACTGAGTTAGGTTGCAGTATCGGCTTCTGCATGAAACGTGTCCTGTAGTTACGAAATGAAAAATGTTATGATCACTGGAATGTTTACTCCCTCCCTTATACTCTATAACCAAGAAAACTAGAATTTACCCAAATTCTAAGGTGCTTACAAAGACAGTATATGCTTAAATCGATCTGCTACTATCGTTATCGCTTTCATTCATGTTTAAGCGATAACAAATATCACAGTTAACCAAAAGAAATAGTTTGGCTTTGGTGCTGTAATGTGACAAGGTGACAATCGGGATGGCTCCACACTGTCCACAAAAAAAAAAAAAAAAAAAAAAAAAAAAAAAAAAAAAAAAATAAAAAAAATGGCCCCACTCATGCCCCCAAGCTGTTCATTATGGCATACTACAACTTTGTTAGTTTCATACACTTTCAGCATTATAAATTGCTGTTTGAAGTAATTTCCAACAAAATTAAGTAATTCTGAATACTGCCCTCTTTAAATGAATCAGGGTCTCTTCTATACTATTATAAATCTGTAAGCAAGCTGCGTTTGTAGTGAGGCTTGATCTCTAATAACGCATAAACTACCGCATCAATTTGCATGGTGTTTCCAAATTTTTAAAGCTAATGTTGCTGATCAACATCTGCAGAAGTAGCTAACGACTAATATGTACCATGGGAAGAAGCAAGTCAGTAAAAAACTTCAGAAATGTGAAACTGTAGACCACAGATAATTATACACATTCAGACGGTCACTCCTTTCATAAAGAGACCTGACAAAATTTAGGATTTCCTTTTTTTTTACTTCTGCGATTCATTTTTCTGGACCGCAGTACTTCAAAATAAAAAGAATACGTGAATCAAGTATAATCAGCATTTACTTGAATCGTAACAGGTCTGTTAAATTACGAAAAAGTTATATTACTAATATTGAAGACATTTATTGTCTCTGGTAGACAGTTATACAGTTTGTCTCTGGAACAAAATTGCTATGTGAATGCTGTACAATACAGCCACAATAAGCCAATACTTAATACGAAATTCAGTTTTTTATCTAAGAACGATGTCTGAAAAACAGCTATTATAAATATAAGCAAGTAATAAAACATACTTCTTTCATAATGACTTGTGCGGAATTGCACATATTTGGAAATACTTTATTCGATTAATATGTCTCGTGGCTATAACGTGCAAATATAACTAGGCATCAGAAAATTCAGGTACATGCGACTCAAATAATTACATAGAAAATACGGATATATTGAAAGAATCTCAAATAAATTTTTTTTCATATCCTAATGCTACACCGCGTAAATTATAAAGCTAAAAGCATCGTCCCTTTGGCCTATAACAAAGCATATCAGCTGTCATCACTGTCCAGGTTGCATTTCAATCGATTTACAACTTGCGATAATTTTGCCACTCAGAAATAATTGCTTGAGTTACATGCACATTAGTACATATACTGTACCGTGATCCATTTTGACATTTTTGAATTAATTATATCTGACTGAAATAATGACAATAATGATACGACGATTTGAAACCAAGATTAACTCCAATTCACGTAAATTTCTATTTTAAAGCAGGAATAATTGATGGTGTATCAACATAAAATAAAAACCAATATCCAAACAGCAAAAAATAAATAAATCAGAAAAAATTGAGATGCTGTGATTATTGGTAGGCATCCTAAAATTCTATTCTACACCGCGTAAATTTTAAAACTAAACCCGTTATGCCTGATGCTAAACAAAACGAGTCAATTGCCATCTGGTCCAGGCTGTTGTTTCGCCAGGTACTTACATGCGACTGAAATAATTACATAGAAAATACGGCTATATTGAAAGAAACTTAAATTAAACATGTTTCATATCCTAATGCTACACCGCGTAGATTATAAAGCTGCAGGCATCGTCTCTTAGGCCTATAACAAAGCATCATATCAGCTGTCAGGTTGCATTTCAAGCGATTCACAACTTGCCATAATGTTGCCACTCAGAAAAAATTGTTTCAGTTACATGCACGTTACTACATAAACTGTACCATGATCACATCTCGACATTTTTGGATTAATTATATCTGACTGAAATAATGACAGTAATGATACGACGATTTGAAATCAAGAGTAGCTCCAATTCACGTAAATTTCTATTTTAAAGCAGGAATAATTGAGGGTGTATCAACATTAAATAAAACCAATATCCAAACAATAAAAAATAAATAAATCAGAAAAATTGAGATGCTGTGATTATTAGTAACGAATTTTTATATTTCAGCACACTTCCAAGAGGACTTAGTCGTAGATTACTGCTATATTTACATAAATTTATGGCACCGCGGTTATGTTGCAATCCTCGGTATCCACATTTAAAAATAAACTTTTTTTAGTTAAGTATCATGGAAACAATATTTTTCATTATATCCACAGATACATCCTTAACAAAGCTTATACCTAGCTATATAATCCCAGGCAAAGTTTACACATAAAATCGCCAAAAAAATTACACATAATGATTATAATATCAACTTTCTTAACATTACATTGGTTCCTTCAAACTTCCCGTTCAAATTTAAGCGCCTACAATTTCCCGTAACGTTATGTTTTGCCATGACAATTAACAAGTCTCAGGGACAGACACTAGGAACCCTAGGCATTGATCTTCGAAACCCATGTTTCTCGCACGGCCAGCTATACGTTGCTTGCTCCAGGGTGAGTGGCAGATCACGCCTTTACATATGTACAATGAACAATCAGACCAGAAACGTGGTCTACACAGAGGCATTACAATGAGTGACCTACGAAGTATGCTGAAGATAGTATATTATTTCTCTTAAGCATTGCTTTATTTACTTATAACACAAAAATAAAAGCCTTTCTAAACAATAAATGTTTATACTTCGCACAATAATTACAACCACGAATTACTACTGTTAATTTTTCAGGAACCTTTTCTACTATTGAATCAATTGCATCACGTTAAAATATGAATAAAACAACTCTCTGACATCAGTATGAAAACCGAACCTAACGTATTAACCGAAACAAACGAAACTATTCAGAATACATTAGCAGTTCATGCCTTTCCACGTTAATGTTTGATAAGAGAATAAAATCGGTAAATAATTTCTACACCTGCCAAGGCACGCGCGCGTGAAGCAGCGGGCAAATGCTAGTCTAAAATAAAAGTACACATGATCTTTCAGTTAGAAGAGCATTTCTTCAAATTTCTGCCTGGGAATGGTGTTACTTGGACTGCTGTATTGCTGCCATTGTAAAGAGAGAGTCAGTTGTCTTATCACTGTGTGGCTATGTAAAACAGAAATAATCAAAAGGACCTTCAGATTCGTCACTTTACTTAACATTACTTAACAAAAGTCTAACTCCTGGAAATTTGCTTAATTTGTTCATTTCAGAAAGCATTTCTAGCATGTGATGTGAGAATAAAATTTCAAATGATCAGCCAAAAATTTGTACAAATGCAGTTCTTGAAAATTCTGGAAATTTAGAGGGAGTCAAACTCATAACTGTCTATCCTGAATAATTTTTGCACAATTTTCGTTGCACTAAAACATCAGTAGTGACATAGCTGCCCAATCCTTGAATCATCGTGCCTGATTTCACATTCTTCGTCAAACATTGTTACCCGTTTTCTTACCATTTCTATATTCATTGCAGTATCTCACTAAGATTGATCATCTGCTAATGTTTATTTGGGTCCATATTTCTTACATTGAGTGACAGAAAACAGGTCAAATTTCACATTGTGGGATTTGAATGTCAGATGAGGGAGACCAGTACATATACATTATCAAGTGATGCACTCTATCTTCTGTATTTATAATCAGTCATCAAATATGTTACATATATTCTTGTTAAGTTTGTATATAATAATATTTTATCAACCTTTATTTACAGAGAAAAAGAAAAAATGAGAAAAATAAAGGAATCGAGGAGATTGTCAACATTGACTCCGAAAGTGATGAAATCTGTAGTACAACTGGCAGTATTAAAAAGACCAAGAGACAGCTCATCTGTTCAGAAAGCGAATGGAGTTCTAGTGAAGACATATCACCTACAGGAGTTGAAACGGACAGTGACTCATGTTTTTCGGAGAGAGGAAAAAGTGGGAAGAAAAACCTACGATCTAAAGGGAGGAAATTAAAACACACTGTTAAGAATCATATTAAGAGCTCAGAACATGATTTGGAGAGTTTGGTTATTGAAGCAAGTGATGCTGAGCAGTTTTGTAAGAGAGTAGCAGAACATGTTGGAGATATTATAAATTTTGCAGAAATCATTTTACATCAAGGCAATAAGATTCTCGAAAAGAAGGTTAATATAGAAAATATGGGAGCTTTTTCAGGAATAAAGAAAGTAATTGAAAAAGTCAAGCAGCTTACACAACTTTCTTCTAAGAATTTGCTTGAAACAGGTGATAGAACACAAAATGAATATGAAAAATTGATAAAGAAAAGTAAAAAATATACAATAGAATGTGGCAACCATATTAAGTCAACTATTGTTAACGAATCTGTTCCGGTAGATTTGCCTTTAAAATCTCAAGAGGGACAAAATTCAAATGCTAATGAGGTAGCTGTGACAAAAGAACAGTTAGAAGTCACTGAGAATTGTGAAAAAATAGTTACTGAAGGCCCAATAAACAATCAGAATATTGAACCTGAAGTTTCTGTTGATCAAAGAGAAAGTTTAGAACATGACATACATGAAGAAATCTTAAAAACAACTGAGAAACTATTGACTGAAGTTGCAGATAGTTCAAAAATCAGCGAGACTTCTACTTCAGCATTAGGTCCTGAAAATACGGAGATAGTAGAAAATGAAGTGGATGATTCAGAAAGGAAGTCAGATATTATGACAGTATTTTCTGATTGTAGTAGTTCTGCTGTTACAGTACTCACTGGTAAAAGGACTGAAACACTAGCAGATGAAAGTTCACACTCACAAATGAAAGAATTGATTAATACAAGTGAAAATGATTCTACATGTACTGTAAATATCAATGGACCAGCCGATGAATTAAATGATTCCTTTTTACAAAACAGTGAAGCGGAATCTGTAGACTCTAATGCTTCCACTACACACTTTCCATTTGAGAAGCTGAACAAGTTGAAAGCAATTAGCGCAACTGATACTACACCAGAACCAGGTGAGAAGTCTGAGACAATGAATGATTCTGTATGTCAAAAGTCTGAAGAAAATAACCAATCTTTAGTCTGCCCTGACCAAGAAATTGATATTATTTCAAGAAGTGTTACCACAAGTCCAAAACAGTCTAGTGAAATGTCCTTCACTATACAGTCTAATAGATCAAAAATGCTCTTGCTTCGCAGTTCCAGTGGTAGCTCTCTAGATAGTGACAGTGCATTTGAAAATTTCAGAAAGCTAGGTAAAAAGAGAAAGAAACGAAAGAGAAATATCTTAAATGACAGTTCTGCCAAAGTTGGATCAAAACAATTGGCAAATTCTGCAGGGAGTAAAAGAGAAAGCTGTTTTGATTCAAATTTGTCATCTTTTAGTGATACAGATTGTGAAGACTTGCCAGGAAAGAGTGAAAAGCATGCCCAAAACTCTTCTAATTCAAATCTGCCATCTTCTAGTGATGCAGATTTGGAAGATTTGGAAAATAAGTCAAGGAAATCTGTCCTCATTGAAGACATAAGCATTCCTTTTGAATTAAAAAATGATAAGAAGGTGCAAAGCCAGTGTTATGTTTTAATTGAAAAATTGAACCATTCAATTCTAGAAGTGCTTGAATGTAAGCATGTGTACGACATTGGTACTCAAAGCAAGAAGACTTACAGGTTGGTAATAAAATATTTTTGTCAGTTACGTGACTGTGAAATACTGTATCAGTTTTAATGAGATTATTCATAATTTACTTTCTCTCTCAGTGAAGGAGATGCAGGAGAAGATAAAGAAGAACGAGAACTGAAACGGTAAGCTCAATATAGCATATAAAATTAGTGTCTGATAATGTTATGTAGCAGTACGGCAGTGTGCCTGTCAAGTCTATTCATTGGGAGGATGGCCTACCCTTTTTTCAAATAGGCCATTTTTGTATCTAAAATATCTTTGGTCTGGTTGAAACTGCACGTCTTGAATTTCTGTTGTACATAGATATCAGCAAGCTTACTAAACACATTGAGTTTGTTTCATTCTTGACCTGAGTGGAAGTTATTTACATGCAAATTTCACTGGTTTTCTGACTCCCTGACTGACTGTTGATCATAAAAGACTTTTGACAGAGTGAGCCATAAAATGGTGCTAATTAGGCAAAAACTATTGTAGTTGATAAAAAGGTGATTTGATGGGTAGATGAATTCTTAAAAGGTAGAAAACAAAAATGCAGTATCAAAAGAAGTAGTGGTGAACATTGGAGTTTCACAGCGTAGTGTTTTGGGACCATTGCTAGTTGTTATTATAAGGAATGATTGTGTTAATGGTTTACTGTCAGAAATTAGATGGTTTGCAGATGACATAATTGTATAAAATAGGATAAAAATGGTAGAAGATTGTAAACAGCTGCAGGGTGATCTAGCTGGGTTAGTCAACATGGTATAAAGATAAATGAGAAGAAGAGCCAGTTTATTAGGTACACAGATAAAAAGCTAAAGGTGATTATGAAGGCGGGGAAGAACTGCTTATTGAAGACTCGAAATGTAAATAAATACCTTGGCATTACATTTGATAGCAAACTTAACTGGGCAGGACACATTGGACAGTGTGACAGAACAGAAACATTTAAAAGAAAACCATATTTTTGTGCCATGAGAGTAAACAAAAATCAATATATTTACTCTTGTAGAAATGAAATGTAAGTTGCCATGGGGATCAGAAATCAAGATATAGCTAGAGGCTAGCGACATAGAAACATATCGGTTGCTTTAAAACCATTTCATTGCTGAAGAACCTTGCATCTTCGAATACTGTATAAGTCCGATGTAGTTCCTAGAGGAATATGAGTTGTGTATAATAAATGGAAAACTGTTGAAGACAAAAGAGATTGAATTCTTTCAGTTCATAAGATACCAGCCAGTCATGCGATATGGCGACCGTGACAGGACTTGTGTGTTTTCTGTAATGTTTTTTATATTTAGTCTTTTAGTTTGTTTTTTTATGTTTCTTGAATGTTCTATGTACAATTCCTACTAGGAACAAAAGAAATAAGTATCACTGGATGCAAGGTTACTTTTATAAGTTTACCGATTTCTTTTTAAGCAAAGCCATGGTGAACTTGAGGAGGCATGTAACAGAACAGAAACATTTAATCCGAGCGTGGTGGTGTAACGGCTAGTGTTCTGACCTAGCATTCGGGAGGACGGCAGTTCGAATCCCCATCCGGGCATCCAGATTTGGTTTTTCCATGGTTTTCCAAATTACTCCAGGCAAATGCCGGGATGCTTCCTTCAAAAGACCATGGCGGAATTCCTTCCCATTCCTTGCCCCCCATCCTTTCCCATCTCTAAAGACCTCGCTGTTAGAGAGACGTTATGCAGATTAAAAAAAAAAGGGAACATTTAAAAGAAAACCATATTTTTGTGCCATGAGAGTAAACAAAAATCGATATATTTACTCTTATAAAAATGAAATGTAAGTTGCCATGGGGATCAGAAATCAAGAGATAGCTAGAGGCTAGCGACATAGAAACATATTATTTGCTTTAAAACCATTTCATTGCTGAAGAACCTTGCATCTTCTAATACTGTATAAGTCCGATGTAGTTCCTAGAGGAATATGAGTTGTGTATAATAAATGGAAAACTGTCGAAGACAAAAAAAGATTGAATTCTTTCAGTTCATAAGATATCAGTCACGTGATAACAGGTAGTTCAAAATCCTTCACCGGTTGGAAAGATTGATGAGGGTATGTACTAGAGAAGTAAGGGAATTGCAGTACAAAACTTTGGTCAGACCACTGCCTGAAAATGGTGGTGTAGTATGGGATCCACATTTTGAGTATCAAATACAGGAGTTTGAGGGGTTGCGGAGAAGGGCTGCTAGATTTGTCTTTGGAAATTACCACAATACACATTTGGTAACTAATATGATAAAGGAGCTAGAGTGAGATTCATTGGAGGATAGAAGGAGGGTGAAGAGAGTTATGGGAGTGCAGAAGGAATATTTTGGTGATGAGGCATGGAAAGATATTGGTGGGAGAATTAAGAGAGACCATGATCACAAGCTGGCACTTGATTTTCAGGCATATGGGTGTGTGAAAATTTTCTTTCGTAAGAAAGGGTGTAAAGGATTGGAATAGGATGCCAAGAAAATTGATGAATAATTTACCGAAAGAACTGAAAGAATTTAAAGTTCAAATTAGTAGAAGACAGAAGTAAGTAGGCAGGGGAAAGGAGATAGATGGGTATGTAGGAAGATTGCCACCGGAGTGAGCACTCCATCGCTATTTTGTCAGTTGGTGTTGTTGTTACTATTATTAAAAGTCCATAGAAAAGTTGAAATACGCATAATGTCCCCCCCTTCCCTCTTACATACACACACACACACACACACACACACACACACACACACATACACACACACATGCACTCACTATATGGAAAATCTAAAACGGGGGAATTTTAAAAATATTTTCCCCTTCTTTGCTTCGTTGTTGTTGTTATTAGGTCTTAAGGGCGCACGAGGACGGGGTCATTAGTGTCCTTTCTTTGCTTTATACCCTAAAATCTCTCTGCTTCAGGGTTTCACTATAGATGGAGCTTACTAAGTATAACTAATGTGTTAAATATTACTTCAATCCTCTCCTTGTTGGAAGTTTCTAAAATTCAGAGTATTTTTAACCAACATTCTGTCATCATGACTCCAGTGTATTTTCTGTGGTACACTTATATGGTTTCATCCCCAAAATCATAAGAAGAATCCCTGTATTTATCCAATGACAATTTCCAAGGTGAAACATTTTGGATTATGTTTTTGCTTAATTGATTTGCTCTTAATGATGATGTATGCTTCAGATTTCTGTTACATGTAAAGATCAGCAAGTCTAACACTGAATTTTGCTTTGTTCTTATGTCTGATTTGGCAGTTAATGGGAACTTATTTACAGCAGCAGTTAAATCTACGACAATCAGCATGACTGGCCCAGGATGCACACCCATTTTTTTCAAAGAGTGTGTCCATTTTCGGTAATGGTCACAAATAAGAGGTGTATTTTTGTAGTAGGTTCTGAAAGGCTACAAAAATAATAATAATAAGACAATATTTTTACAAACTATTTTCATAGCATTACATTCCCCACACTTCAATTACTTCTCAACATAATTTCCACCATTAATTAGGGCATTTATCAAGATAGGGCACAAGCTTTTCTATCCCCTCATTGTAGAATCCTGCCACCTGCGACGTGAATCACTCCTGCACTGCTGTCTTTACTTCACTGTTGTCATCAAAACATTGGCCAGAATCATTATGAAACATTTTAAAATGGAAATTAAAACTACTTATATCCATTTAAACATAAAACTGACATCAAACACTCCAAATAGATGAAAATGATATGATAAAAGAGCTGGAATTGAATTCATTGGAAGACAGGAGGAGGGTGCAGAGGGTCATGGAAATGTAAAAGTCGTATATTGGTGATGAGGCATTTAAAGATATTGGTGTAAGAATTAAAAGTAATGCATGGAAGGGAAAAGATGACTATGACCACAAGCTGGAACTAGATTTCAGGCACAAGGGTGTAGGAAAATTATCTTTTTTGGGTAAGGGTGTCAGGTATTGGAATACGTTACCAAGAGAAATGATGAACAATTTACCATAAACGTTGAAGTTAAAATTTGCAGAGGGCAAATGTAGGTGGGTGCAGGAAAGGGGATGGGCATGTAGGGAAATTGCCACTGGAGCATGCACTCCATTGCAATTTAATTAAGTATTATATTATTATAACACCATGGCTTATACAACATTCATAATTACAAGCATTCTGTTAATATTTCATATGTTATACTGCTTGTGAACGTATTACACATCATTTGTAAAGTATCCTTCCATAAAAGTTATATTCATTCACATGAAAAAATGTACATATTAATAATTAATCAACTTCCATCTCTCTGTATTTAATTCTTAAGATTAAAGTTCATAAATGGCTCGGTTTGAGGGCTGTTACACAGTTCTAATGGTTATTACAGGATTCAGTAAACCAGTGGCCAAAATTGAAGGGGGATAAGGGTGCTTTCTTTAAACCTCTTGTTTGTGTTTCTAAATACACATAAAATACGCATTAGTCAGATCTCTGCGTTGCATGATTGTGTAGTTTGCCCACCACAACCGTTGCCTTTGTCGGCTCCATTGCATCAGTCATAGCTGAGGTACAGGCAATTGAACACGGCTGCTATGATCAGATGCTCTTGCCAAATGTGAGTTATGAAGGATAATCCATTTTTTGCAAGCAGAAGGACATAGTGCTGCTAAAATCCATCACAGAATGTGCAAAATGTACAGTGATAACTGGGTGATGGTAGTGTACGGGAATGGTGTGTACAATTTAAAGACAAGCAAGGTGGACAATGACGCAAGACAGTTGCCAATGTAGGCCTTTTTCATCACATTGATCTGGTGATCACAGGAAAAGATTTGCAATCAGTGGACACACTGAAGATTTTCCAGAAATTTCAAGGTCTGCTTCATACACAAGTGTACAAGACTCGGGATACCGGAAGCTGCTCAGTAATGACCACAAAAACATGGTGTTATACTTAATGTAACTCATACGTTACCATAACTAGACGACCCGTGCGAAAATTTCGCGAATAAAATGCGATGAATAGTGAGGCTGAATGCTTGTAATATAATGAAAAGTAGAACCGTACTTCTGTAGCAATTTTTTCTTTTTAGTGTAATAGGTACGCATCAAAATACTCACAACATATTATGAAACAGTTAGGAAAATTTAAAACACTCTTTATTTATAACAAACTGTCACTGACCTTAACAGAATAAAACCAACCTAAACAAAATGCACACAACATCTCTGAAATATTTTTTGCTGTGCGAATAAAATTTTTACATTGGAATTGTATAGCTAAATGACAGAGTTTCCGTAACAGAAAAAAAAAATATCCGAAAAGCTTTTATTGATAAATATCCACTGCTGCAATCTACGGACTTGGCTCTGAACAGACTCATACGCGCTACCACTTTAAGCACCAAATTTTGAAAAATTCTTTCTTATTTTATGATTTTTTCCTAGCAGGAGACCTTAATTTTCAAAACGATATGTCATTTATCGATTTTGGCTAGGTATCGAAGAAGATAAATGGCTTGTAATAAATAAAATTAAAAAACACGTTGTATAAATAATATTCATACTTTTGCCCTTTAAGGGTCGAATTCCAAAAAATTCCTTTTTTGAAAGATGGTGTGACAAAAGCAGCCATCTTGGTCTTTAAAATGATACCTCACTTATCGATTTCGGTTAGTTATCAAGCGAGATAAAAAAAAAGTTTTGAGAAATGATTATATTTTAGCCCCTTAAGGGTTGAATTTGGATAAAGTTTTTTCTTAAAATATGATGTGACCATAGTGGATAATTTAACATTTAAATCGATACCTCATTTTCTTAAAATGTGGTAACGGAACCGAATACATTATGAAGGCCTCAACATTTGAAATGACACCTCGTTTATCAATTTTGTTTAATTGTCAAGGGAGATAAATGGTTCGAGATACAAAAAACGCATTTTAGAAAAATTGACATTTTTGCCCTTTAAGGTTCGATTTACAAAAAATTCGTTTCTTAAAATATAATGTTACCATGGTGGAGACCTTATTATTTAATGTGATACCTCATTTATATATATCGGTTAGACATTAAGGGAGATAAATCGCTCGTGACACAAAAATGCGTTATAGAAAAATTTGTACTTTTTCCCTTTAAAGGTTGAATTCCAAAAACATTCTTTCTTAAAATATGATGTCACAAAACTGAGACATTACTCCACAAAATCCTACTTCATTTATAGATTTTGGTTAGATATCCATGGAGATAAATGGCTCGAGACACAAAAAACGCATTTTAGAAAAATTGACATTTTTGCCCTTTAAAGGTCGAATTGCGAAAAATTCCTTTCTTAAAATATAATATTACCATGGCAGAGACCTCAATCTTTAATATGGTACCTCATTTATCTATATCGGTTAGATATTAAGGGAGATAAATCACTCGTGACACAAAAATGCACTGTGCAGCCATTTATACTTTTCCCTTTAAGGGATGAATTCCAAAAAACTTCTTTTTTAAAATATGATTTCACCGAAGCTGCGACATTACTCCTCATAATCTTACTTGATTTATCGATTTTGGTTGAATATCCAGGGAGATAAATGGCTAGAGGCACAAAAAACGCATTTTAGAAAAATTGACTATTTTGCCCTTTAATGGTCGAATTAAAAAAATCCCTTTCTTAAAATATAATGTTACCACAGTGGAGACCTTAGTCTTTAATTTGATACCTCATTTATCTATATTGGTTAGATATGATGTGAGATAAATGGTTCGTGACACAAAAATACATAGCAAAAATATTGATACTTTTACCCTTTAAGGGACGAATACTGAAAAAAAAAATTGTCTTAGTATATGATGTCACCAAAGCTGAGATCTTAATCTTTAAAATGATACTTCATTAAACGATTTCAGATAGATATCCAGGGAGATAATTGATATGTAACACAGAAAACAGCATTTTAGACATAATGACATTTTTTCCCTTTAAGGGTCGAATTCTGAAAACTTTCTTTGTTAACATATGATTGATCAAAGTGGAGACCATAAGCTTTAAAATGACACCTAATTCATTGATTTTGGTCAAGTATGAAGGAAGATACAGGCTTGTGACAAAAGTTACCTTATAGAAATAATATATATGATTAGGGGGGAGGGTGTTTTCTGGAAGTCCATCTTTACTGGCAATGAGACTTTGGTCCTACATGACAATCCTGAAACAAAGAAGCAGTCTAAGCAATGGATGCACACACATTCTCCAAGGAAGCCAAAATAGTTTAAACAGATGCTGAGCCAGAGGAAGACAGTGGCTACTGTTTTCTTGAATCAATAACAAGTGTTGTCGATAGATTTTCTTCAAAATAGGACAACAATAACAAAGGAAGTTTTTTTGTGAAACTTTACATCAGCTCTGTAGAGCCTTTCAAAACAAATAAAGAGGAATGATCTCATGAGGTGTGGTTTTCATCCATGACAGTGCCCAACCGCACTGTGCCTAGGTGACAAAAGACCTTTTAAATAGTTTAAGTGGGATTTTTGCGACCATCCACCGTGTAGTCCAGACCTGGCACTGACTGATTTTCTTCTGCTCAGAGACTTGAAGGTATGGTTGAGCAGACAGCACATCACCACTAACGAAGAACATCAGGATGCCGACAAGACGTATATCTCCTCACTGGTAGACAATTTCATTCAGAAGGCTATAGAGAAGCATGTATCATGTTATAACAAATGCCTCAACCGCTTTGGCGGTTATGTAGAAAAATAAGTAAGAACCTGCTGTACTTCTGATAGCAAAAATATTGTGTTATGTCAATTTGCTTTCTTTTTTATTAATCACCCATCGGAGGTTAAAAAAAAAAAAAAAAGAACTCCTTGTAAATAGGTTTAGATTTCAAAACTGAAGAGAGATTTCAGGGAATGATTTAGCAAATTGAGGGATGGCACAACTACTGTGGAGTCAAATTGGGAAGAGTTCAAGGAAATAATTAAAAAGAATATAAATTCCAAAAGAAATATATATTCCAAAACAGAAAATAAAGAAACTATGTATTATGGTAGGGAGGAGAGATTGGAGGAAAGAGTACGTAATAGTGTGAAGAGACGGCAACCCCAATGTATCTTATTATCAAACTTTTTCTTCCTGCTTTTCTGGAATGTTGTATTTAATTTTGTTGGGTTTTTCTGATCATATTTAACCTAAAGATCAGATGTTATTTTGGGCAGGTTATGCTGAAATTTTGACTTGGGAACCATTCTGCATATTATAAAATAAATGGTGTTATGAATTTATCTTTTAAAATTTAAAAAGAATTGGTTGTTTTTGGTCCTGATAGAAATGCTACTTGCAGTTCTGAGATTGTGAGAACTTGTAGAAACATTTCATTTAACTATCATTATACACCTTATTATGGTCTTCGGTGGTTTAATTAATATACTGATTAATTTAAAATAATCCACCAGAAGGTTATGTTGAAGATGTTTGTTTATTTTTTCAAAATAACAAGTCAGCGATATTTGTCACAAGCAAAGATACAATCCAGAGATACTAGCGCAGTCTTTGGCAGATGCAAAGTGAATCTTTATAAAACTGACTGTAAACTCAACTGTGAACTAACTGTATAACTAAAACTGTCCTTCTGCCGATTTGTTTATATAGGCTCTATCGAAATTTCTGGAATTCTTCAAAAGCGTCCGCCAGATATTTCTCGAACATTAATAATTACTCAAACATTTAAACATATTAAAAACAATCGGAATTAATACGTAATCACTTAACATCATTACAAAATGTTCATAAATGGAAATTAGAGATATTTAAACACAAAATTATTTTAAACTGTAGAAAATTGTCCTGTAGACATTGTAACTTGCATTAATACTTGGAATTACAAACATTTAAGCAATTCTCTTGCACAATTCGGTTCTTAAACATATTAAATGGACTTTAAATAATTTTCTTTCATAAAACAAAGTCTATATACACTGATTTACAAGAAATTGCAAAATAAAAATACCAGATTACATTCAAGCAAACTTTAGCTCACTACAGATACTTCATAAAATACAATTCTATTTACAGTTCAGGTCTGAGGGCTGTTACAACCTCTATATTAAGCAATTAGAGTATCCTAATGAATCTAGCTCCACTTATCTTATAACCCACTAAAACTATAGTCAGTTATTCTTTGAAACATTCCTAGCACTGTCTTCAGTCCTATTGCCATTTTGAGAATCCGATTGTTACCGTTGTAATGATAATATTATCGATGATGAGTGGTTATGATCATTAATAACACTCGTTTGCCGAACACAATATAGCTGCATTTATTTCACAGTTTGTTCTATCACAATACTTAGTATGTCGGCACCAGACATGATCACTGTCGAATCGGACTGTCCACTATATTCAAGATTGCAGGTTCGCACATAGAACAACGGATTCTTCAGCACGCATGTTTAATGTTCCTACTCTTTATAGTCTAGCACATAGGTGACGCATAACAGAATGTTTGTACTTGGCGTTCATTTTCACATGACCGGCCACTTGCGAACACTTATTTCACTAATATGTCTGCACTTCTCGTCTCTCGTCCAATCACAACATTTCGTTTCCTCACGTGAATGTCCTAGCCAACCAGTGTCTTTCTCTCTACCTTGCCTTTCAGCGATATTCCACTTTATTTTAGATGATGCACTCCTCATCTGTTTGGGTGTGCAACGCTATCGTTACAACCCCCCTCAAAATTACTCTTGCTTTTGTTTGTGGACGCAAAGAAAACTAGTGGAATTTTTGAATGATAGGGGTGTTTCCCTTACAATACTTATTTTGTCTGACAGTACCTATTTTGCCAACTATATACAATTTTTTCATGCATATGTCTGATGCTGGTTACAAATTTCAACATTTTTTTTGGACAAAGAAATAGTACTTACTATATTATTTACAAAGAAAAACAAATAAATCACAAATTCATGACATTTGAACACAGTGCTGCCAGCCTGTTGGCTTTGAATATCTGTAGATTGCCGCTAAAATTTCCGTAGATTTGCTACATAAATCTGGAGACTCGCTAACTGAAGACTGAAACAATAATGTTATTTAAGAGAGAGTCAAAATTAAGAATACTTATTATTTAAAATTACAAAAATAATATTCTACATTGAAAGTAAGAAATATCTCTGAACATATTTTATACGTAGTTAATTTCATCATTGCTGCTGCTATGCCTAGTAGGTTTTTTTTATTTTTCCCTATTGACCTTACATATTTTTTGTTGACATTAAATTTAGCATATCTTCTATAACAGGAAATGTTAAAAACTGCGACCCCTTTGATTATCGGATATTGGTTAGGCCTTCTCGGAAGGCACTGCCTTGTAAGCCGTGCCAACGAGCGTGTCACCGTGCACAAAGAGTGCGCCTATAGTTTTGTATTACGGTCTTTTAAGATCTATAAAAATTGTAGCCAAACAAAATTTGAGATTTATTTAATTCGTTGGTTCACACGAGCTGTTGCAAGGAAACAATTCACAGTTATTGAGAATTCTGTAATGGATTAACACTATAAACTCAAAGTTTAACAAAACACCAATATAAGGTAAAATCAATAAATGTCAAAAATCTGTAGATATTTTAAAAAATCCGAAAATCCTAACTTTTCTTAAAAATCCGTAGATCTACGGATAAATTTGTAGAAATGGCAGCACCGTTTGAACATCATATCTTTGCAAGAAAAAATGGAGAGAAATCACATAAAACCCAGTCCTGTCACAAGACAGATACACAAAACTCTGACTGCATTGACATACTGTTTTTGCTGTATTATGTACAAGCACACTATGTTTTGTATTTAGAGAATAACAAAATGATACACATTTCTTATTATGAGGTTAAATGTGTTTACTTCAGGACTTGTGCGTTAGGTGTGAAAAAATGGCATTTACGTTTCTCTACCTTTATATGGCTTCAAGTCTATGACATTGTATTGACCTTTGACTGCACGAGAATTTGGGTCTATCAATATGTAAGGATTTGAATGTTGTACATCTTGTACCTCATAAGGTCCTTCATACAGGTGAAAAAACTTTTTGTTTTCACTATTCAGTGAATACTAAATTACCCTGATTCTAAGAAGTAGGGATAAGTTTCCTTCCGATCATGGCACTTCTTTCTCTGGAGTGCTTTACTTCTAAGCTCCTGTAATGCTATTTTAAGTTTCAATGTGTAATCCTGCACTGTAGCTGGATAAGTAATATATTATTTTACCAGTGTGGGTGGTTCCTTTGGAACATTAGCTCATATGGTGACATGGTTGTGGAACTGTGTG
Source organism: Vandiemenella viatica (assembly GCA_031002005.1). Taxonomy (NCBI): domain Eukaryota; kingdom Metazoa; phylum Arthropoda; class Insecta; order Orthoptera; family Morabidae; genus Vandiemenella; species Vandiemenella viatica. The sequence goes on along the minus strand of CM061920.1, from coordinate 20,135,618 downwards.
GGATCATGTTTACCACGTCCTCAATTTTGGGTATCTCCCACACCCACTTTTTATGATTGTCTGAGCAATAAGTGTGCAGCCAACGACCTAGGTCGTGCATTATCCTTTATGCAGTGTTTCCTTTTGAGGAGTAATATGAGATTTTGAGTGTTTTCGGTACTTCTCTTATGAAAAATTCTGATAATGCTAGAACAGGTTTTCCTTTTTGTGAGTAGTATGAGGTTTTGAGTGTTTTCGCTACTTCTCTTATGAAAAATTCTGATAAAATTAAAGCTGGTTTCTCTTTTTGTGCCATGAGTGTGTCGACCTTATGTGTATATTTATTTAACTCTTTGTGGTTCAACAATTCTGTCTGTGTGTCTTATTATTTTCAATGTGAGCTAGCAGGTCTGCACCCTGATGGTTTGTTACCTGCAAATTTGACTGAATGGCCTTGGTTAAGTTTGTGAAGACTTGTGATATGCCGTCTCAGCTCTTGTTGACTTTTAATGCATTCTGTTTTGTGAGCTGTGCATTTTCATTTATAGAAGATACTTGTTCTGTTAACTGTGTACTAGTATCTACATACTGATTTACCTTATTGTTTAATTCTTTACTTTGGGTAGCATGAGTATAGGATATAGGGCCTTAGGTAAGTTTTCAAGTTGTCTGTTTACATTCTTAAGTTGTGTGTTTATATCCTCAAATTGTGTGTGTATATTTCCAAATTTTGTATTTATATTCTCTAACATTTTTTCTGTTTATCAAGTTTGATTGATACTATTTTGGAATTGATTGACACTAGTTTGGAATTCAACTAGAACCATTGTCTGTTTATCAATTTTTTCTGATAGTTTGTTAAATCCCTGGTTGATACTAGTTTGGAGTTAATTGAAACTAGTTTGGAATGTTTTGTTCATTTGGTCAAATAAGGTATTGAAAATGTGAATAAGTTCACCTAGCCATTTTTAATAACTGTGTGATATTATTTCAATAGAGAAAAAAATAAGTATGCAAAATTTGTAATGTCACTTCCAAGAAACATGTGCAAATGTTATCAGACAGCAGATTTCAGAATCGTAAATAGCACTTTTTGACAATGCCGTCAACAGACTATCATGAAAACACAAACAAGAAACCACCACAGACAACATCATTTCAATTTACAGTAAGAAGAAAAAATTATGGTAAGCCACAATGGCAGTTGCTATATGTACACAAATGGTGGGAAAGAAAACTGATAGGTAGTATTGAAGTTTATTATGACTTTATACTATATTTGTTTAAGTATGCAATTGATATTTATTTTAAAGGTTACCACCATTCAGCTTGCTTATAATTCACACATCAAGAAAAGAAAATACCATCTTGATACTGCAATTACAATTTACGATTCTTTACTTAATATTTCAAAGACGTTTCATCTGTTGAGCAATGAAATCAAAGATTCAGTATGTTGGTTTCCAAAGACAAACTTTGTTTAGAATGTCATTATTCTGACGTGTTATAGTCTTTGCCTTTGCCCGATAATCACAATGACAAAAGCATTATAAATGCCAAATATTTCAAGTGAGCACAAAAATTATAGTTTAATACATTGTTTTAAAAAAAGAAATTAGTTTCCCAAAAAAGAAAAAAAGGGAATAGTTCAATCTTTGACTTATATATCGTCTGCTATTTGCATTCAAGTATATAACTCGACAATGTTAATAGTGTTGTCTTCCAAATCTGATGAAAGTCAAAAGCCAAAAAAAAAAAAAAAATGAAAAAAAAGAGAAATTATAGCCATTTAATATATCAGTCAGTATAATCGACAATGGCTGGTTAGTAAAATTTACAAACTGTAATGAAAGTTCATATACCATAATCGAACATGTGGTTGAATAATTAGGTTGTAGTTAACTGTACCATTCACAAAAGAAATGAAAATTTTTTGTTTCACGCAAATATCACTCGCACAACCTGCCACAGTTTGTCAAGTTTTGCTAATAAATTGCATCGTCACTTATCTGTAGGTTACAGCAAATTGCCGCAGGTTGATTTCTTCTGGAACAACTTATCCGACGAAGATTTTAATGCCACTTCCTGTGCTGCCGTGGAATATTCGTGCGATGTATGGAGTTGTATCCACCCATTTTTGAGTGGTGTAATGTCGTCTTTTATTCATACGCCGTTGATATCAACACTTGCTTGTGTGCTGATTGTAGTTGTGCTGTCATTGTTCATATATGCTCTGATGATAAAAACCGCCATCTTGCTTCACAGGTCACCATGTAATGATAATATTATTGATGATGGTTGGTTGTGATAATTAATAACACTTTGTTTGCCAAACACAATATAAATGCAGTTATTTCACAGTTTATCCCATCACAATACATAGTATGTCGGCACCAGCCATGATTGTTGTCAAATTGGACTGTCCACTATATTCAAGATTGCAGGCTGGCACATAGAACAACAGTATATTCGGGAGGACGGCGGTTCGAATCCCCGTCCGGGCATCCAGATTTGGGTTTTCCATGGTTTCCCCAAATCACTCCAGGTGAATGCTGGGATGCTTCCTTCAAAAAGGCCATGGCCGAATTCCTTCCCATTCCTTGCCCCCATCCTTTCCCGTCTCTAAAGACCACGTTGTTAAAAAGGGACGTTAAACTGATACAAAAAAAAAAAAAAAAAAAAAAAAAAAAAAAAACAGTATCTTCAGCACGCATACTTAATGTTCCTACTCATTATAGCCTATCACATGAACGGCGCATAACAGAATGTTCGTACATGGCGTACATTTTCACATGACTGGCCATTCGCGAGCACTTATTCCGTCGACATCTTTCACTAGTATGTCCGCACTTCTTGTCTCTCTCACGTGATTGTCCTAGCCAAGCAGTGTCTTTCTCTCTACCTTGCCTTTCAGCGATATTCCACTTTATTTTAGATGATGCACGCCTCATCTATTTAGGTGTGCAATGCTATTGTTACACCTTGGTTTGCACTGATGGCTACTGTAGGATGATACTCGTCTACTGAGGTTTGATGATAATACTGGCCCAGTCCAATTACTAAAACTACTTGTAGTAAGTCGTCGTGTGTTGGCCACATGCTAAAGGTTATTTATGTGCCTCCCATCCCTACCTTTTTCATTTTATCTCCAATTGTAATTGGCTGACATTTGCATAGTAACCTTTGGCATGTGTACAGCCATTGACTTCGTACATATACAGGAGTTACAAAAATGTTTCTTCAGTTGTGCCTGTTAGAGACACACAAATCTTAACTTTAATGAAGTTGTAAATTGAAGATGAAGCATAAATATGAAATATCACTTATTTACTATTTAAGTTACATTTAAAGAAAAGTACTGCTTCTATCACTAGCCAAAAACAACCTTGTGTATTTTTTATTCCTGCTGGTTTATGGTAGTGGGAGATTTGAAGATACCGCACAGATTTCTCTAATTTTTACGCCGTATTCTTGAAAAAAATATGTTTTGTTTTAGATTATTTTATAATGTTGTGGTGTATATGTTGTTATAAAATTTAACTCACTCTTTAACCATTGGGGAAAACCTTGTTGTCTATTACTCCAACTTTCAACCAAGACTCTACCATTGTAATTACTTGTGATTTGTGTATCTGTATTAAGTTTCCAAATTTTATTATTTTATTAAATACACTTCTACAGTTCACCAGTAATACTCTTATTACTGGCTTTGTTATATTTTTAGCACTAACCTTCACCTTCCCAGTTCTTTCTCTGTCTGTTATTGTTTCAAGAGCTTCATCTATTTGGTTTAGTATTAGTGATTTTTAACATTGTGGATCTTCAATCAGTAACCCTTTGATCTATTTTTCTCCCCTCGCCAGCAGCTCTTTACCTAAATAAAAAAAGGGCACATTCCTGACCTCATCCTCCATGAAAGTGATGCCTCTGTGCTGTGTAATGTAGAAAGATAAAACATACTGCATGATTTTAATTCTAATCATAAGGTTTAAAATGGTGAAAAAAACCCACTGCAATCTGTTTTTATCTGATCCTAGATACAGTATACATGCATTGACTTTTTGTGGATTGACTTTTACCTTTTTATATAAAATCATTTGTGAGTGATTAAATCGTAACATCACTGACAAACATTTGGATCTATTGTGGCCACATGCACACCACATGTTGTTGAGGTGGTTTGTAATTGTTGCTAACTTTCAAAAATTTAGTCATTTCTATTTTTGTTGCTGTTTAGTATTTTTTTTCATTGAAACATAAATGTTAGCCATATTTAAGAAGCATAGAATTTTATGAATTGCAAATTAATTGTTTGAAATTCTGTGTTTGACATCTGCAATTGCAATCAACAAATCACAAGGACAATCAATACAAATATGGAGACTGTAATAAAAAGTCCATGTTTTTCTCATTAATAATTGTATGTTGAATGTTTATGCATTGGCAAATCACCTGACTTATTTCGTTTATGCAGAAGATAGAAAAACAGAAAACATTTTTCTTCTGTTAGCATTAGAATAAATTATTGTTAAATAAATAAATTTTCTTCATTATAATTACACATGAGTTTCTTTTATTTCGTCATTATAAATTCTAGCAACAAAAAAGTATGCAGTATTATTAATTATTGATGTTGTGGGACTGTTATAGTTAGCAGGCTTGGCAAACATTATCTGGTTGTGAATCCACTCGAAGGATGCAATAATTTAGTCTGTGTCAAATATTTTTATTCTACTTATAATTTTTATTGATATTTATCTTTGATACTCAGTCATTAGATTGTTGATAACCACTGCTAAAAAATAAAATTGCAAAGTATATATTTATGGATATGTATATATTTTGTTCTATTCTCAAACCACAATTTATTGATATTTATCCAAAACATTGTATTATTACAAAATCTGTGTCTTTTTAGTAAATTGGTAATAATTTACAAGCAAAGAAAAAATAACCAAGAGGTTCTCTGGTCCATTTGGACAAAGTCATGGACATTTTTAGTAGATAAAAATAATTGCCACATTTTCTGACCAACATGTTCTAGGTTGATTCCTATCTGGTCTGTTTATGCAACCGTATACAGCACTTGGAATTATAAAAAAAAAACTTTGAAATACTAGAAAATGTAATATTTAAAGCAGCAAAAACAGTGCAAACAGCACAATGCTTTGGGTTATCTGTTATGGCTGCCGCACGTGGGCAGTAGGAGCCAAGTGTTTAAAGGAGGTTTCACAGATTTAGCGGTATTTTGCCTTCATTCTATTCCTTCCTCCTTGAGGTCAATGTTATTAGAGGTGGGATAGGACTGGGGATAAGGAATGTGAAGGAATTCGGCTATGGCCTTCTTGAAGGCAACATCCCGGCATTTGCCTGAAGTGATTTGGGGAAGTCACAGAAAACCCAAATCTGGATGACCAGATAAACCAGTGTCCTCTGGAATGCAAGGCCAGAGTGTTACCAGTCACCCACCACACTCGGTTCAAGAAAGAATTGACCACAGGACATCGGGAAAAAAAAAACTGACAGAAGGGACCTGTGCCAACTGGAATTAATACCAGACCCAGGAGGTTTCCATGGGTGTCAACGGAGGTCTCACAAGCCCCTTGCGTATACTGTGTAGTCGGAGAAGCATCTCTCCTTTAAGTTCCTTCACAAAAAAAGAATAAGTACAAAACAAAAATAACTTATTTAAAAAATAATAAATGAGTCAGTGTAAAAATATCTCCTTGGAATATCTGCCGGCTTTACATTAAGTACTTAGTAGTGTTGCAAACTGAAAAGAAAACAAATTTTTTTTTTCAGATTTGTGAAAAAAAAAACATAAAAAAAACCCTAGCACCCTCGTTTTTTTTTCTAAATTTTTTTTTTCTTCAGAAAACAATATATTTGATAAATTATAGTTTTATTTATGGAACTTACATTTTACATGTGTGTTTTAAACCTTACTGAATCATATAATATCTTACATAATGATTCATAAATGCATCTATATAGGCAACATAATTTTTTATTCATCTTCTATGTCGGTACCACATTCACTAGTATCAGTACTACCAACACTAGTTGGGTCGGAGTTGGAATTTTCTGTTTCTTCATCTGTTCCCTCTAGATCCATAACTTCAGAAATAGTTACATTTTCTTTTACTGGTTGTATTGCATGCAAAAGCTTTTGAGATTGCAATTTTAAATTGTGAGCAAGGTACACACTGTGAATGAACACTGCGCCGATAGTTCTGTATTACGGTTTTTTAAGTTTGAATTATATCTATTATCATACAAAATAGGAGCTTCATTTGTTTTCAATCGTTGGTTTACGCCAATGGTTGCAAGGAAATTATTCATAACTAGCAGTTACCCGCGACTTCGTCCGCTTGAAAGTGTGTTATGGTATAAAATTTTATGTTACTATTGAGAGTACGACCAGCAGAAAAAATTCTCCTTTAGGGTTCAAAATTTGGTCATCTGCTTCCTTGGCTTTTAATCTTCAATGAAAAGCATTCGTCAAAGCTGGGATGTAGGTAACAAAGATGTAACGCACGCCAAACGACACGGTATCAAACATTACTCATTTAGGGGGCGTCCATTAATTACATAAGATGTTTTTACGTAATCCCTAACCCCTCACCTCTCCTGTAGTAAGGTCTCCCCCTAAAATGACATGAGATTTTGACGGGACTTCCCCAACCCTACTACCGACCTTGTTGTTTTTCTTAGATCCTTTTTTTAGCTCTCCGACTTCCGAGAAACCCCCCCCCCTCCCCCTAAAGTCGGTATCCTCGTCGTTTGTGGATCTTTTTTTAGCTATACTGCCCTTCAGGAGTTTCAAATGCTACGTGAGATTTCACTGGATTTCGCCCCTCCGCATTTTCACCCCACGTAATTAATGGACGCCCCCTTGGTGGCGTAGACTTCTTGAGCAGATTCTGACGTCTTTATAGTCAGAATTCGCAATGGTAACAACATTCTGAACTCCAAATCCACTGTGCACCATGGAATATTAGTAATCATTCTGGTCCAGGCGGTGTAGCAAACTTACCATAACCTTCGTTAATACAGCTCCTTTGAAATCAGTACTATGACTCAAATTTTGATATTTCACACATATTGTGACACGAATTACGGTCTGATACCTGAAATGTCACACTAATTTACGTCCGCAGCTGAATTACAGATTTATATTACCTGTTCTGGAGCTATTATTAATATTTTGATACAATTTAAGTACAACGCGATACATATTACTATATTGGCCCTCATGAAATTATCTTAAATTACTATAAAGTTTCAGTTGTCATTTTGCTTCAAGCTGTATTTCAACCAAACCACAAAATCCACCAATATTGTTGCTAAAATATCAAGGGTTCTATCAACCGCTCATTAATACATTCACTATTTGATTGTTAGTGACATCATGAATTGCGAAATAAACTTGACCCATTAATTTCAGACCGTGATACAAAGCAACCGCTAAAATCTGTCTGAAAAATGACCTTTGTAATATGGTGGTTGTAAAAGCGAAGTAAATAATAAATTAATGTGGAACTACATCCAGTCACATGAACTATGGCATCAGCACCATGACAGTTATTAAAATAACGTAATTTAAAAAGGTATTCTAAAATGCTCGTAACTTACGCTGTACAACGGAAAGTCCAAAATTCATTACAACTCTTACGTTAATGTTGCAAGTCAATTTTACGTCGCAATACAGTGATTCTGTTAGTGCGCGTGTTTTAGTCCAGCTGTAATTCATACTGAAGGTGTATAATAAAATTAATTATGATAATTTATGCTAAGCTAATAAGGAAACCTCATATTGAAACTGTTGCTACAACTCGAAATTAGTTCCGATTCGTTTAATGTGTTAGGTATGACCATATCGTTTGATTTTGTAGTGGAAATATCAGCGTAGATAGTGGTTAGGTTGAAATGCTACCTGGACCTGAATATTCTTGTTATAGCATCAGGCAGCTGGAATTTAGTAATTATTAGAGTAATAAATAAGCTGCTTTCATAAGCACCGTGTTAGTGACGACGTGTATTGCTGTGTAAACTACTCCTGACATGGCTTCTCGAAACGAAAAGTTTCTACCTTAGACTATTGAATACGTTCGTTTTAAGTGAAGGATTTAATAGTTATTAGCAGAATATTCAACAGTAAGCAAAAAAACACTTTTTTTTCATAGGCAACTATTTCACTGATTTCTACAGAAAGTTAAGATAAAAAACAAAAAAGGGTTTGTTATCTTCTATTAAGTTTTAAATTTTGTTAAAAATAATTTGTAACGTTACAGAGAATCTACAGCAGAAAAAAAGAAACAAAGGCAATAAACCAAACCGAGGTGGAAACAAAACTGTTTCATATTCGTCATGAACATACAAAAACGACCTCTTCGCGGACGACCATTTTGTCACTTTTGTGTTGGTATACTCTTAGTATTTAATATTTTTTTCAAACTTTGATTTTTAAAATATATTATGAAGCATAGATTAGGCTTACGAACAGAATTACGGTGTGATACCTGAGGTGTTATGCCATTTCATGTATGCAACTGAAGAATTCTCTTCCTGAACTTAAGGTTAAGTACAGATTTATATTTCGTGCTTCCAAACTATTATTTGTCAAGTACGTCGGTTTTATGGCTTTTAAACTAAACACAAACTTGCATATGTAAGAGGGTTTTTGCTTTTATTTCTGTTTGCGATATACGTAAAAAGCAAAGAGTAAACGTGGCACGGCTATCTACGAAGTAGGAAACTCTTTGTTGTTTCTGAATTGATATTAATGGCAATTTCTAAAAGAACTATGCGTTTTTGCGTGATAAAATCTATCCTATCACACTTCGCATGCATTAACTGACTTCATGCCAAATTTCATTTAAATATGTTGAGTTATTAAGGTGTGATTGATTCCAGAAGTACATCCAAACACACATCCGAACTTTCTCGTTTTCTCATTTATAGATATATAGATTACTGACAATGACTCAGTATTATCACTATACGCTGCGAGTTTAACAAGTATACGAATACAAGGAAAGCACAACAAGTAATAAAAAGAGGCAAAAAACCATAGTTAAATTTCCTAATTTTTTTAAAAGATTCGTAGGTCTACAGATAAATTTGTAGGGCCTGGCAGACTAGTTCAATTAGCGAGTATCAATCCAAACAATGGGGAACGGCCGAACGGGGATTCCTTCTCACGCATCCTAGCCTTTTCGGGAAGTCCCCTTTCGTAAAAGAAAACTTCAGTCAATGTTACCAATATTTTTGTAATTTTTTTTTTTTTTTTTTTTTTTCCCCTACTGAACCAGAAAGATATAGTAGATTTAAAAGTAAGATAAGTACTTAGTATAAACTCTAAAACAGTCATATTAAATGATATATGCCTTAAAAATTTGAAATTTAGTAGTTATGAAAAAAAACATGTCCCAGAAAAAAACATGTTTTTTTTCACAGTTTTTTTTCATGTTTTTTTTTTTCACGTCAGAAAAAAAACTGTTTTTTTTTTACAACATTAGTACTTAGCAAGTGATATATTTCACTATATGCCTGTGACATAAGCAACTACTGGTTTCTAAATATGACATCATATGTGCCATAGACCAACACAATGTTTTAGTTTTACTTTCATAGTTGTAAATGGGATGGAGGTTCCTTCAGCCTATGCTTAAAGCTCAATTTTTAGTGAGAAACATAAATTTGGCATCCCTGTATTTTTTTCTGATGGCATTATGCCTCGTTAACATCAGTCATTAGAGTGGTAGAGGTCTGTGGACAAGGAACGGGAAGGAATTCGGCCATGGCATTTTGAAGCAACCATTCTAGCAATTGTCTGGAGTGGTTTGGGGGAACAATCGAAAAATCAAATCTGGGTGGTCCTCCTGTATGTGAGGACTCAGTGATAGCGCTCACCCACCACCCTTGCCAATATCCCTGTCAATTTAAGAAACCGCCGTAATTTAGGTATTTAAATTCTACACAGAAGCTGTCTTTGATAGAAATATTCTTCAGATCTAAGCTAGGAAACCATATGGTACACTTATTTATTTCACAGTAATCACATTTACACAGCCATGTTCAGTAGAAGCTAAGCAAACTTCCACTGGGAGTTAAAGTACTTTCCAACATTACTATTTCGCTGGAGTAGTAGCCTGAATTCTCCAATTGTGTACTTTGGTAGTTGAATGTTAGTAGCTGTGGGGGTGTGGTTGGTATGGTGGTTGAAATTGCTCGATGAAGGGCATTTTCATATTTCGATGAAAGACATGAGTGTCCCTATATTTCACTTTTGAGCCACAACTACCTAGCATAGACCACTGTGTGGTAGTATCCTTAAGTCTCCCACCGTGCTCTATGGTGGTTTTATGTCGGAAGCTGTATGGATGTGGTGGTTGAAAATGGTCAACAGAGGGTATTTTGTTATTTCTACCAAAGATGTGTGTGTATTTATATTTCACTTTGCAAACACAACTACATAGCAGATATCACTGGTGTTTGTGTGTAGTAGTGACTGTGAGTCTCCCATCATGTATACTATGGTGATTAGATGTCAGTAGCCTTGGGGATGTGGGAGTTATGGTGATTTAAAGTGGTTGATTTGCAACCTGAAGATGATGGCACGTTACACCATCGAAAATTCGTTGAACTACGATCAACTGATCTGGTCCCGCATGCCTGAGAGATCTTCAAGCAACGGAAGACTGGTTTGACAGCAAATTATATGGGAAGTCCTTTTAATTTTTGTTTCGTTTTTTGTATCAATGTTTGAGGCTGTTTATTTTCTTAAAATGCAGGTGTCACCCCCAAATAGGTGATTCCCGAGGAGAGCCACTCCCACAGCCTCCACTGCCCCAACACCTCCCACCACCCCAACACCGCCTCCACCGCCCCCCTCTAGCTATGCCACAGACCTCAATGGAGGATAAAATTGAGGGGACAGTGATAGATACCAACAAGAATTAGGCATGAAGAATAATAGTATAAGTCCTGTAAAAGGAATAGTTTAATTCACTGAGAGGTTGAGCCTGCTATATGGGGTGCTAGCTCATGTGGAAGAAAACACTTTGGGGCATGTGGAAACTAAATCAATTGATATTTTTTAAATGTTCAGTCTCTACACTTAACTCTGGTGAAGGTTTACTGTATCAGTTATTGGTTGTCACCAGTGTTAGTGTTGGACCAAGATGGTGGGTTTATGGTAACACTATGGCCTCACATTTAGTAGGACTCCTTTCCCATCTCTAATCACATTTGCGTTGTGGTTGGTGATGCAGAAGATTTTTTAAAAAAAACCTTGATGATAAACTCTATGAAGGCTGACTTTAAACAGTACATACTTGTAACAAGGCAGCAGACTGTTGACTTTACCAAGTTACTACCAAACTAGTGAAAATAACCGCTGTATTATCTGAAAGATTGATCAAATTCTAATATGAATTGCTAACTGCAGAAAGGCAACAAGTACCTTTTTTTTTTCTTTTGAAAATAGCTTATTTCATTAAAACTGTTCCCAGATACAGGATGCACCATTTCATGCAGAAAGGACACTTTTCAGTCCACTAGAATAGGTGTTTTCCATATACTGTAGATAGGGAACTAGTCCTGAACAAGTTAGTTCCCTGTCTGCAGTAAACAGTCTTAATGGTAGTGCGGTGACATGAAAGGGAGCAAATGAATTCAGTACTATGTTAAATAAGTACATAGAAAATAAAGTTCACAAAGATGTAAGAACGTTATATATTTTTGGAGATAACTGTTCGGCCAAAATAAAAACAGTACTATCGTGAGAATGATGATGCAACTGTGTGAGATAAAGATAACATTAAACTTATTTTCCCCATTAGGTGGCACCTTTTTATGCCCAGTGATAAGGATTTTGATATTATTAGAAGAAAGCTGAGGAAAGGAGAAAGGTATTCCACAGAAAATGAAGTTGTTAAACTTGTACAGAATTCCTTCAAACAACCCGAACAAGTTTTCAATAGTTGAAATGAAAACAGATCATTTCATTGACTACAGCTCATGGTGGCCTAAAACAACCTGCTGAAGTCACGATTCAGATTTCAAAAATGTCCCCAAAAATCAAGAGAGATCTTTCAGGATATCCAACCAACAGGAGCTTTTAGGCAAACAATACTCAACATGTACATTTCTGGCTTGACAATGAACACCTTTAAGCTTCACAACACAGTTGAGCCATTGGAATTACCTACCATGAAAGCCTATACTGCTTTTATGCCCATAAATAATAAAAAAAAGATGGACGTCATTAGGAAAACTTTGGTTTACATACTTGAAGAGACGAGGATTTTTGGAATCCAATCATTTCAAGGCCTGTAAAAAATGGCATCTTTGGATGAAATTAACAGATTGACAGCTTCAACCTTCAGATGACATATTTACTGCATCTCTGTTATAATAAAATGATTTTTTTTATTGAAATTTGCATTTTTTTACTTTTTCCCCATAGAGTTTCACTTCAAAATCCTGTTTATTGCAGAAAGTGAACATGTCCATAACACAAAAAAAATCCCACAGCTTTGTGATGTGTCATTTGGAACTTTTTAATACACATATGATTAAAGGTTGCCTATTTACATGACAATAAAATATAAACCAAAAAATATTATCGCATGTCAGGTTATAAAATCTGTGTGTAATGATATTGTAATATACATTATAGAAGAACTACTTAAAAAAGTTATGTGTTCAGAAAACTTTTTTTTTCTTTCAAAATTCTAACTCATATTTTAGCTTCATGTAATTGTCGGTTATTGTTTGTAAATTGCTCAGTTTATTAAATAGCTCTGTAATTCGTGCAATGTTCACACTATTTTCATTTTGATGTCATGCCTTTATTCGTTTAGCTTATAATCTTGGTTCAGAAGGGTACTTTTGTTATTCCAATTCTTGACAGATTACTGTAAAAGTATTAATGCTTTTTTCCCCCCTCAGCCTCTTAAACGTTGAGTCTCTGAAAAACACTAAACGACAAAAGAGGACTGCCACAGCATCAAGTTCCAGTAAGAAATCTTCAAAAAAGAGAAAGAAGGAACATGATTCATTGTTGGAAATTCACGAGAAACTCCAGAGTGGTAGGTATTGTGTATGTGGTTGATAGGGATTATTTTTCAGATGAAATGCATTTACTGTGGTTTATTTTAAAAAAAGAGATTTAAAAAAAAATATTCTGATATTTTTATCTATTTATTTATTTATTTATCTAATTTGAAAGCATTTGGTACTAACCAAAGGGTGGCAAATCTTATTGTAGAATGTGACCACATAAAACTAAGTGCAAGAGGAAAGAAGGAAGTGTTCAAGTGCGAGAGGAAAGAAGGAACTGTTCAGAAATATTTATCGCTCCCTTCCAGAGAGAGAGAGAGGGGGGAGGGGGGGATTGTGTCCTACCTGAATTCAAACTGGGTTTGTTAGATCTGACATACGTAATGTAAAAGAGAAGAAATGTATGTTGCCACCTGTCTGCCAAATGTGTGACTTTTTTATGTTTTGTATCATAAGTCTATTTTTGTTTTGTGAAATGTGTAGTTTATGAGGTGAAAATTTGGGACCATCCTACCATCATTCACCTAGATTAAGCCACCTAAAAACTGCAATTAGTTAAGACTGGTACAGGAATTGAACTTTAACTTGAAGAGTGAAATGTTCCATAGAAAAAATAATAAATTAACCAATCAAATTTTTATACAGCTATATGAAAATTATCCATTTTAATATGTAAAGGAAATATTCAACGTGAAGGCAATCAAATTTTTGTATTGCTATTGAGCGGATACTTAAGTTAAGATTCTGTCTGAGGAGGGCGAGCAGTAATGCTCTGGCCTTGTGTTTTGGAGGATGCACGTTCAAATCCCTGTCCAGCCATTCAGATTTCAAGTTTCCATCTTTTCCCGCAGTATCCTGCAACAATAAACGGTTTGGCAGATCCCGCACAAAATTGTGTAGATCTGCAATCCGCAAAATGGGTTGAAAAAGTGTTTCATTCTGAGTGACTTGCTGCCCAGTCATTGTTTTCCGGCCCCATTTGGTCCCTGTCGGATGTATTGCACTGTTTGTCTGTACCCTTGCAGTTGGAATTTGACTCGTGTGAACAAATGTTTGTTTTTGTCAACCTTTGCCATTCGTAAGTAAATAGATCCAATTTTAGATATTCATTAAAACTTGCATTTGTTTTGAGTACACATTTCTGTAATTTGAGTGCGTATTTAGTACAATTTTCTAAATATATAATAAGTATTTTTTATGTGTCGCACACATTATCTGAACTACGCAGTTAAAGCTTTTTATTCACGGTTTCATGATTACCATTTTCTGTATTTGCAGATATAGTAATCGTGACAACTTCCTGTATTTGCAGCTGAAAATTTGATTATTCGTCGATACAAAACTAATGTTATGGCAACTTCAATGAACACATACCTATTTGTTTAGCAGCTATCATAAGGCAATTGTATATCGTTTGTCTTATAGTTGTTTTGGTTGTTGCCTCAATGCATTTGAAATACATGTTGTTTGACGAAAGCCGCCTGCTTACATGTGCCACTCTGGCTTTCAATTAATCCATCTTGGAATGATTTGGTCAATAGCCACAATACATTATTTTTGAGTGAATAGTATGCATCCTTTCAACAACTTGTTATTATTTCAACTAAAGGGAAAAAAAGTTTCAATGAAGTCTCCATGGCTGCATAGTGGAATTATGTTGTAAAAACACCATACTTTGACGGCTGCCTCTGCCGTATTCCTCAAGTGTGAAATTTTGTTTTTTCAGCCCAATCTGGCAATACATCAGTGAGGACTAAACTGCAATTATACGCCAAAAAAGCCTCCTACCTTACAAAATAAAAAAAATATTAAAAAAATCCACTCTAAAAAAGTCGTTACATTACTTAAAGTAAAACTGAAATACTTGACAGTTTATGACTTAGTGTGTAGTTTCTTTTAATAACAATGAATCAATTATAAGATCAATCGAGGAATCAGGAGACATAATAATGGATCCCACAAAAATAATTCTTGTAAAAATTGGCCAAGTCTTGTGCTTAGCAGGGACAAAAAGTTATGAGATCTTGTTCTGTGCCAAATCTATATTTTACAGAGTATATTCACTTCACTTTTTGAAATAGAATGCTTTCTCTCAGCGTTATAGAACATTTATATAAAATAAAATAAAAAATAAAAAAACTCTGGTGACTTGTCCAATATGCATAGCATGTTTTTAAACTAATGTGATCTATTATAAGGCACACAATATGACCTGATACTGAATATTTTCCATTTTTTATTATTTTTTTAAAAATTGGTTTAGATTTAAAAACAAAAATGTAAAACCTCGAAATATACTTGAGACATTCTAAAACAATTTAACATCATTTTGCCATTTTATCATTTGACATTAAAATTGATTTATTACTTTAATTAACAGATGTTTATTATTTGATTTGTTAACGCTTTAAATAACTATGTTTTAAATATATCCATTAAAATGCCTTAGGCGCCAATCGCACTGGATCCCGCGGGATCGGTGCAAATTCTGCAAAAATTCTGCGGGATTGAAAACACCACGGGATTGCTATCCTTAATCAGAAGGGTGCTAAAATAAGGTGTAGAAGAGATTTGGAACAGAAAGCAAAATATTATCAAAAAATAGGATAGTATAGTATTTCAATTGAGTCAAGTGAAATGATATCTTATAACATGGGGACCACCGGGAAAAATGATGCAAATTATCCATTCTCTGTTGTTATACAGGTTGGTTGACCAGCCACCTTCCCCCCATCAAATCAGCATACATATTGCCGTGAAATCAGATATGGGAATTGACACTCCGTGAGCAATATACTTCTACATTTTACAATGGTTTGGTGGTGGTGTTCCATGAAAAATAAGAATATTTTGTGACCATAAAGACACATCTTCCATAAAACAGTGTGTCAAAATAAAATGTATACAGTTTTGAATGACTATAAGAATTATTGTGACAGAAAAGTTTCAATAATGAGATTAATGTGAACGGATATAAATAACCTATTTATCAGAATTGTTCGCCATTGTTGTTCAGGCACAGCTGATAATGCTGACCAATGGAGTCCTAAATCATTTCAGTTGGAATTTGGGCACATTTTCTTTCATTGGCTGCTCTCAACTCTTTGTAGCGTGACATTGTGTTTAATATGTCCACACGGAAAAAAAAATCATTGGTGTCAAACCTGCTGAGAATGGTGGGTACTTAGAACTAACTTTTCCTTTTTTGGTGTTCATCAAGGTAGGATTTCACATTGTGATGGTAGTGGGAAGTGCTCTATCCTGCTGATGCTCCATTTTTTATTCCTCAACATCTCTTGGACACATGGTATGGCGGATTCATATATCAGGTTTAAGTAATTTAATTATAATTGTTATGGAGTGCATGCTCCACTGGCAATTTCTCTAGTCATCTATTTATCCTTTTCTTTTTATTATTATTATTTTGTATCTTATATCCTTTAAGTGCATATTCCCCTACCCATCTTCCCCCCGCCCCCACCAATTACAACTTTTAATTTTAAATTCTTTCATTGTTTTGGTAACTTATTTTAATTTTAAATTCCTTTAGCATTTTTGGTAATTTATAAATCACTTCCCTTGGTAATCGCTTCCAATCCCTGACTCCTTTACATACAAAAGAAAATTTGACCACTCTTTTATGCATGCAAGTGCCATCTTTTATCTTCAATATACTACTACTAATTTTTGGTCCATTATATTTCCAAATTTCATCTTCAACTTATACTTTGTACACTCCCAGCACTCTCCTCCAGTCTTCCAATGACTTCCAATCCAGCACTTTTATTATACCAGTTACTCACTGGGTACTATTGCAATTTCCAAGCTGCTGTCCTTTGCATGCCCTTGATTCCTCTATCCGATATCCAAAATGTGGGTTCCATGCTACACCACTATATTCAATCAGTGGTCTGCCCAAAGTTTTGTAACCCGAATTCCTCTCTTTTTTTTGTACATCCCCTTGTTGCCATGTCCAGTAAACGAAAGATTCTGTAATCTTTTCCTGCCACCTTTTCAGTTGGGTTTATCATCAAATGCTATGCCATTGTATTCACACTTCCATCCTTCAACAAGCGATGCTATCTATTCTTGGAATTTATCTTCATTTCATGTTGACTTAGTCAACTCTATTCTGTACAAGTCACCCTGCAGCATTTCTCCCTCGTTTTGTTTCTGTTATATAACATTATGTCATCTGCAAACAACTAATTTCCATTATTTATGGTATCATAAAAAATGGTGAAATTAATCAAATGCTAACAAACCACACCACACTATAGCTCCAGGCAAATTTACAGTGTTCCACTGTTGCATGAGAATTTTCAAGTTGCCAGTGCAGTTTTGATGATTAATTGAACCATTTAAATATGTCTTCATCACTCCAAATGTCTTCTGTGGAAGTTTGTGCTCTGCACATTTTACTTGGTACCATTCCCAAAATTCAATTCTCCAGTCATAATCATCTTCATTGAGACTTATCTAGGTATAAAATTTTTCCATTGGGCACACTTCAAAAAGTGATGGATGCTCAATTTTGCAAGTACTGTATTATGAACTGCTTGCAGGCAGATTTTCTAGGTTAGTTCTGATACATTTTTATGCTGAAAATTTGGACTGACTTAAACCATTATTTTGAGAGGTCACATAAAAAAATGAATTAGTTAAGAGCTATCAAATAAACTACACATTTTATTGTGACACTCTGTAGATGCTTAAGGATAGAATATTCTTTTTATATGAATTAAATTATTCAATTGAATTTAATTGTGATGGAGTGCATGATCAAGAGGTAGTTTTCCTGGCTGTCTGTTTATCCGTATCATTGTTACTATAATAATTATTGTTGTTATTACTATCTTATATACTTAGAGTGTCTACTTTTGTTATTTAAGAATTTCAGTTTTAAATTCCTTAACATTTTTGGTGGATTATTTAACATTTCCCTTGGTAATTTGGTGACAAACACACAAATCTAGCTTCTCTCTTGTACTCGATACTCAAAGTGTAGATCCAACCCTACACCACCATATTTAAGCAATGGTCTGAGCAAAGTTTTGTAACTCAGTAGGGCGCTAATAACCTCGGCGTTGACGTGCCCTAAATCCCTAATAACAACAACAACAACATGTAACTCAGTTCTCTCACTTCTCTGGAATATCCTCTCATCACCCTCTCCAATAAATGACGGATTTTGAAACCTTTTGGATCGGAGAAGGGATTTATGACATAATGTTCAGTGGTAAAACCAGCATTAACAAATATCACAGTCAGAATTAAAAGTTTTCACAAACTTTATCACCACCTGAATGTCTTATCCTAGGAGTTCCGATCCATATTTATTAAATTTGCAAACAGATGCAACTGACACAAACTGTTTTTCAAAATGTTCTTGTATAACACTTCTGCTTAAGATTCTCTTGCTGCTCCCTAGTCACCTGATGCAGTTTTTTTTTTCAGATTTGTGAAAAAATAAACATGAAAAAAACCTAGCACCCTTGTTTTTTTTCTATTTTTTTTTTTTCAGAAAACTATATATTTGATAAATTATAGTTTTATTTTTGGAACTTACATTTTACACGTGTGTTTTAAATCTTACTAAATCATATAATGTCTTACATAATGATTCATAAATGTATCTATTAGGTAGCATAATTTTTTATTCATCCTCTATGTCAGTACCACACTCACTAGTATCAGCAGTACCAACACTAGTTTGGTCGGTGTCAGATTTTTCTGTTTCTTCTCCTGTCTCCTTTATATTCATAACTTCAGAAGTAGTTACATTTTCTTTTACTGGTTATTCTTGTATTGTACGCAAAAGATTTTGAGATTGCAATTTTAAATTACGAGCAAAGTACACACTGTGCATAAAGACGTGCTGATAGTTCTGTATTACGGTCTTTTAAGTTTGAATTTAAATCTATTAGCATTCAAAATAGGAGCTTTATTTCTTTTCGGTCGTTGGCTTACGCCAACGGTTGCAAGGAAACGGTTCATAATTACTGACAATTAAATGAGTCTGTATCACTATACGCTGAGAGTTTAACAAGTATACAAATATAAGGAAAGCACAATAAGTAATAAATGGTACTGTTAGAAACGACCCACTTTCATCATTTAGCTCACTCAGTATATACTCATCACATATTTATGTATGGTAACAAAGTGATAACAGGTGCCAAGTAGTAAAAGGGAATTACAAATTAGGTTAGGGAAGTAAACGACTACTTACTTAGATAATGGTTGTGTGGCTCAAACACACAAAACAGTTAAAAATGACATAAAATTTTTGAGGTTTTAGTGCTTTGTCAACTAGAGAAAATTGCAGAGGGTGGGGGTCGTAGGAAGGAGCCTCTAACTTTGCCTCCAGTTAGCATTTCTTTGCTATTCTGCTTTAGCCATTGTCCAATAGTTTCTTAAATTGTATGAGCATTTTCATCATCTGTATTACATAAGTTCTGCTGGCTGCAATATCACCATCTCTCTTTTGTGTTCATATAAAGCTAGTGTAAGCCCGTTACCATTTTTTTTGCGTATCATCAAGGGTCTAGAATAGTTCCAGTTTTTAGGATGAAAGCTTAAGACAGGTTGACTGGATTTGACCAAATATAAACCCGTGTTTCAGGGTGAACAAAATCTCTTGAGCTTGAAGAACTCAATAGCATTAATAAAGTTATGTATTAAAATGAACGGTGACAATAGCACAATCGTATAATTGCTTTAATAAAAACTTGACTTGTATTTGACCCTTAAAGTTCACTCTGCAAAATGTAAGAAATTCCTGTTTGCTTCGAAAGCGCCACATTGTCTTCTATTGAAACTGGGCACTCGGAATGTAATCATTGGTCATAGTATTTGTAACGGCCAGAAAAATTGATACACATTCCATATTATTAAACATTTAACCAACTCCAAAGCAATGAATTGCCAGAATAGTTGATTCGGTAAAATATTTGGTCTGATGTCCACTAAAAATAACCTAATAACTCACATACAGGGAACATGAACAAAGACCATTAACGAAAGTGTTCAATAAAATACTTAAAAAGCAAATATACTGTAATGCATAAACTTTGGTCAAGCAAAAACATTAGTGAAAGTTTTAATTATATATCCTAAGCCGGAATAACAAATGGCATTCGTGGTTACAGCAGAGACCATAAATAATTTTTTTTTTTTTTTTAAATTGCTTTCATTAGCAACATGTTACTGAAAAGCAGATCCACGTTTTTAGCAGATCCACGTTTTTTTCAGACACAAAATTTATGAATATTTTGTTAACTATGAAACGCTAGGAAAATCAAACTTAATGAATGTATTATGGTAATTAATTTGGTAGCAGTTGCTTAGCTATTAAATTGTGGACATCACCACGAATTTCTTCTAATGGTATCTCTGGTTGCTGTCTAGTGAGCGAAGGCTGACACGTGGCACCATTTCGAGCCAATAGCTATCGGGATGAGTGAGCTTAGGAAATTATATAGTAGGTGGGAACAACAAATGATACCTGCTATACATTCAATTGTGGATTTAACCAGAAACAAAATTTTCTGACTAGAAAATATAAATATGTAAATACCATTGCCTAACACAGCAGGTGGTAAATTACACAGGAATATCTCAGATGTCCATCCGAAATTATAAAGTAAGTTCTCATTTCTGCAGATGTAAAATGGAGAAAGGCGGGAGTTGCCATTTTTGTTAAAAATAATATTCAGTGCAACAGTTTAAGTATAAGTAAGTATTGTATAGAACATCACTTTGAATGGTGTGTTACTATACTAGAATATGGTAAGGAAGAGCTCATAGTAATAGAAATTTACAGGGTCCCCTCAGGAAATTTTAGACTTTTTATCTCAGTTAGAGACTTTGTTACTATGTTTCAAAAATAACAACAAATAGTTTAATGTGGAGATTTTAATGTTGACTTTCTCAATCACAGCAATGAGAGGCTAGATATGGAAGCCTTGATGTTGTCTTTTAACTTAACAGCACTAAATTTCCATACTAGAATACAAAATAATAGCAGGACTGCAGTTGATAATTTTTTTTTTTATGGATATTTCTCAGTACAATAATTACAACATACTTCCAGTAATAAATGGTATCTCAGATCATGATGCCCAGCTGTTATGTATCAAGCCCTGAAACACTGTTTTTTGTTTATTACTTTGCTAGGAATTGTTTACAAAATTCGAAGATGTATGGTACTAGGTACAAGTTTTATGATTCAAGGTATCAGTGCCAGGTACAAGATACAAGACACAAAATCTAAGTGTGGTACAAGATACAAAGATTTAAAATGCAAGATATAGACTTCTTGGATGTGAGATACGAGATACATGCTTCTTATAGTCTGTGAAGATGATCATTCACAATGTACGCTTCTTGTGGGCTTGCAGTGTGGTCGTTCGGTGAATTGTGTTTTCTTCGGCAGCTGCAATGAGAGAAGTCTTCTCCTGCGGTCTTCTTCCGGATTGGCGCCCCTGTGTGTGTTGTCACGTGATGCTTGGGAGTCCGCCCATTATGAGTGACTGCAGTGCGTTGCCGTATGAGCTGACATAACGGGGAGAAGTGGTCGCCTTAGTGAATTCTCTTTCCATGAAGGAAATGTAGTTGCTGCATTCTTTATTGTGATGTTGACAAACATATAGTACTGTGTAGCCTAGCAACCATGTTGCGGCATTTTGTTTCCATGTTGGTTTTTGGGTCTTATCCGGTCTTAGGATTTCTTGTAATGAAGTTTTGGTTCCGTCCAGCTGTGCTAGCTGGGATTTCAGCCATATCTAAATGCGCTGTGTTTCGCCACACGAGAAGCGGTGCAAAAGGCTGTCTGTGTTGCCGCATTTGTGGCATCTGTCAGTTGCCGAGAGATGAATCCAGAAAAGTTTTTTGTTTGTCGGTATTAGTTTGTTAGTTGTTTTATACCATGCAGACATTACCTCAGATGGAAGGTTTTTGTTAAAAATGGTTTGCCAAACTTGGGGCCAGTTAGTGCCCAGATACTTTGATTCAATGTTGTTTCTTTCGGCCATTGGTGAAAGTCTAATATAAATGTCCCTTGTTGTTTTGGGTGGAGGTGAATCTAAGCTCATTTCGAAATAACTTTTTTCTAAAAAATAGATTTTGAGCTGGTTTAAGTTCTTCCCTATATTTCCTATGTAGACTGGAGCTTTCGTGCATTGTGGTTTGTAGTACTTCATGACTGCAGCTGTGAAACTGGAGTCATTGTTGTCTTTCAGCATGTCTGTTGCTTGTATTAGTAAAGCTTTGCACCTGGCTTTTACATTGATGACGTCCAGGCCTCCCTTTATTTTTGGTCGGGTTAACGTTTCAAATTTTACCTTGAATATGTCGTTTTGACATACGAACCAACATAAGGCTTTTTGCAGATTTTCTGCAATGGTGTTTGGCGTTGGTAACACCTGAGCTAGGTAGCTTATTTTTCCCAGGATGCAAGTGGTTATCATCCTTGATTTTTGGACCATGTTGAGGCTTCTGAAACTGTGCACTCTCAGAATTGCTGTTACTTTATTTAATGTATTTCTCCAGTTTGTGGACATTATTTGCGGGTTTTCCTGGAGTATTATTCCTAGGGATGTGTGTTTCGTAACTTTGTGACCCAGAAGATTTTTCCCCATACCTGTGAGTCCTTTACCAATTTGAAGTAGTGCGGACTTGTTAACGTTTACTCTTGCATTTGTTGCTCGCTGGAAGAGTTTAATGGCGTTTGTGATTTTATTCAAGTCGTCCTGTGAAGTGACATAAAACCCCACGTCATCTGCGTATGCTCGGCAGCTTACTCGATTTTCCGTCGAAAAGGTATCCATTGATGGTTTTATCTATATGTCTTAGCAGAGGTTCTATTGAGATGCTAAAAAGTATCATTGACAGAGGGCATCCTTGTCTTACGGATCGCATTATTCTGAAGGATCTGATCAATGTGCCGTTGATTAGGAGTTTGGAGGAAACATTAGTTGTTATTTTTTCCACCGCTGTAGTGAAACTTACACCTAAACCAAATTTTCTTAAGGCTTTTAGCAGAAACTGGTGATTCACGTGGTCATAGGCTTTTTCTAGGTCAGCAAAATAGATTGCTGCGCGGGATTTTTTTTCAGCGGCAATGGAGATTATATCTCTATATTCGTTTGTGGCTTGTATTATGCCTTGTCCTGGTATGGGGCCTGATTGATAACTACCGAGAATCCTACTTAAAAACGGTTCTAGTATTTTCTTTAACATTCGGGTTAAAATTTTGAAATCTGAGTTTAGTAGTGTAATTGGTCTCAGGTGTCTCAACTCTTTGCTTTTGCCACTCTTTGGTAAGAGCACGATTATCCCTTCACTGAAAACTTTGGGTATAATGCTGATCCTCCATATTTCATTAATCGCTTGGAGTAGTTTCCTGTTTATCAGAGGCCAAAACATGGAATAAAATTCAACTGGTATTTCATCAGGCCCGGGTGATCTCTTTAAACAGATAAGGAAAAGTTGGGTATATAGAAGAAATGTTAATGAAAACAATATAAAACATTTAATAGATTCCTTAAATAATGAACAATGGTCAGAAGTGTACAATGCACAGGGTGTTAATGAAAAATTTTATTTCTTTCTCAATATATTTCTAACACTTTTCCTTCATACCACAGTCCACATCAAACCCACTAATTTACAGCAGTATCTACACTTTGATAGCTGCCATCCATTCCATACCAAACGTTCCCTCCCATACAGCCTTGCCATCCGTGGAAGTCGCATTTGCTCTGACGCTCATTCTCTCCATCAATACTCACAGAACCTATCCCAAGCCCTTATTTCCCGTTGTTACCCCAGGGATCTTGTACATAAACAGATCTCCCGCGCGATCAACCACCCTCCACGTAACCACTCTCACTTGTCTCCTACAAAAACCAACCATAGCCCTGCCTTTGTCACTCAGTTCTCTCCTGGCCTCGAGTCCATCAACCATATCTTGCGACAGGGGTATGACTTCCTTCGCTCATTTCCGGAAATGCGTACTCTCCTACCCAAAATTCTACCCAATGTCCCTCGTGCATGTTTTAGCAGACCACCCAATCTTAAGAACATCTTAGTCCACAAATACCCTCTGTTAGACTCTCCAAAAGCACCATATGGATCTTATCCTTGTAATAGACCCCGCTGTAAAACCTGCAGCATGCTTCCACCCACCACTACATATTCCAACCCCACCACAGGAGAAACTTTTCCCATTATTGGACATGCCACCTGTTCAACCCCTCATCTGATATACCAACTAACTTGCCGCTTTTGCACCAGTTCTTACATAGGCCTCACCACACAGCAACTCTCTGTTAGAATGAATGGCCACAGACAAACAGTCCATACTCGTAACCTGTACCTTCCAGTACCAGAACATGCCAATTACCGAGCGTGGTGGTGTAACGGATAGCGTTCTGGCCTCGCATTCGGGAGGACGGTGGTTCGAATCCCCGTCCGGGCATCCAGATTTGGGTTTTCCATGGTTTCCCCAAATCACTCCAGGTGAATGCCGGGATGCTTCCTTCAAAAAGGCCATGGCCGAATTCCTTCCCATTCCTTGCCCCCATCCTTTCCCGTCTCTAAAGACCACGTTGTTAAAAAGGGACGTTAAACTGTTACAAAAAAAAAAAAAAAAAAAAAAAAAAAACATGCCAATAGCCATGATTCCAACAACCTCAACGACTGTTTCACTGTGAGAGCAGTCAGAGTTTTCCCTGACAGCACCACTGCAGCAGAACTCCGGAGATGGGAACTAGCGTACCAGCATATCCTGGATACAAGACACCCACCTGGACTTAACCACCGTTAAATTCCAATTAACCCATCACTACCTTTTTTTTTTTTTTTTTTTTGCTATGTTTATACTGTACCATTACTACATTTGCTCATTTTACCATCGGCTGCCAAAATATTAAATATATTATCTCAGACATTGTATACCGATATCGATAGTCTACTCCTTATCCGTTCCCCCCCCCCCCCCCCTCATCACATTAGTCATTAGGTAACGTTCGGTGTGCGCACACGTTCCGAGCCTAATGGCCCGTTTTTTCTATTTGTGAGCAAGGCATATGCCGAAATATTGTGTTGTTTGTTTGTCAGCATTAGTGTTCTCTCATCGCATCCGTCCACTTTGGTATGTGGTGGGTTAATTTCCCTTTCTTTTCTTATTTATAACACTTTTCAAAGGAAGTTTCAAAAAAAGGAAAGTTATCAATACTCCAAACAATGAAGTGGGTCACGGATGGATAAAAAAGGGTATTAGAGTATCTTGTAAAACAAAAAGGGACATGTAGTTAAAAGTAAGAGAATCAGATTACACTGAAAGCTCATTATAAACTTTATTCTAAAATACTAAGAAATGTAATAAGAAAGGCTAAGAACAGGTATATATCAGAGAAAATAGAGAATTTGGGCAATAAGATGAAAACTGTATGAAATATGATAAAAACTGAAACAGGAAAATCTGTAAATCACTCTAAAGACATAAAAATAAAACAAAATGGATCTGTTCATAGGGAAGTAGGGGAAGTTTGCAAAATATTTAACAAACATTTTACTTCAATTTTAGAGAAATTAGGCACAGAAAAGCAATCCTCACATAGTGCCCTAAGGCTTCTTCAGACTACTTTTCCAAATAAATTTGTAGAAATGCAATTGCCACCAGTAACAGTCTCAGAAATAATTAAACTCGTGAAACTATTAAAGCCAAAAAATTCTTCCAGCTATCACAATATTTCAAGCAAATTACTGAAAAGATGTTCAGATTGTATCAGTTGTGTACTTGCCCACATTTGTAATGAATCCTTAATTCAAGGTGTGTTTCCAAATAGACCAAAATATGCAGTTGTAAAACCGTTGTTTAAAAAAGGAGAATCAACATGTGTAGAAAACTATCGTCGCATTTAATTACTTTCGGGATTCTCAAAGATTTTTGAAAAAGTCATGTATTGTAGAGTAATAAAACATGTTACGCAAAATAATATCCTCACTAAATCCCAATTTGGGTTCCAAAAAGGATCATCTATAGAAATGGCTATATATTCATTTTTAAATAACACATTTGAGGAACTTAATAATAAAATGAGCCCTGTAGGAATATTTTGTGATCTTGCAAAAGCATTTGACTGTGTAAATTATAAATTACTTTTGAAGAAAATAGAATACTATGGTATTTCTGGAACCACAGGCAAATGGTTTAAATCATACATGGAAAGTCGAATCCAAAAAGTTTCCATTTTTGATTCTGAAATAAGTAGAGATGCTTCATAAGACTGGGAGAAAATAAACCATGGAATTCCACAAAGTTCTGTCCTAGGATCCCTCCTCTTCTTGTTGTATATCAATGACCTTCCTGGAAACTTATCTGACAAAGTTAAGAGTGTTTTATTTGCAGATGACACTAACCTGACTGTGAGAAAAATTCCAAACAGTGATCTAGAATTTAATGTAATTGAAGTACTTAGTGAAGTAGCAAATTGGTTTAAGGCAAATTCATTAAAATTAAATTTTGAAAAAAAAAAACAACATTATATTAGGTTTAAAACAAAAAATTATGCACAGCCAGATTTACAAGTAAGCTATAAAAATAACACAATATTAGAAACAAAGAGTATAAAATTCCTTGGTATTAAAATAGATGAGAAACTCTGTTGGCATGAACATATCACTTCATTACTGAAGAAGTTAATTAGAGCTACCTTTGCAATACGAACACTTTCTCTAACAGCAGATCTAGAATTAACGAAACAGGTGTACTCCTCATATTATCATTTGGTGATGTCATATAGCATAATTTTTTGGGGGAACTCTTCACAAAATAAAAAAGTTTTCATAGCACAGAAAAGGGCTATTAGGATATTGTGTAGGGTACAACCAAGAACTTCTTGCAAACAACTTTTTTTTTTTAAAAAAAAACCTCAATATTCTTACAATGACTTCTCAGTATATATATTCTGTCATGTGCTTTGTCATAGATCATTTTAACCTGTTTACTTCTAATTCAGAGGTACACAATTTCAATACAAAAACAGAAATAACTTGCACAGAAAACAAACAAATCTGCCTTAGTAGAAAGAGGAGTTAATTATTCTGGTGTAGATCTTTTTAATTAAGTTCCGAAGAGTATAAAACAGTCTGCAGATAATAAAGATATATTTAAAGAATAACTTAGAGATTATCTTATTGGCAACACCTTCTACTCCATTCAAGAATTTGAATAAATTAATTAATTGTATTCAATATGACTTTTGCAAAATTCAGTTTTATAATTTAATGTTTATTGTTATTCTCTTTATTTGTCTTTGGAACATATACTTGTTTTTACTATGATTATAACTCATATTGTATGTATGTGTATTAACCATGACATGTTTCACATCCCAGAGGTCCTTCCTCAGCAGGGATCCATGAAACAAGATTAATAAATAAATAAATTAGCACAGTAAAACGGACATGGACATGCAACATGTAGATACAGAGGGCAAAAACCATGTCATTGGTTACTGTTAGTTCATGGTGTAAAATGTAAATAAGGTGGTGAAATACCGAACTAGGACCAAAAGTGTGAAAGTATTTTACACAGCTGCTATTAATGAATTAGTGTTAAGTTGATCTCCCATTCAATAAATTTCATGTTCTGCTGTTGATAAAGGAATTAAGCCAAAAAATTCCAAATTCTATATTAGTAACTTAGTGCAACTAATATGAAAATCTTGGGAAGAACAACTGTTCATACAATATGATTTCAAGATTTTTGTTGTCAGCATTGTCTTCTGTGATTGGGGTACAAGTACTGTTCATTACCTATTTTCCCCCTTAACAGCAGTTTCATATGAAATTATTATTTCATCCAATAGATTATTGATCTGAGTTTATGTCCAAGATCTGTTTGTGATAATTACTTTTCCATTCAGATTCCATGAGTGATGAAGAAAGTTTAGGAAGTAGCACTTCCTGTAATCTCAAGAATGAAATAAAAGATGCCTCTGGAAAATTAGATTATAATAATAAAAAACAAAATGAAACATTAAAACAGATGTTACTGCAGGATTCGAGTGATTCAGGTTGGTAGATATTTGTTTTAAAGATAATCTTACGTTTGCACTTAAAGCATTCTTTATAACATTTATCGGTCAAATTTGTTGATTTGTAGAATTACTTTCAGCTGATGAAGATATCGAACAAGAGATTGAAGCTGATAATAGCAGTATTAATGCAGTAGAAGAAAACAGTAAAACTACTAAAGATGGAGAACACAAACAAGAGGAAGATAAATTGGAGAAGAGAATCAAAAATGAAGAACAAGAAGTAGATGAAGTGAAAGAAGAGTCAATAGTGGAGGCTGAGTGGGAACTGGAAAAATCATCAAAAGTAGAAAATCATGATGAAAATGAAGATAAAGTGAAACAAAAAAATAAAGAAGATATAGTGAATAGTGCTGAGAGTGGTATAGATGAAATTAATGTATCTTCTGATGATTCTTCGTGTTCCGAGAAAAAGGTACATATATTATTTTTGGGATCATTTTGTAATGTAGCAGTTTATTAAAGGTGTAAAAAGAAGAGACTGCTCGATTTAATGAGTTGGTTGTTTGAACAAAGAATTTACTGACATTTTAGATTGTTAAAACCTATTCTGTGGAAAGTACGCAAGTTTCTTCATGGCGTATCTGGTTTATTCTGGAAGGCACTGTAGAAATTTGTATAATTTCTTCAGGATATGAGAGCAGATACTTTGCTGACTGATTGCAATGAAATCATCATGGCTGTTCCACCAATTGTGCTGTAATAACGAAATATTTCGATGGCTAGCTCCACCAACTTCTTCAGGTACAAAATAATTTGTACCTGTCTGCTGATAGTTATCAGTTAGCAGACAAGCTGAGATGGTTTTGTACCTGAAGAAGGCAGTGGAATTAGCCATTATATTTTTACAACACATTCCAGCAGTGCACCTGTGAAGATTTCATTCTTCAGGATATTTTATGTAGATTTTAGACTAGAATAAAGAATAATAGAGAAAATAACATATCACGACAGATGAAGGCAGGAAGGTAGATGAACACACACACACACACAAAACACAATATTTTGATTTAAAACCTTATTCATGTCCATTGGATTGGGTCATATGGCAGGGGAGAGGTTTCTGTGCTTACGTCATGGTATTCTCTATGAATCATGCAGCATATCAACAATGATGTTTGCAAATGTAACTCTTCTAAGCTGGAATAGTCATAAGTAGACTGAGAATATATGCAGCCCTTCACAGATGTGCGTAGGGAAGCAAACTGGTTTGAAAAATGGCTGCATCGGTTCAGGCTTGGATATTCATGCGAATTTCATTTAGTGAGTTACATGCAAGATATTTCAGATGAAATAAACAGGGAGGTCATGTTGATATTGTAGGACTGGATCATTTCAACATGTTTGAGTGAGTCATAAAATTGCGCTAAATAAGGTAAAAACAATTGGAATAGATAAAAAAGTGACTTGCTGGGTGGGAGAATCCTTAAACTTATAAAGCAAAGGATTAGAGCAGAAAATGCTGTACAAAAAGAGGAGGAAGTGAAAATGGCGGTGCCACTTGTTAGTGTTTCGGGACAGTTACTATTCAATATTCTAATGGATGATTGCATTGGTGGTTTACAGTTGGAAGTTATAATATTTGCTGATAACAGAATGTTATACAATATAATTACAATGGGAGAGGAAAGTGACCTCTGACAGTCGATCCCAGAACGAAATTACCAATAGGGTACAAAAAGGAGTTCAGTTTTCCCTTCTATGGGACAATCATATTCCAATTACTGCCAAAATGTCACTGTATAATTCTTCTTCTTGCCGATTACAACGTACAGCCTGGAAGTATGTACCACTACCAGCAGAGATGAAAACAGACTCCAGGCAGCCGAGATGAAGTTCCTAAGATCAACGGTACAGAAAACCAGAAGAGACAAGATCAGGAATGAAGTAATCCGTTAACAGATCCCATTCAATGAAACCTTCCGAGAAATAATTTTCAAAGCAAGATTGCAATGGCTGGGGCATGTCAAGCAGATGGACCCAACAAGAACAGTAATGATACGTCTGGAAGGTAAAAGACCAAGAGGCCGGCCCAGAAGGAGATGGATTGATTTTGTGTAACTGGACCTACAGGAGAAAGGTGTATCATGGTCTAGAATCCAAGAAGAGGAAACATACTTGGACAGGCAAAGGTGGCGACCACTCTTAAACCATACCCGGGAAATTGGGGATGAAAGAAGATGATGATGATGATGGTGATGAGGAAAGTAAACAGCTATCGGGGATCTAGACACGATAATTAATTGGTTAGTTAAATGTGAAATGAGGATAAATACCATGAAAATCCAGTTGATTAGGTACGCAGGTAAATTCATAAAGGTTCTTTTTGAATAGAGGGTGGGGGAGTAACTGTTTGTTGAAGACGTTAAGTGTACATATATCTTGGCACAATATTTGATAGTAAATTCAACTAGCCAGGACAAATGGGCAATTGGTAGGAAAAAGTTTGAATATCATTCATTTATTGGATTGATGTGGGAAGGTACCAGAGAGGTAAAGGAGTTCAGTTACAAAACCTTTGTCAGACCATTCTTGAATTTGGTGGTATAGTGTGGGACCCACATTTCATGTATCAAGTTCAGGAGTCTTGAAGGATTGCTAGATGCATTTGTGGAAACTACTGCAGAACACAATGAGTTACTGATTTTAGACAGGAGTTATTTTGGAGTTCATTGGAAGACAGAAGATAAATGAGGAGGCTTGGGTGGATATTGGTAGAATAACTAGGAATAGTGCATGGAGGGAAAGAAATGACCATGGTTATAAGCTAGCATTTGAATTCATACATAAAAGATGGGAATATTTTATTTTGCAGGAAACTGAGTAACAGATTGGAACAAATTACCTGCAGAAATAATCAATAATTTACCAGAAATTCTGGTAGAATTTAGAATTTAACTTTGTGTATGGAAAAAAAAATAGTTGTTATTGCAATCAGTAAATATGTGATTATTTCATGGACTGTAGAAAGGCATGTGAATAATACATACTTTTAACACAATTCAGATCTCAGATGTGTCATCAGGATTTATGATGGTTTCTGAAATTTAAGTTCCTACCAAAAACAATTTCATCTTCCTTAGTCCACAGTAAATTTGTGTCACCTTCCTCTGTTTCCACAATTCTGATTTCAGTAGTTAATTTGCAAAATTATGAATTAAATGTTTTGATAATATTGAAGCTCCTCAGCAGAGAATGATGATAAGCAATTTTTGTATGCAGCTATGAAGTCACATGCCTTAACCAAGACAGTTCCAATGATTAGATGAGGTCAGTGTTTTAAGTAAAACAATTAGCTACCAGGTGATAATGTTGTAGCCTTTTGAATTGAAACTCAAACCTCGTCAGTAAAGGCAGTTTTTTTTTTATGTTGGGTATCACAGTTAAGTTTGAGGTGGACATCAAAAGTTTCTATCCCAACCGTGTTCTGGGAATAATAAAGACAAAACAGTGTGATAATGCCATTTATGAGTGGGCCAATGAACTTTCAGCTGACAATGAATGTCAGTTGACTGTTGATATCCTGAGTTGTGATAAATTCCCCATGAAGGAAGAAATTCCTATCAGTGCTATTAAAGAGTGTTTGGATGATATGTATGATGACTCTTGTCCTGTGTTTTCATCCATGAAAGAATCAGTTGAACTGTTTTATTTGCATCAAGAGATCTTTGAAGATGAGCCACACATGGGTTGACCAGTATAAGTTCTATCAGCGGAAAATGTCTCTCCAGTTAGACTTTAAGTGAAGGAGACAATTGTTTGAATTTGATGCAATTTAAAGGTTTTCAAAACCTTAGTAGGTTTCTGTCTTCATAAGTACCTCCTATGAGCAAAGTCAGCACGTGGTGTTTATCTAAACTCTGCCACCATTCAGAAAGAACAACACGTGAACAGGTGGGAGAAATTTTCGGACAATTGCATTTGCAACCAAGCAGAAATAGTGAAATATGCCATTACATGTAATCAAACTAATGCACATCTCCTGAATTATATGGCTCGTTCCATATCACATGAATAAGACGTAAAACCAAAATATTATATATGTTTTTGTTTGTAAAGTATGTTTTTCACTCATCACAGCCTTCAACTTTGGTAAAGGATGAGGCATTTTCCCTATCCTTTGTTATTTATACTTCTAAAAGCAGTTTCCTTTTCCCTTAGTATCATTAATGTTCTGTATTATAATCCTTCATCAGAACGATAATACGTAGAAAGATCTATGCTCAAAAACCTAACCAAGAAACATAAATGTGATATTTCAATGAAGAAGATAATGACAAAGCCCTTTTGGAATTTTAATTATTGCTTTCACATGACGTAAATGGGTATTACTGCACTAACCTTATGCAAAAGGTGTGTGATAACATGGAAAAAATGAGATGCAGCAAGCTGTACCAAGTTGTTGTACACCTTCACAACACTGCTCTAGTTAACATAGCTATAGTTTTCAAGGCCATTGTGATTCAGTTTCTAATGCTTTTCCAACCATCTCACAATCTTTACTTAGCCCCACTGATTATCATTTGTTTTGCAAACTCAGAAAGACCTTCAAGTGATGAAGAGTTACAGATGCACTTTATGACCAGACAAAACTGCAGACTGTTTTCCATTCCAAGATCTAATGAATGCATTGGAGCTGTTCAATCATGACCTAATCATTTAATTTTTGTCACTCCAGAAGAAGTGTTTCTAATGTAATTCATATGGGGGGGACCCACATATTTGTGTATGGAAAGTTTTTTAAGTGATTTTTTAAATAAAGCTGAATAAAGTATTAATTTTACAGAAGAAGAAGTCCAACAGTAAGTGGCGTAATAATAGATTGCTGAGGGAGAAGCTTGCCTTGACTGACTCAAGTGACGAAGAGAGGAAATGGAATGTTAAAAAAGAAAAGGAAATGAGAAGATTATCGTCTGACAGGTAATAGTTGTATTATTATTGTTAGGGGAGTACAATACAGTAAGTTCTTGGGAAACTTTAGATGGTTTTAACTTTATTGTTATTTTGCTTCTTTGACATAGGAGTTTTTAAAGTTTTCAGGATACATTAAAAACTTTCAAATGCCAAAACACATTATTAGTTGAAGGTTCTGTGTATCAGTATTGTATGAAGAAATAAAATAACCTTATAACTTTGTACATGCTTTTATATTAAAATGTATGGGTAATTATGTAATGATATCAGTATTGATTGTTATTCAATTAATGGATATTAAATATTAATAAGTCAATTAACTGAACAATAAATACTAATATGCATATATATTATGATAGAGAAAAGAACCCTCACTTACCTTAAATGCTGGTTGCTACCAGCCAGTGTGGTTGTGAGCTTAAAGGCACCAGAGAACGGGGATGTACAAAGGGATGTCCTGTTACCCATGTACCAGCTGTACTGATTGTGGTTTTTAGGTGGTTTCCTGCAGTTATCCAGGACAGCGTTTCTCAACCTGTGGTATTTACATGAAATGATATGACTACATGTGTACTGTAACAGACTATTCACTAAACATGTCAATCATCAATGGGAGAAGGGTTTCTTAGAGGGAAAGGCTACTGTCCACTTTATAAGGGCCTCATTGTAGATGTAAAGTGTCCATATAAATAGCTAGGGTTGGTTAATAATAAACATATAAATAAAGAAAATAGTCCCATAGAAGTTATTGATCCATAGAATTGTTTTTGAGATTTTACTGGTCCTCTAGTTGCAAAAGGTTGAGAAAACACTGACTAGATAAATGCTGGGACTGTTCACAATCTGTGCATCATAATTTAAACATTTTCACAAACAAAAATACACTTATCATACATAACATAAAGTTACACACATTGCAGACAAATGGCAAAACAAACATCCCTCCTGTAGATTAAATACTCTGGGTCCTACGAATGTAATTCGGTTAGGACACAGGTTAACCCCTCTTCCGCTTCTCTTATGGTTCACACTGGCTGCCTGGTCCTTAGGTGGCCCTGTCAAAGGGGAAAAAAAGAGGATAAGGAAAATATTGCAGTCACTTACCAAAATTGAAGGCAGGAGGGCTGCAACAAATGCACAAAATGAACACTCTGTTACACTATTTTGACTCAAAACTTTATTAATGTGGAGAGGAACGGGCTATTTAGCAAGGGAGGTGCACTAGACGGCTACTGTATGGCTGGATCTGCTGCAGAGAACAGTGTGGGTGAAGTGTAGGTGCAGGGAGTTTGATAAAATGTGAACTCTCAATAACCATGGAAAAACAATATTGTTGATAGAGGTGGAAACTAGTATAGATGCAAATATTTAAAGTTAAATTGTGGTGATAAATCAATATCTACATAATAATATATATTCTGCAATTCACAAAATTGTGGGTGGCAGAGGGTGCTCAGCACCAACTCTCTGCTATGAATTCCAATCCAAAATGGTGCAAGGGGAAAAAAGAATTCATATAAGAATCAGTGTGGAACCTTATTTATCTAATCTTATCTTTTCCTGTCATTCCAACTCAAATAGGTTGGTGGACGAAGTATTTCACCACACTTATAAGAGAAAGTGGGAGTACCCATGTTTACCTATAAGTTTAAAATAAGCGTGTATCGTCTATCTACCAGAGACTCCCAGCCTAGTCTACTAATCAGTTCTAGTGACACTTTCATAAGGACTGTAGCAAGCGGTCACGAATCAAGTGGCTCTTCTCTGTTCTTTCTCCATTACCGTCAATCAACCCCTTACGAAACGGATCCCAAATGGCAAAACAGTAGTCCAAATGTGGATGAAAAAGAGATTTGTACACATCTCCTTTGTTTGTTCATTACAATTTTTCAAGATTTGACCTAGGAATCGTAACTTAGGATTAGCTCTACCTATTACCTCATGTTCCATTGTACTGTTACTCCCAAATATTTCACAGAATCAACCATATCAATAACTCAACTGTTTACCTCATATTTCTGGAATAAAGGATTATTTTTGTTAGTTATGCTCATTGTCTTGCACTTTTTACAATTTATTGTAAGTTGCCATTCATCGCACCATGTTGAAATAACTTCCAGACCGTGCTGAATTTCTAAGCAATGAGGCGAATTTCTTACTTCCCTATAAATAACAACGTCATCAGCAAACAATCTAAAAATGCTTTTCACTTTGTCTCCAAGATCGTTTTTAAAAATTAACAAAAGGAGTGGTTCTATTACACTTCCTGGGGATAATTATAAGTATTAATAAGAGTGAGTATAAGTAAGAGAAAAAAATGTTTAAAAAAGCGATGATTAAATAAATAAATGAGCATTAAATGGTGTCGTATTTCTTATAATAGCAGTTGCTTGGTATTATTTATTACGAAATACTTCACCGTGTTGTATTTAAGAATGTGCTTCTATTTATATTATTTCGGAAGATATCTTTTGTGCAGTTTAATCAAATAATTAATTTGTTAGTCCTTTTCTTCACAATATAAATCACAACTTTTATTTTAAATTAAATACATTCATTAAATACATTATCGAACTTTTCCTAACAAGCTCTCCTTAGCTGCTGCTGCTCTAATCAATCTCTTAGTCTCTGTGTATTCCCGTTGTTATGGATGCTTCCTTAAGAGTACTAACTGGCCCGTGGCAAGGAACGCCTACCTCAAGGATGTTATTACTATCGGTTATGCTACAATGGGTCTAGCGATATAATCTTATTGGATGTTGAGGCCTTCTGTTCAGGAAAACTATTTCCTATCTATGGAGTTTAGATGCAGTAGTAGTTTCTGGGAATACTGGCAGCTCTTTCTGTAAAACAGTTATTAAGATCGGAGAATTGTGGGAACTTGAAGGGGAGCCAACTGGATGATCGAAGTTCGATGTATATACTTTTTGCCTATGGCTATTCTCTCTGAAGGCTTTTTGGTGGTGAGGCCTGTAAGAGAATTAGTGCAGTGGAGGCAGATAAGTTGGTATACATACATAACTGTGAATGTGGTATGTCCATCCCAGATCATTCAGTGGAAATTTATGGTGAGAGAAAACATGGGGGTGTTTTCTAATTCACATTAAGTGCTTGCATAAGCACACCATGTTTTCTCCCAACAAGGTCTCTTGACTAGAGGTGTGTTTGTGAATGTTTTGCATTGTTGTGTTCTGTTTAATATCTGCTGTGTAAAATACTGATTGATTCGACAGTTTTGAATATTACTTATAAGTTGAATATGGAGAGGAAAAATAAAATACACATATAACTGACCAAAGTTAAAGGAAAGTGGTTAGCAATGACAATACACGCACTCACAGAGTGACAGATCCAGGAATTATCCGAGCTGGGGTAAAAACTTGGAGATAGCCACCCCTTCATAAATAATTTTGCCGCCCCTAATATCGCCACCACCCAAAGTGTTGCTACCCCGATTGTCACCCATTGTCATTCATTGTTGCCACCCCTTTGTTGCCACTCTCCAATGTAGTAGTGGAGCCAAAAAAAAAGGTTTTCTGTGACATAAATTTCCCATTTGTCACCTTTGAAAGACGATTTTGCTGCCCTTCAAACATGATTTTGCCACCCCCCTGAAGTTACCATGGGGCAAATCACCTGTGATCTGGCACTGCGCCCGCGCGCGCGCGCGCACACACACATACACACACAACACACACACACACACACACACACACACACACACAAAATATTTCGCGATAAACCATTACTCAAGGAAATAGAAACATGACTAAGCTCGCGTAGGCACCACTTGTCGCGTGGTAATGGCCGAAATCATGTGACAATTTATCTATTTTTGACGCCCAATCTGCTATTGATTCCCCGTTTCTCTGTTTGGCAGAAAACAGCTGATAAGCATAAAAATCTAGTGATCTCTTTTCGCCATAATTTTCAATTAAAATATCTCTTACTGATGGCCAATCTTTCGTCTGCTCTCTGACAATCAATTTCGAGCGAGCTGTGCCTACTATTTTAGATTTTACAAATTTAAGTAATACATCATGTTCTTCCTTAGGTACAAGGGAAAATGCTGTGGACACATTGTCGATGAAAGAACTTAATTCACTCTTATTTCCATCGAGGATGGAATTAATTTAAGAGCCTCAGTGACCGTAATTTTTACACCACTATCTTCCGGCACACTTCCTACACTCGGTGATGCACCTTGCGACATGATTGACACTTTTTACACACTGAATTTTCTCACTGTACTCACTTTTCTGCTTTCAAACTCCGCGCCGTCTGCTCCGTCGATTGTAGCCAAGTCGATCCGCGACCGCCCTGCCTCCTAGCGTCTGCTCCGTGCTCGCTGCTGCGTGAACTCCGCGCTGCCGAATTCTGCGTCCGTTTTGGCTCCTCCTTCTTGCGTCCTTATTCCACTTAACACCACCAACCCTTCGTAGCTTAGTATTCCTCAGAAGATTTACTATAGCGAGAGAAAATTGTTGTTTTCTCTGCTATGCTAAGTGGAGTAGACTCCAAAATAACAGTAATGATGACGTCGATGTTAGAATGGTTAGGCACGCCACACACTGACACCAACTTTATTACTGGGGTACTGTCGCGTGGTAATGGCCGAGCGAAGAATTACCTTCGACTTACCCCTGCGTGCACGTAAGTTCGTCCAGCCTGCTCGCCGTCAACTTCTGGTTCTTCCCGTTGGCGTCTGCAAGTACGGGCTGGAAAGCACTAAAAATCACTCTAACTACTGACTTGAGGTATTGTTGTAAATAACTTCCGAGATGTTATGAACAGGCATTTATTCTTGAATTCTTCGGAGAGATAAGTGGATTGATACAGTTGAATGGTACATCTTAATATGCATAGAAGTGAAATGTGTTTCCTTACTACAGCCGAATGGCTGAATAAAATAGCGGGAGGGTTGGTACAAGCCTCGCCTCGTGAGCATACGAAGGGTGGAGCTGGTGGTGTAATTTCTAACACTGCCTAAGTCATTGGCTTCCTAAAAATTGGCAAGTTTACGGCATGACCTTCAAAATGAAACTGCGCAGAGGACGGGTACAGAACGCGTCACTCTACTGTCGCTTAAGGGTGGGGTGACTGTCTCTCATTGGCCAGTTCACATCACGCGCTGTGGATGCAAAGTTTAATTGGCAAGTTGGAGGTGTCTTTCTAGAAGGTACCAGAACATTTCGAACCTTGTTTCTCACAGTCAAAACTGCTTGCCTCGGTGGCCTTGCAGGAAGGGTTCAGATTCTGCAAACGCGCTCTCATGTTCCACGTCCGCCCAGGCTTGTAGCTCACCGAGACTGGCTTACACTCACTAGAATATTAACTACGAAATTATTGAAATATGCTACACACTGTCAATATGGAATATTGATTATGGTTTTGACCCTTATTATCAGAGCAGTGAGGAAACTAAAACAAAATCGGTGGAGATGATGATCATGGGGAAAGAAATCACAGAAAAAAAAAAAAACTAATAGAAATAAGGCTTCATGTAAAAGAGATGAAAAATTGTTAACAAATGTAAAAGATAAAAATAAACATAACAGAATTTTGAAATAAAATCTATCTACAGGAGTTATTTATATTTCCAAACAATAGATGAAACAGTTATTGAGGTCATGAGAGTTGTTAGTGCTGGCATGATCAACAACAGATTGCTCTATATTTTGACAGACAGTCGGTGACCATTCATCCTGAAGGGCAATTGGTTCATGGTGAGGCTGATGTCAGAGCTTAAACAGTGGTGGGTTGTGATGCAGATAGCATTGCGTTACAATGGGATAGTTTTCACCAATTGTAGGATAGACATATCACACAAAATGCAACCTCCCATACGCCTAGCCACCTGAGGCAGATTATTCTGCTTCAACTAAGAATTCTTTAACATTTACTCCAACAACATGACACAAGCCTTTATATACTGTAATTATCTTCCAAATTGTCCTATAACAGATATTTCAAGCCAAACCTCCCCCCCCCCCTCCCACATACACGCACACAAAACAAAGCCTTAAACCAATTGATCCTGTCCTTTCACCCATTTGTCTCCTTGACTGAAATCCCTAAACCAGATTCTTCTCTGTGGCTACGACTGGCTGGAATAAATAGTTTCCATGTTAGGAGGGTGCTGCCTCTTTGTATTAAATTACTGAGGTTTCAGTTGAAATTATTCACCCTTCTTCATGGAAGAACACATCCAAGTGCAATTTGCCCAAGAAGGCAGATATTTTCCTGAAATATGTTCCCCACTATATTTCCCGAAACACCCCCACATCACCTTGAGCAGGGCACCTAACATTTCTCTCTCTTTTTAATGTGCTCTAAAACTTCTAATTACCCTTTGGCTCCTTTCCGTGTAAAGAGCCCATTGCAAAACATACATTTTGCATCTGCTCACCCAACCTGTTGTAACCCTGCCACTGGTGGATCCTTCCCCATCATAAACCATGCCACCTACCAAGTACAATCTCATATTTTTGCTCACCTGCCTCAAATACTATAATTCTTACATTCGCCCCACTACAAACCAGTTATCCATCAGAATAAACGGTCACAGACAAACAGTTTATTCCCAAAATCTATACCACCCTGTTGATGCCCATGACAGCCCTAACAACTTTCATGGCCTCAATAAATTTTTCACAATCAGTGCCATCAGAGTACGTACGCTCCGAAAATAGATCCACTTCCAAACTAGGAAGATTTGAATTGGTCTGCCAATGCGTTTTGTATACCAGGCATCATCCGAACCTCAATCTCAGATAATACCCACTTTCATCATCCCATTATACGTATGGTTTGGAAGTATTATTAATTTATGCAGTTAGATTTTATTTCAAAATTTTGTTTTAATCTTTTATTCATCTTTTACTTCTTTTAATAATTTTCATCTCTGTTACGTGAACCCTTTTTTATTATTTTGTTTCTTCTTTTAACATTTCCATTGATATTAGTTTTGCTCCCTCACCATCTCCACTCCAATTTTAATGGTAAAACTTTTATTAATATGGCTTTGTTGATTGCAAATACCTTTTTTTTTTTGTAACAGTTTAATGTCCCTTTTTAACAACGTGGTCTTTAGAGACGGGAAAGGATGGGGGCAAGGAATGGGAAGGAATTCGGCCATGGCCTTTTTGAAGGAAGCATCCCGGCATTCACCTGGAGTGATTTGGGGAAACCATGGAAAACCCAAATCTGGATGCCCGGACGGGGATTCGAACCGCCGTCCTCCCGAATGCGAGGCCAGAACGGCAAATACCTGAATAATTTCAGTTACATTTTTATGAGTAAAGGCATAGTCCAAAGTATGGTATTTTTTTTTGTGTTTATAGATGTTTGTAATTGCTTTCCTCTTCCCTTCAACTTTGGTGTATTCTATTTTTCATTTCAATAGTAATATTTCCTCAAGGGATTTCTTCTTACTCCATTGTTCCAAAGGAAAAGGAAATATAGGTAATTGTCAGTTTCAAGATAATTTGATGGAGGATTATTATTTAATACAAAATAAAGGATTTCATGTATGTTTGATGTGCACTGAATCAGTCAGTGAAGAATACAATATGAAGATCCATTTTGCCAAGGGACATCACCAAAACATGGAAGGATAATTATGAAAACATCAACTATAGAAGTTGAATAAGAACTTGGATACTCAGGTACAAATAACCATTAAGTAAAGACTGCTACATCGGAACATTGTCAAAACCCGCTTTGTGGTAAGGGAAAAAGTTGTTAAGTGCTATAAGGAGAATTTATTGAAGAATATCTGATGGATGTTCAAGTATGCTATCGCCTTAGAAGAAAAGGACTTTGATAGTATTTGTCAAGATGCAAATTATGGATCTGGAAACACCGTAAATGATTTAGATGACAGCACCAATGCTCCTGATACAGTATAACTAACAATATTTATTTGATAGGTTGATGTGGATTTCAGTGTCTCAGAATAATTATTGGTGTTTGGCTATTAGAAGGAATAACTGCTGCTGTATACATATTTAAAACAGTTTGAGAGAGGTTATATCGGGTTCATAATCTGTCATAGGCACTGATGGTGCTCCTGCAGTTGCTGGTACAATGGTGGGTTTATTTAAGTAGTGAATGAAAAAAACAATGGTTACCATGCATTATTTTTTTGTTCATCATTTCTGCCTTGTTTAATGCTTTGCCGGACACTTCTACTTATTTAAAAATGAGTAAACATTTCTTTCTTCTTAATATAGCTTTAATTCAGCTCTATATCTCTTAGAATGGCTACCTCCAAAAGAGTAATTTGGAAATTTTTTAAAAAGGTTCATTGAATTGTCCAACTTCCACAACATTTGTGGATTTAATCAGTTCTGCACACAGATTTTTTTTGGCGAAGTAGCCAGTTTTCAATTTATTACGTTATATGAATTTAATCAATACCAATCGAAGGAATATATGATAGATCTATTTTCAGTTTATGAATGTGTGTCTCATTATGAAGTGGGTGGTTAGGTGTATTTAAAAAAATCATACAGATACAAGACAATGTAAAGTCTATGGAGATAAAAGGAAACACAGTTAACCAAGTAGAAAATTGTAAGTGGGCATGTCATTTAATATTCTTCTTAGATGTCACCATATACCTACATAACCGAAGTGAATCTTGAATTGAAAATAAAAGAACATTCAGTTTCTGAAATGTATCAACACATCAAAATATTTTGTAATTAATTAAGATTATTGGAAATTCAGGAAAAACTTAAATGCTGCCCTCCTCCCTTCAACTTTGGTGAGTGTTGTGTGTATTTTCCCTTTCTTTTCCATGTATATTGTTTACTTTTGGCATCCCTTCTGTGTTTGTCCTAATTGTCCCTATCTTTGTGTTATTTCTTTTCCTTTTTTTCCCGTCTTTCCCATCTTAAGACCAGCCACCTCTCTGTTAACTTGAAAAAGGGATTTTCACCAAAAATATTGTTTTTTTATTTGTTTGTGTTGTTTTGTGTTGCTGCTGCCCTCATCCCTTCAACTTTGGTGAGTGTTGGGTGTATTTTCCCTTTCTTTTCCATTTAAATTTTATTTATCATTTTCTACTCAAGAAACTTAAAAATATCCCTTATAATTAATATGAAGATAAAATGAGGGCAATTTCATACATAATTTGATGACTTCTAAAGCAAAGACTACACATTTGGTATATTTTCTCGTCCAGTGGATGATAGTGGAAATAATGTGGCAGAAAACTTAGAACATATTGAGCTCCAGGCATATTTATGCAATAGTCACAATTTAACAGTATTATTTATTACTAGTGTAAGCCTGTGACTGTTTTTAATGTGTATCGTCATGGGTCTAGAATAGTTCCAGATTTTAGGATGAAAGATTGATAGGTTGACCGATATGACCAAATATAAACTTGACCTATATTTCATGGTGAATAAAGTCTCTGAGCTTGAAGAACTCAGAAGCATTTATAGAGGTAGGTATTAAACACGAACAGGGATGATAGTGCAGTCATATAATTGCTTAAATACAAACTTCACTTGTATTTGACCCTTAAAATTCAAAATTCAATTTAAAAAAAAAAAAAAAAAAATCCTGTTTTATTTGAAAGCACCCTTTTTTTCTTTTTTCTTTTGATACTCAGCACTCTTGTAATCATTGGTCATAGTATCTGTAATGGCCAAAGAATATAATACACATTCCATATTATTAAACAGTTGAGCAACTCTGAAGAAATGAATTGTCAGAATAATTGATTCAGTAACATATTTGGTCTGATGTCCAGTTAAAATAACCTAATAACTCTGTGCAGCGAACATGAAGAAAGACCATAACAGAAGTTATCAGTAAAATACCTAAAAAGCAAATAAACCGTAATTCATAAGTTTTGGTCAAGCAACAAAATTGGTGAAATATATAATTACGAAGTCTTTCTCGGCGTTGAGAATATAAATAATGTTCTTGGGTGACTAGCTGAGTTATAGGAGTGTTATAATAATCACACAATATTTCGGCACTCTCAATCGTCGGCGCCATCTTCCGGTGAAGTGAGGTCAGGAACGTGCGAAGTTGCTGAGCTAGACCAGATTCCCGCTGCTAACCTCTGATTGGTCGGCTGTGGAACCAGTCGTAGCAGGGTTCAAATCTCATTGCGGCTTGAATCAATGCCAAGGTACTTACTATTGCAAGGTTCAATGCAGCGCAACGGCACGTCAATGCAGCAAGTTCTCTCGGCTCGCCCGAAGTTCCAAGCCATTCTCAGAGCCATACAGGAGTACAGTCATCAATCTGAGCGGTGAGGTAATGGACTCTGACACCATATCGGTGCTATCTAAGGGACTAAATTTTGCTCCAGTACCGAAGTCCATACCGTATAGGGATATTCTAACGGGCGTTGAACAGGCCGTCCGTGGTTTGCCTATGGAGGCTGCAGAAGAAATGAGGCGTGAAACCTGCCGTATTTTATGCAAATCAAAGTTGCCACGGCCCAACATCACAGCTGCTGAGAGGAGATCACTTCGGGCATTGCGGAAAAACACAGGCATTATTGTCTTACCAGCAGACAAAGGTAACGCTTCTGTAGTGCTTACTACGGAAGATTATCGTCGAAAGGTGGAAGAACTCTTGAAGGACGCATCCTATCGCAAGATTGCACGGGATCCTACCAACGCCGTGTTGAGAAAAATGACAGCTCTTCTTAAGAACTCAGGGCTGCCAGAAGACACAGTTAAACAGCTACTACCCCACGCTGCTGTTCCTCCAAGGCTCTATGGACTCCCAAAGATCCATAAAGAAGGTACCCCATTGCAGCCAATAGTAAGTACCATCAGATCAGCTACATATTTGCTTGCCCGAAATCTAACTGGGCTGCTGACACCATTAGTGGGTAAAAGTCCTCATCACGTGACACTCTGCAAGATTTATAGAGGTCATCAAAGAACTCCACCTGCAGCAACATGATTTATTGGTGAGTTTCGATGTGGTGTCACTGTTCACTAGGATCCCTCTCACTGACACTCTGTCTCTACTGGAACAGCATTTTGAGCCTGCCATAGTGGAGTTATTCCGGCACACACTCCAATCGTCGTATTTCTTGTATGACTGGGTGTATTACGAACAGGTTGATGGAGTGGCCATGGGCAGTCCTTTATCGCCAGCTATAGCTGATTTCTTCATGGAGAACTTGAAGACAAGGCTCTAGCAAGCACTCCTATGAAGCCAAGCGCTTTCTTCCGATACGTAGATGACACCTTTGTGGTCTGGCCACACGGCAGAGACAACCTTGAAGCTTTTCTCCATCATCTTAACAGCAGAAACGAAAACATCAAGTTTACGATGGAGGTGGAAGAAGAAGGCCGGCTGCCTTTCTTAGACATTCTAATAGAAAGGAAACCTGACGGGTCTCTAGGACATTCTGTGTACAGAAAACCGACGCACACAGACCTATACCTGAACGCGCGTAGCCATCACCATCCGGCACAGCGCAAGACGGTACTCAGCACGCTTGTACATAGGGCGCGAGCGATATGCGATACGGACAGTCTACCCGGTGAATTGAATCATCTGCGTCAGACTTTTCGACGTAACGGGTACACTGATT
The DNA here is from genome assembly GCA_031002005.1 of Vandiemenella viatica. NCBI lineage: Eukaryota > Metazoa > Arthropoda > Insecta > Orthoptera > Morabidae > Vandiemenella > Vandiemenella viatica. The sequence goes on along the minus strand of CM061920.1, from coordinate 20,090,969 downwards.
ATCAGATAAGACTGGCATTCCGAGAGACGACACGTAGGCTCAACAACACCAACAAAGAGCCACCTGATCGTCTCGCCTTCTTTCCGTACTCTGGCGCCACAACGTCCAAGATAGGACGGATTCTAGCAAAAAGTGGAATCAAGACCGTTTTCCTGCGACCACCGAAGGTGAAGAACATCTTGCGCTCCCCCAAGGATGCCCTTGCTTTGCGGACTCCTGGGGTATATAGCATTAGTTGTGAATGTGGAAAGAGCTACATTGGCCAAACGGTGCGGTGTGTTCACCAACGTTGTCTAGAACATGCACGACACGTTCGTCTGGGGCAGAAAGACAAGTCTGCGGTGGCGGAACACAGTCTCGAACATGGCCATGGTTTTGATTTCGAAAATACCAGAGTACTGGCGCATACTGGGAGCTTCTGGAATAGCATCCTTACAGAAGCAGTAGAAATTCGTCTCACTTCTAACTAGTCAACCGCGACAGCGGGTACCAGCTGAGTGAAGCCTGGACGCCAATCATCAATACTATTCGTCGACTGCGCGACCGAGACGGGAAGTTCGGTAGTAACATAAGCGAGCAATTTGTTGCTCAGGCATTAATGATCAGCTTATGGGTAAGTTTTTGCCTTCTGACTTTTCCTTCTACAAAACGATGAGTTGTTACGAGGCAGGACCCCGGCTACGATTGGTTACAAATCTGACCAATCACGTGGCAGCATGCCTCAATATGAGGCCCGCAACGGATTCGTGTTGACCCATCAGTTGGACAAACAATTTATGGCGAAGGCTTTGTTTTTGGATATCTTCTTCGAAGGAGGGATGATTTTAAGCCCGTCCGCTATATGTCATGTGAAAAAGGACATCATATCTAGCCGTAACTCCACCTTGGCATTGATTCAAGCCGCAACGAGATTTGACCCCTGCTACGACTGGTTCCACAGCCGACCAATCAGAGGTTAGCAGCGGGAATCTGGTCTAGCTCAGCAACCTCACTTCACTGGAAGATGGCGCCGACGATTGAGAGCGCCGAAATATTGTGTAATTATTATAACACTCCTATAACTCGGCTAGTCACCCGAGAACATTATTTATATAAAATTGGTGAAAGTTTTAATTAAATTGAAATTTATCCTAAGCCAGAATGACAATTGGCATTTGTGGTTATGTAAGAGACCGTGAGTAATTTAATGTTTTAAATGTTTTTTTTTTTTTTTTTTTTAAAAAAGTTGCTTTCATTAGCAATATGTTACTGAAAAGCAGTTCCATGTTTTTTTTCAGACGTAAAGTTTATCTACATTTTTTAAACTATAAAACACTACGAAAAGCAAACTTAATGCATGTATTATGGCAATTAATTTGGTAGCAGTTGTTTAACTATTAAATTGTTGACATAACCACGAATTTCTTCTAATGGTATCTCTGGTCACTGTTTTGCGTGCGAAGGTTGACTCTTGATACCGTTCTTCAGGCAATAGCTATCGAGGTGAGTGAATGAATGAGCTTACGAAATTATATAGTAGATTGATTCAAGTCCCCTAGGTAGCACCTGTGGCTAATTCTTTTTGGATGCTCTCTTTTGTTCCCAATATTTTTTCCTGTCTCCCCAGTGAGATGTGTTTCTGACATTTAGTAACTTTTGCTTGTGGGAAATCCAGCAGAATCCAAGTCTTAATTTACCCTATCCTTCATGTCTTATAGCCTTGATAACTGAGAAAATCTTCTTGGTAATCCTGTTATCGTTTAATCTCAGAAGGTGCCCATAAAACTTCAGCGACATATGCTGGAGTTAGCTGTTTCCAACAGATTTTATAATTCAGAATTTGCTTTCAGTTGGTAGGTCCATGAATTTTCCTCGGGATACATCTTTCAGCATCTGTGTTGCCTTTTCAGGATGGTCTTTGTAGCATATCAGAACTGGAGGTCTAACAACAGTTTTGTAATAATTGATTTTAGCATTTTTTGAAATGCACTTTTTTTTTTTGTCTATGCTTTCTTGACATTTGGTATACTGTGTTGCATTTGGCACCTCTTTCTAAGATTGAATTTCTGTCACTACCATCGGGGTGGACACATTCGCCAAGGTGCCAGAATTGATTGACTTTTCCAATCTTGCCATAGATGTTCATTGGAATCTTTAAGTATTTTGTCTATAATTTTTATCACTATTTCATGTAGAAGTTGAACAGAAATGACAGCATCAATAGAGTTGTTGGTTAGGATTCCTATTTCAGTTGCGAAAGCCAGGCACTGATGTCTATCTTTTGTGCTCCAGCACTAGAGGTGACTGGTTTAATTTCAGTATTATTCAATGTAAGTTTCCAGGTCCTGATCACTTTGTCAAGCACTTATTCCAGTTGTGATCTTAAAACTCTGTGACAATTCTCCTTTGACTTTCACCTTGGAGAATGTCTGTGAGAGTTTGCTCAGTGAAAGTGCATGTGTTATAATACAAACCTTATTCTCACAGCACTGCAAAGTGTTTCTGGTGTTTGATCGAATCATACGCCTTCTTTAAATCAACATATAATACAGTGAACTTCATGCTTCTCAGATGTTAGATAATTGTTTCAAGGTTGAAGATCTGCTAGCTACAGGAGTGTACTTCCTGAAATCCTTCATGGTATTCACCAGTGATGTGGCCACATTGTTCTGTAGAATAGTCTACATCTGGATAGTCTAAATCTACATCTACACTCTGCAAATCACAAATACTGTGGGTGGCAGAGGCACCAATCCTAATTCTGTGCATTCCAATCCCGAACAGAACGAGGAAAGAAGGAATACATAAATGTATCAGTACAGCATCTTATTTCACGAATCTTATCACTCCTGTCATTGCGACCTAAATAGGTTGGCGGAAGACGTATTTCGTTGCACTCGTAAATTAAAGGTTTTTGCATATTCTCCAACAAGTTCAAATGAAAACGACGTCGTCTGTCCACCAAACAATCCCAGCCCAACCCACAAATCAGCTCTGTGACACTTACGTAAGGACTGTAACTAGCAGTCACGAATCGAGCGGCTCTCCTCTGTACTTTCTCTAATATGTCAATCAATCCCTTGCGATATGGATCCCAAATTCCACAACAGTATTCCAAATGCAGACACACTAGTGTTTTGCATGCTATTTCCTTTGTATGAGCATTACAACTTCTCAAAATACGACCTATGAATCGTAGTTTAGAATTAGCTTTGCCTACGACGGAAGTTATGTGCATGTCCCATTTCATGGTAATTTGTACTGTTACACCTAAATACTTCAGGAAATCCACAGTGTCAACAACTGAATTGTTAACTTTGTACTCGTGAGCAAATGGGGTCTTTTTTATTACTTATATGCATTGCCTTGCACTTTTTGCAGTTAAGTGTAAGCTGCCATTTTCGGCATCATTCCGAAATAACATCCAGATCGCGCTGAATTTCTAAGCAATTGTCGGAGCACCTCACTTCTCTATAAATAAGTGCATCATCAGCAAAAAATTGCATCCTGCAATTATTGTTGTCACCGAGATCGTTTATAAAAATTAAGAAAAGAAGTGGTCCTATTACACTTCCTTGAGGAAAGCCCGAAGTAACATCTAGCTTAGAAGAGGCTTCCCCATCAACAACGACATACTGTGACCGACCAATAAAAAAATCGCGTATCCATTCGCAAATCTGACCAGATATACCGTACACTCGAATCTTTGATAAAAGTCGGTTGTGTGGTACAGGTTCAAAAGCTTTCTGAAAATCCAAATAAATAGCATCAACTTGTGATCCTGCATCAATAACTTTCATTACGTCATGCGAAATAGAGCCAGTTGCATTTCACACGATCGGTTCTTCCGAAATCCGTATTGGTTTGCTGTAAGTAACTCATTTTCATCTCAAAACTTCATAATGTTAGAGCATATGACATGCTCCAGAATACTACTGCAAACAGATGTTAGAGATATGGGTCGATAATTCGTAGGATCTCTCCGATCTCCATTCTTGAAAACGGGAATCACCTGCGCTATTTGCGTCAGAAGGTACTTTTCTTTCTCCTAAATTTTTACGAAAAATATGACAGAAATGGTTCCATTTCTTCCGCGTATTCCGAAAATACTCTTACTGGTATACCATCGGGACCTGGCGCTTTCCCCCACTTCAGGAGCTTTAATTGCTTTATGATACCTACACTATCAATTTGTACTGGATCCATCTCAAGTTCTACACGCCGTGGAAAAACTGGAATGGTTTTCCATGTTTTCTCAGTGAAGGAATTTTTAAATTCGGTGTTAAATACAGTAGCCTTGTCGTGGCTGTCATCAACTTCACGACCGTCTTGTAGTAGAACTGGCATATTGTTGTCACAACCACTTATTTTTTTTTACATACGACCAAAATTTATTCGGATTTTCAATGAGGCTCTTGGAAAGTGAGTTGCAACAAAAGTCATTAAAAGTCGACGTAATTCCAAGCTTGACTATGGGAACAGTGCCAGTCGACTTTACTTTGAAATGGCTAAAATCTTGAGAGGTTTTTCTACATGCTAGACAGAAATTTGTAGTCTACTTGTAATAACAATATTTCCTGACAGTTTGTGGGCATCATTTTGGTCTCCTTTTTTGTGCAGTTGGTGTCCAGTAGGTCCTCCACTCATCAGATATCCTTCCGGTGTCTCAGCAGTCAACCAGGATCTGGTTTATTACATCAGTGATAGCACTTTTACCTGTTTTAAGAGCTTCCACAATAATGCCATTTTCTCTGTTAGCCTTGTTATTCTGGTGGTGTTTGATGGTTGTAGTGACTTTCTGCAAACTCGGTTGTTCAGAAGGGGGGTTGATATGTAATATGCGTCCTATGTGTAATCTTTCCTCGGGATATTGGCAACTGAGTAACTGCTTGAAATAATTTTCCAGAAGTACCACATTCCCATTGTTGCTGTTGACCAATTTCCCTTCTGGATTCTTGGAGTGAAGGCATAGTGAATTAGTCAGAGATTTCCTCTTTGAATGCCTAGAAGAAGTTTCGAATGTTATACAGTATGAATTCATCAAATTTTTCAACCCCAAATGATTGTAAGATCTCTTCACATATCTAATGGTCTTGGCAGACTGCACCTTTGAGAAATCATCTCAGTGTTGCTTTGACTTAGTAGAGTTCAACATTGTCCAGGTGATGGCTCATTCATCAACAGCATGGTCGTAGTTGGTATTCCACCACTTGAGGTTGCCTGAAATTATTTGTGTTTTCACATAATGTGGACTTTATTTTGTTCCAGTCATTCATTTCGCCTTGCTAGGTGTCAGTTGTAAAATGCTCAGTATTTTCAGGGAGGAACTAAGGATCAACTCTCATTGGAGCTTCGTTAGAGGGTACCTGTCTCTCAGGATGTAGTGGGGTCTTCATATTGGTAAAGAAATGTCAGTTTTCCAGCTTTTGCATTCATGATCTCATTCCTGTTTTTTTGTACAGACTGTGACATGGCCTATTTGAAATGAACCAATAGCGGGGTTTGGTTAATGCCAGTGGCCTGCTACGTGGTTTATTAGGCAAAACTGTGGAAATGGTCCTCATCTGTACAATTTACACAATTCTATTAAGCACTTGCCATTGGTGTTTGACTACGTCCTGTATAAGATACCATTGTGCCTCTGTATCTTTGTTAACAACATTGCTTTGATAGATTTTTAAAATTTTAATTGGAGGGGAAAATATACAAATTTATACATATTTTCAAGAAAAATCATATGTCTTTTTGGTAGCACATATGTGTAAATAGTCTTATGTTGAGGATGAAATAGGGCAGTGTAATGGGAAAATTGCTTTTAATTATTCTGCTCAATGATTGTGTTTGTGGTTTACAGTCAGGTTGTTTGCTGATGACAAAATGTTACATAATACAACTACAATGGGAGAGGACTGTGAACAACTACAGGGAAATCTGAACAGGGTAACTAGTTGTATAGGTCTACTTGGAATGAAGGAAAATGCTGAGAAAAATCTGCTCCTAGTGTACGCAGATAAATTAATAATGATTTTTTTTTACATTGTTGGATGTGGAAGGAATTGCCTGTTGGTGACATTTAGTGTATATCTTGTTATAACATTAGATAGTAGACTCAGTTGCGCAGATCTCGTGAAATGTTCCATATTCCATCGAAAACGAAAATCCAACATGCACCGAGTACACATTCTGAACAACAGGCTTGCTGTCAACAACTAACAAGCTTTGTGGGTATAAAAAATAAAATATTCAAATCATGCAGTGCACAAGAATTTACAGTCAAATTTCTCCAATTCTTACAAAATACATGTAATTAATTTTTTGTAAACAAATTCAGGTTACTTTTTTACCAAACCAGGTATAAAATGTTCTCAGGTTCCCTTTGAGGGAACTGCTTCAATTTGACGTCACATTTTTCTAGAAGAAGAAGTAGTCGGAGGATTAGGTTAAGCGTAGCATCTATAGAAAACGTTAAAATGAGGAAGGATCTAATTTTAAACTTATATATTATTATGGTGTGTGTACATACAGCACCTTCTGCTCCTTCCCCTAGTCATTATTCTATTCTTTTTGTCTTAGAGTTTCTACCCCTTCTGTCCCTTGGTCTTCTCTCTCTCTCTCTCTGTCTGTCTGTCTGCATGAGAGAGAGAGAGAGAGAGAGAGAGAGAGGGAGGGGCGGGGGGTTACTGAAATGAATAATTATGAGTATGTGGTAGGTCTGGGTGTGTACACATCTTTCTATCTTTATCCTTGCAATAAATTGTATATCTCGCCTCTTACATGACTGAGGTTTTTTAACCAAAGGATTGTAAAATGTGTTCATTTGGTCCTCCTGCCTTTGTCTGTGGTCAGTGATGGGTTATTTTCCCTAGCCTGTCTTATTTTAATTATGAATATAGTTATATGTTGTGTTCTTACTATATAGTAAGTGAAACAAATTGATTTTTTTATAATGTAATTCTCCATTAATTTAATAATGTTATCATTGTTTTATTTTGTATTATAGTGAGTCTGATGAACCTGTGGTCATTGGAAGGTAAGAAAATCAAGTGTTTTTTTTCTTAATAATAAAGGAAATTTCTGTACAATGTTAATCTGAAATCACAAAATGCATGTTTGAAATAGGTATGTGATTTTTTAACACTGCCTACAAGCTCTTGTAATGCAACTGCTTGTGCTGCTAATAACTTTTATATATCCTTGCATTCATTCTGTGTGAACTTACCATATTTTATAGAAAATAAAAATATAATGGGTCACTTTTTTATCATTTATGACCCCTGTCTGCAACAGAGCTTTTCTGAGACCTTTACTTGGTTTCCGGTTTGTGTCATAGTAATTTGTTAAGTAATTCATTTCTTTTTTTTTTTAATTTAATTTAATTGCAATGGAGCACAGGCTCCGGTGGCAATTTCCATACACACCCATCTTCCCCCTATCCTGCACCTACCTACATTTGCCCTCTACAAATTTTATCTTTAAATTCTTTCAAAGTTTTCGGTAAATTATTCATTTATTTATTTTATTTATTTGTCGTATGGCAAGCAACTAATACAATAATAAATATATACAATGACAAGAACGTTGGTAGTGTTCACAAGCTGATGTCTAATTCTTCCAGCCATTCTAAGAAGGAACTTGCAGCTCCAAAAACATCTTCATATGGTCCATCATACTTCCGTAGAGGGCATTCCCTGATAATATGCTCCACACTCTGGGAAGGAGCACCGCACTCACATGCAGGAGAATCCTGAAGACCCCACTTATACAGCATGGCGTTGCATTTCGCATGGCCTGTTCTTAGGCGATTTAGTTTGACCCACTGGTCTCTATTTAGATGGAATCCTGGAAGTCCAGTTGTGGGATCTTTAATATCTGAATGTTTTACAGATGTGGAGTTCCAGCATTGTCGCCATTTTTTCATGACATCAAAGTCAAATACATCTTGCCATACCGGATTTCTTGATTTAAGACGAGTGGGTGGTAAGTTATTTAGAACCTCGTGGATTGGGAGATCCTGTGGATGATCAGGATGGTGCAGTTTTATCCACTCACGTGCCGTTGCTTCTTGGCGTCTTATCTCTGGAGGTGGTATTTTGCTGATCAGGTGCAACCAGGGGACTGGGGTGGATTTTAGGGTGCCAGTTATTACTCTCATACACTCATTCAGGTGGACGTCGATTTTTCTAGTATGAGTACTACGTTGCCACACTGGAGCACAGTACTCAGCAACAGGGTAAACCATGGTGAGAGCGCTTGTTCATAGTGTGTTCGCATCAGCTCCACATGAAGTACCAGCTAGCTTCTTCATGATGTTGTTTCGTGTTTTCAGTTTCTCTTGGTAACTCATTCCAATCCCTGACACCCTTACCTAAAAAAGACAATCTTCCCACACCGTTGTGCCTGAAATCAAGTGCCAGCTTGTGGTCATGGTCATCTTTTCCCTTCCATGCACTACTTTTCATACCTATTGCAATATCTTTCCATGCCTCATCGCCAGTATACGCCCTGTTCACTCCCATGACCCTCCTCATCCCCCTCCTGTCTTGCAATGAATCCCATTCGTCACTCATTGCATTCTGCGATAATTTCCAGAAACAAATCTAGCAGCCCTTTTTTGCACCCTCTCCAACTCCTATATTTGCTACGTAAAATGAGGGTCCCATACTACACTACCATATTCGAGCAATGGTCTCACCAAAGTTTTGTAACCCAATTCCTTGACTTCTCTCGTACATCCCCTCATCACTCTCTCCAACAAGTGCAGAACTTTGAAACCTTTTCCTACCACCTGTCCTATGTGTCCTGCCCAGTTAAGTTTGTTATCAAAAGTAATTCCAAGATATTTACATTTCAAGTCTTCAGCAAGCAATTCTTTCCCCACCTTATATTCAAAATTAACCTTTTGTTTTTTATTTGTGTATCTAATAAGCTGACCCTTCTTTGCATTTATCTTCATTCCATGTTTACCAACCCAATTAGATATCCTGTCCAGATCATCCTGCAACTATTTACAATCCTCTATCGTTTTGATTCTTTTATACAGCATTATGTCATCTGCAAACAATCTAATTTCAGATAGTAAACAATCAACACAATTATTCATTAGAATAATGAATAGCAATGGTCCCAATACGCTACCCTGTGGCACACCCATTTTTACTTCCACTTCTTTTGATATTACATTTCCAACCCTAACTTTCTGTTTTCTACCTTTTAAAAATTCTTCTACCCAACAAATGACTTTCTTATCCACTCCAATCGTTTTTACCTTATTTAATACCAGTTTATGGCTTACTCTGTCAAACGCCTTAGACAGATCTAGTGCTACACTATCAATTTGGCCTCCCTTGTCCATTTCATCTGAAATATCTTGCATATATCCCACCAACTGAGATTCGCATGAATATCCTTGCCTGAAACCATGTTGCCTGCTTGAAAACCGCTTACGTTCGTCACATATGTTTCCCCCTAATGTGATTTCGAGATGTACCCAGTGGGATAAGACAATTATTATTAATTTCCACTTCTTTAAATCCTGGACACAAATTGTTGTATTGTAAAAACATCTACATACAGAGTAGTAATAAAGTTATGTCACATCTTCTGTGAGGTAAACTTGTGAGACAGTTGTAAAAGCAGTTATTAAAAGAAAAAAAAACATTAATTTAATGTTGGTTTCCAAATATTTCATTTTAGTATCTCTTAGTTATAAAAGTGATATAAATTCCGATTTCTGAAACTGTAAAGTTTTATATACATATTTTTATATCTTCAGAGTTTTAAACTTGAATAAATATTTAATATACAGCTAAGGATAGAGAGGAACATAGCAGAGATATGCACAGAGTGATTGGGAGGGGGTGTGAAACATTTACACAAAAATGTATATAAAATTTACAGTCCTTCAGCAGAGGGGATAATTCATCTCTGTATTTACTGAAGTGGGTTGCAAGGGAATGGACGATTAGGAGTGAGGGGTGCAGAATTTCCTCAGAGAACTTAGGCAGTCAGTGATGTATATATAAAGAGATAATAAAAGGTGTATACACACATATTTTTAGGGGAGGAAGGATCAAAAATCATGGTTGAAAAGTTGAAGATAGGATGGTGTTGAACCATGGACAAGTACACACTTGACTGCATATTTTGGGGGTTTAAATCCCTTCTTCAACAATAGAGCGAGGTAGCTGCACGAAGGTGGCTGGCAACTAACTGGAGGTACAGATCATTGGTCAGCATCTCATGGTGGAGGAATATCAATATAGCAATAAGTATTGGTAGGGATTCAAAGGCATAAACCTGAGCATTGTAAAATTGGAAACTATTTCCTGAGAACAAATCATGGTCAGGCGGTAGAGTTCGGCACCAAATATATGCGAACAAAATTTTTGTTTAAATATATTACACACTACTTGGAAATCACCTCTGGTGAGTGTTGGTTCATGTGGAAATAGATTGAAGGAGTAAGGAATTGGTGGAAAAAAAGGAATAAACTCGGTGTTGTCTGAACTTAATACCCAGTGACTGTCTGGTACCCAGTTTGTAGTCGTAAGATAGTTCCCGCCTTCTGAGTTCAGAGAAGCATGAATGGTGGAGCAGGAATTGGTATAATGCATGGTGGCATGAAAAGATACTGGATGGTTGGCATACCAGTAAAACACTAAACTTTCCTGCAAGGTCTGCGTTATTTTCTCATATCTTTTTACTTAAGGCTTTACGCCTCATCGACGTTGAGGTTGTTAGAGGCGGGATGGGACTGGGGATAAGGAACGGGAAGGAATTTGGCAATGGCCTTTTTTAGGGAGGCATCCCGGCATTCGCCTGGGGTGGTTTGGGAAAACTATGGAAAACCCAAATCAGGAGGCCTGGACGGGGATTCGAACCGCTGTCCTCCTGAATGCGAAACCAGAGCATGAACCGCTCATCCACCATGCTCGGTTTCTCATATCTAACACATTCCATTTTATATCCTATCTTGCAGATTCCATTTTATATCCTGTCTTGCAGTCAATCCTTCACCTTGTCTCAGGATATGAATAGCCAATTTCCTTTTTTTGCTTTTGTCATTCTGTTTTCCACTGTTGGCAATTTTTTAAAATGATGTTGGTAACTGTATTGGTGGTATATTCCTCAAGCAGGTATGGAGTTTGTTGGTGGTCATAATTTTAGTCAGTTTCTGATTTATACCCATGCAGAAGCTCCGACTCAACTTTGCTGTTAATTATCTACAGGTTAATACTGTGGGTGTTGTGTAACTCTTCAGACACATCTCAGCTTTGCAATCTGGAACATATCTGCCCCTTCAATGTTTTCATCATGTTACAAAAATTGCTTTGCAGATCTATAATTGATTCATACTACATTTGTCTTCTTGCCATTAATTTAAATTAAATTTCTGAATCTTTGGCTTAGTATTTAACTGATTCAAATGATAACTAATCTCAGTACATTTGGGCAAGTAGATGTGGATCACATGTGTAGCCATGTTAGTGTATGACCCTTTCTTGAACCCAAATTATGATGCTGTCAGACTACTGGAGTGTGTAACATTTTTTTATTTATTTATGTGTGATGAATAACTTACAAAAAAGTTTTCTCTAATGATGATTTTGCAACAACTGTTTTAGTTTACTATTTCTGTGCTTGAAAAATATTTGAAAGATGTAAAACTTCTGTTTGATTTCTCTAAATAAAAATCAATGTCTTGTGCTCTTAATGAAAATTCATCCATTATTTTAAAAAACTCCTATTACAATTTGAAGTGGCATATTGGTCTGAAGACCTTGATTTAATGCTTTTGATTTTTTTCCATTATCAACTTTCATTTATTTCAGAGAATGAGTAACATTTTATTTGCAACTGAACTTCAGATGTTACAGGAGTACTTTTTGCATTTACTATTGATCTCTTCAGCAACAAAAGGCAAAAGAGATTGCTTGCAGGCATGATGCCACGTCCAGTGTTGATTCTACGCCATGTAAATTCTTTGATATGTACTTTTGGAAACTAACACAGTGTATACCTTAATTAAAAGACTGATGTCAATACCAATCGAAATTTATTTGTTCTGCACACTAAAGTGTGATCTTCTTATGGTAGCCTTTTCATTTAAGATAACCATTTCAAAATCGGTCATGGTTTTGTAGATGCAGTACATGCCATAAACAGTATCCAAACTTGAAATTCTTTCATTGTTTGAAGTAAACTGATCAGTATCTCTTTTGATATATTATCCCAGTTATTAAATCCTTTACTTACAGAAGAAAACTTTCAAATTTCCTTATGCCAAATATCTGTAAATAATCTCTTGTCTTGTAATTATTTTACTCAGTCCTCATCTCGAATGTATGTTCCATACACACTGCTAGCACTCTCTTCCTTTCTTCTCTTAACTCCTTGATCATTTCATTTATTAATTGTGTTCGACAGAAATCTATGCAGGCAAATCTTTATTACTCCTTTCCAGTTTTTGTTTCATATCCATTTTATATTCCTGTAGCAAGTGAAAATTTCTCTTTCTGTAGGTCTAAATTTAGGAGTGGATTTTTACAAAGTCTGGTACATTATGAACTTACAATTACAAAAATATTTTTGGGTCAGCTAATGTTTCTGTCCTTGGTTGTACGTTGTTTTATGCATTATTGTTCACCAATATGATATACTACTAAATATACAAACTGTTGTAGCAAATTTACCTCCTCTTTTATAAACAACAATTCATGTGAAAATACATGTTTTGTAGTCTATTCTGATTGTATGATTATCATAAAGAGATTTTTCTGACTACTGTAATAACTTTTTATCTGTAGTAAGAATTTTACTTCAAATGGAGTTCTTCAAATGTAAAAGATTGTTTTAAAAATGTTTCAGTCTTAAAACTGTAAAATAAATGCTTCACCAAGATAAATAATGATATATAATGCTTTGAAATGTTCCATATATAGTGAGCTATATCTAGTAGAAAGGTTCAAAATTTGTGGGCAACAGAACATAACACAAACTACATTTCAAAACAGGTCGAAAGTATTTTTGGCTTCATAATTTATTCAGAAGAATTTATTTTATCATTGTATTCATTTGCGATTAATTTTGATATCCAAGAACCTAATTCCCTACATATCCTTTCATTTTTTTCCCCAAGTCTTTTTGATGGTTTTTTTTCATGTTTTATTTCCTTTCTTTGGGGAGGGGGAATATAGATGTGAGATACTGTCAGATTTTTATCAGATTTATCTTGAAATGCTATTATGTAGCAGATTCTCCATAATATGAGTCATCTATTTTAAGCTGTTTTTATTTACATGAAAGCCTATACCTTGTATACATTTTGTCATACTAACGCACCAACTTTTGAATTCCATTCTTACAAAAATTTCCCACTTTATATCTCATCAGCTTTTGCATTCGTCTGGCTCTTCTGCTTTCATCTATGTTAAATGATGGATTATTTTCCCCATCCTATCTTATCTTATTTTCATAATTTATTGTGTTTCACTGTGGCAGAAGACCCACAAGCAACATCTCCTACCTATTGCAAAATGTAATGCACATAGCTTTTCTGGCTAAAATTGTTTGCTTCTACATCACTATCCTTTATATTGAATTGCTCCATTCTGTGGATTGTTGTTTTCATTCTTGAGTAACATAAGACACCCATTTTTTGTCTCCTGCAACAGCTGCTCTTAAAATTTCACATCTTCCTTTACTGTTTCTTTCAAGAAAACTCGAAGGACTACTCAATTGGTTTTGTGCACCTCAGTGAGCATTTTCGGTACTCAATAACTTTTGATAATTTAAGCATTCTGTGTGAATTTAATAATAATAATAAAACACTTCTTAAAACGTGTGGAATCTCATTACATAAAAGAAAAAAAAATGTAAAACATCTGTTTTCTTGAACTTTTGAATCAACTTTCTGTACCAAGTCTTCAAGGAAGAATGTTAATTATCCACTTAACACTTCATAACTAACTCTATTTTGGCCACCTTTATATGCTCCAACCCATTTTCTTACTGTTCCATTGCTCATAGTGTTTTCTTCATAAAATTGATTAATGTGTCAATGAATTTCTTTTACGTCTTCAGCTCATAGAAAATCACTGCATGCATTTTGTACTTGGTGAGATTTTCAATTATCTGAAACATTTTTTTTTTTTTTTTTTTTTTTTTTTTAAAAATAATGCACAAACAAATATAGACATTGATGATTGTTTTCACTGTAGTATCTGTGGGCAGCAAATAGTTTCAGGTACTCGGCTTGCATTTAGCATTGCAGTGGCCATATTTGTAAATGCTCCTTACTTAAAAAGCATGACTCACATCAACCACATCCTGCAAATATATATATATATATACATATTTTAAAAAAAGCTAGAAACTTTTGATCATTTGCTTATATCTTTTGGTCACTTGCCAGAGAGCAACACTGTCATATAACATTATTTTCTTCAGTATTTTTTCAAAAATAGTTTAAAGCAACCTAAGCACATACTAGCTTAATAGTAAACCACTTTTAGAAGCATTTTCTGGGGTAAAAACCTTTTTAGGAGCATTTCTTTAGTCAAACTCATATGAGATTAAAGCTTCATATAGGGAAAATTTTATTTTAGCTTCCTTTTCGTTGTATTTCCACAAAGAAAGCATAAAATTATGATCAGTATGAGATATGATAGTTATAGCCAGAAGAATCTAGTCAAGAAGTTATGGCAAAATTTAGAATATTACACAAAACGGCATGACTTGTGTAAGATTTTTGTTTTGTTTTGTTTAAAGATATTGCTTTTAGTTTTCTTGATATTGTAAAGGTTTATACTTCATTAGATTCAGGATTAAAAGATGCACCATATATGTGAAAATAGACTCCAGAATCAAAGGAGAAATAGGATTTTTAGGCAAAAGTAAGAAAATTTAGATTTTGTCATTTCCTTAAATAACATACAAGCTTGAATGTATATTCATATTAAAGAAGAAAATTGGCTGATTACATATACATGTTTTATTTTTGATATATTGTAATATTTAAGGTTTAAAAGGAAAATTAAAGATTTTAACAATATGGTCACGAAGTGAAAGTTTTATGTAAAAAAATGGAAAGATAGCAGCATCAGATAAGACAAACAAAGAACTAATGGAAACTTTTTAGGAATCAGATTAAATTACCTGGATATAGGAGAATATTTTCTAAGGAAAAGTGATGTTTATTTCTGTTCCATCAGGGTAAGAGTTCGAGAAAAATTAAATATAGAAGAGTCTGAAAGATTGCATCATAGTGGCTAAAATAAAGTTGCAGATTTCAGCTAAAATAGTAAGAGTCCAGTAGAATTACATACATCAAAATTTTGAGGAAATTATAAAGAATGTTTTGGTGATAGCACAGGGAGATTTGGTGTTTCACAAATTTGAAAAATAATATAATTTTGGTATAAGTCCTCATGGGATGATACAATGAGAAAATTGGGGGCAAATTTCAGCATGATCGACGTATATTTAAGAATTTTAACTAGAACCCAAAGGTCAATTTTGGCGAGATCCTATAAAAGGCGGTGCAAGACTTTTGGGTTCAGGCATTATTTCACAGACAATTTCTAAGTAGGGAGGTAGTGCTGGTCTCTGAAAATTTTATAGGTAAAACTTTAATTTTAAAAAATGACCCTATTCTAATTGTGTTTGGGGGGAAAGTAATGGAAGTATCCCTGGAATGACTTGAGTAGCATCGACCTGTAATCTTTCATAAAGGAAGTGATAGTACTGATACATTATCTGCGCACACTCTGGTACCACAGGTATTACTATTTTTTGAAGAATATAAACTTTTACTGCAACTGAACTGTTTCCTTTTAGAAACGTTTAACTATTGGTGTTTTAACAATATTTTGGCAACTGAGAAGAACCATATCAATCAGTAATAGTAAGTGGAATCAGGCACGATCATAGCTTACACGATTTTGAATATTTAGGCCGCATTCCAGTAATAACTTACATGAGTGATGTAGCAAACCACCTGCTTCATAATCACGTGACAATACCATTTTACTGTCATATCTCCTGCCAATAATGACATACGATTTAGATGGGTGAGTTGTAAGTTGAAGAGAAGTAAGAAAATAATAAGGCATTCAAATGAAGTTTAGATGATCAACTGTGAAGTATATGAGAAGTGAAAAAGCTTTAAATGAATATACCAAGTAAATTTCAGGATAAGTGTATGTGGGGAAGAGGATCATTAAAATGTCAAAATAAGTTGAATTTTTGTACTTGGAAGCCATCTACTATGTAGGTTTTTCAAAATATGAAGTAAATTTGGAACCATTCGCCATTTAATACACAATTTTTATTATTGCTTGCATTAATCTTTCAAGTTTGATCAGCTGAAATTCGAAAATAAATCTAGGTTATGGGGAAAAATATGTTTTAATAAATTCCAATGCCCAGTAATTGCTAATGTTTGGCATGATTTAAATTGTGTCAGGAAATAAAATTTACATTAATTGGATGGTTTCAATCTGAAATAATTTTTCAGTATTATATTTTTCAGAAACTTTGCTGCTAATTATTGATATATACAAATTATTTAAAACTAACATTTTCACCCCTGTAGACATTAGTGTAAAAAAACCTAAATTTAATGTCAGAGGTTTTTTTTCTTCTAGATACTTTCTAATTATCATTGTTCCTCCATCCATCAAAGTTTTGATTTTAATTTTCTTAAAGTGATGTAATTAAAAATGAAAATAAACAAATGTTTATAAAGCCCCATGAAAATGAACTATTTTAGCTCTACATAAGCATGTTTCAATTTTAGTTTCAATAATAAACTTTGCTCGGGATCTTGTATAAGGTTTGTAATGTAACATTTTTGTAATGAATAACAAAAGGAAACATCACAATTTATTGTAGTATTGATCATTGATGTAATGGTTTGTTTCACATTTTTTATGTATTCTGGCACACTATATTTCGGTAAACTGCTAAAATAAATATCCAAACATAAGTAGTGAAAAAAATGTTAACAGAATCCATATTTATATCTGGTGTGATCTTTGGTGGACATCTTGTGAAGTTAGGAAATTAGTGTTTATCTCAGAATGCAGTGTGATCTGTAACCATTTTCAGATTAAAAATGGATTATGATTTCTTGCTTAAACTGCTGATCACATTGAGTGAAAAGATATACTGCAGTTTTTAAGCCAGACCATAAGATTTCAAACTGTTAAAACCTCATTAAAATCATTTCGTATGTTTTTGTGTGATTAGGGACAGACAGTGCAGCTAGCTGGCATATATATAATGTTGAGTGACACTTAGGTTTGAGAATTACAACCTGATTAGTTCAACATCACTGATCAGTAAATTGATGGATAGATTATAGAACTG
Source organism: Vandiemenella viatica (assembly GCA_031002005.1). Classification (NCBI taxonomy): domain Eukaryota; kingdom Metazoa; phylum Arthropoda; class Insecta; order Orthoptera; family Morabidae; genus Vandiemenella; species Vandiemenella viatica. The sequence goes on along the minus strand of CM061920.1, from coordinate 20,073,620 downwards.
CCTATGAGGAAATTGATTGGCAAATAGACAAAATGGTGTTAGGCAAGGACATGTATATGAATTATAGTTAATGGATTATATGCACAATATTTCAGGTAAAATGAACAGTGAAGGTCAAGTTTAAAGTCTAGCTCTAGATCTCTCCAAACCATTTGCCGGAGAGAGTCATAAAATGGCATTAAATAAACCAGAGGACTTGATGAAAAAGTGGCTTACTGGGTAGAGGAATTCTTAAAAGGTTGAAAGCAAAGTGTTAGAGTAGGAAATGCAGTATCAGAAGAGGTGGAAGTCAAAATGGAAGTGCCACAGGGTATAATATTGTGACCTTTGCTTTTTGTTATTTTAATAAATGATTGTGTTAATCGTTTAAAGCTAGAAGTTGGCTTGTTTGCTGATGACGACGTTATACAGTAGCACTGCAATGTGAAAATACTATGAAGAGCTATAGGGAGCTATATAATAGAGTATGAACGGTAGAAGACTGAACAGCAGCAGGGAGTTTTGGACAGAATATCTATCTGTATAGGCCAATATGGATTGAAGATAAATCTCAAGAAAAGTCAACTGATCAGGTACACTGCTAAAAAATGAAGGTTTTTTTTATGTTTGTTGTGGCGTGAGAGGAATTGGTTGTTGATGATATGAAGCATAAGTATAACAGTATACAGCAGTTCAGTTGGGGAGATAGTTACAAAAAGGTGATGATGGAATACCGGAGAAGTAAGGGACTTGGGTAACAAAACCATGGTCATCTCATTACTTGAGTATGGTGGTGTAAAATGGGACCCTCATTTTGTGTACCAAATAAAGGAATGAGTCAGTGCAAATAGAGTAGTTAGATTTGTTTTTAAGAATGCTGGGAGTATATGAAGCTTGGATTGATATTGGTAGAAGTAGTAAGAGTAGTGCATGGAAAAGAGTTGTTGTTTTTCACCACAAACAGACACAGTTAAGGCAGTAGTTAAGGCAGTAAGGGATTAGAATACATTACTAAGGGAAATGCTGAACAGTTTATCAAAAACACAGAAAGAATTTAAAATCAAAATTTGTAAATGGTGGCAAAATAAAATTATACCCTGTGGGTCAAAGATAAAAGGAGGAGAAACGGAAAAAATAAGTGTTGGGGAAAATGACACCATTACATGCACTCAATTGCAGTTAAATTACATTGTTAAAGTTGGGATTAATTAGAAGAACTGCAATATTATCTTATATTATCCATAGCTAAAGGAAAATTTAATACTTTTACTTTTGCTCTGCTCAGTCTTGGATTTATTAATTTTCTGAAGCTGTCATCAAGGATATAGCTTCTAATTTAAATTAGTTTCAGATTCAAATTTGCACATATGTGATTTGTCATCTCAGAAATAAATATATTATTTAAGATTTTTGTAATTATACTCTTGGAACGAGAGTGCCACTTACACACTAAACCACGAGTTCCATAAAAAAAAGTGAAATGACTAAATCTACTTGCTCCTCCATCCACTCCAGTGTGTTGTATTAGATATTTAGAGTCATTGAAGTAAAGGACTAAGATAATTTTTAATTTTTTTCTCATAGATATAAGATGCCATCAAAGTTGTCAGTCTTTACCCATTTTTGTTACTAGGACTGCATCAGTATATGTATATAACCAGAAATGATATTTTCCTCCAACATGGACCATATTCTATTTTTAAACAACAAATAGTAAAAACTTTTATGTCTAGTGTACTTTTTAAATTGTTAGCAAAACATGCACGAGTTTTTATTTTGACGTTTCTTTACCATGTTGTAATAATATTTTATCGAGCGTGCATTTCAGCCTAACTTACCTGTTATAAATTTGATTAATGGCAGCATTAATAGGGGCAACTTATGAGATCTATGATAAAGGATTGGTTTTCTAAACTTAAAATATTGCACCCATTGATTTAATAAACTTATATATATTTTATATTTATATTGCACCCATTGATTTAATAAACTTATATATATTATATATATATATATATAGTTAGGAGAATAGCCACCACTTACTAAAGATGAAGGTTGCTGCAGTGTCAAAACAGGGATAGACATGTACACACATTGAGCACTGTGTAGTGGCCCCGGGGATTTTTGGCTAAAGCTGGGCAGTACTTATGATTTTGTACAGCACCAGCCAAAGCAGGCCAATTGCAACAGTGAAAGAAAACAGTTTCAGGCATTAGAATGGTGCTATGCAGAAGGCAATGGCCATTAAGCAGGTGAGGTATCTGCAGAAATATGCTGAAGCAGGACAGCATTTGGCAAAAGATGGGAGGGAAGCAGCCACTACTATTGGTGGTGGATCCTCCCTCCACTGGTTCGATGGAGGGGATCAGGGATCAAAACCCGGGTGCACGGGTCAGGGAGGGATGTAACTAGTCACCGACAGTAGCTAGCAAGCAATGGCAAGCTAGGCTCCAGAAGGAAGGCTGAGAGGGTCTTAGCGACGAGCAGCAATCTACAATGGGTGCAGCAAGGAGACTACACCAGCAACAGTAATTCTGACAGGTGGTAGGAAACCATTATAGAAACATAACTGGGAAATCAAGCAGTAGACACAAGTAATGGATGTCTTACATATGTAGAAGTTCAAGGGTGTTAGGGATGTTTTACTATGTATATAAACTTTGTGTAAACAAATTCTAAATATGTATATACCCTTGTGGAGAGTATCATTTGCTAGCACTACCACTCACATGGCAGAGGATCTTACCCACAATTTAAATGTACCTCTTGGGAAGTGGCAAAGTGAAAGCAAATAGATTCGCCAGTCCACCACAACTGAAATTTTCAGGCTTATATCCCTTCTTGAACAGTTGAGTGTGGTGGTAGTCTGATGGGGGCTGGCAACTAAATGTTGATTAACTTGTTGAAGAAGGGATATAACACCTTATGTCTGTCCGTGTTTCGATTCTGCGGCAACCTTCATCTTTGATAAGCGGTTGTTATTCCAAATGTTTAATTTATCTGCTTTATAGTGCTTTTGTTTCCTAACACTGTAACCATTGCTACTACTAATACTGCTACTACTACTACTACTATTATTATTATTATTATTAATAATGTGTTGTTTGGTTATTTTTATCCAATGTGAATAACATTATTTTTCCAGAAAGAAGAAAATTCGTCAGCGTATTATTGGATCAGATTCTGATGATGCAAAATTGAATCTAAACAGTGATGGCAGTGAAAGCAGTGATTTGGAACAGCTTTTTGGTTCTGTAAATAAGAGGAAGCGTGCAAAAACAAACAGTGATTCAGACAAAATAGCCATAACTGACACCGACACCGACACTGACTCTGAAGAAGTGTGAGTATTGATGACTTTTAGAATGTTACAAGTTCAGTTTGCTTTATAATTTAAATTTAATTTAAATTAATTTTAAATTAATTTTTTAAAATTTTAAATATATGTTTTATTCATATTAAATTAGGACAAAACAAAACATCAGTGGAGATATTAACAGCAAGAAATAAAATCAAAACAGGCCTTGTAAAATTCACAATAAATTATTTATAAAAGCTAAAAGGTAAATAAAGACCAAAACAAAACTTTGAAATAGTATGTCTCGTATTAATAAACTGTACCAAAGGGGTGGATATAGCAGGGCAACAACGGTGAATATTATCTTAGACTGAGACCTAGGGAGGGAGAGGAGGGCGGGGGTTGTTTGGTATCCAATGCTGAGCTCCAAGATACTGATGGGGATGTGGTTTCAGAGGATTCTATGGTGGCCCTAACTGTTAAACAGTTACTAATGTCACAAGAGTTGTGAGAGCTGGCATGGTTAGTGACAAAGTGGTATAGATTTTGGGAATAAATTGTTTGTCTGTATCAGAGCACTGCCTCATCCAAACTCCAGAAATGGGAATTGGCCAGTCAACACATTCTGGATACCAGACATCTCTCTGGCCTCAGTCTCTGTTAATACTCACCTCCTTCATCCTGCTATATCGTTCATATGATAGTACAAGGGTGTCCCAGAAACTAATACACCACATTTTTTTTCCTTCAACAATTATATACTAAACACAATGAAACTTATACACAAGAATGAATGTTGTTTCTTCTACACTCCCTATGTTACCACGTAATCTCCTTCCCATTCTATGGTCTTCCTCCAGCGATACACAACAGCATGTATTATGCCCTGGCAGTACCACTCCTTACTCTGTTCATGAAGCCATTTCTTTACTATGTGAATCACCTCTTCATCATCCTCAAAATGTCTCCCACAAAAGGCATTCTTCAATGGCCCAAACAAGTGTAACCCTGAGGAAGCTAGGTCAGGGCTATAATAGGTTGGATGGAGTAACACTGTCCAACCCTGTGTGGTGATGTTTTCCAACGTCCTCAAACTTGGTGTCATCAATGCGTATGACACCATCACAGTCTCAAAACAAAGTGATCATGACCTTACCATTGGAAGCAGTTGCTTTGAATTTTTTCTTCTGTGGAGAGTCAGGATGGTGCCATTCCATCGATTGCCATTTTGTTTTGGGCTCAAAATGGTGAACCCAAGTTTTATCACCTGTTACAGTCTGGGGCAAGAAGGCTTCCCCCTCAGCTTTAAAACATCGCAACAACTCAGAAGAAATGTTTTGTGTTCCTCCATAAGATGGCGCAGAACCCATCAGAACACATTTTTGCGTAATCAAGAGCACTGACAATTGCACCCACACTTCCTTTGCTGATTGACAGCTCCTGCACCAACTGCCGAGTTATGTGTCGGTCCTTGCATGTTGTCAGGTGTTGCAACTGTGGGTGGCCTTCCCGACCGCTGCAAATCTTGGAGCTCTGCAGAACCGCTTTCAGATGGTCTCACCATCTGTGCCCAGTGACTAACCTTCTGTCGACTGTTGCTGCTCCATAAACTGCACATAAACATTTGTGAATGTTTTCAACCATTTCTTGCTCCACAGTGAGAAATTCAATAATGACACACTGCTTATAGTGTACATCACTCACAGACGCCATGTTGAACCATTGCTGCAAGTACACTATTTGTCAGAAGAAACAGAAACTTTGTGTGCACACTCTGAATCCTTCAAAGAATTCTGTCTAAAGTTTCACATTTGTACCATTGTTGGGGGCAGAGGAAAAAAAATGTGGTGCATTAGTTTCTGGACCACCCTCGTGCATTTAATTTGTATGTATATTACTTAAAAAATTAGTTTCATTTCAGTTTTTATTAATTTTTTGTCTTTTTAAAATATTTTTGCACCTTTTTTATACGCTTCCTTTAAATTAATTTCTTTCCATGATGAATGTTTCCAATGATACTGCTGTTTTCCCAGTTCCTCTCTCTAACCATTATCTTCAGCTCTGACCTTAACAGTCAGAACTGTGGCAGAATAGTCTCTGAATGATTGCATGACCTTAGTCACATGGTTCTATTTTCTAGATGAAATTGTGTTTTTTGTTTCTTTTTTCTTCTCCTTTTTTTGTTGCTGCTATAATCCCTTCAACTTTGTTGCGTGGTAGATATATAAAAGTCTCTGAGAGAGTCGATAATTTTGGAATAAACAGAAAGAGAAAAAGTAACAACACCCAATGTAAGTAATTGATAATATTATAATTAATAATGGACAAACAAGGAAGATTCTGAGAAAGTTTGCCAAAAATTAATAAATAAAACAAAATAAAAAATAAAAATGTTTAGAATCAACTGGTGTACCATATTCTAAAATACGAAGAGGATCGGAGAAAGTTTTAGAAACTTAGTAAAATTTGTTAAAATTCAAATGCTGTGCACACAGCACCAAATCCTGTGCACCTGGTAACAATGCACTGGATTTCCCAAAAGGCCAGGCTAGAGTTCTAAATAAGGACAAGCATTCAGCCTCGCCCAGCTTTCGTGGGAAGCTTTGCAACGATATAGACGCATGAGTGATGGGTTGGTCAGGAGGAGTGAATGGATCATGCGAGGAGTGAACAATTAACAAATTTTATGAAGTCGCTATCAGGGTTTTAACATTCTCAAAGGAAAGAATGTTTTTCTACTATGATATTACAATTTTGTTAGCTATGTTTTGGGGGGGCTCCAAACTGAAAGAATGCGTGCTGTTGTTCTTCAGATATAACCTGCGATCTTTTAATCTCTTGCATCGAAGTCCACTTTTCAAATTAGTAATGTGACTGAATTTAATCAGATTCATGTGGCGGGCTCGGATGTGACCACATCTTTCCCCCTGCCATATGTCTCGCCTCCTACATTAGTAAGACGAAAGTCGAAATATTGTGTAATTCTTTTGTTTTTGTGTTTTTACGTGTCTCGCCCTCCTGCCTTCATCTGTGGTAAGTGATGGGTAACTGTTTATTTTCCCTATCCTATCTTATTTTCAGTGCCTCGCAGCAGTTTCTTTGTTTCCTTTATCCAATATCAGTAATATTCTTTATTTAAATACTAAATACTAAAAAAACGTAACCTAATATAGTTTATAAGTTTTCAACAAAACAAGCAAACATTTTTGTTTTGGAGTATATTTTGCCATGTATTAATACTTTTTTTTTTATTGAAAAGTTCATTTCACAGTTAATCAGATATTAATATAACTATAGCAAATTTTAGTGCTACTTAACATTTACACTACTTCGATTGGCAATCTGCTATTGCCACGAAGCCTGAGCCCACGTAATCTAAAAATGTGTCAAGCATCTGTTGCATTTATAAAAGGATTTGCCATATTGTATTCTTTAATTTTCTTCTTGTCAGAGCTAGTATACAGTAACCGTTTAAGACTTGTGAAGAAACTTTAATGTTTGAACTTATTAACTCAACTTCTCATATTTGAATAAATAGTAAACTTTATATATATTTCATTAACATGTATTCTTGTATCATTTCATTAGTAAATAGTCTGAAAAATACCTAGGTCCTTTGCTTTCAGTAACATTATATCATCAACTCAGAACTGCAAACTAAACTATTTCGATTGTCCGATCTTCTTGCTTCCTTGTTACCATCTGGTCTCCATAGCTACCGATTTTCCCCCCAGAGTAAATTTCATTCTTTTATCTCTTCTCTGAATAGTCTGTTATGCTACAGCTCTCCCCAAGTTTACCATATATTTGTTAAAAAAAAACTATGGCAAACTTTTTACTGGGGACTTTTGCATTTCTTCATCTTGTTAATAATTGGATAAAGGAAACAAAGAAACTGTCGCGAGGCACTGAAAATAAGTTAGGATAGGGAAAATAAACAGTTACCCGTCACTTACCACAGGTGAAGGCAGGAGGCTTAATTTAAAAAGTTGTAATTGAAAATAAAGGGAGATAGAAGAATTTAAATATATATATATATTAGACATTGGGATAGGAGAAAAACCACCGATTACCAAAGATGAGGGCTCCAGCGGCGTCAAAACACGAAAAAACACACACAAACACAAACATAATACAAATTTTCGAGCTTAGCTCTTCATCAGGTTGTAGGATGAGGTATCTGCCCCGCGGAAGCTGCTGCTAGCCTCCGCGGGGCAGCTACCTCATCCTACAACCTGATGAAGAGCTAAGCTCGAAAATTTGTATTATGTTTGTGTTTGTGTGTGTTTTTTCGTGTTTTGACGCCGCTGGAGCCCTCATCTTTGGTAAGCGGTGGTTTTTCTCCTATCCCAATGTCTAATATATCCGCTCTCAGCGCCTTTGTTTCCAAACAATCTATATATATATATAAAATAAAAAATAAAAATAAAAAAAAATAATAAATAAATAACAGACTGTAAAATGAAATGAGAGATGGCAAGTGACAGGTTTAACGTAGGTTTAGGCCAGGGGTGTGTCTGGTGTCAAGGATATGTTGATAGGCTAGTTCCCATCTGCGGAGTTCTGAAGGGGTGGTGGTATTCGGAAAAACTCTAATAGCTCTGACTGTGAAACAGGTGTTGAGGTTGTTTGAATTATGGAAGTTCGCATGAATTGCCACAGGATGGTCTGGGTTGGAAGTATAAACAGTTTGCCTGTGGCCATTCATTCTGTAGGAAAGTTGTTGAGTGGTGAGACCAATGTAAGAGGCAGTGCAATGGATGCAGGTGAGTTGGTAAATAAGGTGAGTGGTAGCACATGTGGCATGTCCATTTACAGGGAAAGATTCGCCTGTGACAGGATTAGAGTAAGTAGTGGTGGCAGGGTGCATGCTGCAAGTTTTACAGCAGGGTCTGTAACATGGGAAAGATCCCTGTGGAGGTCTAGGGGAGTTGGCAGGTAAATACTTGTGGACGAAGATGTTGTACTGATTGGGTGGGGAGCAGTGGGTAGAATTTTGGGAAGGAGGAGACGCATTTCAGGGAAGGAACGTAAGAAATCATGCCCACGGCGGAGTATCTGGTTGACAGATTCCAGGCCAGGAAAGAACTGGGTGACAAGTGTTGGTCCACGGTCAGCTTTAGGAGGTGCAAAATGAGGGTTGTGGGTGATGGCACGAAAAATTTGTTTTTCCACAAGATCATGGGGGTATCGGCGGGAAACAAGGGCTTGGGATAGTTTTTGAGAGTAACTGGAGATTGATTCATGATCAGAACAGATGCGTCTGCCACGGATTGCAAGGCTGTATGGAAGGGAGCGTTTAATGTGGAAAGGGTGACAACTGTCAAATTGTAGGTATTGTTGTAAATTGGTCGATTTAATGTGTACTGAGGTGTGGAGGGTCCCCTGTCGTAGGGTGATATCTACGTCAAGGAAGGTGATACAGGTGTGGGAATATGACCATGTGAAATTGGAGTGATTATCATTTAATGAGTTGAGGAAGTCTAGGAGGTGGTCCTCCCCGTGGGTCCAGATCATAAATATATCATCTATGTATCTGAACCACACGAGGGGACTGAGGGGGGAATTCTTCAGAAAAATATTTTCCAGACGGCCCAGGAAAAGGTTAGCATAGGATGGGGCCATGCGGGTACCCATGGCAGTGCCGCGTATCTGGTGGTAAATCTGGGAGTTGAAGGAGAAATAGTTTTTGGAGAGGATAAAGTTGGCAAGGGATATGAGAAAGGATGTTCTGGGAAGACTGTTAGGAGGGCGCATATCCAAGAAGTGCTGAAGGGAACTGAGGCCTTCAAGGTGGGGAATATTGGTGTACAAGGAGGTTACGTCAATTGAAACAAGGAGGGAGTCTGGTGGTAGAGGAGTGGGGACTTTTGACAGATGCTCCAAAAAATGTGGTGTGTCTTTGATGTAAGATGGAAGGTTCTGCACAAAACGTTGGAGGTGTTGATCCACCAAGGCTGAAATTCGTTTAGTGGGGGAACCATAGGCCGCAACTATAGGTCGTCCCAGATTGCCAGCCTTGTGTATCTTGGGGAGAAGGTACAGAGTAGGTGTGCGGGGATTTTGAGGGTTGAGAAGGGATAAGGATTGTGAAGAAAGACCTTGTAAGGGGCCTAGGAGGTCCAGGAAGGAGCGAATTTCGAGGCAGATGGAAGAGGTGGGATCTGTGGCATGTGGACGATATGTGTTGGTATCAGAGAGCTGTTTAAGGGCCTCCGCATCGTAGTCACTGCGGTTCATGACCACGGTGGTGGAGCCCCTGTCTGCTGGAAGGATAATGATATTTTTGTTATTGGACAGTTCTCTCATGGCCCGGATTTCAGTAGGGTTGAGGTTATTGGAGTTGGGAGTAGAGTTGAGGAAAGATTTTGAGGATAAGGTCGATGTGAGGAAGTCTTGGAACAGGAGGAGGGGATGATTTTGGGGAAGTGGAGGAGGGACAAGTTGGGGTGGTGGTTTGAACTGCTCTAAGCTGGACTCAATCTCACCTCGGTGGCTGTCACTCTCTTTTGTGGTAGCAAAGTGATACCGCCAGCGGAGTGTGCGGCAGAAAGCAAGCGAGTCCCGGACCAGAGCAGCATGGTCGAACCTGGGAATAGGCGAGAAGGAAAGACCCTTGGAGAGGATAGAGAGTTGTGGTTCAGACAAGGACGTGGATGAGAGGTTGACCACTGACCGTTGTGGTGTGTCTACAGGTCGGGCAGTGGCACGAGGGATGGGTGGTAATGGAGGTGGGTGTGGCATATTAAGAATGTGGGCAAGACATGGGACTTTGGCAACCAGGGGAGGAGGTGGTGTGTGCTGCCTATGTGAAGGATGTTGGTAAGGAAGAGACAGGCCTTAAACAAGGTAGCTTTTCAATAGATTTGATAGCTTTAGCAGATGTTTTTGTGCACATTTCTGTTGCAACTGTCTGCACTCTGTGAGAATTTGTTTAAGATGTTGAGTTGGGGAGGGATGCATTAGACAAAGAATCTTGTGGAAAGACGAAAGTTGAATCGAATGTTGCTGGGCTTTTAGTAGATATTGCTGGAGAACAATATGAGTGAGAGTAAGCGATTGTGTGAAATGAAAAGCATGGAGAGTTTGGTGGAGTTGTGGGCGGCAACCGGAGACTGGTTGTTTTATTGTCAGACCATTGGGGGGTACGTTGAAAGAGAGGCATGATTGAAGGAAAAGTATATGGGAGTGGAGTCTAGTGAGGTGGACGGCATGAGAACGGAATTGTTTCAAGTAATGGTAAATTGGAGACATGATTTTAGAGAAGTTTATAGAAAGAACAACAGCACACGACCAGTTAGGAAGATAATGGTCAGTAGGTCAGAGAGCCACAAAGAAGAGGGTGATAAATAAATAAATAAAAATTAAAAAAAAGCGGGGGGGGGGAGTATTTGGAAATTTCAATTTAAGCGGCCACAGGCACAACAGAAAAAATAATTTTATTATTTAAGCAGTGCCAAACATTGCCGGAGGGGGAAGAAAAACATTAATAATAATTATTATAAAACAAGTAAAGAATAAGAAATGTAGTGCTTGGTCACTACACCGACAATAAACTGAGAAGGCAGAAAGTGAAAACGGTGGAAAAAGTGTGTTTACTGAAATGCCGATAAAAAAAAAAAAGTGAAGTTAGTTAGAACGGCGCCGGCAGTATTGATACTAATTCCTGGAAAAGCACAGAATAAGGATAAGAAAATATATATATGTGTATTGTTTAGTAGCCCAACCGGCAACAATACCCGGGAAATGAAACGGACTGATAATTGAAACACACACGGTAACCGTAAGAGCGGGAAGCCTTCATCTGTGGTAAGTGACGGGTAACTGTTTATTTTCCCTATCCTATCTTATTTTCTTGTTAATAATACATACATACATACATACATACATACAATACATATATAATTTTCCCAAATAACAACAATGACATGAAACCAATAGAACACCACTTTTCTGTCCTGTCATGGGAGTAGTGCAGTGCCTTCACCAGTCCACTCTTGTCACACTGACACCACTCCATGTCACAAAAAGTCTTTAATGATAACATTTTTGTATCATTTATCTTATCTGCTAAATCAAAACTTAAAAACAAAACATGGTGCAACCAACATTCCTATTAACAGAAACAACTCAACAATGTTGAAAAACGTGAAGTATGTCAACCTCCTGACTCACCTAAATACATAGCCAAAAAATATTTACAATGGTCAACTTTATTGTCATTATAAATGGTAATTACTTTCTTGACTTTTACATATATTTCTCTTTTTTTTAAAAAAAATTATTTAATATATAAATAAAAGACTGATTCTTCGAATATAAAACCCATGTAATCGGCTACACACAAACCAACCAATGAACCAAAACAAACAAACAAACAAACGAACGAACCAACCGACTCGACCCGACCGACAACCGACTGACATACCTATCTACCTACCTCCCTACACTTTAGACAATATGCATCCATATTTTACAAAAACAAGTGAAAAATTTACACCACCTCTGTGTTCTCTACTTCAAAACACTTTTTCTTCATAACAGCAGTCAACATAAATCATGTCCATTAATCTTTATTAAAGCATCAAGCTGAGGGTAATCCCGTAATCAATTGAAATATCTTTGTTGGTATATTCATAAACACCAATAGAACTCTCATAACTAACTTCACAGATCTAATAAGATTTAATATCTGTGATTTTACAATTGGCTGCTCTCCAAATCTACATTAGTAGTCTCCAAGAATATGAGTCTTTAATATGCAATACTCTTCATAGTAAATCTTTAATATTCGAAACAAATGAAAATTTTCATTAATATCCCTACTGTATTTGGTATCTGTCTCTTCAAAGGACTAGTAGTCTGCTTTTTGAGCTAACACAATCATTTCCACTATTTTCAGTTTGTTGCACCTTTGATTCGTCTTCATTCTTTTTTTACACTTTCAATTCCCAAACACTCATTTCCATCGCTTGACAAAATTATATTTGCTTCTTTGCCTTGTTTTGTATGATCCATATTTCTTGCATTAATAATCTCTTCTGTTTTGCCAGAAACTTCAACACTTCTCATTTCCTTTTTATTATAACACAATTTCCCTTATCAGAATAATTCTTTACTTCTTTCATTTCTGAATATTCCATTTGTAGCGTTACTAATATTTTCTCAATGTCTCTTTTATTCTCATCACTTCTCTTTTCTCTATCTTTCTTGCCACCAATCATGTCTTCCTCTTCTTTTGTCCTTTTAATGTCATTTCCAAAACTATTGTTATCCACAGTATGTTTTTCTATCCTTCTACTATTCAACTTTCTTCTTCTTGAGGTGATGGTTTCTGAAAGAATTCTCTCTTTTTTTCTTAACTTTCTTTCTCATCAAATACTGTTTTCTTGAGGAATTCTTCCTTTCTTTTTTACTTTTTTCTTCCGGCTGTAGGTATGTGGATAGACTATTCTGTTCTGCTTCATATACTGAAAGTCTAATAATAGCTCATGTCCCACACGAAATCGTTTTTCTTCACATAGTTCATCACTGTACAGTGTTTCTTGTGATGAGAACTGATTTAGAAAATTAATTTTCAAGTCAGCATATGTTCTACACTTTTGAATTTGCTGTTTTCCCCAAACTTGAGTTCTGTTCTGGTGAAGCTCAGATATGTAATTAATTTTTCCCTTATGTTTGTAACCTCCAAAGCTCCTATAGGTTTCAAAACTCAGGAGTTTCCTATCTTGAGATTGTAATGTGTGCTTGATTGCATCCACCTCAGTTCCATGTTCAGTAAGTTTTCCTGCTGTTACCTGCAATTGCGGCTCCATACATGTGGCGGTTGGTTTTTTCCTTTCCATATGCTTACGGGTTTCACTGCACTGTGTATTTAATGTATTATGGTTTCCTACAATATTCTGCACTTGATCTCCCATTACAGTGTAACTCTTGTTTTCTTTTCTGGAATTCATTCTCTGAAATTATTATATTGTATGTTAGATTATTGATAGCTAAGTCAGTGTGTTCTGAGATATAGTCCACTTGGTTTGTTAATTCCTGCATGTTCTTTTCACAAATAGTTTTGTGTGATTCCTCTCCTTTCTGAATAATAGTGTCCATTTGAGTACTAATATTCTGAACTGCAAACTGCAATGATTTTGTAAGGTATCAAGCTGTGCGGACATTTGTTCACACACAACTTTCAGGTTGGATTGTATTTGTTTATTTTGTTCAGATAACTCATTTACTTTTTCGGCTAGTGAATGTTGAAATTGTTCAGACATTTGTTTCATGTTTTCAGAATACTGTGAAAACAGACTGAACATATACTGTTTCAAGTCTGCAATAGTATCTGAGAATAGTTCAGTTTTCGTTAAAGATTCTGGTCCATTATTAGTATTTGGTACCTGTGTTTCATTATTAGTAAATGGTGATGATGCATTTTCAGGGAACTCGGAGAAAACTTCTGACACATTGTTATTGTTTTTAGTTCTGTTATCAGAAGGGTTGAATGGCCCCATTTCTCCAGAATCTCCCGCAGGGGCCTGGTACGCAAGTGTCAGGTACGGGTTTGGCAAACCCGCGGTGCCTGAGCTGGAAACTTGTGAGCGCCGCAAGTTTCCCACACCGTAAACTCCTACCAAGCTTCAACGACCACCGTAGGACGTGGCGGTGGAATGTTGTGTGCCTAGGAGAATGGGGATCTTGGCTTCATCACCCGGATCGCGAGGACGGAACAAACCTCTATAAAAAAAAACCTTAACCTCAAGGTCGGACACGTGCCGAGGGGGTGGATGAGTGGTGAGGCAAACCACCCACTAACGTGCAACATCAGGGGCACCTGCGCACCCCTGTTGTATGAGCACTTCTTTTTTAAAATGGTTTTTACTCGTGGGATCAAAATTCCTTCTTCTCACAAAAAAAACAAAAGACCCCTGCGGCCCGGGTGTGTCGCAGGAAAATAAAAATACACCCAGTTCAAAAAAGCGGGCGAGGGTTGAAAGCCCTCCTCCTGAACAAAGTTACAGTCACAGCAAGGGTTTTCTAATAGATAACGCCTTCGTTATTATGACAAGGGTGGAGGGATCTTTTGAGAAGGTCTCTCCATTTTATGTGAACAAAGGTTTTGATGGTATTGCGGATACCCTCAAATCGGTCAAAATGCCGAGGAATGGGACACTACTTTTGGAAACATCCACCACCAAGCAGGCTGTCCAACTCCTTAAGTGTGAGAAGCTCGGGGAGTTCGCAGTGAAGTGCGAACTCCATAAAAAACTAAATTCTAGTAAAGGTGCTTCAAGTGCCAGCGGTTCGGCCATACGACGGCGACCTGCAAGGGTAACCCCACCTGTGGGAAGTGCGGAAAGGCGGCTCATGAGCCAGGCACGAGCTGCACGCTCCCACAGGTGTGTGTCAACTGCTCTGGGGCACATCCAGCCTGGAGCAGGGAGTGTTGATTGTATCTGGAGGAAAAAAAGAGACAGGAGTTGAAAACTAAAGAGCGGATTTCGTATGGTGAAGCCAAGAAGCAGTATAAGGCTCTGGCTCCACCAGTCTTCGCTACCAGCTTCGCTAAGACGTTATCAACTCCCGTCAGGAAAGAAAGTGTCGCTACCCAGACGTCCGTTGTGGACATGGGCACAAGTCCAATGTGCTCATGTCAGTGCAGATGTGGTGCCACACCCATCAAGGTCATTACACCTAGGACCTCGGACGTCGGTAGCAACACTCTGACAAACTCAACCATATCGACAGCAAGTCCACCACCTAAGGCACAGCCATCCGTTACAGTAGCTACAGTCGTGGGTGCCTCTGCAATAGCAGAAACAGCACCCATTGCAGAAGCATTACCTGCAGCAGATGCAGCAACGGCAACGCCATTTGCCAAGTGCGGATGGCAAACTGTGCAGAAAGTTCGGGGTCCGAAATTCAAACATACGGACCCCACCATGTTCTTAAAGTCCCCTTCTACTTCTCCTCCCAGTTCCCCAACTGGCAGGGAGAAGAAGGGGAACAGGCCTCGGCGGAAGAAAAGTCTGCACGACTCCGAGCCCTTAGAACAAGTGTCGTCTTCGGACCCAGAAGACGACATAATGCTGGTGGACGAACATAGTTCCGTTCCTCAGCAATTGCATGCGCAGGACCCACCCGACCCGGGGCGGGTGGTTTTAAATAGGTAGGATGGCTCCCATACTTCAGTGGAACGTTAACGACTTTCATGCTCACAAAGAGGAAGTCCAACTCTTAGCACGGTCTGATCCTTTGTGTCTCTGTCTGCAAGAGACACATTTCAGACCGCTACACCAGCCAGTGCTAAGAGGATATGACATATTCCGAAAGGACGATACCGAGGGTGATCAAGCTAAGGGAGGAGTGGCGGTGTTGGTCCGAAACACTGTCCACTCCGAACCCGTTGGTCTCACCTCCACATTACAAGCAGTTGCGGTGAAAATACACGGTCCAATCAAACTGACCGTATGCTCTGTCTATCTGCCACCCAGTGTGTCTGTCGGCTATGACGACCTGATTGGCATTATATGACAACTCACTCGGCCCTTTCTCCTTTTGGGAGATTTCAACGCCCACAGTGCGTTGTGGGGTTCCACCACCGATTGCCCCAGGGGCCGAGTGGTTGGTAGATTGATAGAGCAGGAGGAAATTTGTATCCTGAATACAGGGCAAACGACTCATTTCACCACTGCTACCGGTACGTCTTCTGCCATTGACCTTTCCTTGTGTTCCCCCTCAATTGCGGACTCCGTGCAGTGGGACGTGGATCGCGACCTACATGGGAGCGACCACTTCCCAATTTGGATGCACGACGAGTGTGAACGTGGAAGAGGAAATAACCGACGCAAATGGAACGTCAGTTGTGCAGATTGGCAGCTATACTGCCGTTCTGTACAACTGCAGCCCTGTGGCAGTATACAGGAGAAGGTGAATCACTTGACAGAAGTCAGCTGGACGGTGAATCACTTGACAGAAGTGATTCACCGTCCAGCTGACGTTTCCATGCCGAAGAGCTCCGGAACGCTGCGAAGGACGCCTGTCCCCTGGTGGAACGATGAATGTCGTTCCGCCATCCAGGGTCGCCGACGGGCGTTGCATCGTTTTAGGTTGTGCCCAACATCTGACAACCTAGCAGCGTTCCGTATTGCCAGAGCTAAGGCGCGTCGAGTTATTAAGGAGAGCAAGAAGAGGTCATGGCAGAACTTTGTGAGCAATATAAATCGTTCCACGCCTTTGTCGAAAGAATGGGAGTCCATTCGCCGTATATATCGAAGGTACTCCCGCCCACCAGTATCTGGGTTACTGGAGCTCGGACGGATAATTACTGACGAACGAAGCATAGCGCAGCTGATGGCGGAGAACTTTGTCGCCATCACTTCGTCCGCTAACTTTGACTCTCGGTTTCAGCGACGAAGAGTCGCTGCCGAGAGGCGCCCACTGTGCTTCGATTCGTCGAATACAGAGGCCTACAACTGCCCATTTAC
Organism: Vandiemenella viatica; assembly: GCA_031002005.1. Classification (NCBI taxonomy): domain Eukaryota; kingdom Metazoa; phylum Arthropoda; class Insecta; order Orthoptera; family Morabidae; genus Vandiemenella; species Vandiemenella viatica. Next base: position 20,056,865 of record CM061920.1, on the reverse strand, counting down.
ATCTTGGGAGCTGGAGTCAGCATTGAACAGCGCAAATGACACTGCTCCAGGGCCTGATCCGATCCAGTACCAGATGCTGAGGCATCTCAGTAAGGATGCTAAAAAGTACCTTCTAGATATTTTTAACGATATTTGGACCGGAGGACACGTCCCCGACTCGTGGAAAGAAGCAACATTGATTCCTATTTTAAAGCCTGGAAAGGATAAGTTGTTGCCAGGTAGTTATCGTAGTACTGCCCTGACAAGCTGCGTGGGGAAGACACTGGAGAGGATGGTAAACCGCCGCCTCGTCTGGTGTCTTGAATCCCGTAATCTGCTGAGCCGCTTTCAGTGTGGATTCAGGAAGTTCCGTTCCACCTTGGACAACCTGATCCTGCTGGAAGCGGCGATACAGGATGCGTTCATCCGCAGCCAACATCTGGTGGGGATATTTTTCGATATTGAGAAGGCCTACGATACTACCTGGCGGCATGTTATTTTAAAACAGTTACATGACTGGGGTTTTAGGGGAAACCTGCCTAGTTTTTTAAAATCATTTTTATCTGGACGTTGCTTCCGGTACCGAGTCGGTAGTGAAGTGTCTGATCTTTTTATTCAGGAAAACGGTGTTCCTCAGGGATCTGTGACCCTTTTTGCAATTGCTATAAATAGCATAGCATCCATTATAAGGAGTCCAATAGGGTACTCCTTATATGTGGATGATTTTTTAATCTTTATTGCATCATCCAGCCTGAGAAGCGCTGAGCGGCAGTTGCAACTCACGCTCAACCGGCTGGATTAATGGTCAGTGCACACCGGTTTTCGTTTCTCTGCCGAGAAAACCCGGTGTGTACTTTTTAGTCGTAGTAGGACTCTTTTACCAGAGCCTCACCTTACCTTGAGGAACACCATTTTACGTTTTACTGACACTGTTCCGTTTCTGGGCCTCATTTTAGACACCAGGCTAACCTGGCTACCACATCTCAAAGATGTTAAAGCCAGGGCCTCAAAAGCTCTTAATATTTTAAAATGCCTGTGTGGCAGGTCGTGGGGCGCTGATCGCTCCTGCCTGTTACAATTTTACAGAGCCTTTGTACGGTCGCGGCTGGAATACGGATGTATCGTGTATGGTTCGGCATGGGTCAGCTATCTCAGTATATTGGATAGTGTCCACCATGCTGGAATTCGGCTCGCCACGGGTGCATATCGCACCAGCCCTATTGTCAGCATTTGTGGTGACTCGGGCGAGCCGCCGCTTACCATCCGCCGGCAACTCCTCATGGTGCGACACTACCTGCAGGTTGCCATAACACCTGGCAGTCCCATGCACGACATAGTGCTCCATCCTAACTACGAGCGGCTCTATACCAACCGGCATAGAGCCACTAAACCTTTCAGCTACCGTACAAAGGCTATTTTAGAACAATACGGATTCGAGTGTCCCTCCTTTTATCACCAGGGTTGGAGTAGATCTCCTCCCTGGCTTTTAAATAGGCCTAGAACAATTTTAGAACTGTCCCTGCATAACAAACTGTTAACCGCTGACAGTGTTTTTATTAATATTTTTACTGATATTTTTAATCAATATCACAGTTTTACCCCGGTGTATACGGATGGGTCTAAGCAGGCTAACAGTGTAGGGTGTTCAGTAGTGTTCCCTCGAGCGACTTACAAATACAAGCTGGATAGCAGGTGCAGTGTTTACACTGCGGAGTGCTATGCCCTGCTAAAGTCACTCCAGCATATGAGGGCACGCCGTGATATGAAGTACCTCATATGCTGTGATTCCCTCAGTTGTATTCAGGCGTTAGGAACTATGTACCCAGCAGACCGGCTAGTCCAGGACATCCAGGACGCCCTCCTTTCTCTTCAATCTCTTGGAAAGGAGGTTTTATTCTGCTGGGTACCTGACCATGTGGGAATCAGGGGGAACGAGGCAGCCGATATTGCTGCCAAGTTGGCCTGCGACAAGGTCCGAATCGACTTTGCTCCGGTCCCAAAGTCAAACCTTGCCTCGGCTGCGAAGAGTTTTATCTTTGAAATTTGGCACAGGCAGTGGCTGGAAGTCGAGCATAATAAGCTCCGGCTGGTCAAATAGACCGTTCAGCCGTGGAGCAGCTCCTTCCAGCGGGCGAGGAGGATGAGGTTCTCCTTACTCGCCTCCGAATAGGGCACTGTCCTCTGACGCACAGCTTTCTTCTCCGCCGAGAGGACCCTCCGGAATGTGATGCTTGTGGCGTACCTTTGACGGTACGCCACATTTTAACCGAATGTTTATTGTTTTTATAGCTAAGGGCAGACGTTAGCTTAGCCAACGATCTGTCCCTTATTTTAAACGATGTCGGTGACAACGTGACTAAGGTTTTAAAGTTTTGTTGCTTGGCCGGTCTTGTCCCAAAAATTTTGGGCAGATCGGCCTAGGTTTTAAATTGGATTGGTGGCCATTTACAACCACCAATCCAAGTACCGTTTTTACTTGTGACACTGCTTATATGGCTGGCCCTTTTACAGCCAGCCAGCTAACTTGTTTTTTAAACTGGTTGGCCCTTTTACAGCCAATCAGTTAATGTATGTATTTTTATATTTTATTGCCTGGTTTCAGTTTTATATCTTATGTAGCCGTCTGTGTGGCCGATCTCTTTACAGTCGGCCATGCAGACGGTATTTTAGTTAGTAGGTTAGTATTTTATTGTGCTGTCTCTGTGGCCGACCCCTTTACAGTCGGCCACTTAGACGGCAATTTTGCCACGTTGTCACGCCTGGTTGTTGCTAGGGCGCTAATGACCCCGTCGTCGACGCGCCCTAAACCCAAATAACAACAACAACAACATCTCCAGAATCATTAGGTTCCTGCATGATAAATATTTATAAGAAGTTGCAGAAATATCGTAAGTCTGCAGTAGGGAAGAAATGTTGGAAAAAAAGGTAGTAAACTAACCTGCTAATAAGTAAGGTAATATGTTGTGCCCAGCTGATCCTGACTGAGACATTGTATGCCGAACAGTTACAGATTTTCCACTGGAGGCACTGCCATTGATTTGTTGTTACGTTTTTTTTTTTTTACTGCAGGTCTTCTGCGAGGTCGTCTTGTCATATTTTATATTAAATGCCATGTTGTATTTAATGATTTTCAGTCGGCAGGAGTACCGTAACCTTTTATGACTTGTGAAGAAACCTTAATGTTCGAAATTATTAACTCAACTTCTCATATTTGAATAAATAGTAAACTTTAATATATATTTCATTAACATTTATTCTCATTTCATTTAATTAGTAAATAGTTCAAAGAATACCAAGGTCCTTTGCTTTCAGTAACATTATATCATCAACTCAAAACCACGAACTATACTATTTCGTTCGCCCGATCTTCTTGCTTCCTTGTTACCATCTGGTCTCCATAGCTACTGATTTTCCCCCAGAGTAATTATAATTCTTTTATCTCTTCTCTGAGTAATCTGTTATGCTACACATCAATTTTTGCAACAATTGACCATCTTCTAATCTACCATGTGGAAGATGTCTTTTTCAATCATTTGTTGATTTTCACTCTGTCGGAAATTTTATTTACTACACTGGTTTTTTTTTAATATTTCAATGACCATGATGTCAATGTATTTTAACACCCAACAGCAGCTACAATCAGATACAGAATGGCGATAGTAGTAACTTTTAAACGCCTTTTAAATTGTGCTGAAGAAGAATTTTTCAATATTGCAAAGCAGTTACAAGTTTCTTGGACCCTTTGGACATTAATGGCTGATACATTGTGAAGAACTAACATCAGTCACAGTAGGGAGTATTCTTAAACTACTCCATTTTATCCTCTCTTCAACTCTCACTCATCTCCCCCCACGTAGTCTGATCTGGCTTTTGCCTTGATATCACTTTCCACCCCTCACCCCCTGCCCCCTTATGTGGCACTTAGCTACTATTGTTAAGATTATTGCGCACTTAATGAGAATGACAAATATTTGCTTTATATACTTTTTGTAATTGTAAATATTCTAAATGAAATGTTGATGCTAGCCGCTCCTGAAAATGACACTGGTCTACAAAAAAAACTTTTTTTCTGTTACAAGAACAGAATTAACTGTTTCTGGAAGATAATGCACTCCTAAATCCAGATCTAATTTCAGAATTACCGTATCGGCCTCAGTTTTCATTTGATAATGATTTTTATATACGCTCACGTTAGCCTATATATAATATGGATCAGTGAATAAGACACGCTTACAACAACATTTTCAAATGTAAACATTAAAGTATATATGTCAATACACAAAAGAATCAGAGAAGTGAGCAACATAAGAGTAAAGGAAAGTAAGAAACATATATAAAAATGCTTCCTTTGAGCTTTTCTGCAATATTTTCCCTCAGGAATGTCTCTTCGTAAAGTCCAGCAGTAGTCGGACAACATTGCTGCACTCCACATGCCTTCATAACACTTTTCCATTTGAGAAATGTCCTGGTGAAATCGTTCGCCATGTTCATCACTAACAGCGCCAAGGTTATCCAGAAAGAAGTCCAAATGATCGCTCAATAAATGCAGTTTGAGTGACATGTTGCATCTCACAAGATGGTATGATCTCAATAATTCATGTACAATATTTTGATAGTTCTCTGCCTTATTATTGCCTAAAAAATTCTTGCTGACACTTCTGAAAGACAGCCAAACCACTTTTTCAACATCACTCAAGACATCAAGGAAATTATCACCATCCATTAGTTCTCTAATTTGTGGTCATATTAATATCCCTTCCTTTACTTTTGCTTCACTGATCTTTTGGAACTTCTCTCACAAGTATACGAATCCTTGTGATGTTTTATCCACGGCTTTCACAAAGTTTTTGACTATACCCAATTTAATGTGCAGCCAAGTTAGATACACATTTTTGGGGTCAATAAGAGGAGTGTTTACCATATTCTTCTGTCCAGGCAGTAGCTCATTCTGAGCAGCCCACGTTTTCCCAGCATAGTGGTTTTTTCTGTCCCTGCTATCCTACTCGCATAGAAATCTGCAATGTTTTGTGTATGCCAGCTGAATGCTGAGCAGAATTGCAGTCACCTTGAGGTCGCCACATATAGGCCATCTGTATAGGAAACGTACTTGGACAGGCAAAAGTGGAGAGTCCTCTTACACCGCACCCGGGAAACTGGAGACTGAAGAAGATGATGATGATGTATTTCTCATATTGGATACGAGTGAGAAGCAGTTTAAAATTCTCTTTCATATTAACTGCATGAGCTATAGAAACTGAAGGAAACTTGTTTCCATTGTGAAGAAGCACTGCCTTCAGACTAACTTTGCTATAATCTATGAACAAGTGCCACTCATTTACATTGAAATCATGGCCAAGAATCTCCATAACTGATTCGATATCATTACAAAAATCCATGTCACCACTCTTGGAGAAATATTCGGAAAAATCAGCATGGGGGTCTCGATAAAAAGTCACTTTCGTATCGCGAGAAGAAGATTCCATCCTTTCAATCGCAAAAGTAAAATCTCAGCCTATTGCTTCGACAAATTTAAATCATGGACAAGATCAATAATATCTGCTTGAGATAAAATGTGCGGCTGATTTGATTTACAGGGGGCTTGAAATGTAGGGTCGACATTAACATTTCGTTCGGTCTTTCCCACGTTTTGACCACTGTCTTTAGCTTCACTCAATGTCACTGTCTTAGGAGGCACTGGTACCAGTAATTTTTCACTGTGACATACAGGCCTTATAGCACATGATAAATTAGGATATTTCACAGTTTTGTTTTGGAGGTAATTCCTGCTAATTTTGTCAGACAGAAATAACAGTCTATTGTGTGATCCGTTGGTTCCCTCCAAATGATCAGAACTGTAAAGGGCATTTGACTTGATCCCTTCAACCAACCTGTCAGGAGTGTGACACATACCAAACAACAGATGTGAGGGGGCCATTTTTTTGTCTTGATTGCCAACTTTACACTCAAAATAAAATTCATAACACATCTTCACAAGAGGGCTACATTTTCATTTTTGTGATTTGATATAGCAAAATGAATTTTTGTTATTTACACACATGCGAGGCATTTCTTCTTCTCTATTAACACAAAACAGAAACCACTACAAACCTACAACAACAAGCAGTCACTTTTCATGCAGTCAGAACTCTCAATGCTGAAACAAAAGTGACAACAAACAATGCAATGGATTTCTGAACTGAGGATAATATGTTGTAATTTGTCAGTCTAACAGTGAAGACATCTTTTTTTGTTTGCTACATAAATGTTGAGTGTAACTTGCTATTATTGTTTACGTTTAGTGTTAGTGTTATGTTATTTAATAGTGGTGTTTCAAAGTCATCAATTGTTTATATTTTTAATTTCAGAGTATTGACCTTCGAATATTAAATATGAAAACAAAAAATAATTAAGACAAAGTGACATCGAACATAAATATAATATTGAACATAATATGGGTAACATGTTATATGATCATATTTAAATACTCATTATGACTCTTAATGATTTTGATTTAAACTGGAATGATATTGTTAAATGTATTGAGTGTATTAAATTTAATCGGACGTAAAGTCTGTAAATAAGTAATAAATAAATAATTTATGGGAGTAAGTTTTACATATTTCGATTGTTTTTCTACAGTTACATCAACAGAATAATTAAATTAAGCCACAGGAGAATATCCAGTATGGAGTGTTTTTCAAGGACTTATGCAGATATCGATAGACAGAGGGTGGCATGTCACAAGAAAACTGAGCCCGATAGACAAAAATTGATTTCACTGAATTCAGCACCCACGACTTAGCTAAGAGCACCATTCATTTTCTTTGTAACAAAAATGCTGTTGACCAGTGTGATCAGTTACTTTGAAAACATCTTTCTCATGTACCTTCAGAAATACTTTTACTTCTTATAAAAACATTCTCCTTTGCTCATTCATCATTGTTCATTATTCGATAAAATAAAAAAACTATACCTGCCATGTAAAAAAAAAAAAAAATTTAAAAAAAACTACACACACACACACACAATGAAGAACTTAATATTTTCTTTCCTTTTCCTTTTCTTTCCACATTTCCCTTTCATTCCACATTTACAGGGAATGATTCTTTGATCTACTTAAAGATTTCTGTAACTCATAGGATAGTGAAAACCCATTATAAAAACATTTTCTATGAGCCTAGTGAAGTTTATTGAACAGCACCTAAACGTACCACATTTTGAACTTCAAATAACACTTCGAGTTGTATAATTGCAGTTGTACAGAGATTGACATGACAGACCAAAATTATAATTATTTTTCAACAAGCTGTGTGCAACATGGGTGATCTGAATCAAAATAGCTTTATTTTGAACCGTCAAAACAATACGAACTGTCACTGCCTGCGAAAATCTGGGGCTACATCTGTACGCTATTTTGAATCTAGGTGCGGCACGTCTAACGTTTTTTGAATTGTAATGTGCCGTCACATTAGTGTAAGATCAAATACTCTGCCTGCATGAAACCCAACACTATGACTTCAAGTCACATGCACGCGCAGCACTGTCAGTAATATATAGGATATCTAAATCACATATGGAGATAATTAAATGACAGAAATAAATACCCACATGTTTCATGTTCTGTACCTTATTTTAACTGTGACAAAAAATATAAGTGAAAAGGTATATCGATTGGATCGGAAACACCTTGCTCCTCAAACACTTAGCCCAGCATGTCTTTCTAGCAAGCCCTCCTCCTCCCACCCTTTCCCCTAGACTGAGCCATATATTTAATGGATTATTGATATTAGTGTTGCAGCTCGGTGTATAGTGATACATTATTAAATCAGTGTACACAATGTTTGTGATTTTATTACATTTGTTAGTTCTTGGAACAAAACCTTAAAATTTGGACTAGTATCTATACTATTATAAATCTGTAAGCTGCATGTGTCTCTTTATTTGAACAGGTACCGTGCAAAAACTACCGCAGAAATTTGGAAGGGGTTTTTAAATTTTTAGAGCTAACTGTCACAATTAAAATCTGCGGAAATAGCTAATGACTTATATGTATCGACGTATGGAGGAAATAATTAAAAACATTTCTAGACATAAAATTAAGAGATACGGATCACACTGTAATTGAGACGTTCACTCATTGCACAAAAAACTTAAAAAATTATCACACTATTTAACTTAGAATTCTGTTTAATATTTTGACTTCGAGTATTTAGTTTTTCAGTTTTCTTGAATGCAGTAAATAAATGGAATACTTGAGTCAGATATTTCATTTACTGTAAAAATGATGGATTTGACCAAAGATAAATATACTGATGTCTAAATTGTTTACACTTTATTTGTCTGTGGTTTCATGAATTTTGATAAGTATACTTAGACGGAAAGCATTACTGAAACCACTACATAATATATTATCTCTTCTATTAGAGTAACAGAATTGTAATATTTATGGTAATTTTTGTGCTTAATGTACAGGTTTTTCACTATACCGTCGATAGTGAATATTGATAAACAATTATATTACTTACCGGTAGTTCTTGAGATATTGCAAGGCAAAATCAGTTCTTACAGTTCCTTGTGCCCTTGGCGATGTTTTTAATCTGCTCCAGGCCGCATTTAACCTGTCCACAAGAACAAACTTTACATTGTGATACAGCAATGTATTACTGCACGTGTTTTAGTACTCTTCAGTTGAAACTTAAGTAGTAGTATGAAATTAATTGTTATAATTTATGTTACTCGTACTTTGAATCCTGAAAAAGGCAATGTTGTCATTAACAAAAATGTATTTAGCCATGCATTTCACGTGTCTAAGTGTATCTGCATCGTTTGATTTTAAAGTGGTAGTATCAGTTTAGATTGTGGTTAGGTCAAATGCAGTCTGAACTGGAACAACAAAAGGCATAAGTCATTCAATTTTGGTTAGTAATTAATAACCTTCTTTATTGAGTGCCATGTTAGTGATGACGTCCAATACCCAATGCCAAGTCTGTATTTCTGTGTGGCAGTGGCGACATATTTTTTTCTGGTCTAGGCCATATTTCACTATAACCACTTCAGTTTTGAGATACAATGAAGACAATTAGATCAAAATTCAGGTGGGTTAATAGAAGTTATAAGCAAGAAATACATGTTATTACCCACGACATGAGAATGTACACATATGGTATTTGAAAAATTGCCAGCAATATTAGATTCGTTGTTGTAAATGCTATTATTGGCGGCAAAGATATTTTTATAAGTGGCCGTTGATTGTACTGCAAAAACTATTGCAGATGGTAACTTTTTTTCTTATGATTAAGGTACATTTGTTTTTGTATTAATAGACACTTTCTATCCTCCAGAAAATGTGACCCAAATTTCTGACCAAGACGACAACTGATTTTCAGTAGGCCTTTATTGGACCATTATCGATAATGTTTCACGTAGCTTTAATTTCTTATTTTTCATATATTATATTGTAAGACTAACACAATAACTTTCGAACTATAGTATGAAAACCGAACCTAAGGTAGCAATTAAAAGAAAGGAAAATCTTTAAATGAAATCTATATTTTTTGCTTCTCTAAGTTAATATTTGATACTGAACTAAAAAATCTCAGAGTATTTCTACACACTCCGAGACGCGCGCCTGCAAAGCAGCGGTAAATGCAAGTTTTTAATATAACTGTTCTTTCATGGTTCAAATACTTAAATTTAGGCAGTGAGTAATTTTCTTATTGTTACTACTGTTGCATCATAAAATTGTCATTTGAATATCTTTTCCCATCGTTATTTAGAAGCAAGGGAGACTGTTAAAATTTTGTTTGGTTTCAGCTAGTTAATTGATCTAATGTTTTAAATTATACTGACATTAATGATGCACTGATTAGTATTTAACTACCATGACTGAATAGCAATATAAACAAATTGGAGGGGGAAAAAAACTATGACCTCATTCATTTATTTTAGAAGAAACCCTTTGCGCATCAGTAGTTTTATTGAATTTCTGATGTTATATCCTTGATTTTATTATTACACAGTATTTTTTACTTATTTTTTTTTTTACAATTAAACTATTACAGTTACTCATTGTCATGCATAAAAATTGCAGAAAAAAGAAAAAGAAACGAAGACGAATAAGAAAGCCACAATCTGATAGCAGCTGTGAAGAGATAGTTAGTACTCAAAAGGTAAGTAGGAATTTATATTGTTAGCATGATTATGAAATTGTTATTTCTTTGTACACTAACTAATTGTTAGTGATCTGATAGTAATTTAAACCATGTTATTCAAAATTATATGGAAATTACAGTATTGACTCTAAGATTTAATAGTGTACTTTTGGTGCTCTTTGAAATGTCTAAAGTATTATATTTCCATGTACACTGACAGAAATTAAAAGTGCAATACCCAGACAGAGTTGTGAAGAGTGAAATTTGACTTCAATTACCCTAATATAAACTGAACATTTTACACTTAACAGTATGAGAATTACAGTGCTATTTACTATGCAAAATTGCCATTTTTTTAAGTGTATAAGTGGTGAACAGTGTGGTGTAACATGACACTTTTTTGTCCACAAGTACTTATTGACTGAGTAAACCAAGGAAAAAAGTGATGACCCTCTACATCAAATGTTTAATTGCGAGAGAGGTTGGAAAATTGGCGTGTTTGAAATGGATGGGTCATATTGTGAAATCTCACAAAAAATTGGCCATAGTGTAATGTTGTGATAGGACAGTTATATATTTCTAAGCCTGTGCTTGGGGATAATCTTGAATCAGATAAAATACACAAAAGAATAATTTATGCAGAGCCGATTATGGGAAAAGGAAGCTATTTTGGAATCATTAAAAATGGGGGGAGGGGGGGGGGGGTAAAGTGAGAGGAAAAAAAAAGAAAGAAATGGGAGAAAAGAAGATTGTTAGTTGTTAAAAATCTATATTGAGTGAGAAGAGATGCTTTAGGTTTTCAGATATTGAGTAATAGTGGCCTACAAAAGAAACTACACTCTTCAAATAAACGTGAAGTCCAATACGAGCTATAAAGTTTTAGACTTATGAGCTATTAGTTTGAAAACGAATATTAAATGCAGTGACAAAAACAAAGACTTCTGTCAATCAATTATAACTATATAATAAACTTAAAAACCATTTCAAGATTATTTTTATTGCCTCAATGTAAGTATATTGACTTGTTACACAGTGAATGAAAGAAGGCTCTTATACTCTTATAGCAGGACAACAGCATGTGAAGACTGCCAAATTCTGCCTGTTGCTGCCCGATCCTAGCTGTGTTACAAAGAGAGTCACCCCCTGGACTATTGTAAACCAACTGTTTGAAGCTGGGCTACACAGTGGTAGATATGAAATTTGTTCGATTAACCTGATTTCATTGCCAGCATGGTCTAACCTGGTGTATTACAAAACAAAAATGGATGGGTGAATCACATACATTTGTGTTCAGGGAGGTGTCGTGATTCAGTCTGAGGCAAAGTGATAATCGACAACATGTATGCAGCCGCAATGGAGATACGGCTTACCCTGCTGTGACTTCAGAACATCACATAGGTCCAGCCACTGGTGTCATGGTTTTATGTTTGGGGGGAGGAAGCTATCAATTTTGACAGCAGGACTGAGCTGGTTGCAATTGAAGGTTGAATGACACACCACCACTATCTGGATGGGACGCTGTAGCCTAATATGATACCCTTCACGTCCATCATCCAAATTGCATCCGCCAACGGGATAATGGCATCACAAGGCAAACCTTCCAAGGATTTACAGTCACAATTTGGACCACACGGTCCCCAGATTTGTACCCAAAAAGCATGCCTAGAATGCCAGGAGTAGACACTTTAGATCACATGGTCACCCAGCATAAACTGTACAAGAACTGACTGCACAAGACAAGTAAGCATAGAGAGAGACATGCCCCACTAACACAGAATACATATTGATTCAATGTTGACAAGAATCTACGAATATATCGGTTCTACAGGTGGGCACATTTACCTACAACTGTATCCAGTTCCTGATCTAGGGGAGAATAGGGGGGGGGGGGATTCTTGCTCCTGGTGGCAACTTCAGAGGGGCAGAAAAATGGCAAATTCGTATAGTGGCAACCTTTTTTTTAGCTCTGATGCTCCATGCAGCAACCATCAAGAGTGGCAAAATCGAAGAATATTTCTTTGCTGTGCCGGGTGGCAAATTCATGTTTGAAGGGGCAGCAATCTCCAGTTTATGCTCTGGCTAGGAAAAATTCGTAAATCCTCCACTGACTGAGTCAAAGGTAATAAACTTTGCTTGATTCATTTCAGTTTGCTATCATTTCTTCTGGGTATAGTCCTGGATATATCTACAAACTTTCCTAAAATTCCATCATTCCTGTCTGGGTGTTGAAATTTTAATTTCCGCCAGTGCAGAATCATATAAATTATTTCTATAAGGAGTTTTTTTTTGACACAAGCTATTATTTACCTTAATACTTAACCGAAATTGATAAATGAGTTATTATTTCAAAGATTAAGGTATCCACTTTTGTCACATCTTAAAGCACAAAAATGTCAATTGTTCTAAAGTGCACTTTTTTTTGTACCATGAACCATTTATCTCCCTGCATTCCTAACCAAAATCAATAAACAAAGTTCCATTATAAAGATAAAGATCTCCGTTCTGGTGGCATCATACATTAAGAAAGGAATTTTTCGAAATTCGACCCATAAAGGGCAAAAGTATCAATATTTTTACAAAACATTTTTGTGTCAGGAGCCATTTATCTCCCTTGATATCTAACCAACATAGATAAATAAAGTATCATTTTAAAGATTAAGAACTTCACTGTGGTCACAACATATTTTAAAAAAGGATTTTTTTTTCGGAATTTGACTCTTAAAAGGCCATTATTTTTATACCCCATTTTTTTTTTTGTCAAGACCCATTTACCGTTCTTGATATCTAACTGAAATGAGGTATTATTTTGAAGATTTAGGTCTCCGCTTTGATCACAATTTATTTTAAGAATTGAATTTTTCGAAATTTGACGGTTTAAAGGGCAAATGTATTTCCATAAAGTGTTTGTTTAGTTATGACCCATTTGTCTCTCATGGTACCTAACCGAAAGTGATAAATTAGTTATCATTTTAAAGATTAGAGTCTCCAATTAGGCAAATTATGAACGATATTTTTCGGAAATTGACTCGATGGAAGTCGTGCGTTTGAGGCAGTTCAGATCCAAGCTGCTAGACAGCAGCAGCAGAAGCACATATCACAGAGATATTAGTAAACTGTTTCACTGACATTGACTTTTGTTACTTACCAGTTACACTAAACAAATAAAAAAAAACTGCTACAAATGAGGCAATTCTTCTTTCATCCTATTACAAACTACCATACTTACTTTTTATCGTATATATGAAATTTATGCGTGGGTCATCTAGTAACTTGTATTCTAATCTCAGATTGTTTTCCCCAGTGCTTTCTACACTACACTGAAATCTCAGTTTTAATCATTTTAATGAGCTGTAATATTTCAAAAGCACCACCAAATATTTATTTCTTTTCTTTTATTTACTGTATGTTTATTTTTGCTTTATATGGAACATAATGCGACAGCTGCTTCCATAACTTACAACATGGGTTTAATTAGGGTAATTGATTCAAGTAACAATTCCCAATAGATCCGTAGAAATAGTACAGTTTAAAAAGAAATTTTGATTGTTTTTAATAATTCCATAGCAGGTTAGAAGTCATTGCTCCTGCTTGAAATCTGCACTTACATCCTACCATTGCATGAAGTGTGTGCGAAAAGTAATTGCAAAATTGTGTGTTAACCAGCAGTCCTGCTGACATTTATACAAACATGCCCTGTATATACTGAGCGTGGCGAGTGAGTTAATGCTCTGGCCTTGCAGTCGAGAGAACGCTGGTATGAATCCCCATCTGGGCATCCAGATTTGGGTTTTCCATGGTTTCCCCAAATAACTCCAGGCGAATGCCAGGATGGTTCCTTCAAAAGGCCATTATGCATGCAAAGGCCAGCAATCCTGCTGCTTTTCCTACCTCATGACATTTATACAAACATGCCATATAACTACTAAGCATGGTAGCTGAGTGGCTAACCTTCTGGTCACACATTTGGGAGGACGCTGGTACGAATCCTCGTCTGGGCATCCAGGTTTGGGTTTTCCATGGTTTCCCCAAATCACCCAAGGCGAATGCCAGGATGGTTCCTTCAAAAGGCCATTATGCATGCAAAGGCCAGCAATCGTACTGCTTTTCCTACCTCATGACATTTATACAAACTTGCCAAATAAATACTAAGCATGGTGGGTGAGTGGCTAACCCTCTGGCCTCACATTTGGGAGGACGCCATTTCAAATCCCTGTCCGGCCTTGCAGATTTGGGTTTCCATGGTTTCCCCAAATCACTCCAGGCGAATGCTGGAATGATTCCTTCAAATGGCCATGGCCGAATTCCTTCCGATTCCTACCCCCCCAGTCCTTTCCTGCCTCTAATGACATTGATGAGGTGTAAAGCGATAAGGAAAAAAAATAGCCCTTTATACTTAGAACTAGTTTAAACTTTGTTTTGTTGCTGCACGATTCTTAAGGGGATGAAATGTTGTTTTTTTAGATATTTAAAAAACAAAAAAAATGGACTGGCAAAACTTTTAGCAAAATGTTTGCTAAGATTGAGGATAGCAGGTCTATACCAAGGGAAGGAGGGGATTAATAATAATAATAATTAAAAAGTAATAAGTGGTAAGAATGCAAAAGATATCTGGTAAACACTGGATTAGGGTGGAAAAGCATGACTTCAGCTTTAGTAAATAATGAATAAACACTCGGTAAACTCATCCTAGGTTTGATGGTCCAATATATAAATAAGATGTATCACCAAATCAAAATTCTGTATCAGCAGCTGCAAGAATTCAGCTGAGATAGCAATCTGCAACATGTTTGACAGGACAAATTGTAAACTTGTGGTGTAGAGTCAACATTGTGGTACTGTGGTGATCTCTATATTTGACATAGAATTGAGTTATGTATGGCTCCCATTAATAGGCTACATGTGCGCTACCCATGAAAATCTTCTGCCCAGGTTGAGGCAGCAGTGTGGAATGGAAATAAATTCACCACCATAGGTCAAGTGTTGCTTGAGGGAAACAATACATTTTCAAGTTCTTCTTTGCAACAAATTCTCATAAACATCATTATTTCTACTATAGAAGAGAATATTATGTTAAAACTAGATCCAGGTTGTGCATAAGTTTTCAATAGTAACATGTATATTTTCAGAATGTCTAAATTGCATTTTTCTGGATATAACCATAACAACAACAACAACAAACACCTTTGACTCTGTCTGTAAGGCAATGTGGACATTGTTGAAGAGATATTCAGCCATTCTATATGTTTATTGAATGAAGGTATATATATGGTTAAATACCAAAGTAGGCAGCCATTGACGGGGAAGATCTTGAGTATTACACAAAAGAAGCAAACAAATTTCTCAAAAAAGCAAAGGAGGATGCACATAAAACAGCATAATTTAGAGACCTAGAAAGCTGGAGTTAAAAAAGATGGGATAAAAATAAAATGATTGGAGTATTTAATTATTTCTGTTTCTAAAAGACTCTTGGAAAGGTGTTATTCTCTTTATTCCACATTGAATGAAGTTTGAAACAGATTTGATACAAATAGAAGCTAATGAAGTGGTGAGATGGTACTTGTGTCTGGTGGGGGTCTCTTTTTAAGCGATGCGTGGAAGCCCATCATCCATTATCTGCAACAACCGCATGTAGCATACGCGTGCTGGAAAGGCTCTAGTGAGAGAGTCGAGACACAGGGCTCCTGCGGGCCTTGTACGAGTCCTAGTCAAGGGGGAAGCCAGTGACAGAGCAGCTTCTGCTACAGGCCTTATGTGTATCTGCTAGCCACCATCACTATTTGTGAGCATTAGAATGCGATGGCAATCACAGTCGGTGATGTGTTGGCAAAGTAACAACTTTGATCTTCCATTTCACCTAATAACAACAGCGGAGGTAGCTGTCGAAATATCACGTGTGGAATAATTCACCTGGCTGAACACCCAGAAAGAATTTTTAGTAGTGATATCCTAAGAGAATGCAATTCAAATCAAACCCTTCTTTTCTGACATAAATTGTTAGAAGAAAAAAAATTGAAGACTTTCTTAAGTATCTTCAAGAAAGGAGATTGAAGTAACCCTATTAATTGCTGACCAGTCTCTCTAGTATCTATATGTAGCATAGTTGACACATTAAAAATCATGAAATCATGTTAAAACAAATTAATTATACTGGGACAACACAGTTTTCAGAAGAGTAGGTCATGTGAAGCAAGGTTGATCTATTTTTTCATGTTGTGATGATTATTACTGCAGGAATGGAAGTTGATCCAATCATTCTTGATTTGAGATAGTTTCTAACACTGTAGCCCCTATAAAAGATTAGAATGTACAGAATAACTCAATAAATTTCTGAATGAATTAATAATTTCCTTACTGTTTGCAGGATGTCATTTAATGCCTCTCCTAACATAGATATTACATAATGCATCAAGTATCCAGTCTGGCCCTCTGCTTTGTATATATTATACCTGGTTTAGTTCACGTCTGTCTGTGCAGCCCTCCATGGATTTGTCCACAAAGGGATTGCCAGTTGCCTTTTATAATTAATCTGTCCTTGCCATAGAAAACCAAAGTTTGGTTATATAATAATACTGGGATTTTGGAAAACTGATAGTGCTAAATTGTGCACACCATATGTGTAATTTACCAAAGTTTAAAAATTGCATTGATAATAGTAGTAGTGTGAATCAAAAGAGAGGTCCTTCATATGGCCAAATCGCTGATGTGTTTGGTTATAACAAAGTGACGTGAAGTGGGATCTGCTCATAGCTTTGGTCGTACACAAAATTAGTTGATATGTCAATTTTTGAAAACTTGTAACATATATAGACAGGTTATAGCGTACCTAAATCTTGTATGTTATTCTGTGTATAATATTGAAAATGAAACTGTCATTAAGCCCTGGAAATAGGATAGGGAAAATAACTGTCACTTACCACTGAAGAAGGCAGGAGATTCAGACAAACACAAAGAGAATACAAAGAACATAAACACAATTCACAGTGTTTGGTTAATATCCTGAGTCATGTAGGAGGTGAATCATATTGCAGGGGGAAAGATGTGTGCACATCAGGAACCATCATGTGAATGAACCGAAGATGAAACATTAGGAGAGGGTGGGGATAGAACCTGTTTGTGTTTGTGTGTGTGTGTGTGTGTGTGTGTGTGTGTGTGTGTGAGAGAGAGAGAGAGAGGGGGGGGGGGGAGGGGCGAAGGTGAAGTATGATTTGTATCTGCTATAAAAGTAAATACCTAAATAAAACTAAAATAATATTAAAAAATACACATAATGATATTGTAATAACCTAAACTCAAAAATTCTTGCAATGAAAGATACAAGACATCTTTAATGAAAAGATACATGTTGATAACATGAAAATTACCTATGAAAGTAATTCATTACAAGTAAAATTGTGGATGGAACTACTTTTAATGCTTTAGTTGCATTTCATGAGGTGTGCATATTTTTAGAATTTCTAATTAAAAAGTGTTATCTGATTAACGCTTTCTTCTATTATTACAGTCTGATGGAACACCTGGAAAAGGGCGCAAGAATATCAGACGTGTCTTAAAGGATGAAAATGTAACTGAGGCTACCAAACAAGCTGCACGAGAGGAGGAGGAGAGAAAAAAGAGAATAGCGGAAAAGCAAAAGATGGTAGTGTTTGATTGTCCAATTATTAATTATCAATGTTTGAAATTTATCTGATAAAAAAAAATAATTTGCTAAGAACAGATAATTATCAGTGCAGTAACAAAATGAAATAAATATTTTATATTTATAATTATTACATACATTATAATTTTATCTGAATAATGTGTTCATCTAGTTGGGGAAAAATATAATTGAACATTGGGTGAAATTTTATTCCTATTTGTTTCTGTGTTTTTATTTGTCTTACATTTTTCTTTAACAGTCTTTCTCATAAGTATTTAAAGCTTTCAGATTGTATCTTTCACTTTATACATGTCAAGTAATATTTTTGGGAATGCAAAATTTCAGTTTACAGTTTTTGCAAAAATCATTAATTTTTTCTGCCATTGATTACAGTACAACAAGCTGTATGATGATTTACAAGCTGGCGTTGAGGTAATTGAAAAACTGGTGCTGGACTTTGACCCTGAAACTAAAGAAGAAATAGTGAGTGTTCACAAGGACATTGTGAGGAAACTGAAACCTCATCAGGTGATCTGTTAGCTTTTTTTAAATAATGTTAGTGACAGAGAATTACTGTTTTAGAAAGTCTAAGTGCAATGATTGCACACTTATACAGGGCTAGTCAAAATGATTGCAATGATTTCAGGAAATTACAACAGATTTATTATTTGACATATGCTTACAAGATATATAAACAAACTGTGTAAGTTTTTTTGAGTGTCCACAGATGCTCAATAT
The DNA here is from genome assembly GCA_031002005.1 of Vandiemenella viatica. Classification (NCBI taxonomy): domain Eukaryota; kingdom Metazoa; phylum Arthropoda; class Insecta; order Orthoptera; family Morabidae; genus Vandiemenella; species Vandiemenella viatica. The sequence goes on along the minus strand of CM061920.1, from coordinate 20,038,361 downwards.
GTGCACCTATAGTTTCTCTGCACGCATCAAGTCTATAATCAAGTTCTTCCCATACCCGATGCAGCATATCTCTGTCAATGCATTGGTGATGCGAATCTGCAGGTCTGGCAGATCAACTGGTACTGGTGGCATGAACACTGTGTCTTTTAGGAACTCTCAAACAAAGACCAGACCTGTGGGTTCGCACCACCAATGCATTTGCTCTCATTGACAGAGACATGCTGCATCGGGGATATGTCAAATAATAAATCTGCCTTTGGCATTTCTTTCCTTTCATTGTTACCTTTATCAACTTGTTAATTTTATCTTACCCATGTGTTACTTGAAAAACAACATTTAAACTTTATTGAACTTCTCTAAACTTTAATATGTTGTATAAGCAAAAATTAAGTTTCTTTCTACCTATAAACTAACTTTCTATATCTTTCCAAAATGTGACTTCTTGAATTTAAAGTGTGTAATTACGTCTTAAAACTTTCATACCTGCTTTGAATGTAATCAAATTTTAGTATGCTTTCCTCGCTACAATGGTTATTATCTTTTTACTGTTTATATACCAAAACCAAATATTGCTTATGCTGATCTTCTGTCAGTCATTCCGCAGCTATTTAGATAGATTTAGAACTTGAATTTACTGTTTAAATTTGATTTATTGCCTGAATTAACTGTTTAGTTTCATTTATTTCCTGAATTAACTGCGAAAATGATTCTAAAGCTGAGGTATCATATTGTTCAACTGAGCCCGCTATTCTGTAAGCAAATTTTGTTACCTAAATTTACGAAATTCTATGTTAGCTTACAAGTCCAAGGATAAAATACAAAATTTCGGCGGTCATAATCGTTGTTGCCATTGTCAAGTGACTCCATTACCTCATCTGCTACCCCACTGTTTTGTTGAAGAAGGGTTGTGAACTAGAAATTTTCAAGCTCTATACGTGTATCTATTATTCCAGGTTTCAACACCACAGCAGCCTTTATCTCTGGCAAGTGATGGTTATTCTACTATTCAAATATATAATGTATCACTTTAGAGCACCTTTGTTTCTTAACTATCTGTATTTAACCATTGGTTTCCAAAATAGAAGTTTGCTGCGATGGGAACACATGGAAAAATATGTAGACACGCAGAGCGATGAAATTTTCAGGCTCTGTCCCTTCTTGAATCAAAGACTGAGCTAGCTGCTTTATGGAGCTGGCAGCCAACTGAATGAATATAGCATAAGCTGACGGTTAATGGTGGGGGAGAATCAACACGGTGGGCGGTATGGATGGGCGCCAAAAGGTGTAAATCTGAAAATTGTTAACCAAATCGTAGGAACCAGCCACGAAAATATGTAAAACATTTATATACAAAAATAAACAAAAAGGGTTTTAAAACAACAAACTATGAAAAGATTAGCTATGATGAGTGGTGATTCTGTGGGAAAATGCAGATAACAGAAGATTGGTGGGTGAGCAGTTAACATTCTGGAGGACGCCGGTACGAATCCCCATCAGGGCACCCAGATTTGGGTTTTCAATGGCCTCCCCAAATCACTCCAAATGAATGCTGGGCTGATTCCTTCAAAAGGCCATGGCCGAATTCCTTGTTCCGAATCCTGTCCTGCATCTTATGACCTCGACGTCGATGAATTGTAAAAAATAAAAAAAAAACCTGAATTCAGACCTGACAGCTGTCTGGTGCCCAATTTAAACATATAGATTTACCATGAAATTTATGGCACTGCCCTGGGCAACCATATGGGCTCCTCTTACACAAACCTCTTCCTAGGCTTCCTGGAATAGTTATCTCCGGATAAAGCCTACCAGAAACCCCTCTTGTGGTCTTATTTATAGACAATATATTCATGATCTAGGCCCACCCTCAACAGTCTCAATTCCTTTAACACCTTGAATTTCACATGAACTTATCCTCACACTCATGCCACTTTCCTGGATGTGGATTTATCCCTCTCAAATGGCCATCCTGTTCAACAGTCCATACCAAACCAACCAACCTGCAACAGTACCTTCATTATTACAGCTGCCATCCTTATCACATCAGAACCTCCCTACCTTATAGCCTTGGCATTCATGGAGATGCATCTATTCCAACCTGCAGGCCCTTACAGTGTATTCAGATAAAATTCCAAGTTGTGATATCCTGTAATTACCCACCAAATTTAGCTCTTACTCAAGTTTCATATCAACCATCCAAAATCTTCTGAAACCATCCACAGCCCCATATTGGTCATCCTTTTTTTTGTCAGGTCTGGAATCTATCAGTTGATTCTTTCGACATGGTGGCTGAACAGTTAACATTCTGGCCTCGCATTCAGGATGATGCCAGTTCGAGTTCCTGTCCGGTCATCCAGATCTGGGTTTTCCATGGTGTTCCCAAATCACTCCAGGAAAATGCTGTGTTGCTTCCTTCAAAAAGGGGAAGGCTGAACTCCTTCCCTTTCCTTGTCCCCAGTCCTATCCCACCTCTAATGACCTTGACGTTGATGAGACGTAAAGCCATAAAGCCACGATTCTTTCAAGCCTGCCCTTAAATAAGAAAAGTGACGGTGTGGTGCCGTGTGGGCTTGGCTCTTTCTAGTGTGGCCCGACCTTTATGCTCCAAATTGTTCAGCATGCACCCTGCCTCCACTACGTTCACTGACCCAGTAACCTGGGGAACCTTCCCCATCATTGGACTTGATATGTGTGTATCCTCCCACCTCCCACCTGATATCATCTGGAACCATTGCCCAGTCTCATATAAAGGTTACCGCCAATTCACTGGCCATCAGAATGAACAGGTACAGACAAACGGTATTTACTCAGAACCTTGATTATTCAGTATATTATGATGCCACCATGCGTGTCAGCTGTTGCAGTGCTTGCATTACTGTTCATGCCATAAGAATCACTGAACTCAGAAGGTGGGAACTGGCTTATCAGTATGATTTGGGCAACAGATAACTGCCAGGTCTGAATTTATGATAGCACCAGTATTCTTCCTTCTTTTCAACCCATTTATCGTATCCTCTGTTTTTTCCTACAGAACCACCACTCACTAGAGCTAATCTTAGTAGTGTGTAATACCTTTACTGTTTTAATTTTTATATATCTATGTTTTATAGCCATCGCTCTTCATTAGTAAGAGTGAGATCAGTAACTTGACATAAGCTATCACTATGCACAATTTTGTTGAAATCTTTGTTTAATGTTTGATTTTCACACACACACACACACACACTTCCAAAATTTATGGCTTTGGTCTTTGTATCCTGGGCAAAATATGATACAATTAGGATAAAAAGTATCATACATGTGAGCTGATAACATAAGCTGTTACAATGCGCAGTCTCATTAAAATCAACCTAATAGTTTTGCATGATATTTTTTTTTATTTTTTAAATTTGTGATGCTGGTTTCTCTCTCTTCTGGAACGATGTAATTTATTGATAAAAAAATATTATATGTCTTGATTTTTGCCATACGCTACCAGTATGTGCAGTTTCATTAAAATCCATCCATTTGTTTTTGCATAATGTGCGGACAGACGGACAAAAATTCCAAATGAAACATTTTTGGGCTGTTTATCATCAGTAGCGTACCTTGAAATTAATCTTGTTGAAATAAATTCCATGTATTGACACAAATTTTATATACATTTTTTTGTACAGTATAAATATTCCACCTTTTCTTTAATGTAATAATTGTTTTTTTTTATTTCAGGTGAAAGGTGTGAAATTCATGTGGGACACTTGCTTTGAATCAGTCGACCAAATCAAAAAATCTAATGGCACCGGTTGCATTCTGGCACATTGTATGGGTCTTGGAAAAACTCTTCAGGTATTTGTCAAACTTGATTTTGTGATATTCTTTTGTAAAAGTTCGTTGTTTTGTTTTGTTGACTGTACCAATGTGTTACTGAGAAACAAAACTGTGAAACATTTGTTATAGGTACTATGTTTAGTGTTCCTGGTACTATTTTCAAAATGTACCGAATGGAAGCTAAAAACCTTTTCCTTAGCTGAGATCAATATTCCAATAATCCTTTTCTTGTATTTTTTAAACTGTGACGAATATAAGTCAACAGATTTTATTTATCAAAGTACAGTAAAATTCCATACATTGAATAGCTTGATTTATATGCCATTCAAAATCTCTTTGTTATAAGCAAATATGAGTAAGAAAAGGGATGGTAACCATTAATATATATGGATGACAGCAAGGTAGAGGAGAAGAAGAAATATAAATTTGGAATGGTAAAGATTTTTTTTAAATTATTATTATTTAAAATGTATATATGTGTACAAACATTGCACATTGTAATTTTTGGGTTTAACATGGGGTGGCTGCTTGCAGATAGCTCTCCTTGTTGATTGTGCATTGTGGCAAGGGAAAAATTACCATGGCAGGAGAGTGTTACTGGGTTGGTTAAGGTGATAGAGACATGGTGTATGTTACACATTTTGCAGTAGGATCTGTTACATGTAAAAGAGCGTGTTTGTGAACTAGGAGTTCCCGAGGTTAGGAGATCTGCTAAAGTATGTCCTAGAAGTATTTGGGAGACTTTGATGAGGAGTGGTGTCATTTCCAGGCAGGCTCTAAGAAAATCATAACCTTTTCAAAAGACTCTGTTAATTAATACCAGTTCTGAACAGTACTGAGGAACAGAATTGAATTTTTAAGAATGGTTGTTCATCTGAGCAAGTTGTGGTGCAGCATACAAAAGTTGTGGGTAGTTATGTGATATCAGTGCTTGGGAAATGTTATTGGAATACAATGTGAGGGCGTGCTGGTTAGAGCATATATAACTCACTGGTAGTTACCTCTGACTTCATCCGCATGGAAGAGTGTTGTAATTTAAGATTTTCTGGTCACTCAATGGTTAGCATGTCCAACTGGAGATAGAAAACTCCCCAGTTTGAATCCCAGTGTCGGTGAGGAATTTCATAGGTCCTTAACTAGATCTTCACCTCCGGCACAGGTTGTTGTTTGATGTGAAGTATGCCAGAATGCTCACGTGGTTCTGATTCCACATCGTTGAACTGTAGGCCATCTATGGCCGGTAGGATTACATGGTTAGGTTAAACGGGTACGAAAGGGGCTGATTGTGCAGACGTAAAGAAGCCTTGTCACCAGGTCAATACGACCATACAATTTATTTTAGAGCTATTTTTATTGGTAATAAATATTGAATAAAATAACAAAAATTTATGTTCCAAACAACTTCATCGAACTTTTAAAACAATAAAAATATTCTGAACGTTATGAGTATTTTCAGTTTAATACATCGGTATATACAACATTGTAGGACATGTTATTTTCTGGGAAAAAAAAGAGCCGAAAAAAACGTCAGTTTTTTGCACTTGATACCCACAAGCAGGCAACATATAACTGACTATGAGAGAAGCCGGGCGTATCAAAATGTATTCCCACCACTTTCAACGTTTGACCATGCGACTTATTAGTTGTCATTGAAAATGCAATTTTTAATGGGAACTGTAATGTTTTAAGTTTAAGGCAATATTACTGGAAATAATTGGGATACGCAGTATTATAACATCTTCCGCTTTAGATGCACCAGTAAAAATTGTTCTAGTTCTGTGTTGTGTAATCTGGTGCCATTGCAATATTTTGGGGGTCGAGATTATGCATCAGGACAACTGAAGGATATGGGGTTTCCAGAATGTTGGTTAGCCAGAATGGTATATTGTTGCAGAAGAAGGTGAGTAAGGTCCAAAGACTGTTGGTAGCGAAAGGCATGTAGGGCAGGGTGAGTTTGTGGGGGGCAACCAAATATTGGCAGTTTGATTGTAAGACCATTTGGAGGTATGTTGAAGAACAGACATGCTTTTAAAAAAAAGGATATGTGATTGAAATTTGGCGAGCTGAAAAGCATGGTATCTGTAGCTATGTATGTATTTATCAACAAGTGACCTATATAGTGATGTCAGTGGAGGCATGTTGAAAGCCAGAAATGTTTATATAGAAGAATGCAAATAGGGTTCATTGTCGGAAATGAGGTTTGAATTGTAATAAGATTATCAACAATCTGTTCATGGGCCGACTGGAACAGACATTTCTGGAGGAATTCCCTCTCAAACCCCTCATTTGGCTGTGTTTCATTGATGACATATTTATGATTTTGACGCATGGAGAAAATGAACTGCTAAATTTCCTGAACCATCTCAATAACTTTAGCATGCTGAAATTCACTTGGTCCTACTCCCACACCCAGGCCACATTATTGGATGTGGATTTGTCCCTATCCAATGGCTATCTCAACTCTTCAGTTCACATCAAACCAACCAATCTTCAACAGTATCTCCATTTCTACAGTTGCCACCCATACCATACCAAACGTTCACTCCCCTACAGTCTTGGCATTCGAGGTAGTCGCATATGCTCTAACCAACAGTCTCTCGTGGATTATTCAAACAGTATTTCAGAAGCATTAATATCTCGCAACTACCCTCCAGCTTTGGTTAACAAACGGCTTTCACGTGCTACATCACAACTGAATCAGCCAATCAATCATCCCAAACCCGCAAAAACCAATCACAGTCCAGTCTTAGTCACACAGTACTACCCAGGCTTCGAATCCATCAACAGAATCCTCTGGCAGGGCTATGATTTCTTACAAACATGCCCTGAAATGAGATCCATTCTTCCTAAAATCCTCCCTGCCCCTCCTAGAACTTGTTTCAGCAGACCTCCTAACCTCAGCGAATTTCTAGTCCACAAACACAGTCTTCCTCTTCCTAACAGTCAACCCCAAGGCTCTTTCCCATGTAATAGACCACGCTGCAAGATGTGCGACATACACCATGCTTCAACCACTTTCATCAACCCGGTCACAGGGGAAAGCTTCCCTATCATAGGACTCGCCACCTGTGAAACCACGCATGTTATATACCAGTTAACATGCAACCACTGCCTGGCTTCATATATAGGTTTGACCACAAATGCACTCTCGATAAGAATGAATGGCCACTGTCAGACGGTGTTCACACAGAACCCAAAGCACCCAGTTGCTGCCCATGCCATAACCCACGACTTGAATAATTTCAAATCTTGTTACACAGTCCGTGCTATCAGAGTTCTCCCTAATAGTAGCAGTTTCTCAGAACTCAGAAGGTGGGAACTTGCCTACCAGTACAAACTTGGCACAAGGCAACCACCTGGTCTCAACTTAAGATAATACCCGGTCATTATTATTAGTAGTACATATGTTTAACCTTTTTTTTATTCCTCTCCTTTCCATTACCTATATTGAACCACCACTAACCTGAGGTGATGTTTACTTCATAAATATTATTATTATTATATTTTTTTATTTGTATAATATTTTATATATATATTTTTTCAATATATATTATATTTTGATCTTCCCTCCAACCAGAAATTAGTTTGGATATTAATTTTTGCTCGGATATGAGCTCTGATTCACTGCCCCTCTACTTTTCTGATGTTTGAATTTACCCCCACCATTTTCTCGACCGGTGGTCTTTCTGTGAGGCAATCTCCGGCTGCACCCACCTCCCATAATGTTCTCTTGTTGACGAAGGGTTTTTTTCCCGAAAATTTCTTTATCATTTGTGTTCGTGTCTTAACATTAGTAATGAGCTTGCATTTGATCAAGTGTTTCACCAACTCATGGCAATGTTGTTGTTGCCGTCTTTTTTTTTTTTTTTTTTTTTTTTTTTTTTTTTTTTTTTTTTGCTTCGGTGTTTCGACAGATCTTGAGATCGATAGGATTCCGCTTGCTCTTGGCACGAACTCGCGATTTTCCCGGTGTGATTGTCCAGACACCAAGAGTTCAGTTTGCCGTCGTCGCCCATCTTACGACTGCTCCGGCAATTCAGCATCCGCCGAAGTCCCAAGACGTGCCCAATGTTCAACCCTTTGCAGCTATGCTTGAGGATGTGTTCTGGGTTTTGGCTATTTTGATAGCCATAGTTTTCTTATATTTCTTTGAAAGATTTGACTTTTGTATACCCAACATTTCTTAAAATTACTAATTTCAAGTCTTAATAAAAATGAATATGGTTTTAATTAATAGAAACTCAAAACGTCAAAACATGATAGAAGCGACTAAAATTCAAAGATCAAATAAATATCTACATTGCCCAAAAACGTTTATTTCCGTTAAAAAAATTGCGTAATTAAAAATGAATATTTTTATTTGCACCGAATATCTGAAAATTCTGATTTTTTTTAAAGTGAACTTAATTTTCTCTTTGAATATTGTTTTTGTTTTGAGGATATTTGGGTTCCACCTATTAATTCTGCTTTAACACAGAAATTTGCGTATTATAGTAGTAATATTATAGTAGTAATTGATTCTTTTATTCAGAATGATCTAGAGCTGTAAAAGTAACAAGAAATTCTGTACCCGTATGCATTCGTTACTAAACCAATCAATAGCGGTTACTTTTGAATCATCACTTTTGGTACAATTGAACACTAGCATACAGCATTGTATCGAGTCACGCCATGTACGGGTTAACTTCGTTACTATCGTATCGTTTCGTTTCTATCGTATCGTTTCGTTACTCGTTACTTTCGGTACAATCGTACACTAACATGAAGAATCTCATATGGGACGACTTTGTTCGTACTTGGTAAAGTTTAAGTTAATTGTTTATTTAGTAAAATAAGTTTAGGTAAGTTGTTTGTTTGGATAAAACTTAAAGTAAAGTAATTATCACATGGATCTTACGGAAAACCTTTAAATGTACACTTGATTTGCTGTAATGAATTTTATATTTGAAAGAATAATCTGATTTAAAAACAAATTCCTGTTTGCACACACAAAAAAAGACCTGATGTTTCACTGACTGGCATATCTAATGACAATAACTAATGACGGTTATTTTTTAAAGTAGCCTACTCAAATCCTGCATACAAGCCTGAAATGATAATAGGATATGTATTATCAAATATTATAATCTCATCAAAGTATTTCGTTTTAAATAGGAGGTTTCACCACTGTCTTCCATTACTGTTTTCATTTGTTTTTGTAAATTTTTCATCGTTTTGTGACAGATTTGTTAAAATAAATGTGGACATACCATCAAATCGGGCCTGCAGGCAGAGTGCTACTGACTCCCGCACTTTGTTTCATTGTAAAAATATCAATATTCAAAACTTTTAAATCAATAATAAAGGTTCAAGACAAACAGCCGATTAGATTTATAATTGTTGTTGCGTTTTGGTTACAACAAACATTCAACATCAAAGCCAGTACCGCATATATCACATGGATCCTGCGGAAATAATACAATAACACCAGGCAATAGGGTATAGAATTCTGGAACTGCAAAAAGAGGGCGCTAGATTTGTGTCTGAAAATTATCACAGAATTCAATCAGTAACAGATTCTATAAAAGAGCTGGAATGGGATTCATTGGAGAACAGGAGGAGGGTGAAAAGGGTCATGGGAGTGTGCAAGGCGTATATTGATGATGAGTCATGGTAAGATATTGGTGTAAGAATTAAAAGTAATGCTTGCAAGGGAAAAGATGACCATGACCAGGAGGGTGTAGGAAGATTTTCTTTTTTAGATAAGGGTATCAGGGATTGGAATAAGTTACCAAGAGAAATTATGAATAATTTACGAAAAACATTGAAAGAATTTAAAGTTAAAATTTGTAGATGGCAAATGTAGGTGGATACAACAAAGGGGGGAAGATGAGTGTTTAGGGAAATTGGCACCGGAGTGTGCGCTACATTGCAATTTAATTAAATATTATTATAATAACAAGTGTAGAGACATATATCACAAACTCTTTTATGTTGTAAATTACACTTTACACTATAAAATAAAATAGACGCTATCAAATCTTAAAATAAACAAATTTAATAAATGTTTTAAATCAATAAACCTCACTAATGAACGATCAATGAAAAAACAGTAACAATCTAAAATTAGCCATACAAATTTTCTATTTACAAATTATGCACTGTAAATTTTAATGTTAAACAAAATAAAATGTACAAAATTAGTCTTTACGTTGTCAAAATTATTTGGCTGTGAGAGCTGTAATGTGTTTGTATCTACACGACAAATGCAAGTAACGAAAGATGTGAGTAACAAAATGAATTTTTGAGTAACGATTCGGTACTTCGAGTCAGGCGATGAACCCGTTACTCAGTAACTAATACATCATTACTGTTACAGCTCTGTAGTGATTTGTAGAGGCAATTTTAGCAGAGATAGTGGTTAGGTTGAAATGCTTCCTGGAACAGAATGTTTTTGTTACAGGATAAAGCAGAAGGGATTTAGTTATTATTAGTAATAAATAAGCAGCTTTCATAAGCTCTGTGTAAATGAGGTGTATCGTGTTGTAAACGACTTCCAATATTGCTTCATGAAACAGTACGTTTCTGCATTAGGCCATTTTAAGTGAAGGATTTATTAGATATTTGTAGAAATTGAACAGTAAGTAAAAAGCACTGTTTCGTGAATCATAGTCTACTATTTGTACTGATTTCTACAAAAATTTAGAACAAAAAATAAAAAAGGGTTAGTAATGTTTTAAATTTTGGCAAAAATAATTTGTAATATTACAGACTCTATAGTAGCAAAAAAGAAGACAAACAGGAAATAAATTGAACCGAGATAGACTGGAATCCGTTACATTTTTATGTTTACGACGACGTTTTGGGCATGGCCATTCTGCTCTCTTAGGGAACCAACTTTCGTGCTGGTATACTCATAGCATTTTACGTTTCCCTCCCCCCCCCCCTTTCAGTTTTGATTTTTCATATATATTATAACGCATATGTTACGAATGAAATTATGGCTCAATATTTGAGATGTCATACTATTTAATGTACAAAACTGAAAACATCTCTTTGCGAACTTGGCAACATTACCAACGATTTTTTAAATTTAGGGTACAGTACAGATTTATATTTCCTGCGTCAAAACTATTATTTGTCAAGTGCATCGGTTTTATGGCTTTTAAACTAAACACAAACTTGTATATGTTAGAAAGTTTTTGCTCTTATTTCTGAAAAGTAGTGTTTGCAATTTACGTACAAAACAGAGTAAATGTGGCACTGCTGTCTATGAAGCAGGAAACTCTTTGTTTTTTTTTGCACATTGATATTGATGGCAATTTCTAAAAGAACTATGCGTTTTTGTGGGATAAAAACTGTACATTGGTGTAGTTTGGGACCCACAGTGCGGTTATCAAATACAGCAGTTGCAGGGTGTGCAAAGAAGACAAACCAGATTTGTTTGTGGAAACTATCGAAGAACCCAGTCATTATCTGATATTATAAGAGCTGAATTGGGAGTCATTAGAGGGCAGTATGAGGGTGAATAGATTGCTGGGAATGTACAAGGCATATGTTGGTGATAGGGCTTGGAGGGATATTGGTCGAAGAATTAGGAGTAGTGTGTGGAAGGGGAAAGATGACGATGACCACAAGCTGTCACTCGTTTTCATGCATAATGGAGTGGGAAAATTTTCTTTTGTGGATAAGGGTGTCAGGAATTGGAACTGATTACCAAGTGAAGTGTTGAATAATTTACCAAAAACGCTGAAGGAATTTAAAATTGTAAATTTTAAAATTAGATGGGGAGGTATTCGACACTTAAATTAGAAAAGATAATTTGAAAAATTAATCAAGTAGGGGTAATTAGATGACCAAGGGAATTGCCCTTGGAACGAGTGCTCCATCGCAATTAAGTTAATAATAATAAATTTGGTTGCCATGTATGATGGATAGTATAATCTTAGTGTGCTCAGTATTTAAGTTTCAAGCCACAAACGTGTGATATCAAATTGCCATATACCACAAGCACATGTATTTGAAATGCAAACCACACTTTGATTAGTACAGTTGTGATAGCACATTACACCCAGCCACCAACTGTAATGGCCCCAATACTTTTCAACATTTATACAAACGATCAGCCATTACATCCAGCTACCAGGAGCTTCGTGTATGCTGATGACCTAGCTCTAGCCTCACAGAGCACAAAACTTGAAGTTGTAGAAAGAAATTTGTCTGCTGCTCTTGAAGGCCTATCAAGCTATTATAAGGAAAACCACTTAAGACCTAACCCTTCAAAAACTGAAGTGTGTGCCTTTCACCTAAAAAATAGGAAAGCTCAGCGTAAGTTAAAAGTAATGTGGTCAGGTATCGAACTGCAGACATGTAACACCCCAAAATATCTGGGAGTGACACTCGACAGAACCCTCACATATAAGAAGCACTGCATGAATTGCAAAATGAAGATCTCTACAAGAAACAACTTACTGTGCAAATTAGTTGGATCACAGTGGGGCAGTCAACCACAAACTATACGTACATCGGCAATGGCCCTTTGTTATTCTGTTGCAGAATATGCATGCCCAGTTTGGTACTCGTCATCTCATACCAAACAGGTGGATGTAGCCCTCAATAACACCTGTAGGCTAGAGACAGGTTGTTTAAAGCCTACCCCAGTTGATAGGCTTTACCAGCTTTCGGGCATTGCACCACCCAGTATCCGGAGAGAAGTGGCTGCGAACAAGGAGAGGACCAAAGTAGAACGGGAAAGCGCTCATCCACTGCACGGCCATATACCACCAGCCCAGAGACTCAAATCCAGGAAAAGCTTCCTTAGAACGTCACGGGAACTAATTGGGTCACCTGAAAAGGCAAGAGTACAGTTATGGAAAATGAGGGTTCCCAACATCTCGGGACCACTGACAGTTGCAGAGCGCTTGCCACCTGGTCATGAAGAAGACTGGAACGTCTGGCAGTCTTTAAATCGATTGCGAACAGGAGTGGGCAGGTCCAAGGAAAACCTAATGAGATGGGGTTATACTGATACTACCAGTATTAAGTGTGAATATGGAGAAGACCAAACTATGAATCATATGCTCGAGTGGCCTATGTGCCCATCATCCTGCAACAACAAAGACCTGTTTCAAGCAACACACAATGTGATTGAGGTTGCGAAGTACTGGGCCAAGTGTGTTTAAAGTTGTTGATTTACACAATGTATTTAACTGTGTATTTTGATGTTTTTGATACGAGAATAATAATAACTGAAAAATTATGAAACTAATTATATTTAAATGAAATACAGGTATGTATCGATGATTGCAAGTCCTACAAAAATTATAAGTTTAAATACGTCTGTGCAGTAGTTTGTATTATGGCTCAAAACAACAATCACGACATTACAAAACACATCTTAACCATTTTCCCACTAGCCGATTAGACAGTCTGTTAGCCTCAGGCTATCATTACTGTGTGAATACAGCTGGTATTACCTTTTGCTGCCATGGAAGCCCGAGATCCATATCCAAAGTTTAACTGGCATGATTTTACAGCACTTATAAGTACACAACAATAATCAACTGCATCTTTCCAGCAACTGCTGTCCCACATGAATTGCATAGCTTTGTGTGATTTGATCGATCGAATTGCTACTCCATATATACCCAAAATCACTTATTACTAACAGAAATAAAGGATCGCTAACCTATTGTATTGTGACAGTAGGAAGTGGAGAATCATCACCAATGTGATGAACACAAGAGGAGATATTGATAGAAAATATTAAGTAAAAAGATTTAAAATTTTACAATGTTTTGATTTAAAACCTTATTAATGTATGTAGGAATAGGCTGTTTTGCAATGAGGGGTCTGCATACAACACAGCCTGCCAAAATATTATGAAGTGTGTTCATTTGACCCTCGAGCCTTCATCTGTGGTAAGTGACAGGCTATTTTCCATAGCCCTTCTTAATTTCATTACCAAGAACCTCTTTCATTGTCACCACTATCCAGTTAATTTAAAATTTGTAAATTATATGTATGTAAGTCATAACAACAAATTTTGGGTCTACTGGAGGGGTCTTATCAGAGATTGAGGCCAGTAACATATGTGGTACTGAGGAAATGTTGGTATGCTACATCCCATGTGTGGTGTTCAGTGGGGTTGTGGTTTTATTGAAGACTCACGACTCTGAGTGCTCTCGCTATTGAAAAGTTGTTTAAGTGGTTCAGTTTGAGTGATTTGGCATGGGCTGTCATTGGATGGTCTGAGTTGCTGGTATAAATGGTTTCTCAGTGGCCATTTGTTCAGATGGAAAGTGAGTTACTCCTTCTGCAATATGTCCAAGCAAGCACCTGACACTTATCCCATCTCATTTCCTTACACCATTCTGTCTCCTTAAATTCCATGACCACATCCACCATTTTCAGAAGACCATTAATCGCTACCTTCTAAAATCTGTCCTCCTCTGTAAGAGCTTGGATGTTAGCCTACATCTTCTAAACCCCCTCCACTCCCAAAAAAATGTGTGGTATACTATCTCTCCACCTCTAATTGTCAGTATCCCAAATTTTTACTCATCTCCTCTTTCTCTACTCAGCTCCTCTGTCTTCCACCTACAATATTTTTCACTGGTTTACTCAACCTTCTTTTATCCATGAAACTAGATTGATAAATAAATTTTTATAAAAAAAATATCCATCAGAACTGCTTTAAAATTATTTATCTCCTCTTGTAACACAAGTGTTGAAACTCCAGCTGAGTAAATGAGGAATTATATACTGTTTCGGCCCAGGTTGTCAAATTAGAAGACAGGCAGTGCAAAGTGTATATTATAAGAAATAAGGTTGGAAATGGAGAGAGAGACTGATGTGAGAAGGAATCTTTGCCATGTGACTTTAAATGGAAATTCATGATAAGCCAGAAAAAGTCAAAGAAGGCCAAAGGACATTTACGATTGGCTGAACTGGAATAGGAGGAGATGCAGCCATGTTTGATCTAGTTGCTTGGGTTGTAAATGTGTTATAACTGGGATAGTAGTAGTCACCATGTGGCCACAGGCGTGATGAATCAAGACCGGGAAATCCTCTCCATTAACTGACTGTCTACAGGAACAGTGGCGGATCCAGGGGGGGGAGGCTAGGGGGCTGAAGCCCCCCCCCCCCAAAAGGACCAAGGTCACCCCCGACGACTTGGATTTTGGGGACCCTTCCCCCCCCCCCCCCAAACCAAACAAACCAAAATCCTGGATCCGCCACTGTACAGGAATGTGTGTTGTGACAAAAGTGATCAAGTGATGTACTGTTTCTAATTACAATCCTGCAATCATAATTCAGATCGAAGTTGCATAATTGTTCTAAAATTGTGATACGTGTCTCGTACCGGGTTGAAGGTTTAAAAAATCTGAATAAACTGCATTTTAACTTTATGTTTAGTGTCTTTTAATTATTTTAAAATCAGGAATCCCATTTAGGGAAAGTTACTTAAGTGGATAGACTGTTTATTTTCGCGAATTCTGAGACGGTGGCCATGGTCAGTTAAATG
Organism: Vandiemenella viatica; assembly: GCA_031002005.1. Taxonomy (NCBI): domain Eukaryota; kingdom Metazoa; phylum Arthropoda; class Insecta; order Orthoptera; family Morabidae; genus Vandiemenella; species Vandiemenella viatica. The sequence goes on along the minus strand of CM061920.1, from coordinate 20,023,051 downwards.
TTTTCAGAACTTGTTTAAAGAACTATCAACTTAGTTGTCCAGTACCTCATGAATTAAAAACAGACCCTGGTCAAAAGTTTTGTTTTTGAATGCTGAGTGTGCTACAATAGTTGTTTTAATAACCTTATAGTCATTTCGTATTGGTTATAAGATACGGAACAGTATATCTGAAAAACTACAATTTAGTAACAACATGTTGTGTGCTAAATAGTACCAAAGCAGTGATTTGAGAACAAACATTTTACTTTTACATTCTGTAACTTGGTACCTCACACAGTTATCATCTTGTTTGCTCCGCTCTACTATTTGTGTAAACCAGTGGTTCCCAAATGGTGGTCTGTGGAACCCTGGGGTTCCATGGAAGGGCCACAAGGTTTCCGTGTTTCGTCCGAGAATAAAATAAAATGTTAGTTGAAAAGAGTCATAACCGCACTGTGAGAAGGCTATCACAGTTCTCCTTCTGTTTGTGACAACTTACCGATGTGGCTTCCTTACACTATTACTACCACAGTGCCCAGCATTGCCCCGTCTAGTTGGGGGTAGATTTACCTATACACCATTTTTATTCACACCGTGAGAAATGTGTACCTACTTTCATAAAATGTTTAACAGCCATTTTTAAAATTCAAGTAAACATAGATTCACTTGCACCCTACCCAGGATGGTGTGGTTTGGAGTTGATTTTACATTATTTTTGATCATCTGAAGAGAATTATGTCTATGAAGCTTCATTAATTTGGTATCAGCCATTTCATGAATTAAACTAAACTTTAAAATATACTGAGCGTACTGGGTGAATGGTTAACGTTATGGCCTCGCACGTGAAGACCAGAATTGTTCCTATGAAAAGGCCATGGTTGAATTCCTTTCCATTCTTTCCCTCCAGTTCTTTCCTGACCTCAATGAAATGTAATGCCATAAAAAAAAAAAAAATCATGCATTTCTTGAGCAACCCTTTGTTATATGTACACCACCTAACAGCTTAGTTCAACTGTGGCAGATCATGGCAATTTGGAACCTGCGCTAGTTCTACCTTGGTATGCTATGCTTCCTTCACTACCTTTTCGCTGGTCACTACATTATAAGAGGGCAATCGCAAAAGTAATGTCTCCAAATCACTTACAGATATCAAATCAATTCATTTTCTATTAAATATACATCATTTTAAAGTTTGAACAATTATCAGTTGTTCTACATAATACCATTTCAGTTGATGCATTTATGTAGATGCTGTGACACTTTTTGTGTGCCCACATCACACCAGCTCACCACCATTCCTTTGAGAAGGCATTTTACACCTCTTTGTCGGTGTTAAATAACCATCCGACCAAACGTTTGATTGGTCACATTTCCACAAACCGTCGAACACTGAGAAAACTCGGACATGCAGTTCAGAACCGAAGAAGAGGAATGTTGAACGAGGACGAGAGCATTCTCCACAACAATGCTTGCCCACATTTTGCCCATCAGACCATTGCTCTTCTGCAAAATTTTGGTTGGAACACCATCATACACATCATACTCTGTACTTGGCACCCTGTGACTACCGAATTTCCCTAAACTGAAAGAACATTTGACCAAGAAGTTGTTCACAAAGAGGTGAAAGATGAAGTTAATTCCTTCCTCAAAGAAATGGCAGTGGTTTGGTGTGACAGGGCCACATAAAAACTGTCACAGAATTTACAAAAATGTATCAAATGAAATGGAGATTATGTGGAAAAATATGTAAATGCCAAGAAGAGTACACAGATAAAAAAAACTAAAGGTTAATTATGATTATAGGGTGCGGTCAGAATTGCTTGTTGAAGGCTTGAAAGTGTAAATATCTTGGCATAACGTTTAATAACAAACTCAACTGGGCAGAGCACATTGGCACCATGACTGATCACCAGTAATGACCATTGACAGAAAATTTGGATCAGTTTCAAGCTGTTGTTTCAAAACACGACATGTTTCAACTAGACGTTCATTTGATTATAAGTCAGAGCCCGAGGAACAAATTTGGCAGCAACCAAATCTTCAGTTAAAATTCGATGAACTGAGCTCCAAGATAACCCACTAATCTCTGACAATTGATCAGTTGTCTGTCGATGGTCTGAGAGCACAAGCTCTCGAATTTTTCAAAATTTTCATTGTTTCAGGCGGTTGATGGATGTCATCACTAGATATGTGACCATTTTTAAACCAAGCAAACCAATCGTACACTGGAGTTTTTCCCATAGCGTCATCTTTGTAAGCTGTTTTCAACATTAAAACAGTTTCAGCTGAGTTGAAAACAAAATTTCACAGCTGCACGTTGTTCACTTAAACTTGCCACATCAAAAACGAAACACTAAGAAAACAGCGCTAACAAAAGCAATCATTGCAGTTTGACAGAACAAGCCAGTTCAACAACACAGGCAGCACTGAACTGGCAATGAATTTCTCTATAAACGCCTAGTGGCAGAAATGAATACTACACAAGCTCTGCCCACAGCAATGTTATTCCAGTCAGTTTTGGGTACCCCTTGTAGATCTTTTTCTTATATGCAATCCTGTTATTGTAGATACAGTTTGTGGAGAAGATGGTATAAGTGATCACAAGGCGGTTGTGGTAACTTTAAAATCTAGTATGAATTTGAAGCATGACAAAGACAAACTCGTATATTGCTTCGATAAGGCAAATGATGTGGGTATGGTTGATCACTTGACAAAAAATTTTGAAACGTACACGCTAAATACAAATGTTGAGGAACTTTGGTTTAATTTAAAAGAACTAATATGGAATTGTTTAAATCAATTTGTTTCTAAGAAGCTTATTAAGGTTAGTAAGAACCTTCCGTAGTTCAATAGGGAAGTGAATCGATTGCCCAGGAAGCAAAGGCGTTTTCTTGCCATGGTAAAGAAATCGGGGGACTTGTCTAATCGTGCTAAATTAGTCCAGTTACGAGCGGAAGTGCGTAAGGCAATGCATGAGGCGTTTAAAGAATTGCAAGCCAGGAATTTGTCCGAAGATCTGATTATTGATACAAAAAGTTCTGGTCGTATGTCAAATTACTAAGAGGCTCTTGTAAGGTTATGCCTTCACTGATTAAAGGAAAATGGGGAATTATCCGAAACATGTCTAACTTTTTTCTTGATCATCACGTTTTGCACTTTCTAGCTTTCCTGATTATAGTAAAGTGAGGTTTTTGCAGGTACCTCCATGCACCTTCTAAAAGTTTCTACTCCTCTGATGTTGTTACTTCATCTTCATATAATGCCCTCCCAGATATACATCTTACAGAAATTTTAACCTTTGTGCTTATTTTATTCATCAGAGATCCATTTTGTGAAAATATAGGAAAACATAAGAAGGTAATTTCACATTCCTTTCGACATAGGCAGGAAATGTCGCCTAAATTAACTGCCTTTTTTGTTCGAATACACAGAATGAAATCCTTTGTGTTGAAGTAGATGACCACAGAGACAGATATGTTAACTATGCTGTTATATACAGGTACTGATATGGGCTCACTAGTGTAATGCCAGTCTGTACTTTTCATGTTTACATTCTTTGTAAAATGTGTAGCCAGAAACTCGTCTATCTATAAAATGAAAACCGGATACATTTGAAGCATAAAAACTCTGAAACAGCAGAGGAGATTTCAATGGGGTTTTCACCATTTTAAAGATTAGAATCTCAATTGAAGTGTTTGGTATGTCTTATGGTCCAACGTAACATAACACCGGAGTGGGAAATGAAAATCTTAACGTACAACCTGAAACAAAAAATAAATGAAATACGATGCTAACGTCATACATCGTAAAAAAATAATAGCCATGTCATCGCATGTAACGTTTACTTTCTTAAATTTTGGTTTTTAGTCGTTAAACCCCATACATAGCTATATCGAATGCGAAGAGGAAACTACATAAAGTGGAAAATATTTAAATTAATTTTAATAATACAATGAAAAGATCTTTCGATATCTTCTTTTTTCTTGATGTTACTATCTGAGGCTGCACTGCTACAATCTCTGATGTGAAATTTTAATGGCTGTGTTTATTAACGCATATTTGAAGTGTTTGAAGATGAAAGGCGCTAATAACCTCGATGTTGACGCACTCTAAAGCAACAACAGCGAAGATGAAAGTGAGCTGTTTAAAACCTTTAGTGAAGAATTTTGTTGCTTTTAGAAATTACTGTTTCTGGCGGCACAGCTACAATATCTGAATTCTCGCTGTTAATAGTAAGTAATGCACAACTAATGGCTTTGAACATGAAATTGAACTTTTTAAAACCTTTAGTGTTGACACAGTGTTATTATCTTTTTTTAAATTTATTGACGAGCGATTCTGTCTTTACCACATTTCCTGTAAAAAACATTGTTTCTATTGCTGCACGAATCGCTGTGGTTATTAGGATAAAACTTAGTACACATGTTCCTGATATCATGGCTAAACATTTTGCAGGAATAAATCAACCCCAACCCCATCTCTTTTCTGCTACACAGGGGGTTAGCCGTTTAAATACGTATAGAAAAATGGAGTGACTGACATCAAATTTAATTCACAAGTGCAAAAAACTGGGATTTCTATCATTATCATGGTGCCAAAATCTGATGATGAATTCTTATAGAACTCGGCGAAAAAAATCTAAAGTAAAGAATAACATCTTTTTATATCTCACTTGGTTTTCGTAATTGTCAAAAATCAGTTATAGTTCCTTGTGCTTTTGGTGACGTTTCTTCTGGTCCAGGCTGCATTTCAACCTAACCACGTCAATTTTGAAATATGATATCACGAGAACTAAGCGAGATATTAAAAGAATTTATTCTTTACTTTCAATTTTCCTCATCGAGTTACATAGGATTCCATCATCAAATTGCGGCTCCACCGTCATCGTAGACTCCCCGAAAAAACTTACCTCTTTTATGAGTTTCAATATTCACTGTGTGTGCAAATCAAAATAGATCATACCGGTCAATGCTGGGAACTCTGCTAGTTAGTTAATAAAAAGTTAATACCCTCACTTCCTGCCTCAGCTTTGGTAAGTGATGGGTTTACTTCTTTTATGCTTACCGAGTGTGGTTGAAGAGTGGTGAGCCTTGGACTTGTATTAAGGAGAATGCCATATCAAAACAATGTGCTTGCTGGGGGGTTTGCCTCAACACTGCTCGAACTTAATTATAACCGGTGCCTCTGGTACCTATAGTATTTAATTGTTTGGTTGCAACACAATTTTTAGATTTCAATGAAAGTTATATTCTTTTAAAAGTTCATTTACAAAAACTTGGTACCAGGATTCAAAATTTGGATAAGGCAATCAGGCAAACAGTTCCATTTGAAGATTACAGGTTAAGCACACATGAGAGAACACAAACTTTCACCCTAGCCCCCTTACTATGATGAAAATACTACTATGGCATACTGAAGTGTGCTGACAACACGAGGAGGCATTACTCCACCCAATGTGCGCTGACCGGCCTTGAGAAAATACTTGAAAATACTGACTTAACTATGGAGGCATCATTTCACACATTATCTGCAGACCGGCCTCTAGAAAAAAATCTTGAGAGACTGACCAAAAATAAGATGACTTACCTCTATTTATTGAATTATTTGACCTTGTGACGTCAGCATCTAACTTTCAAAATTAACTAGACTACCTGTTCAAAAATTTTGCAATTAAAATACAATGAATAGTTAGGTTGAATGCTTGTAATATAATGAAAAGCAGAACCAGACTTTTGTAGCAAATATTTATTTGTTTAGTGTAATTGGTACGCATCAAAATACTTGCAACATTTTACGAAACAGTTAGGAAAATTTAAAATACTATGTATCTAAGACAAACTGTCACTGACATTAACAGAATACAACCAACCTGAACAAAATACACACAGCATATCAACATCTATGTGATATGTGTTGTAGTTCGTATAAAATGTTTACATTTGAATTATGTAGCAAATCAATAATGTTTCAGTAACAGAACTAAATACCCAGAAAGCTACTTATTTTATTAAAAATCAATTTATTGACATCTCCTACGGCAATTTAGAGACTTAGCTCTGAACTGTCTCATATGCACTACCACTTTAAGCATTAAATTACAAAAACAATCTTTCCATACCAAAGTGGACGGATGCGATGAGAGAACACTAATGCTGACAAACAAACAACACAATATTTCGGCATATGCCTTGCTCACAAATAGAAAAAACGGGCCATTAGGCTCGGAACATGTGTGCACACCGAACGTTCTACCTTTAAGGGTTGAATTCAAAAAAAAAAAAAAAATCTTAATATATGATATCACCAAAGCTGAGATATTACTCTTGATAATGCTACTTCATTGATCATTTTAGGTTAGATATCCAGGAAGGCAAATGGCTCGAGACACAAAAAACGCATTTTAGAAATATTGACAGTTTTGCGCTTTAAGGGTCGAATTATGAAAAATTCCTTTCTTAAAATATAATGTGATGACAGCAGAGACCTTAATCTTTAGTATGATATCTCATTTATCTATATCGGTTAGATATGAAGTGAGATAAATGGCTCGTGACACAAAACGCGTTGCAGAAATATTGATACTTTTGCCCTTTAGGGGTCGAATTCCAAAAAATTGCTTTCTTAAAATATGATGTGATCAAAGTGGAGACCATAAGCTTTAAAATGACACCTCATTCATTGATTTTGGTTAAGTATGAAAGGAGATAAAGGCTTGTGACAAAAATACCTTATAGAAATAACTGTTTGGCTTTTTGAACTCCAATTAACACATGTGTCTTTGGTTAACTTATTCTACCTGTTTTACTTGGCTTATTCCTTGAAAAGGCTTGTCTTAAATTAAACACCAATTCTACCACGTCATCACTTTTAGCACGTAACCAATAATGTCTCGGCAATACTCTTCCAAAATACTCTTTTTCTTATTAAAATTTTAATGTTTTTAATGAAGACAATACATAATTTTAATCCTCTTGATTTTATGCATCTCTTGAAATTAATTTCCTGCTTTTATCTGATATTTTATCCCCCCTCAGTTAAAAGTCGTACTTTATCTAACCAAACTAAATTTTTCCGAGCATGGTAAATACACAAATGATCTCCATAATGAGTTATCATGGTGAGAATGGATGCAACTAAATCCATTGTACTAAAAAAAATCACTCTAACTGAAATTTGTATCTTTTACCAAGCCAGCTTCAAAATCGGACTAAATGGTATTATACTATTAGGAATATTTGACAGAAATGCTTTTCTGTTCTAATTCTGTGGAATAAACCTATTTCGAATGGTTTTAATCGGTGGGATCGAATCCCCATCTGGGCACCCAGATTTGGGGTTTCCATTGGTTTCCAAAATCACTCCAGGCAAATGCTGGGATGCTTCCTTCAAAAGGTCCTGGGCTGAATTCCCTCCCATTCCTTGTCCCCATTTCTTTCCTATCTCTAATGACCCTGGTGTTGATAAGGTGTAAAGTGATAAGGAAAAAAAAAAAGTTTTTACTTGTTCAGTTTCATATTTTTTGTTATTATTTGAATTAAGTGTTTACAAATATCTATTCATCCACAATACTAGCAACACTCTATACCGAATACACACATCATCTGCCATCCAAACTTGAAGTAACATACTATGTAAGACCCTAGGCTGATACCGGGGCTGTAGTATAGCCTTAGTGCCTCAACTTACTCTTGATGTTGACTCAAAGTTCTGTAGAAAATTTACGAAATGATTTTGATTTGACCATGTAGCCGGATAACTCAACCTAAATGCTTGAAGTCGCCACAATATTTGTTAAACCACAAATAGAGAAAAGGTTGCTAGATAACTATGAAATGATAAAAGTTCACTTTCCCAAAATTCCACGTTTTATTTCAAAGTCACACATTTAAATATGCATCTAACAGTTGAGTTGGCAAATCGAACACTCTTTTCCAAAAGTTGCAAGTTGTGGAGAGAAATTTGAACCGACTGAACCCCTTTAGTGAATTTACAAGTTCTTAACAGTCATTAAAGTTACGATATAACACGACACGAAAGTTTCAACATGATCGAACTAGCCAGCATGGCGAGTTACAACCAACCGACGCAAACAAGAAAGACTAAGCGAGACGAAACACAGACCGGAAGAGACTCACTCACATAATGCTAGACCGGAACAGACGACATACTGGAACAGATGACAGACAGGAACAGACTACATTTGGCTAAGTTCCTATTTTAAACTGATAAAGTCATGCGCGGAGTTGCTCGATCACTTCCCAGCGTAAGAATGAGACAACGTGTGCTTGCCGCACGAACTATTATAGCCCTGCGCGCGCCTATGACCTTGACAAATCTTTCTTTAATTAATATCTTCAAAAGTATATGATGGTTTAATTTGAGATTTTTACCGGGACTTTCTATCATCCTGTTCTATCTATTTTAATTTAATTTACCATTCCAAAAGGTTTCTATCGTCTTAAAGCTGAATTCATCACGTGACCAATCATGGCGGACTTTGTGGATTTTCCCGAACTTCTACCCGACAATCAGCAATAATCAATTTTGAAGAACTTGATTACCAGACAAAACTTTTTATGGAAACCAATATATGTACGAAATCGTCTCAATTAGGGCTATCTTCTGATGTAATTTTTAAATTAATATCTCTTTTAATAAAAAAGCTTATTATTTTCTCTCAATTAAAATCACTAATTAAACTTTGCTGAAATACTTAATTTTACTGCTAAAATATTGGGGACAGTGCTGACTACAGCTGGTGATAAAAGTTCGGTTGTAGCTTTACTGGATTTAAAGATATTGCAAATCTTAGAATTTCTACTTTTCCGATCGCGTGTTTCAGAACATGAACAGAGCGGAATATCTCCTAAAATAAACGTTTCTCAATATGATAAATAAACTTTAAAATGATTTTTATAGCAAATTGTAACTGTGAGCAAGATTACAGGGAAATTCCTTAAAGTTGAAAACTGCTCTTCTCGAAATTTCTAAGTCCTGCCTAAACAAAACTAGAATTTGTCAAAATTCTAAGGTTCTTACAACTACCTCTGTCACACCACAGGAGGCAACATGAAACCACCCCACAGTCCATCCTTCTCCCTGTGACATTCTGTGGAGGTGTGACACCTTCCATAGTGAATGGGTACCATATATGACACATACTTTGACAGATATCTACACCATTCAATAAACATATTAGTGTTATAAAAGAAATCTAATCAATCTTAATAATAATTTTTTGCTTTCATTAATTCCTGATAGAATCAAAAGGATTGTTTAATATGTATTATTTATGCCTAATTTAATAATTAAGATTTTTAAAATGATTGTAAAATTACTAGACTTTAACAAAACAGTTCATTCCAGGTTGTTGCTTTGATACACACAGTGCTAAACCATGAAGCAACACAAACTAAGACTGTTCTTGTGATATGTCCCAATAGCACAATATTGAACTGGGCTAATGAATTCAGAATTTGGCTGAAAGATCTTGATGACAGAAGAGAATTGGAAGTATATGAGCTCTCAAAGTAAGTAAACCACAATAAGTTATAATTTACTATTTGTTGCATACATTTCGCGGGTATATGCTTTAGTTTTTATGATTACGGCAATGATTTGTGCTAAACAGAGCCTGGTGGATGTATCTCCTGGCCTGACATTCAGAAAGACACTGATTTGAATCCAGATTTGATTTTGAATAATTTTCCAACATCATTCACTGTGATTTTTTTGTTTCCCTACACACACACACTTTCGCCTTTCTTGCACCTGCCTACTTTTGCCATTTTTTAATGTTAATTTCAAATTCTTTAAGCATTTTTGGTAAATTATTCATCTTTTATATCGCTAATTTCTTCCAATCCCTGACCCCCTTCCCTACAAAAGAAAATTTTATTACTACCTAATGGCTGAAATCTAGCTTGAGGTCATGGTGACCTTTCCCCTTCCATGTAGCTCTCTTAATTCTTTCACCGATATCTTTACAAATCTCATCACCAATATACACCTTGAACACTCCCACAAGTCTTTTCATCCTTCTGCCATCTTCCATTGAGTTCAATTTCAGCTCCATTATATTATCAGTTACCGATTGCATTATGCGGTAATTTACCGAGCATGGTTAACACTCTGGTCATGCAGATTTCGGTTTTCCATGTTGTCCCTGAATAACTCCAGGCTAATGCTGGGATGCTTCCTTCAAAAGGCCATGACCAAATTCCTTTCCGTTCCTTATCCCCAGTCCCATCGTGTCTCTAATGACCTCGACGCTGACGAGTCAAAGGTTTTTATGGAAACACAATTTTGGAAGTCGGCAGGTATGCTTTATTTCTTTCATTGATTTTTCAAGGCTGAATTTTTAACTTTGCAATCCAGTCTGAGTACAATTTACTTCCTTTAGAACATCATTCCAAAAGGAAATATAACAAATAAGGTTCCATACTGCAGGGATAAGGTTATGAGCAGAAATTCTGGTGACTACATTTTGTTGTTGATTACATAATTCTTCAACTGCAGTCAAAATCTGACAAAATTTTTTTGCTAGTAGATTTATTGCAGCATAATAAATATCTCAGTGAGTTGTTGAGAGTCTTTTAACTGATTTATGTAAGTACTTCCCAGGAGCAAAATGTAAAAACAGTTTCTACGCTTCCAATCAAGATGCATTTTGTGAAAACGCCACATAAATTAAAGGATCAGTTTATCAAAAAAAAAAATGGCTTTTTTTTTGCTCTAATTATGGCTTGTACTTCTTTATGTATGCCACTGATGGTATCCTCTTAGTCATAACCTTGAGAATGACACACCAATAATCTAAACTGACATTATCAAGCTCCATAAAAATTTCGTTATTTAGATCAACAGTTTTCTTCCCCTATTAGGAAAAATGAGGAATACTGTTTTGACTTCCACTTTTCTGTTATCAATTTTCATATGCTTATTGGTAATTTTGTTACCAACTTTCTTTATTTTAATAATTTTACGGCCAGTTATATCAAACATTTATTAAAGATAAAGAAATGTTATTTAAAAACAGAGTTTTATTTTCTTAACATCATCTGATTGTAAATATATATTTTGAATGTTAATTAATAATCAGCCCATAATGTCGTGGTTACATCTGTTAATGTTCAGAATATGTTGTGGCTTTTCTTAGTAACCACAACACGTAATGGCCAAATATCATGAGGGCCATGACGCAAAATTTGTGCTGTGGCCATTTTGAGATAGCCGCAATGTATTCTGACTGTTTTTGTTAGTGCCACAACGCAAATAGTGTGTTGTGGAAATTTTAAACAAACCAAAACATGTTGTGGTTATTTCTTCTTTCGCTCACTGGGCGTTTTTGGTCTTTGATCTTAACATATACATGTTCCTGATGCTCTTAGATACCATGAAAATCCAAGAAACATTGTGTTAACCATCTTTCTTCACAGTGGATCACTCTATGGGCATGAAACAATCAAAGATGCAATATTTAATTTGAATAATGGTGCACCAGATCTTTTTATTGTTTGCACCTTTGACTCAAACTTACAATATACAAAAAAAAAAAAAGATTGCAAGAAAGCAAAGACTTAAACAATAGTTTGTGAATAGTGTTTTCAATTAAAAATTGTAAAAAATAATGCACATGATTTACAAAGGAGAGGTCATGAAGCTTCAAATGTTTCAGGTACTCTTTGGAGTAGAAAAATAGCTTGCCATACATTCATCTATTCGTACCATATACCTGCAAGCAATAATCAGACACTGCTCAAATATTGGCTTGATCTACACCAGGATTCCTTATACAATTATGGATCAAGAATCTTCATATAGGATGACGATTTGTGCCTCCTTTGAATCACTGAAATGGCATTTTCCATGTGTAAATAGTTGTAAAGTAATAAATAAATTAATTTGTAATTAAATTACTGGATTTTTAAGTATTTCTATATTTGTTGAACAAATATACTCTTACCCATATCAGTGGTCCACAGAAACATAGTCATGGGCAAAAATTAGTATCTCCAAAGCTGACTTATAAAAATTACCTATTACTATATGCTATCTTCAGTTGGTATCATAAATGATAGGATCAATGAAAGTTTGATATAAAATTCATAAAATTATTGCTTCTTATACTACATGTAGGACTTTTCTCCCTCTTATTCATGGAGAAACAGTGTCAGAGCATCTGCTTCTTTGTCAAGGGATAGATGACTGTTAATATTTTCTTTTTCTTTTAGCTTTAGTTTAAAACACTCATTTTTAATAAATCCTTCTTAACTTTAATAGGTTCAAAAAGAACTATGAACGAATGTTTAGACTCCAGCAGTGGCATGAAGATGGTGGTGTAATGATTATTGGGTATGATATGTATCGTGCCCTTGCAAATCCTTCCAAACCTCGTGTCAGAAAGAAAATTCTGGATGCTTTTCAGGAAACACTTGTAAATCCAGGTATTTTTATGATATATATTAGGAATTAGTTGTACAATCATGCCTTTAATCAAACAAAAGTTGCTGGTTATCACATTAAATTCTATAGAGGAAAGTAGGATTTATTATGTACCCAATGTTCTCTCAACAGACTGTCGACTTCCTATTAAACATGTAGAATGCTGTATGTTAAGCTTGCTAATACAAATATTATGTGCTGATATCAGCTCTTGGTGTGGGTGGTGAGCTGAGTTGTGTTATCTGAAAGAAAATCTGCTTTTTTGAATTAGCACAGAAGTTGGTTAGCAATATTGTACTATTCAGCACTGAGTAGGTATTGCAACAGTTAGCACAAAATTTCTCCACACAAAAACTGAAAGTCTTTTATAGTTGCTTCTTTACTCTGCAATATGAGAGCAAAAATTAGTAAAACAAATATCAGACAAGGCTTCTTGTTTTTCATGAATATAACATTGATTGAATTTCTATCACTCAGCCATATATTTACTAACAGTTGGAATATGGTAAAATTATCTCCTGTGTGTAAAAATCTGTCTCTTCTTGTCTATTACATGCCATGCTCTGATACAGACTATTGATCTTTATTTTTATCTATAATTAAAAAATAATAATTGCTTACCACATCAAAGATTCTTACTACTAAATTTAATATCAAAACAGCAAAAACTAAACATGCTGCTTATATGTGAAAATCTGTGGCAAAAATGCTCCACAAAAAATACGATATCTATCGATACTTCAAGAACTTTTCTTTTCGCTAAAGACTGAAATTACAAACACTAAAATGAGTCTAAAAGTGTATTTGTACTTCCTGGTCTTTCCTTTAATCAATTTTTTTAAGCCCTCAAATTTTAATAAGTTAAGTTGTAAATTATTTTGTGTATTTTAGATCCTTTAAATCCTTTAAATGAATTTTAATTTTGACTTCACCTGTGTTCTCTCATTACCATAGCAACATACCTATATATTTTGGGAATTTAAACTTTTACCGATCTCTTTCAAACTTTTACAGCTGGTAGGTATACAATACAATACATTCATTTTCCATTGATCCCAATATGAGAGACTGGCTCTATGGGATGTGGAAAGCTGTCAATTTACAGACAAATGGTTGCATAACAAAATAATAAGTATACCAGTAGGTGTACAGTCATAGCATACATGGTACATTAAACAATTACATAACAGAATAATACATACACCAGAAGATGTACAGTCATAGCATAGTATGATTTTTTTTTTTTTTTTAGAAACGTTTTCTTCTTTCATACTTCCCTTGAAATACATAATCATTTTGCCATAGTCAGACCCTGAAGTTTGCTATGTCATGTATATTCACTTTAGGATTTATTTCTAAATCATATGTCTTGGTTATTACTTTTGTTTGTACTTTGTTCCTCAAAAATTTCTATATCTTATTTTGTTTCCATTTAATGGATTATGGCTTTTCATTCCAGATATATTACAGTTAAAAGATAATCATTTACTGGCGTTTACCATTAAATCTGTGTTTTATTCTCTTGAAATTAGGTATAAATAAGTTTTTTTCCCTAATCTGGACTCTAATTTTCAACTATTTTCTTTATATACTGCTTAATTAATCATTTTTTTTGCTGTTAAATCAATTTGTTTTCAAAGCAGAGGAACTATTTTTACTACGCCATGCTTTTCTAATTTGTCAAACTCTTTATTTCCCAGATTATCCCATATACTCATTGTTTTCTTGGAACTTTCCCTTTCTATTTATATGTTATTTTGTTCTGTGTTGTATTAAGAAAACTATGCTTATTTCTTTTAAATTGTACTATACCATTACCATGAAAAATTGTTAAATATGTATATATCAAAATAAATGCGTGTGTCCCTATATTTTTACTTCTCAGCCATAATTACCTAGTGCTGACCAGTGGTGTTTGTGTGTTGTTGTAGCCTCGAGTCTTCCAACATGCACTATGGTGGTTGCATGTTAGTAGCTGTGGGGTTATTGGAGATATGGTGGTTGAAACTGATCAACATATGGCATTTTCATATTTCCACCAATGTGTTTTAAAATATCTTTAAAATCTATAGAATCTATAGAAGACTTTAATGTGATAGAATGTTCTAGAATTTTTCAGCTTTTAACAAATATAAATAATTAATATGCAATATTTACATGGAAAAGAAAGGGAAAATACACCTACAACCTTTCGTCCAGGCCCTTCCATCCTATTTTAGAGATACCCCCCACTTTTTAGAGCGTTTGTCAACAGTCCCTACACCCCTACCTAAAGATTGCTTCCTGGGTCACTATTGATGTATCATCGCTATACACCAACATCCCTCATGCAGGGCCTAAGTGCCATGGAACATTACCTCGACAGTCGCCCCCCGCACACCTTCCTACCACTCATTTCCTCACTTCTTTGGCTCAATTCATCCGACCAAAAATTTCTTTTCCTTCCAGTCTCAGATTTACCATCAGATTCGAGGCACTGCTATGGGCACTCGCATGGCACCTTCATATGCCATCCTTTTCATAGGGGCAGACTAGAGGAACGTATTCTTCAACAGGTTACCCTACAACCCACCGTGTGGTTCAGGATATAGATTGACATATTTATGATCTGGACCCACGGTGAAAACCTCCTTCTTGACTTCTTGCACTCACTGAATAACTTCTCCTCCTTAAATTTCACCTGGTGCTACTCTCAGACTGACATCACTTTTCTGGATGTAGACATCTCTGTACGGAACGGTCACTTACACACCTCTGTCCACATAAAACCCACTAACCTACAACAATATCTCCATTTTGATAGCTGCCATCCATATCACACAAAACGTTCCATTCCATACAGCCTAGCCATTCGGGGCAAACGCATATGCTCTGATCACGAGTCCTTTACCCTCTACACCAACAATCTGACCCAGGCACTCATAAACCGCAATTATCCTCCAGAACTAATTCAAAAACAAGTATCAAAGGTCAGGGACAGTCCTCCACACCGACACAAACAACCTAAAGCCAAATGATTACGAAGGCTTCCGCGGTCACTGTATGTAATATCTTGGTTCTCCGGGTGGAGCCGCGTCGATTTGTTAAAACCTAACGTTTCTGCCATCTTGCTGTGGCTTTCATCAGAGGACTGCTTGTAAATTTGCCGCTATCGCCTTACCATCCATTGGCCAGATACTTAGCAGAAAAGTTGAAGATCTTGAAGAACTCTTCCTCCACCATCAAAAATTCCTCCCACTTCATTGAAATCATCAGGAACAGACGACTAGAAGAAAATGAAATTCTTGTCAGCTTCGACGTCACGTCACTACCTTCTTCCAGTACAAGAATCAATTCTACCAACAGAAGGAAGGAGCCGCCATGGGAAGCCCACTGTCTCCAGTAGTCGCCGACTTATATATGGAAACCTTCGAAGATGAAGTTATCCAGAACGCCCCCCTGAAACCGTCGCTGTGGGTGAGATTTGTGGATGACACATTTGTCGTCTGGCCCCATGGAATAGAAGCGCTTCACGTCTTCTTCGATCATTTAAACAGAGCCCATGATAAGATCAAGTTCACAATGGAGATTGAAAGCGACAACAAACTCCCGTTCCTGGATGTTTTAGTTACAAGAAATGATGATGGCTCCTTGGGCCACCGAGTTTACCGAAAACCAACATACTAATCGGTACCTCCACGCCGACTCTCACCATCATCCAGCGATCAAAAGTGGAATTTTAAAAACATTAACACTCCGCGCATCCGTGGTATGTGACGAAGAGAGTATGGCCGCTGAAAAGAGAAGTTTAAAGGAGACATTTCTAGCCAATGGATATAGCGTGGCTGCCTGTAATAAAGCCTTGGCATGCCTGGATCGCTCCACTTTGTCTCGCACTGCAGCATCATCGGCGGAAAACAACAAACCACCTGACAAGGCAGTGGCCGTTCTGCCATACATCCAAGGAGTTACGGATAAAATTGGTCGGCTACTTAAAAAGAAGAATATCCGTCCCGTATACAAAGCCCCCAGGAAATTATCCAGCATCCTGACCAGCGTTAAAGACAAGAGAGAACATTTGCAAACACCAGGAGTATATGAAATTCCTTGTAGCTGCGGCAAGGTTTACATTGGGGAAACCGGACGCACTGTTAAGGAGAGGCTCAATGAACACATCAGGCATTTTAAAAATAATGACGCAAGCAAGTCCGCTGTAGTTCTACATTCAGCCGATAGCGGCCATTCAATTTTATTCGATAAGACAGCGTTATAGCCACTGAAAGCAGATGGTGGCCTAGGCGCATAAGAGAAGCGCTAGAAATACAAAAACAGCCCAACAACATTAATGCCGACAATGGTTTACAACTTGACCATATTTGGTCATACTTGCTCAGAAAAACCAAGTCGAACGGCCCCATCCTACCGCCTACACTGGGCGCGGTGACGTCACCGCGGCGGCTAGCGCTGCTACTATATAAGGCGATAGCGGCAAACTTACAAGCAGTCCTCTGATGAAAGCCACAGCAAGATGGCAGAAACGTTAGGTTTTAACAAATCGACGCGGCTCCACCCGGAGAACCAAGATATTACAAACTAAAGCCAATCAGAACCCTGTTTTTCTCTCCCTGGCCTGGAATCCCTAAACAAAATTCTTCGTCTGGGCTATGACTTTCTTAGATCCTGTCCTGAAATGTGCCGCATTCTTCCATCTATCCTTCCCACCACACCCCGAGTCACCTTCAGCAGACCGCCTAATCTAAAAAACATTCTTGTACATAAATATCAAGCCTCTGATGCTCCTAAACCACCGTTTGGATCCTTCCCTTGTAAGAGACCCCGTTGCAAAACTTGCGGTATGCATCCACCTACCACTACCTATAGCAATCCTACAACTGGTGAAACCTACCCCATAATAGGTCATGCCACCTGTACAACCACCCATCTCATTTACCAGCTCACCTGCCTCCACTGTCCAAGTTCCTACATTGGCCTGACCTCAAACTCATTATCCATCAGAATGAATGGTCACAGACAGACAGTTTACTCCCAAAACCTGGACCTCCCCGTTGCTCACCATGCCAGTACTCACAACACCCGTGACCTTAATAACTGCTTCACAGTAAGAGCCATTAGAGTACTTCCAGACACTACCTCCCAATCTGAACTCCGCAGGTGGGAATTGGCATATCAACACATCCTTCAAACCAGACATCCCCCAGGCCTTAATTTCCGTTAACATCTTCCATTCTCACCCTATACACCCACCACTGGCCAGTACAATAGTTCAATAGTTTCATAATTTTTTTTTTTTAAATATATTTTTTCTTTATATATATTTTTAATAACTAATATATATGTATATATTTTTTTTTGATCATTTCAATCTTTCGTATACTCGCGGTTATATTATCGTTGCTGCCCCCACCACCTCCGACGGTCTGTTGCGTTCTATGAGTGGCTGCGTCCGACGCAAGTCTTGCGCAAGACCAGCCACCTATCTGTTTACTTGAAAAAGGGGATTCTTCACCATATATATATATATATATTGATCATTTCAATCTTTCGTATACTCGCGGTTATATTATCGTTGCTGCCCCCACCACCTCCGACGGTCTGTTGCGTTCTATGAGTGGCTGCGTCCTGCGCAAGTCTTGCGCAAGACCAGCCACCTATCTGTTAACTTGAAAAAGGGGATTTTTCACCCGAAATATTGTTTTTTATTTGTTTGTGTGTTGTGCTGTGTTGCTGCTGCCCTCCTCCCTTCAGCTTTGGTGAGTGTTGGGTGTATTTTCCCTTTCTTTTCCATGTAAATATTGCCTCGCGGCATTTCTTTCCTTTCATTGTTACCTAATTAATATGCAACATATTTAGTGTGTGAACTGATTTTGAAGGGACTTTCATGATGGGTTGCTGATTTAGCAGGAAGTAACTTAGTTTTTAACCTGCAAATAATTAAGGTTCTGTGAAAAAACATAAAAATCTTCTAATTTCTTGACAAACACCAACGAGGTCATGGCCACCAGCTAGTATCGATTAAATTCTGTTGAAAATGAAATAAATTATTTCTGTCCTCATCTTTTACTATCTCATTTTCATCCTTTCCATCTTTGACTCATTTTATTTATGCTTTTACAAATTCACAATAAGACATTATGTTTATAAAAAGTTTAATATCCTACTTTTAAGATGTTTTGGAGCAAGACTGCCCAACCACAGGTCCGCGCCCCACGAAGTGGCTCACCAATGCATTTGAATTTGCCTGCCAACAGCAGCAATCTAGAATATTTATTTATTTAAAGGTTTATTTAGCCTGGCAAGATTAGGTCTGTCAAGCCCTCTTTTACATCATACCAGGTGTTTACATACAGTATATAAATAATATACGCCTTATGAAAACTAACAATATACAACACTTATAAAACATTTAGTCTAAATTAAGTTCAAGAGTAATACTAACAAGAAACTTAATAATATTTATGAGTAAAATACTAACTAAAATCTTAATAGTATTCATGTTTAACTATTTAATCATTTAATGGTATAAACTAATGCTAGTGGAAATTAAAGAAGTAAATAGTACAAACTTAATACTAACTTAACTTAGTCCACAACCCAAAGGTTGGTTGGATTCTCCCGAAGGAGGCATACTAAGCCATTGTGTCAGAGGTAGGACGGCCAGTTTCTTTCCCTGGGACCTACAGTTTAACGTGGAATCCGAACCACGGAGCGTCCTTGCATAGCTCATATGATTAAACACAACTCTCAAAATTCCTGTGCCTGCCGGGATTCGTGCCCGGGGCAGGAGTAGCGAATGTTTTGAAAGCAAGCGCCTTAACCACTGAGCTACCAGAACACTCTAACTTAATACTAGTAGGATGAAAAAAGCAAGACACAAACTAATAATAGGGAAGGCAAAATAAACAGGTGGACTCGGTATAAATCAATATGATTAAAATCTAAAATTAAGTTATGTTTGAAAGGAGAGGTCTTTTAGCTAGTGCTTTAATAAGTAATGCTTTCTCAAAATAGTTTTAAATGGGCCAATTTTTTGGTAGTTCTAATTTTCAGGGGAAGATCATTTCACAATCTAGCCACTGAAATGAAGAAGGAATTGGCTAGGGTTTCCGAGCTGTGGGAGTGGATGGTTAGTATGTTTGAGTTCAGGGATGTGGTGTTAATATTATGGGAAAGTCCTAGGTATGAGATGTTGGAACAAAGGTAGGCGGGAGCTCTCAGATGTATAAGGCGGTGAAGGAGACATAGACTGTGGAATCGTCGTCGATCCCAAACGCACGGCCACTGTAAGCAATCATATGGTTGTGAGACATAGTCATACACTTGCAGGTTACAGATGAACCTTACACAGGAGTTCATAACAAGTTTAATTTTATATATAATTACTTCACCGGAAGATGGCGCCGACGAATCAGAGCGCCGAAATATTGTGTGATTATTATAACACTTCTATAACTCGGCTAGTCACCCGAGAGCATTATTTGTAAGTTTAATTTTCCTTATGTCTGCCGATCTCAAATTTTGCTGAACAACGTCACAGTAATCAAGATGGGGAAGCACAAGGGTCTGCGCCAATTGCTTTTTCAAATGAGTGTGGAAGAATTTCTTAAATTTATACAGAGCATGAAGAGAAGAGAAGACAAGGCTTTGCGACATACTGGGACAGTATTTTCAGACCAGTTTAAATTACTATCTACAAGGACTCCCAGATCTTTTACAGAGTCGCTATAGTTTAACTCTGTTCCCTGAAGCTTTATTTTTGAGAGATTTGATGTGAAATTGCTGCCTATCAGTTTTGGACTAACAATAACAACAGCTTGAGATTTAGAGGGATTTATTTTTAATCCAAGTCTCTTTGCCCAATCACAAAGATTCTTAAGGTCTGCATTGATTTGCTGTATTATAGTGAGTATATCGTTTGCTGATGCACTAAGGTATAGTTATAGGTCGTCAGCGTACAGATGGTAAAAACAGTAATGCAAGATACTAGCCACATTGTTAATATATATAGAATAAAAGAAGTAGACCCAGGTCTGATCCCTGGGGGACACCACTGTTTACAGTTTCTCATGGCAATCTGTTTCCATTGGGATACCGAGCGTGGTGGTGTAATGGCTAGCGTTCTGACCTCGGATTCGTGAGGACGGCGGTTCGAATCCCCATCCGTTAATCCAGATTTGGGTTTTCCATGGTTTCCCAAATCACTCCAGGCAAATGTCTGGATGCTTCCTTCAAAAGGCCATGGCCAAATTCTTTCCCATTCCTTGCCCCCCATCCTTTCACGTCTCTAAAGACCTCGCTGTTAGAGAGACGTTAAGCAGACAAAAAAAAAAAAAAAATGAAACCATTGGGATCTGTAACACAATGCTGACGGTTCCTCAAATATTCTTCGAACCAGTCAACAGTGCCACTGAAAAATTTAATCCCCTCAGTTTGGACAGGAGAATGTCAAGGTCAACGGTGTCAAATGCCTTGCTGAAATCAAGAAGTATCACTATTGTTATTTTTTGTCTGTCCATAGCAAGCCTTATGTCGTCTGTTACCTTTATGAGTGCAGTCGCTGTACTGTGGTTTTTTCGAAAACCGGATTGAAAATTATCTAGTTTGTTGTGCGCATTAAGGTGCATAGTGGTTGGGTCATGTACTACATATTCGAGAGCCTTTGAAAAGGTAGGTAATAAACTTATTGGTCGATAATCTGACGGTTCAACAGGAGAGGTTTTCTTTGGTAATGGTTTGCTTAAGGCCATCTTCCAAATTTTTGGATATGTTCCTGTAAATAAAGAAAAATTAAAGATATGTCTTATAAATGGGATAATTTCATCCAATATATTACTAAACATTTTAATATCAAAGTCGTCTACCCCTTTTGCTTTAGATTTTTTCTGCCCAATAGCTCTCCTCACCTGCTTTGTAGTCGTAAGTGACAGGTGAAATTGTTGGGTGTGGTTTACTATCAAATTTTAGTGAATGATTTCTTGTTTTTTTAATGTGGGGTCAATTTGACTGTTCAAGTTGAAGAGTGGCTGTTAAGCTTGTCTAGTGGCATATGAATATCTGAGACGTAATTTCTTTTGCCGATTCCAAAGGCGCCAAGGTTCTTCCACAAAGCATAAGAGGTTGTGCTTTCAGCAATGATCTTATGAGCGTGACGAAGTTTTCTATATTTTTGGTAGTTATCATCTGAGGGTTTCGTCTGTAAAGTCTATGAGCGGCATCTCTTTCAGTCATAAGTTTGTAACAGCCTTCAAACCTAAAATTAAATGGAATTGTATTTTATGAAGCAATTGTAGCAAGCTAGAGTTTGGTTGAATATGATCCTGTATGTTTGTTTCACAATTAACTGTAAATCAGGGTATATAGACTTTTTTTATGAAAAGAAATTATTTAAAGTTTTGTTAACTGCCATTTAATATGTTTAAGAACTGAATTGTAGCATAGCTAGGTCAACAAGGGGCCCGGTGCAAAAAATTAATTTTGGGCCCTCAGGCCAGATGGGCAACCTTTGTTTGCTTTGTGCTGCTGGTTGGGGCCTCCTGAGCTAAGGCTGGGGGTCCTGAGTTGTGCTTGGGGGCCCTCTGAGCAGTGAGGGACTTCCTGTGTCTCAGGGGTCCCCTTAGATGCCGGTAGAGCTTAAAATAAAACTGCGCTTGGGTGCCCATGGGTGTGCTTGGGAGCCCTGGCGCACTGCACCGCTTTGGCCCATAGTAGCTACGCCCCTGCGACTGGGCTATTATGAATCTCTTAATTTTAACAAAACTCAAAGATGTAATATGTGCAATTTATTCTAAGGCTTGCTAAACCTAAAGCTAAAACTGAAATAGGAAAGTAACGGTTTTTGTACTATCTGTAAGATTGATAAGGCAAATAACTCGGGTACAAGTGGCACGCATAATGACAAAGTCACTAGATTTTGTTTCAGTTTTAAATGGGCATTCCATATCACAAATAAAAACCATACTGTTTCAGAAAGTTACTCATTATAAAGTACAGACTTGGCTAATGTTGCCAGGTCCAGATCATTAAAAATCGGGATGGAGAGTCAAAAAAATAGGGATTTTGTGCTACAAATTGGGGCAACTCTCAAAAAATATGTTTTTATACAATTTACATTATTTATGTAATTAATGGACAACAGGGATAATTTTTATTAGTATCTGTCTATCATATTATAGTAACTTATAAACCTTGTTACTAAATATTATAATAATAGTAAGACTTGTTGATTACTACTAGTAACAAAGTATTATGGAAATAATGTATTTTCAAGTATAATTTTAAGAATTTATTTATTCTTTTAACAAGTATAAAGTGTATATTTTTTTTATTAAAATTGAATTCAGTGTTATATTTCATTGCCTTTATCATACCTTTTTTTATATAACATAATTATGAAGACAAATTGAAGCTGGGTTTAATTTGTATCTCTGCTTAGACCAAATTATATTAGCCTGGAAAAATTTCCTTTCAGTTACCGTATTTTAAACTGGTATTGACGCCATTAAAGCAGATATTCTGATTAATGCCTCTCATAAAAGTTTTAAAGCTTAGCTCATTTGGCATAGTCTGAGAAATGACTATGCAGTGTCAAGATGAATTCTCCAACTGAAATTTTCCCATACTCAGAGGATATTTTACACTGTTAAACCAAATATGTGCAGGACATTCCTCTGATATAATTTGATTATTATCATGGTGCAGTAACTAGAAAAACTTAATTGTGGCACCTGATGTTCACATCTGTGATGTTGCAATGTATCTAGTAAGACGTTTACTATCAGTACTTGGCTCCTTCAGTCGTGTCACTAAATTTGTATATCTGTCTGATGCTGCTTCTTTCGCTTCTTTATAAACCTCAAATATTTTAATTTGTAGTTGGGTTCTAATATCTTACCATTAGCACAAAAAATACTTGTACTACCGTGATTGGAGGCGACTGTAGCAACACTATAAGATGAATCATTTGGGAGTGTTTCCATCCCTTCTTGAGTAGTTGCCAAACCTAAGTCATTTTGTACATTCCCACTGACCTTTGTTCTTGCAAGTGACAATTTGTCAGTATTTTTGGAATCGTTATACAAAGTGCGACCAAGTTTTGATTCACAACCGAATTAACTGAATGACAAGGTGTTGTCAGGATCCAGGCGTATGTGGGGTTGTATATCGCCTAAGTCACCTGAACCAGATGTCTTCCAGGAAATTCTAAAGTTATGAAACCGTGTAAAATTTATATTGCTAACAGTTCAAATGACCACAGTCGCCACTTGCAGGCTTAACCTTCTGCAAGAAAGGTAGTATGCTACGAAATAAAAACCTCAAGTCGAAATCAAAAGTCATATATTCTTCAAAATTTTCACATGAATGTTATAAAACACTGTTAGCACAGGCAATCGGATTGAAATCGTCTCCAAAAATTACAAGTTGAGATTCCAGAGCATTAAACCGCTTCTCCCCAAGTTGAAATGGATCAAAAGTTCGAAATTTACATGTTCAGACTAATTTTCAAAATGTCCGCCACTACGCGTTACTATGTCAACCACACCCGACGCCATGATGTAGGTTACCCATGAACGCCTTCGGCCAAAAACCGCGCGAGACCCGACGTGCACTCACACGCGCGTCAACATCGAGACTGTTCTATCTGCCTTTTTTGTGTCCTATCGCAGTTTCCTTATATAGGAGTTGATCCCGTGATGACGTATTACTACCGTGTCCTTCCGCGCTCCTAGACATACCCTACTGTTCGATCTAATAACTTTCTTAATACTAGTTTGATCTCAGCAAGTAAATGGTAAAAGTGATGGGTGTTACTAGGTGAAGTGTTTAGTTCCTGAATATTGTGTTAATTTTGCCTCTCTAAAAACTTGTCGACATGGTTGATTTTTGCAAGTCTTACAGCTTTAGTCAAAATTTTGTTATTTTTAAAATTGGTTGTAATTATCAATGTGAAAGTAAGCTTAAAATATTATTCTTGATTTTAGGTTCTTCCAAAATATCTACTTTGTTTAAATCAGATGAGTTATGGTAAGACCGTTACTTAATAACAATCGGTTGTGACCACGATTTAGTTTTCCTGGAATAACTCTGAAGTTTTATGGGTTATCGAGCCGGAAAAATTATAAAAGTGTCGCCTGAATTTAACTGCTTCTTTTGAAGTTTATTTTATCTTTGTAAGTGCCATATCGGAGACACAATAAATTATTTAGTGATTTGCACGTGTGTTGGGTGTCAAGAAAAATAAGAAAATCTATAATATCGGTTCTATGGCTTTTTATAACTTGAAATAATTATGTAGGAAACTAAAAGAATGGATTTTTATGATAAACTAATTTTTATCCCGGAATCTAAGTAGGCTTTTAAATAATAAATTGCCAAAACTGGGTGTTCAAATTTTTACGTGTTCATTTAATGTTTAAAAATACTTAAAGTGTTGAAAACTATCAGATTTAGGTGAATTTACTTCGCTTCCGATCTGCTTTAATTTATTCTCTACTTTATATTGTGTGGCAGTGTTTAAAATCAGTGTTGAAGCATTTTATATGTGCAGTGCCTGCAACAAATTATTTCTTAATCGGATTAACATTCAACAGGTTAGTGAAATGTCTTAAAATGTGTTTAGAAAATTAATTATGGGTATAAACTGGTATTTACATGTCATTATTGCTCTCGAGATGGCTTTAAAGTGCTGGAATTTATTCCTGAAAGTTGGACAAATTAATTGATTTACCGGCGTCTATTTACTCACTGATATTACATATTTTACAGACTGAAACTATTTAAACCCTATAAAAACTGAAAGATTATTTTATTTACTGCTTGTTTTTCTACTTTTAAAATCCTGAAACTACTTAAAAGACCAAAATTATGCATGTGAACTGTTTAAGAAAAATGAGTATTAAAAATCCCATATAATTGCTTCTTGTGGTTATTAGACGCTCTAAAACTATCAGAAATCTATTAATTTATCTACTAGGCTGTCTCAGGGATTATTGTTGTTGTTTTTGGAGCTTTAACATGGTCAAGTTTCATCACAATGACTTATTTTCATTTTTCCTTCAGACTGTTATTTTATCATCCAGTTTATTTCTTTAAAAGTCCTACTAAACTATATTTAAATGTTAAGTTATGGTTATGGTGCATCTAGGCCTGTGTAATATAGGTTCTTTATTGTCTTTACTGTACTGAAATCACCTCAGAAATACTAAAACTGGAATATGCCAAAATTTATGGGTTAGGTTTTTCCTTTACTGAAATTACTTATTTATCTCCGAAATAATGTGTATTACCCATGATAAAAGGTTTATTTATGCATATTATTTTCAATTATTTAACGTTTACTTCATTTACATCGGTTCTAAACATCTCGCCAACCAACGTTAGTATCTGTTATCGAAAGTTTATTCTTATGTGAAATAGCCTATTTCCTACTGAAATATCGTGGCTTTATTGCAATTTCTCATTTATTTATGCTGGTTATGTGTTATTTATTAACTTCGGTGTATGCAAAAGTGTTGTCAACTCGCTTTAAGTGTGGTACCGGGTACTAAAACAAACCCTAAATTCGGTCGAAATCCTACTAATTATTGACAATAAAACGAGGGATACCTTACAGTGTGCTTGACTGAGTGAAATGTGTTTGTGACTTAAGTACCTATCACTTCTTGACTCTTGGGTGCTCATTTGATCGGTGTTAAAAATAATTTCAGTGATGTTGTTAAACTGAAACACCTTTCTTTTTTTCCTGTTTTCATTACATTTCTGTCGTTTGCTGTCATTTTTGCCACCATGATATACGCTAAACTATTTTGGCACAATTTGCAGGCTAGTGGGGTCAGTTGCACTATAAGCTGTGAATAGCATTACGGGTTTGGTGCGATACATCTGACTTGGACATGTGATTTCATTTTTTGCTAAAAAAAATTAGGACATTCGGCGTCCTGATCGAGGATAAATCGGGACGTCCCGCACGAATCGGGACACCTGGCAACACTAGACTTGGCTCAGAACATTACCTCAAAATTTTTAGAAACCGAAAAATGATGAGACATTGCCCAAATTTTTACAAGAATTGTTTCTTGTGGATGTTTTTTCTTTTTATGTTAGTCGCTTATTCTGAGTCATATTTCATACTCGTATGTAACAGTTCAATTTGAAAATCCATCTCTAAGGACATTTCATAAACGAATTGTCCTATACTAACAATGCCTTCACTCTTTTCCGACAATGAGTGTGCGTGTGAAGCTGGCTGCCGTAGATTTAACTGTCATTATAAGCACTTTCCAAGTAACGTCCAAACCAATCATAGGTGTTAGTTAAGCTTGCTAATCTCTGTAGATAACAGAAGTTGAGGTATGCAGTATCATTCAGAGTAAAGCAGTTAATGTTCAAATACAAGCAATTAATAATAGCAAAGAGAGAAGCAAAGGAAGGGTTTATGAGGAATATTATTGGTGCAGGTGGATCACTTAACGATGCATCTAGAAATTTCTATGGCTGTGTTAGAAAACTGAGTGGGAAGGTATTCAGACAGTTGTAGATAAGAATAGAGTTGAAGTCACTCAGGATTTTAAAATTGCATAAATATTGAGTGACGATTTATTAAGACCATTAGGGACAATCATCCAATGATGGGAGGGAATAAGTCAGAAGGAATGAATCTCCCAAAAAGTACAAATGTGGGAACTACAAAATTTGAAATAGATTCTCAGGAAATTATGAAGGAACTCGGAAAGCTAAAAAAACATAAAGGGGCTGGTGTAGATAAAATTACTACAGGTCTATTAAGGATTGTGGGATATGATATTGTACCTTACCTTGAAATTTGATTTAAAATGTGCTTGGAGTCTTGCTGCTTACCAGAGGATTGGAAAACAGCTATAGTAGTACCAGTTCATAAAGGAGGGGTTACAAATAGGGTTGAAAATTGTAGGCCTATTAGTTTTGACATGGGTGGAATAAATATTTACATGCTGTGCATTCTGTACATTATTTTAACAGTAACAAATAATATGAACGAAAAGCTTCGTGCCTTGGCTTGAAACCCACCCTCCACCATTCCTTCCCCCCCCCCCTCCCCACCACTTAGCCCAGCGTAGCTTCCTACCCAACCTCTCCCCTGCCCTTGTAGACAGAGCCACGCAATTTATGGACGCTTCCTAACGTATAGGAATGTAGTGCAGAACATCAGGAGTAGCTTATTATTATTTTCATACTTTTAAATCAAATGATGCTGGGTTATTTTATTATCTGACAGTTATGAATTACTCGCTAAAATAACATCATGCTGATACTGTAATATGAAGGTGAGTAGGAACTGATCTTTATATGGCAGGGTTTGTACATATGTACATATGTACATTTGTTTTTAATTTTCTTTGCAGGCACAATGTGCTACTAAAACCATTGATGATATCTCACCAGTGCCTGTACTACATATTAAACAAGAAACTAATTCTCACCCTATGCAAGCTACTAATGATTCTATCACTGTTACTACAGATGATTCAAAGCATGAATTTAATTAATTCCCCTTCAACCAGTAATCTATCAAGAGCGACACAGCAATATCACATTGACAGTTTGGTGATAAATACTGCAGCTCCATCATTATTAGTTGAAACTGATAATGGACTGTAAATGATGAGCTACGAGATTATTTTTCAAGAAATGGATTTGATCAAAATATTTGAAGTTAATATTTTTATAAATCTAAACGTTCCATCGATGGTGGTGGCAGGCGATATTTACCAAAAGATTTGTTTAAAGCACGTCTGCTAAATGGAGAAAAAGTGTCTCGAAATTATTTGATATACTCGAAGTCTCTTGGATCAGTTTTTTGTGGTCCCTGTCATTTACTTGACAGTGGGAAACACCCATTATCTTCCCATGAAGGATTCAGTGATTGGAAGCATGCTTATAATAGAGTAAGTACACATAAAAATAGCTTGGTATATAAAAACTGTTAACGATAAAACAGCGAGGTATGACCGGGACAAGAGTTGACTCAAAATTATTTGAACAGATGGAGGATGAAAAGAAAAATATTGGAGATGTGTCTTACAGAGAGTTGTTGTGGCTGTAAAAGCACTGGCTACTCGGGGATTATCTTTCCGGGGAGGGTCAGACAAATTTGGATCAATTCACAACGGAAACTTTATGATGATATTAGAAGCAATTGCTGAATTTGATCCTTTTTTGCCAAAACGCATACAAACAATGGGTAATCCTGGTAAAGTTCACGTGTCTTATTTGTCATTTGCAACTTATGAGAAATACATAAAAATTAAGGCTGATAAAGTAACCCATTCTATTATAAAAAAACATCCAAAAGGCAAAATATTTTTCCTTTAGTGTTGACTTTACCCCTCATATAACTCATGTGGACCAACTTTCTTTAATTATCAGATTCGTCTAAGAAATAGGGACATCCTGTTAAACAGTTTTTATGTTTCCTTCCTAACACTGGTCACAAATCAGAAGACATGTTAATGGCAGTCCTTGAGACTTTTAATATCATCATTAATAATTGCAGAGGTCAATCTTACGATAATTCTGGAAATATGTCTGGATGCTATAAGGGTCTACAGGCAAGAATTAAGAAAATATGCCCTTATGGAATTTATGTACCATGCTCCACGCACTCTTTAAATTTGATAGGGTTGTCAGCCGCTCAATGTTGCCAACAGGCTATTCAGTTTTTCGGGTTGTTGCAAAACATATATTTTCTTCACCGTATCAACACAATGGTCAAAACTGTACAAGAATTCCTGACTTAGCCTGAGAATGTTTCTCTAAAAAGTGTATCGAATACTCGATGGTCAGCGCCTTAACAATGACTGGAATCTGATTATAGCAGCTCTTCAAAAGATAAAAAATGAGTTGTTACAAAAACCTTTGGTCCGCAGTGAGACGACTGGACTGCTGTTGCAAATATCCACTTTAGAGACTGCCATAATGTCTGAATTGTGGGGCTCCATATTGAAACAATTTCATTTAGTCTCAAACGCTCTGCAAGGAGTAGATATTGACCTTGAAGTCGTTGCAGGTCTTTACGAATAATTAATCTTATTTACTGAAAAAAAAGAGATTCTTTCAAAATATATGAAGAGGCCGGCAAAAGGAAAACTCGGGTAAATGAATTTAAAAGATTCCAAATATGCTCTATCAAAAGAAAACTTAGTTGTGACGAATCTGACGAGGAAGAAGTGCTACTTGCAGTAGTGACCATTTTCGGGTGCATACATTTCTTCCAGTTTGTGACCAGCTTTTAAGTGAACTTAAAAGGCAAAAGATGGCTTATGATAATATAAATGACAAGTTTTCATGACTTTTAAGACATGAGAAAAAAGGATAAGAAGAAATAAGGAACAGCGCCAAAGAATTACAACGGCTCTATCCGGAATATCTTGTGGATGGTCTGCAAGATGAATGTGTGCTCTTCAAATATTATTTACAACCTGAAAAAAGTAAGAAACCAAAGAGCATGAGACCAATAGGGGTTTTGATAGTAGAAAAGAAACTTGAAGAGATGTTTCCTTGCATTGATATTACATTATGTATGTTTACCTGCACGGCAGTGACTGCTGCGCAGAGTGTTCATTCTTCGTGCTGTGACAAATTAAAAGTTACTTGCGCTCTCGCTTAAGCGAAGAACACTTAAATAACTATTCTTAATATAGCTATCCTTAATATAGAGGCAGATTTGACGAAATCATTGAGCTATGATGATGTTATTGATTATTTTGCCAACAGTTTGGCACATCGCAAACAGTTATTATAATATGGCATTTTTAACAAAATAATTTAACGTTTATTTCTTTCCTTAATTTTGAATAAAAGTTTATGCCTTTTTTTTTTATCAAATTTAAAAATTTTGCTATGTTTGATGTTTTGGAATACTGAAACATTAGAATAATTTCTCAGTTTGTCAGATGATTTGTAAATATTAAATTAAGTAGTATTTATAAAAATTGAACGTACATATCAACCCATATTATATAATTGAACATATATAATTACTCACATTGGCAGTTTGTAATATTTGATTCCACAAGTTATAAATAATCATAGAAACAAAGTATAAGCTTTTATTTGTCAGCTCATTCCATCTTTCATTTTTGCTATTGGGTAAGTTACAGGGGTGGCCAATTATATTCGCCCAGGGCACAAAATTTAGAAATACGTCCCTGTTCTTGGCTGATGTCTTGGAGTTTCCAGATGGTATGAAGTGTGTATGATGTCATTCTGGATATACCTGGGGCGGATAGCTGACTGTAGTTTAAAATTTTATCTTTTTGCTTGATTATAATGAGGTCAATTAATGTTTGACTATTTCTGACATGTTGGGTGGTATTTTGTGGGAGAATATTCAGACCACAAGCTTCAATGGTTCGCTTTAAATTTATGGTGGAGGATTGATTATTTAATCAGTTGGTGTTATGATCACCCATTAAAATTACATGTTCGTATTCTGGTACAAGTGAGGATAGAGCTCCATAAAATAAATCTAAATTCCCAGCAATTGGGGTTTTATATGTCACAGAAATTAAGCAATTTTTTTTTTTTTTTAGTTAATTCTAGAAAAATGAATTCTGGATATTTATCCTTGGTGTTATCGGAATGAATCCTGTTTGTACCTTTTATGCTAGATCTGATATAAACAGCCACTCCACCTCCCCTTCTCATTAATCTATTATTTCTGTACTGAGTGTAACCATTTAACTTTATGAAATTGTCGTGAATTGATGGTTTTAACCATGACTCTGAGACAAGAATTACGTCGAATCCGGAGTATTCAAAAATATATTGAAACTCAATAAAATGTGTGACAAGAGACTGTGTGCCACGTGAAGTGCTTGTGAACTTATCTCGGTAACTTTTTGCAGTGATACACAGCTGAGGTGGGCTGTTATGTCTGCGCACATGGAATGTAGTGGTGGGGAAGAAAGTGTGGAAATTCACAAGGCTGTACGCAGTAAACCAGAAGCTGTAAGCTAGAACTAAAAGTAGGAAGAAATTTACAGGGATTGTGGTTGAATTGTGTTACAACTGTCAACCAACACTTTTAAAATTAATTTTACAGAAATAATAACTTAGCTACTACTAATATTAAATTAGATAGTGATATAAATTAATTGAAATAATAAAAATAATTGAATTAATATGTTACTTAAAATTAATATTGGTTGTAAAAACTTAGAAAACAAAATTACTATAGTACTCTAGTTTGAACTCGCAAATTTTATTTGATATTTTTCAGTTCTGCTATTGTGCAGATGGAGATTTTTGAACTCCATTGTTTATTACAATTTGACCGTCATATGTCCAAACACTTTCAACTCCAAACTTATTAATTGCTGTTTTCAGCAGTTTCAGATGTTCAGCTGTGAGATCTTCACGGATAGTGACACCAGATTTTTCCAATTTATGTTTTTCCCGGAAAACTTTTGCCCCCTTCCTATAAGACACAAATTTTACAATTATCGCTCTAGGATTTTTAGCACCAGGTCTATGGCGACCAGGCCTTCTGTCAATATCTACTAAATTAATGTTAACCCAAAATTTATTTTCTAACACGTCCATCACAATGGCGTCGGTATTCTATCCTTTTTTTTCAGCAACAGCAAATATGTGGAGGCTATTTCGCCATTGATACAGCTCGAGTCCGTCAATGACACTGGCAACTTTATCTTGTAATCACATACTTTTTTCTCATTCTTAGTAAATGACTCGTTCAGCTGGGTTATTTTCTCACCACTGAAGTGAATGCTGCTTCGCAGATTTTCCACAACTGCTGCAGTGACTGCTTCACTGATGGCATGCACTATGAGGTCGACAGTGTCTTGCCTCTGTAGCGCCATCTCCACTTGCATTCGCATCAGGTCGGGGATACTGGCTAGGGCAGCCGTCATGGCCAAGGGAGCTTCATCCACTGCGGGTCCGCCTCTGCGATGCTTAGCTGGTTTGCCCATTTTTACACAGTAACACAAGTATGGCAGTATTGTGTTAATTCTTCCAGCACAATAGAGAAGTTATACTATGCAACGAATACAGTAATCACAAATAACACCTTCTGTATACGAAAACTTGCGAGCTACAAAAATACGCTTCTCACACACTAGCCACCAAGATCAAAAACCTCTGTTTTTTAATTTTGTTTGTGATAAAAAAATCTTTGGAAAGGTATCATTGATGGTTTTATTTTTTGATTGCAAATCAACTGTGTTACTTATAGCTTTGTTATATTCAAATAGCTATTGTAATTATAGGCAAGCATTAAGTGGCATGCAGGCTAACTTAGAATAAAAATTGTGGCAAATCTCAAAAATTGATCGGGCAGCCTTGTTTTAAATGTTCAAAACATTTACTACAATGGTTTTTACATTCCCTTTACTGTTATTCTAATGTTGAATCATCTAAAATTTGTTTTTTTGTGCCCGTTTACATTTCTTAACCTGCTGTCATCTATGATACTGGTGTTAGTTTTATGCATGCATAAAACTGTTTCATTACAATGTGAATTATAATAGTGTTAAGTGACTTAATCTGTCACTGATGAACCAGTTGACATAATTTGGTGAAGCAATGAAAAGCTGTGTCATACACATTTTGCCATCACATGCTCACCTCTATCTGTATTTTCAACATCAGCATGAAATTTGGGCATGGCAAATCTGGATCGGTGATACAGTATTTCAAAAGACGTGACAGGTGTTAGGTTAATGAAACACTGAAGGAACTGAGTGTATTCCTTTTCAATTAAAGAAACAATTTGTTCAAGTTTGTAAAAATCTTATTGCAAATTTCTGTCCTCTGAAGGAATATCACCAGGTCAAAAATTCTGTAATCTGAACTCTGTGTAGTAACCACAAATTTCAATTTTCGCAGTGGAAGATCCAATGTCTTCAATACTTGGAAATGGTAACATAGGTAAAGTGCGTTACCAGCAACATGCCTATAGTTTATTTTCACATTTGTGGATTATCCATTCGTGATTTAGTGCCTAGTATATTATTGTCAGGATCGAGTTCAGCTCTAATCTATATATACATCCATACTCTGCAAATCACAAACATTGTGGGTGGCAGAGGATGCTAAGCACCAAATCCTAAACCCGTGCATTCCAATCCCGAATAGCACGAGGAAAGAAGGAATACATAAAAGCATCAGTAAGGCATCTTATTTCTCGAATCTTATTCCTCCGGTCATTGCGACCTAAATAGGTTGGCGGAAGAAGTATTTCATTGTACTTGTAATTTAAAGATTTTTGAATATTCTCCAATAAATTCAGATGCAAACTACATCGTCTGCCTTCCAAACTATCGCAGCCCAATCTATGTATCAATTCTGTGATGCTTTCATAAGAACTGTAGCAACCAGTCATGAATCAAACGGCCCTCCTATGCACCCTCTCCACTGAGTCAATCAGGCCCTTGCGATATGGATCCCAAACTCTACAACAGTAATCCAGATGTGGACGCACTAGTGTTTTATACGATATCTCCTTTGTGTGAGCACAACAGTTCCTCAAAATACAACCTATGAATCGCAATTTAGAATTAGCCTTGCCTACTACGGAAGTTATGTGCAAGTCCCATTTAATGTTGCTTTGTACTACCATCCCCCAGATACTTCAGGGAATCAACCATGTCAACAGCTGAATTGTTTATTTTGTACTCGTAAGAAATCTGATTCTTTTGTTACTTATTGGCATTGCCTTGCACTTTTTGCAAATAAGTGCAAGCTGCCATTTACGGTGCCATACGGAAATCGCATCTAAATCACACTGAACTTCTAAGCAATCGTTGGAGCACCTTATTTCCCTTTAGATAACTGCATCGTTGGCAAACAATTGCAACCAGCATCTGACGAGATCACTGAGATCATTTATAAAAATTAAGAAAAGAAGTAGCCCTATTACACTTCCTTGAGGAACCTCCAGCTGCACCCACCTCTCACAATGTTCTCCCGTTGACGAAGGGTTTATTCGCAAAAATTACTTTATTATTTGTGTTTGTGTCTTTTCTGTGTGTTCGCACCCCACATGCGAACACACAGAAAAGACACAAACACAAATAATAAAGAAATTTTCGGGAAAAAACCCTTCTTCAACAAGAGAACATTATGAGAGGTGGGTGCACCCGGAGACTGCCTCACGGAAAGACCGCCGGTCGAGAAAATGGTGGGGGAAAAATTCAAACATAGGAAAAGTAGATGGGCAGTGAATCAGAGCTCATACCCGAGAAAAATTAATATCCAAACTAATTTCTGGTTGGTGGGAAGAACAAAATATAATATATATAAAAAAATTTAAAATATTATACAAATAAAAATATATATATATATAATGATAATATTTATGAAGTAAACATCACCTCAGGTTAGTGGTGGTTCAATATAGGTAATGGAAGGAGAGGAATTAAAAAAAAAAAATATATATATATATATATAATAATAATAATAATAATAATAAAAAATAATAATAAAAATGACCGGGTATTATCTTAAGTTGAGACCAGGTGGTTGCCTTGTGCCAAGTTTGTACTGGTAGGCAAGTTCCCACCTTCTGAGTTCAGTGAAACTGCTGCTATTAGGGAGAACTCTGATAGCACGGACTGTGTAACAAGAATTGAAATTATTCAAGTTGTGGGTTATGGCATGGGCAGCAACTGGGTGCTTTGGGTTCTGTGTGAACACTGTCTGACGGTGGCCATTCATTCTTATGGAGAGTGCATTTGTGGTCAAACCTATATATGAAGCCAGGCAGTGGTTGCATGTTAACTGGTATATTACATGCGTGGTTTCACAGGTGGCGTGTTTAAACTCAAATTATTCATGATTATTCAGTTTTTGTTTGTATTTGTCTTCTTCCTCTTCTCTTCCCAAAACCTCTTCATACGCTCACTGTGTTCCTGTTTCCTTTGTTCAGTCCATTTTGTTCCTGTTTTCTTCTGTATTTTAAATTTTGAGTTCATAATTTTGTTCCTGAATTGTCCCCTTTCCCGTGTCATGTCCTTGCTGATCCCTGCATGATTCAAGTCCTCTTCTATTTCCTGGAACCAATTGGTTTTCCTGAGTGAACCATTTACCACATCAAAGATCCTCTTTGTGAGTCTAGTGCTGTTCATATCGCTGTAAATGTCCATAGAATTGTAATCTACGTCTTCTGATCATGTCTGTCAATCTATCTGTATGTTCGTATAGTTCTTTCGTTGGTCTTTTCATCCATATACCGTCTTTATATATAGCTCCAAAAATTTTTCTAAGGATTTTGCGTTCAACTTTTTCCGCTTCTGTTATGCCTGAAGCCCCAATCGTTGTTGTTTCTGATGCATATAATGCTTCTGGCAGTACCACTGTTTTGTAATGTCTGAGTTTGGCCTGTCTTGATATATTTCTTTTGTTATAATATGACCATGTGAGTCTATAAGCCTTCTGAAGCTTTTTTGATCTTTCTGAATTTGATAGCTTGTTAGATCCTCCTACTTGTATGTATTCCCCTAGATATTTGAATTTCTCAACTCTTTTTATGTTTCCAAATTTTGTGTATATTGTTTGTACATTGTTGTTTTGTTTCTCCATGTACTGCGTTTTCTCATACGAAATTTGTAGCCCTGTTTTGGCGGCAATTTGATGTAGCTGTTCCAATGCATCTTGTGCTTCCTGCCTATTGTTGCTGAGAATTGCCAGGTCATCCGCAAATGCCAGGCATCTGATGATTGTTTTGGTATGTCGTGTTCTTCCTAGCTGTATTCCTTTGACCTGCGTTTCCCATTGTTTTATAACTTTGTCCAATACCATGTTGAATAAAATTGGTGATAATCCATCTCCTTGCCTGACACCAGTGCAAATTTTGAATGGTTCTGATGTTTCTCCCATAAATTTCACTTTAGACGTGGTATCCGTGAGTGTTTGTTGTATCAGAGCCCTTGTCTTCTTGTCTATGCCGTATTCTCTCATTATGTCAAAGAGCGTCTGTCTGTCTATGGAATCATATGCCTTCCTGAAATCCACAAATGTTACTACGGTATTGTTTGTTTGTCTTATCTTCAGGAGTGTTCTCAGATTCCAGATTTGTTCTATGCATGATCTTCCTTTTCTAAAGCCTGCCTGGTATTCACCTATTTGTGGATCTACCTGAGGTTCTAGCCTGTTTAGTAGGGCTTTGGAGAGGATTTTATAAATCACTGGCAGCAAGGAGATACCTCTGTAATTGTTGGGATCCGTCTTGTCACCCTTTTTATGTAAGGGATGTATTAGTGCACATTTCCATTCTTGTGGAATTTTCTCTGTGGCCCAAATATCTGTAATAATTTTATGAATTTTCTTTGTGAGATTTTCGTCTCCAAGCTTCCAGAACTCGGCAATAATGCCATCTTCTCCTGGTGCTCTGTTGTTTTTCAGTTGTTTTAATGATTTCCTTTATCTCTTCGAGTGTGGGTGGTGTAGAGTCCGGATTTGGTGTAGTTTCTGTTAGGGTCAATTTTCCCGTCGGTTTCTCGCAGTTGAGGAGATTTTCAAAGTATTGTGCCAGAATTTTGCAGTTAGCTTTGGTATTCATTTCACCCCTGTGAGGGGAATGAAAAAAAGATGCTAAGTAGCGGAAAGGAATCAAATTAGGATAGGGAAATGAGCCACCACTTACCTTTAGATGAAGGATGCGGGGCGCGAACACACATAAAAGACACAAACACAAACAATAAAGAAATTTTCGGGAAAAAAACCCTTCGTCAACAAGAGAACATTATGAGAGGTGGGTGCACCCGGAGACTGCCTCACGGAAAGACCGCCGGTCGAGAAAATGGTGGGGGAAAAATTCAAACATAGGAAAAGTAGAGGGGCAGTTAATCAGAGCTCATACCCGAGAAAAATTAATATCCAAACTAATTTCTGGTTGGTGGGTAGATCAAAATATAATATATATTGCAAAAAAAAAAAAAAAAAAAAATATTATACAAATAAAAATATATATATAACAATGATAATATTTATGAAGTAAACATCACCTCAGGTTAGTGGTGGTTCAATATAGGTAATGGTAAGGAGAGGAATTAAAAATATATATATATATATAATAATAATAATAATAATAAAAAATAATAATAAAAATGACCGGGTATTATCTTAAGTTGAGACCAGGTGGTTGCCTTGTGCCAAGTTTGTACTGGTAGGCAAGTTCCCACCTTCTGAGTTCAGAGAAACTGCTGCTATTAGGGAGAACTCTGATAGCACGGACTGTGTAACAAGAATTGAAATTATTCAAGTTGTGGGTTATGGCATGGGCAGCAACTTTGTGCTTTGGGTTCTGTGTGAACACTGTCTGATGGTGGCCATTCATTCTTATGGAGAGTGCATTTGTGGTCAAACCTATATATGAAGCCAGGCAGTGGTTGCATGTTAACTGGTATATTACATGCGTGGTTTCACAGGTGGCGTGTCCTATGATAGGAAAGCTTTCCCCTGTGACAGGACACGCCACCTGTGAAACCACGCATGTAATATACCAGTTAACATGCAACCACTGCCTGGCTTCATATATAGGTTTGACCACAAATGCACTCTCCATAAGAATGAATGGCCACCGTCAGACAGTGTTCACACAGAACCCAAAGCACCCAGTTGCTGCCCATGCCATAACCCACAACTTGAATAATTTCAATTCTTGTTACACAGTCCGTGCTATCAGAGTTCTCCCTAATAGCAGCAGTTTCACTGAACTCAGAAGGTGGGAAATTGCCTACCAGTACAAACTTGGCACAAGGCAACCACCTGGTCTCAACTTAAGATAATACCCGGTCATTATTATTAGTAGCACATATGTTTAACCTTTTTTTATTCCTCTCCTTTCCATTACCTATACTGAACCACCACTAATCTGAGGTGATGTTTACTTCATAAATATTATTATTATTTATTTATTAATTAATTTTTATTTTATTAATATTTATTTATTTATTTATTTTTTTATATATATATTTAGTTCTAATTATATTTTGATCTTCTCACCAACATGAAATTAGTTTGGATATTTATTTTTGCTCGGGTATTAGCTCCTTTTCACTGCCCCTCTACTTTTCCGATGTTTGAATTTACCCCCACCATTTTCTCAACCGGCGGTCTTCTGTGAGGCAATCTCCGGCTGCACCCACCTCTCATAATGTTCTCTTGTTGACGAAGGGTTTTTTTCCCGAAAATTTCTTTATTGTTTGTGTTTGTGTCTTTTATGTGTGTTCGCACCCCACATCCATCATCTAAAGGTAAGAGGTGGCTCATTTCCTTATCCTAATTTGATTCCTATATATATATATATTGCTTGTAAACGATTTACATAAAATCATAACTTTTTGACTTATGCTACAAAAAGATTATTTTGTTTCACTTTTATCGCAGGTCTAG
This sequence comes from Vandiemenella viatica, assembly GCA_031002005.1. Lineage (NCBI taxonomy): Eukaryota > Metazoa > Arthropoda > Insecta > Orthoptera > Morabidae > Vandiemenella > Vandiemenella viatica. The sequence continues at coordinate 19,984,240 of CM061920.1, read as the reverse complement.
CTTATCCCCCCCCCCCCCATCCCCCGGCAATTCACCACCACCGCACGTGTTCCTCCTGTGTTTCATTCATGTGGCGGGTCGGGATGTGACCATATCTTTCCCCCTGCCATAAGTCTCGCGCCTCACATGATTAAGGCTAAAGCCGAAATATTGTGCATCTTGTTTGTTTTTGTGTTTTTATGTGTTCGTCTCACCTCCTGCCTTCATCTGTCGTAAGTGACGGGCATCTGCCCCCCCTCCCCTCCCCATCCTATCATATTTTCAGTGCCTCACGGCACTTTCTTTGTTTCTATTATCCTATTTATAATATTAGAATGATTATAAAACAAACTAATAATAGCAGTGTGTTTTCTTCAAAATTAAATCATTCACAATATATATTCAAATCATTGTCCTGCAACCTAGGTTTTTTATTTTTCTTGAAATCACCTCAGGTAAATGCTACGATGTTTCCTTCAAAAAGATAATCGCCAAATTCCTTCTCAATTCTTGCCTCCAATTTTCTCCCCCCTCTAATGACCTCAAGGTTGATGAGGTGTAAATCTGATTGCTGGTGTACTCTTGGAAAAGCTGCACCCCTGTTAGCTTGTCCCCTCTGTAGGCATTCCAGAAGTTTGTCCCAAAATTACCCTCTGGGCACTGTGCTAATGAGTGTCTTGCCGTGATGTGTTAAAGTGTAACTTTATAATTGTATGTGTATGTGTTGGCAAAAGTTGTGATGAATTAGTTCTGATGTAATTATCATAATGACAAAACAGAAACTTATTAATCACAGAGTTATTATTTATGAAGTACCTTGTTTATTTCCTGTGTCTTATGTCCATCCATCCTTTCATTTATTCGCCACAGTACATCAACACCTGGTGAGCACTTATCCAGTACACATCAGATTCTTCTCCTTTGTATTATCTGTATCCAAGCAGGTCAGTTTCTATCATTCGTCAATGCTTTCTTTTATTTTTATATTATTTTGATAACTAGCAACTTTTCTCTCTTTCAGTTCTTAGGTATACTATTTAACATGAAAGTAAATGTTTTAATTTTAATTTTTCAAGCATCTCAAGTTAGTTTTTCTAAAAATCAGCTGGTACTTACTATCTTCACCATAATTTTTAATTATCTTTCTACATTTTGTAGGTCCAGATCTAGTTATTTGTGATGAAGGTCATTTGTTGAAGAACGTGTCTTCTGCAATATCAAAAGCACTGAGCCGCATTAAAACACTGAGGCGTATTGTTCTCACAGGAACACCACTACAAAATAATTTAAATGAATGTAAGTTTGATTAAAATTGACAAACATTTAAGGTCATATTCATGAATACTGGAACCTGAAAGATTTTTAATTTCCTGTGTTTTGACGAATATATTAAAGTATACACCATAATGTTTTTGTAATGTTTGCATAGCTGCTTTTCCTTCTCAGTTATCTTAGTGCTTGCCTTAGCCAAGAGATTACCGTGTGTACCCCTTGAAGCAACCTCACATACCCCTAGGGGTACGTGTACCACTAATTGGTAATCACTGGTCTATAGCACCTAACCTCCATCACAGTCTACTGCTGAAGTACAGGCAACGCACGGTGATTGTACTGTTTTGTTTGATCCTGTCTATTTCATATGTCATTAACATCCTGCCATCATATTATATAAGTGTAGTTTATTTTCGAAACTTAATTTGTATTTGTTAGGATATAAGGTAATTGTTACAGTAAAAATTCTCTTAAGCAGTGAAAATAAGGAAGGAAGAGAAAAGTAAACCCATTACTCACTACATATGAATTTTTTCCCCCTTAATTTCTTTAATTTTGATGGAACACATGCTCTGATACCAATTTCCCTAAGCACCTATTTCTTCTTTATTGTAGATGAACCTACAATTTAACATTTAATCTGAACCAGTATAACTGATATGATAAACACATCTCTTAAAAATTCCTGGCCTTAACCACTTTGCTACCTGAATGTTCAAAGGCAGTAAGTCTGCAATGGACACACAAACAAGAACACACGTTACTATATTTTTGCTAAAACTATTATCATATGTATAGGTGAAATATAGCAAGGGGATCAGATATATACACTCAGATAGAGATTATGTGTAATTACAAAAAATATTATTTTTATTTCAGCTCTTGGTTTTATGTTACTAATAAGTCTCATAATTTTACATTTTGTTTCCAATTGCAGATCATTGCATGGTACAGTTTGTGAAACCTAACTTACTGGGAACAAAAAAAGAATTTGATAACAGATTTGTTAACCCTATTCGGAATGGCCAGTATGTTGACTCCACAGCACAAGATGTAAAGGTTATGAAAAGGCGTGCTCATGTTCTTCACAAAATGCTGGAGAGTTCTGTCCAGGTAGAAACTTAAGAATAGTTTAATAGTTACAATTTTCACAAAATTACTTTTCTAGTTTTTGTATGGTTTTTGTTTTGTTGTGTAGTCTCCATAAGTATTTACTGTGCGACATTTTGACAACTATCTGTGCTCTCTTTGTTAGACAGAAGTAATTCCAAGGTAAATTTAAGTTTAGTACAACGGTTTCACAGCGTGCATCCTGAAACATTCACAGCAGGTGCTATGGTACCACTTCCAAAATTGGTTTGCTTATGAAACTAGTGAAGGCAACTAATTCACTATAAAACTGTTTTGATGATAGTGCCTGGCTGAAATCTATCAAAGACTACTCATAATAGAATACTGGGAATGCTTCCACTGTCACGTAAATTATTGTTTCATTCCCAATTTTACATCTAAGAAAAAGTTGTCCATGATGTTGCTTTTAATAATTTTTGTAGAACTAGCTGGTGCCCACGACTTCATTCGTGTTTGTAAAGAATTTGGATTGACAGCTACCGACATCTAACCACCATAATGCACGATGGGAGACTCGATGCTATTACCACACACAAACGCCAGTCATCTGCACTATGTAGTTCAGGGAGCAAAGTAAAATATACCGACACATATGTTTGAAATATGAAAATATCCTTGATCGCCCACTTTCAACCACCATATCTCCCACACTTACTGAAATTCGGCCAATGTTGTGATCGACGGGTGACTCTGTGCTGCTACCACACACAAACACTAGTGATCTGTGCTAGATAGTTTCTGCTGACAAGTGATACACCATGACACATTATGGTAGAAATATGAAAGTGGCGCAGGCCAACCACTTTCAACCACTATTTCTCGCACACCTCCATAGCTACCAACTTCTAACCACCAAAGTGCACGATGGGAGATTCGATGTTATTACCACACACAAACATCAGGGGTCTATCCTATGTAGTAGTCACAGGGGAGAAAAGTATAAGGATACACAAGTCTTTGGTCAAAATATAAAAATGCCCTGCATCAATCACTTTTAATTATCATATCTCCCACATCCCCACAGCTATCGGCATTCGGCCAATTTTGTGCACGACAGGAAACTGAATGCTGCTTCTACACACAAAACCCCAGTGATCTGTGCTAGGTAGTGGTGGCTGAAAAGTGAAATACAGGGAAACACACGTCTGTTTATATATATATATAAGATTAGAATCAAATTAGGATAGGGAAATGAGCCACCACTTACCTTTAGATGATGGATGTGGGGCGCGAACACACATAAAAGACACAAACACAAACAATAAAGAAATTTTCGGGAAAAAAACCCTTCGTCAACGAGAGAACATTATGAGAGGTGGGTGCAGCCGGAGATTGCCTAACAGAAAGACCGCCGGTTGAGAAAATGGTGGGGGTAAATTCAAACATCGGAAAAGTAGAGGGGCAGTGAAAAAGAGCTAATACCCGAACAAAAATAAATATCCAAACTAATTTCTGGTTGGTGGGAAGATCAAAATATAATTAGAACTAAATATATAGTGAAAAAATTATATATATATATAAAATAATAATAATATTTATGAAGTAAACATCACCTCAGGTTAGTGTTGGTTCAATATAGGTAATGGATAGGAGAGGAAAAAAAAAAAAATAAAAAAAAATAATCATATGTACTACTAATAATAATGACCGGGCATTATCTTAAGTTGAGACCAGGTGGTTGCCTTGTGCCAAGTTTGTACTGGTAGGCAAGTTCCCACCTTCTGAGTTCAGAGAAACTGCTGCTATTAGGGAGAACTCTGATAGCGCGGACTGTGTAACAAGAGTTGAAATTATTCAAGTCGTGGGTTATGGCATGGGCAGCAACTGCGTGCTTTGGGTTCTGTGTGAACACCGTCTGACGGTGGCCATTCATTCTTATGGAGAGTGCATTAGTGGTCAAACCTATATATGAAGCCAGGCAGTGGTTGCATGTTAACTGGTATATTACATGTGTGGTTTCACAGGTGGCGTGTCCTATGATAGGGAAGCTTTCCCCTGTGACCGGGTTAATGAAAGTGGTGGAAGCATGGTGTATGTCACACATCTTGTAGCGTGGTCTGTTACATGGGAAAGAGCCTTGGGGTTGACTGTTAGGAAGAGGAAAACTGTGTTTGTGGACTAGAAGTTTGCTGAGGTTAGGAGGTCTGCTGAAACAAGTTCTAGGAGGGGCAGGGAGGATTTTAGGAAGAATGGATCTCATTTCAGGGCATGTTTGTAAGAAATCATAGCCCTGCCGGAGGATTCTGTTGATGGATTCGAGGCCTGGGTAGTACTGTGTGACCAAGACTGGATTGTGGTTGGTTTTTGCGGGTCTGGGATGATTGATTGGCTGATTCAGTTGTGACCAACCACAATCCAGTCTTGGTCACACAGTACTACCCAGGTCTCGAATCCATCAACAGAATCCTCCGGCAGGGCTATGATTTCTTACAAACATGCCCTGAAATGAGATCCATTCTTCCTAAAATCCTCCCTGCCCCTCCTAGAACTTGTTTCAGCAGACCTCCTAACCTCAGCGAACTTCTAGTCCTCTTCCTAACAGTCAACCCCAAGGCTCTTTCCCATGTAACAGACCACGCTGCAAGATGTGTGACATACACCATGCTTCCACCACTTTCATTAACCCGGTCACAGCGGAAAGCTTCCCTATCATAGGACACGCCACCTGTGAAACCACACATGTAATATACCAGTTAACATGCAACCACTGCCTGGCTTCATATATAGGTTTGACCACTAATGCACTCTCCATAAGAATGAATGGCCACCGTCAGACGGTGTTCACACAGAACCCAAAGCACCCAGTTGCTGCCCATGCCATAACCCACGACTTGAATAATTTCAACTCTTGTTACACAGTCTGTGCTATCAGAGTTCTCCCTAATAGCAGCAGTTTCTCTGAACTCAGAAGGTGGGAACTTGCCTACCAGTACAAACTTGGCACAAGGCAACCACCTGGTCTCAACTTAAGATAATGCCCGGTCATTATTATTAGTAGCACATATGTTTAACCTTTTTTTTTTTTTTTTTATTCCTCTCCTTTCCATTACCTATGCTGAACCACCACTAACCTGAGGTGATGTTTACTTCATAAATATTATTATTATTTTATATTTTATATATATATATAATTTTTTTTCACTATATATTTAGTTCTAATTATATTTTGATCTTCCCACCAACCAGAAATTAGTTTGGATATTTATTTTTATTTTTTTCGGGCATTAGCTCTTTTTCACTGCCCCTCTACTTTTCCGATGTTTGAATTTACCCCCACCATTTTCTCAACCGGCGGTCTTTCTGTTAGGCAATCTCTGGCTGCACCCACCTCTCATAATGTTCTCTCATTGACGAAGGGTTTTTTCCCGAAAATTTCTTTATTGTTTGTGTTTGTGTATTTCATGTGTGTTCGCGCCCCACATCCATCATCTAAAGGTAAGTGGTGGCTCATTTCCCTATCCTAATTTGATTCCTTTCCGCTACTTAGCGTCTTTTTTTCATTGTTATTATATATAAGATTAATTGTTCATAAAGATATGACAATGAAATTGATTTTTATTTGTTTATTGCCATCCTCATTTCACCTCTCATTGAGGCAAGATCAGCAATGAATCTGTGGTGAAATCTACACTTGTTATTTACAGTATACTAAATCACTTTTGACATAATTGTAAAACAGACATTTGCTGGTTGTATTATATTAAAGATGATTTAATTACTGGTAAATACTAAATGTTAATTTCAATGCAGCTTCATTGCTGAAGATGTGTCAATGAGAGATGAAATGTGCTTGGCAATAATTAATATATAAATAACAGTTGTATTGGAATTTCTTTATTAACAGAAAAATGGCCTACAACAAATTGCAATTATTATGACATTATTGTAAATGGTGAAATATACATGTTAATTTATTATTGGCTTACTTTCCAATCTTCCTTGTTAGGTAATTTCTTCTTCAGACAAATGCACATTTAAATTAGACTTTCATTTTCATTTTTTTTTTTTTAATGACTTTAGTAACAACTGTGTTTAGCTGTGTAGTGGTGTATTTCAATTATAATGCTAAGATTTCACTACATGTTTTGTTTAATAAATGCGCTAAGACCATCCAACCATTGTGACAAAGGCATATGTAGGGTTGCTGAGGTTAGCTAGCAGATAAGAGAAAGTTCTGCAATAGGCCACTGCATTCCATGATTGAATTGCCCTATGTTGTTAAATTGTGCTATGTAGTAGGGTATTTATTAAGAGATTTGCAGTAACATACACTTCCTAAACCTGTGAATAAAATGTTTTGACAGTTTGAAAATGATTGAGGCATTTAAACATGTGCTAATTGATTCTTGTTTTCTGTATGTCATTTAATGATCATCTGACTATAACAAAATTTTTAAGTATTCAATTTTTCATCTCTCCCCCCCATATTATCTCATTTTGGCACTTAACTATCTTATCACCATGGGTACCGAAAATCTCTTTTCCCTTTCCACGGTTTTCTTTTTCTGCTTCTGGTGTTTTACAGTGTCTCATTAGTTGCAGTGTCACTTTGTCACTTATGGAAGTGAAGGGAAAGTTCCAGCTTTCCATAAAGCATGCTTGGACTAATCTGTTTTCTGTTTTCGTGACATGTTGTTTTTAAGGCAAGTGCCTTTGTCTATGAAACTATAGAAAACCACCCAAAAAAGCCTGCAGAATGGATAGTACACCAGCTAACCTGCGTGGCTGCTATCCAGTTACAGAGATTTGAACTCAGCTCTGTCAGATTGTAATAATTTAGAAATGTAAATCTAACAAGCTTCTCCATTTTTTTTTTTATTTTAATGAATGAGATGATTCTGTTATACAGCAAACAGGAATGAAAGAAAATGCAAAAAAGAGTTGTCATCCCAACCAAGACTCAATGCTAGTACCTTTTAAATTCCGTTAGCACTTTAAATTCCGTTAGCACTCTTTAACTGCGCACCAGGCGTATTGGGTTAACGGTTAACATTCTGGCCTCGCATTTGGAAGGATGTCAGTTTGAATCCCCATCTGGCCATCCAGATTTGGTTTCTCCATGGTTTCCACAAATCATTGCAGGCAAATGCCAGGACAGTTCCTTCAAAAGGCCAGAACTGAATTCCTTCGAATTCCTTCCCCCCAGTCCTTTCTCACCTGTAATGACCTCAGCATCGACGAGGTGTAAAGCAATAGGAAAAAAAGAAAAATTAACCACACAACTATCCAGACACTTTGACCTAACTGCTTCTCAACACATTAATAGAAAACACTTAAAATATTACAATATTTCATGTGACTTGAAGCAAATTGCAGTCAGTAAATAAATTTAAAAAAAAGCAATTAGTTCATTTTGTTGACAAAAAACATTTGTAATTTATTTACAATTTTTTATCTGGAGTTGACAAAAATTGTCCACAACATCCAGTTATTCAGTTGCTGTGTTTACTGTACACATACATTATAGCTTTCATTTTTATTGTCAATATACTCTAAAACAACTAATTTAATTTATAGTTTTAGTCATTTTTATGAATGATTTCTGTTAATCTGAAACATTCAATTTAAATATAAATGATTCTTAAATTGGTCACAATATTAATCTCTGCATGATGAAAATCGGGGGCTGTTGCTATAGTAAGCCCAACAAATAAGGCATATATTTTTGGTGTTTTTTCCACTTTAGGCTTCTACAAAATTGTTCTCAAATTTTTATTCAAAATGAAAACTCGTTAATAGTAAGGAATACCCAGCAACAAACAATAAAAGTAGATGAAATGCTCGATTTGCAACTACAGCATTTTCAGGAAAGTGACCAGCAATCATAATGTGTTTTTCTGTCATGTGACCAAAGTTAGGAAATAATAAAAAAATATATTGTTTTATTAAAAATAATTTTATAATAATTTCCTCAAACAACAATCTATGCCCATAGCATCATTTTGTAATGTATTTTCAATACAGTCAAATAGCCTTTTGACAGATACAGTAAATGGCCAGAGTATATAACTCAAATTTTGATAAAGAGTAAGGAAATTAAAGGTCAAGTGGAATCTGTTGAGGGATTGAGAATTACAAAGGATTACACAATGTTGGTACAGTGTTAGAATAGTTTCCGATGTATATTATTTCACTGCATTAAATAGTAACTTGTTTGAGATGGCACAAAGTGCTGTTATATGCATTTTCTTCATCTGATGTTACTGAAGAATATGTCTATTTTCATAACTAAACCTTCTATTACTCTTTATCAAGTGTTGTGTATTTGTATTAGTATAATACTACTGTCGTTTTGCTTCAGACCTGGCGATTTTTTCTCAGTGTTTAAACGATAGATACTGTATTGCTGCTGACTGTTTTCCTTTCTCTCCATTATTATTATTTTTTTTATTTAAAAATTGTAACCTAATGTACTTAACTGATTTTTTGGTTGAAGACATAATTTTAATCATACAGGTTTTTATTTTGAATGGAATCATCATTCATGCCTTGGTATGTCACTAATAAGATAAATAAATTTAGTTCATTCAGTTCGTATAGAGATCTATAAAGCTATACTGGTTTTAAAATGAATAATGTTCCTTATTTGAACTTATGTCTTTACAGAGATTTGACTACGGAGTGCTCACTCCTTTTCTCCCTCCAAAGCAAGAGTACGTCATCTCAGTTCGCTTATCTGAAACTCAGATAAAACTCTACCGGCATTATTTGGAACACTACAGTTCCCAAAGTGAGGATGAAAAAAATAAAGGTACTCGGGTCAAAGGAGCAAAATTATTTTCAGACTTCCAGGCCTTGCAAGGAATATGGACTCATCCTCGTGTTTTATTGATGAAGGCTAAACAAAATGAGAAGAATGAATTAAGAAAGGTATAGAACAATACAGATCACTTATTTTAGCAGTATTTGATACCAGTCAGGTCTACTTTTAAATATAAATTATAAAAATAACACAGTCTTCAAAACTAAGAATATAGAATTCCTTGGCATCCAGATAGATGAGAAAACCACATAACTACAGTAGAAGTTAAGCTTTGCCACCTTTACAATAGGAACACTCTCTTTGACTGCAAAACTCGACTTAAGGAAACGTGTGCTACTCTTATTTTCATTCAGTTATTTTGTATCGTGCAATTTTTTACTGAAAGTCTTCACAAAGTAAAAATGTCTTTTAGCAAAGAAAAGAGATATAAAAATACTGTGTACAGTAAAACCAATTACTTGCAGCCAACTCTTAAAAAAGCTCCAAAATTTTTCAACTACTTCTGAGTATAAATATTTTCTCATATGCTGTGTCATTTATTCCAGTACAAGAAACAAAAATTACTTGTCCAAATTACATACATCATTGTCAATATCAATAACAAAGGAAAGGGAAAATGGCTCATCACTTATCAAAGTTGAAGGCTGCAACGAGTGAAAAACATATATGATGAACAAAAACATATACAACATTTCTGTTTAATTCCTTATTCATGTTATAGGGGCCTAGTCATATGGCTCGGGAGGTGTGCATGTGCCGAAGCTTACCACAAGACTGGATGGGCAGAGGAAGACAAAGTGGGGGAGGAGGTGGTGGGGGGTGAGCTGTTAGGAAATGAACTATCGATATTTTGGGAAAGACATATGCTGCTGGCGGTCATAAGAGTGGCAAAGACAGGGCTGTGATTGGATTTTAGAGGTGATGGGCAGGAGTGGTTAAGTGGAGGGTGGGTGATCACACAGGAGATTTATGCACATCTGCTGGGTAACAGCAGTAAATAAGGGCTAAGGATAGTTTCTGGGATTACTGGGACAGGGATTCAGCACCAGAACAGATATGTTTGCAATGCCCTAGAATACTACCTAGACCTACGACCACCACATAGCCTGCCTAGTACATACTTCCTTTCAACCTTGGCACATATAGTTCTCTCCAAAAATTTCTTTACCTTTAATTCTATAGTATATCACCAAATCCGCGGTACCGCCATGGGCACCCGCATGTTCCCATCTTATGCCAACTTATTCCTTGATCGTTTGGAGGAACGTTTCCTGATCAACACTCCCCCTTTAAACCTACTGTGTGGCTCAGATACATATATGACATATTTATGATCTGGACCTACAGCGAAAACCGCCTCCTTGAATTCCTCCACTCCCTTAACAATAGCAACAATTCCATCAATTTCACCTGGACTTACTCCTGCTCACACATCACATTCCTCGATGTTGACACCATGGTCAGGAACGGTGTCCTTCATACTGCAGTCCACATCAAACCCACTAATTTACAGCAGTATCTACACTTTGATAGCTGCCATCCATTCCATACCAAACGTTCCCTCCCAAACAGTCTTGCCATCCGTGGAAGTCGCATTTGCTCTGATGCTCACATTCTCTCCATCAATTCTCACAGAACCTATCCCAAGCCTTCCCGTTGTTACCCTAGAGATCTTATACATAAACAGATCTCCCGCGCGATCACCCATCCTCCACATAACAACTCTCGCTTGTCTCCTAAAAACCAACCATAGCCCTGCCTTTGTCACTCAGTTCTCTCCTGTCATCGAGTCCATCAACCATATCTTGTGACAGGGCTATAACTTCCTTCGCTCGTTTCCAGAAATGCGTACTCTCCTACCCAGAATTCTACCCAATGTCCCCCGTGCATGTTTTAGCAGACCACCCAATCTTAAGAACATCTTAGACCACAAATACCCTCCGTCAGACTCTCCCAAAGCACCATATGGATCTTATCCTTGCAATAGATCCCGCTGTAAAACCTGCAACATGCTTCCACCCACCGCTACATATTCCAATCCCACCAAAGGGAACTTTCCCCATTATTGGACATGCCACCTGTTCAACAGCTCATCTTATATACCAACTAACTTGCTGCTATTGTACTAGCTCCTACATAGGCCTCACCACACAACACTCTCTGTTAGAATGAATGGCCACAGACAAAAAGTCCACACCCGCAACCTGTACCTTCCAGTACCAGAACATGCCAATAACCACGATTCCAACAACCTCAACGACTGTGAGAGCAGTCAGAGTTTTCCCTGACAGCACCACTGCAGCAGAACTCCGGAGATGGGAACTAGCATACCAGAATATTCTGCATACGAGACACCCACCTGGACTTAGCCACCATTATAATCCTTTTTTTTTTTTTTTTTTTTTTTTTTGCGTTTATACCGTACGCTTACTACATATGTTCATTTTACCATTTTCTTGCAATATATTATCTCAGACATTGCATGCCGATATGTCGGTAGTCTACTCCTTAGCCGTTCCCCCACCCTCCCCCACTACTCGGTTAGTCATTAGGTAACGTTCGTTGTGTACACACGTACCGAGCCTAATGGCCTGTTTTTCTACTAGTGAACAAGGCAGATAGAGAAATATTGTGTAGTTGTTTGTCAGCATAAGTGTTCCCTCTCATCGCAGCTGTCCACTTTGGTATATGGTGGGTTAATTTCCCTTTCTTTTCTTATTTATATCACCTAGAACCCGCTCCAATTTTCCTTAATTTCATTAAAGATATGAAAATAGAAATACTGTATTACTGCAAATTAATGGTTTATTTTACAATCTGTACCGATTACATACAGGAAATATCTTGAAATATGCTATGATTCATCAGTACACATTCAACAGATAGACAGTACAAAAGAATAAATGTAATATTTCAGTTACATAAATAAAGATGTCTTAACAGCCCATGATAGTACAAAATTAAGTACAAAAAGTTTGCAGTTTTCGCTAGGTATTCTTTGAAATTTTGTTTGCATTTACTTTCTTACAATAATTATTCAAAAATGTGTTCACAGCAACCCAAACAATACATTTGATTATTGTCTGTGATGAATGTCCATTGCAGCAAACCCCATCAAATACGAGGCTTGTCTCAAAAGTAAGTTACACTATTTTTTTATATCCGTGCAGTTGGCGGAGACGTCTGGGATTCGCAGGGATCTTTCGTCCGGGTGTGGTGGCAGCACTGTAAAATTCCCAAGAGGCCGCCATGACTCATTTGTCAGTTGCGATCAAGCCACTATGGAGCTACCACTTACTCCTACCGCCGATTGCGAAGTACGCAGTGTGATTCGTTTTTTAACGGCAAAAAATAAAAATGCAACTGAAATTCACTGTGAGTTGTGCAGTGTGTACGGTGAAAACGTTATGTCGAGGCCAATGGTTTCTCGTTGGCGCCAATCATTTATTGAAGGCAGGACAACAACACACGACGAACAACGAATCGGCCGCCCATCCACTTCACGGGCCCCGAACATTGTCGAAGAAGTCCGAAGAGTCGTCGACGCCAATCGTCGCCGTACGCTCGACGACATTCATTCACAACTCCCGCCTAATGTTGAAATTAGCCGTGCATCGCTTCACAGAATCATTTCTGATGATCTGCATCTGTCCAAAGTGTGTGCAAGGTGGGTTCCACGGCTCCTTTCAGACCACCACAAAGAGCAGAGAGTTGACACTCTTCAATTTCTGCAATTTTTTGAGGATGAAGGAGATGGCCTATTCGACCGAATTGTGACCGGGGATGAAACTTGGATCCATCACTGGATGCCTGAAACCAAAAGACAAAGCATGGTGTGGAAAGGGAAGGACGAGCAAACTCCAAAAAAGGCGAAAGTTGTGGAATCAGCTGGGAAGGTTATGGCGACGGTCTTCTGGGATTCGAAGGGGGTATTGCTGATCGACTACCTGCCACGTGGGTCAACGATAACAGCTGAACGCTATTGTGAGGTGTTAAAGAATCTCAGGAGGGCGATCCAGAACCGAAGGAGGGGAAAGTTGATGAAAACAGTGTTTTTGTTCCACGACAATGCTCGTCCACACTCTGCTCGTCAAACTCAAGACCTGCTTGAAGAGTTTCGATTGGATGTTTTCGGACACCCACCATACTCCCCTGATCTCGCTCCAAGCGACTATCATCTGTTTCCACAGCTGAAACAACACCTTGGGGGAAGACGCTTCGCAAACGAAGAAACTCTCAAAGAAGAAGTTCAGACATGGCTAACCAGTTTGGCGGCAGAATGGTATGACGCTGGATTAAAAAAACTTTTACCACGATACCAAAAATGTATTGAAATTTAAGGAGATTATGTAGAAAAATAACTAATATATGTAGTTTCACAAATATAGCCTTTTAAACAAATTCTGGGCTTTTTTTTTTTGTTTTTTTTTTAAGTGTAACTTACTTTTGAGACGACCCTCGTAAAATAGTCAGTTGCAAGTTATTAGGTTTTTCGGTGGTTTAATTTATGTACTGATTAATTAAAAAATCCACCAAAAGGTTATGTTGAAGATTTGTTTATTTTGCTCTAAACAAAGTCAGCGATATTCACAAGCATAGATACAATACAGAGATGCACTTCTGAGCCATCGCAAATAAAATCTCTGTGAACTCAACTTGAAAAACTAACTGGATGAATCTCTCCGTAAAACTGAATGAATTCAACTAACTGCTCTGTCCAGCCGATCTGTTTATACAGTCTCTATCGAAATTACGAGAATTCTTCAAAGGCATCTGCCCGATATTTCTCGAATATTAACAATCACTCAAACAATCAAACATATTAAAAACAATCGGAATTAATACAAAATTACTTAATAACATTACAAAATGATCAGAAATGGTAATTAGACATACTTAAATACAAAATTATTTGCAGAAATCATCTCAAACTGTAGAAAATTGTCCTGTAGACATCATAACTTGCATTAATACATGGAATTACAAACATTTAAGAAATTCTCTTGCACCATTCGGTTCTTAAACATATCAAATGGACTTTAAATAATTTTCTGTCATAAAACAAAGTCTATATACAATGATTTACAAGAAATTACAAAACAAACATACCAGATCATATTCAAGCAAACTGTAGCTCACTACAAATACTTCATACAGTACAATACTATTCAAAATTCAGATATGAGGGCTGTTACAAAGTGATATTGCACATGCTGTAGCATGTTGATTTCTGCAGGAAAGGAAAACTGTTTCGAAAGAAGTTTGCTTACAACAATGTCTGATGGGTATTTTAGGCCACCACAGTCAAGTCGTCGTATTAAAATAAAATGTTCATTTTTTGGCAGCTCTTCATCAATCACTATTTCGCAAAGGCAAATCTCACATTTCTTATTTACTGCATGGGCCCAATAGCCTGCAATGAAAGTTAAAGGAGGAACAATCTCTTTTAATGCAAGAATGTCATCTTCATTTATACTAGCTTCTACGTCTAATGAGTCTACTTCCTCCATCTCAGAAAACATAAAATTTTTGATGGGTTCCACTGCGATACAGCCATAAGAGGGTGAACTTAAAACCAGCGTCATTACACTTTGGATGCGAAGCTTCTTCTTTGCTTCATACACCTGTGTCACAGAAACATTATAATGTGACCCAGCCAGCTGTCGGTACTTGCCAAAACGGCGCTCGAGCACATCTGTTTGAAGTTTGCCCGTCAATAAGTATGTCATACGTAATTCTTCAAAGCAATAACGAGCAATTTCTATCACAGCGAATGTTGTATGTCGAATGGCAAAAAATTTTGTGAGAAACCCAGATGAAAGACATTTAGCTTTCCATACATCAAGCCAATCTATAAAATCATATAGAAATTGCATAGAAACACTTTAGGCCATTAATGGATCAATAAATGGATTCTGCTTGTGTTTCCCTTTAAACATTGATTTGACATTCATGACCTCAAACCATTTTGTTACTATTCTAATGTACTTGACTGTTGTTGACCCATGCCGCAAATCAAATTTACCACTAGTTACCGAAAGGCCCTCTGAAATATGTCAATTAAAAATTTGTAACACCAATTTCATGATCTTTTTCTCTAAAGATGTAGGGCAAAGTGATTTCAGAGTAAGCTTGTGACCATATTTTACAATAGAACTGGAATCTATGTCATAAAGTTTTTTTAATGTTTTAAAAGAAGCTACAAAAAACTTAATTTGTTCCAATTCCTCTCTAAATGGAAACTGAAGATAGAACATATCGTTATCTTCATTTTTCTGACTCAGCCACACATTTCTTATGCACTTCAGTATGTGAACTGGATCAATTAAAAAGATAAGTGGGCGATCAGGATTAGCTGGGTGTTTAAAAAACAATATTAATTTCCTTATCCGCAGAAAACATTGACATTGTTTTACTATTAATTTTATTGTTGTCAGTTGCAACACAAAAAACCCTATAGCCAATATATTCAAGGCCATTTATCATGGATAGCAGCACATCATATAACAACTGAGCAGAAATGGTTTTCATTGGTAGGGCGTGAACATCATCTCTGTAATCAGACGTTACACTATAAATGAATGTAATTTTTCTCGGCGTTGTTTATTTATAAACGTCTCTCTGGAAACAAACCGAGTAATATTGTTATTAATGCACATTACACTGTTCAGCATAAATGCAAATGCTGAATTTGCAGCATGTTCTGAATTATATGACATGCCCAAAACACTGCCCCCTCTGTATTCCAAATAGGAGTTTAGACGAATTTCAGCTACATTCAAAACCACATTAACATCATTTCTGTTTTGCATGAGATAGGAAATTACTTCCCCCAAGCTTTTCATGTGATGGATTTCCATTAAATCTGCTGCAGATTTTACATAAAGTAGTAGGATGTGGTATTTTCATTAAAGAACTGCTATGTACAAACTTATAAGCATGAGAGAAAATGGAAAAAATAAACAACAAAATATCTTGAATGTGGAACTAAACCTAAGAATAAATCTCTTGACATATGAGCCCAACTTGCTCAGATATAAATTCTACCGCCTCCTTTCACAATCCTCTACTTTACCTTACAACTCTCCTAAACTTTCTTTTACCATCTGTACAATATTATTTACACAGAATTATGAGCACCCAGAATCTAAATCGGAAAACTCTTGCAATATACTCACAATGTTATGTATATTATTTATCTTTAGAGGAAAAACTAATCTTCCTAATCTCTTTAATTCCAAATTTCCCCTAAACAGTGAAACATTTAAATTTTTATCTACAACGGAAGAATGTGTGATTAATGGTGCTGTGTTTCTTGTGATCTTCAGAAAATACACAAATTCACTGTTCACTTCAATTACATTCCAATCACAGGGCAATTCCACTTCCTTGGTGTGTAACAATAACTCTTCTAAAGAACAGAAGCTGAAAATATTTTCATACTGTTGTTGAGAAGATAAGCTACACTGTAATGCTGCTGCTAGTTGTTCATTTTCAAGCCGCAGCTTCTTTTCCTCTGCTCCTTCTCTCCTCATCTCTCTTCTTTGGAGAGGTATACAGGACAGTTTGGAAGTACCAATGAAACTGCACCTGGCTTCAAACGTGGTTTTTGAAGGGGGGCACTGTGCTTTCATCCCAAACTCGTGTTTCCCAAATTATATCTTCTTTCTGGAAGTGGGCCTGGAATACCTGTAAATAAAAATTCTTTAAAAAATGGAATACCCACAATCACAGAATTTAAAAAGGCTACACATACTTCATGACAGAGTTATCAAAGTACTGTAAAGTTAACCATAAATGATCATAAAGAGTAAAATATTTCTGGGTGTGCCCACATATACAAAGCCCTCTTAGAAGACAAAAACCTCCTGAATTAACACTTAACCATGGCACAACCAACATTGTCCAGATTAACAGAACAAATAACTGAATAATAAATGTAAATACTGCTAGAGAATAAATACAGGATGTTGCTACGGGGGAGGAAAAAAAACACAAACACACACATTTAAATAAACATTGGAAAGGAATAAAAATATCAAAAATCAAAACCTATCTTCCATACCATTTACAGTGCTCCTAACATACTCATGTCCACCAGAAGAGCCGCTCGATTCGTGACCGCTTGCTACAGTCCTTATGAAAGCGTCACAGAACTGATTAGTAGACTAGGCTGGGAGTCTCTGGTAGATAGACGACGCACGTTTCGTTTAAACTTATTGGTAAACATGCGTACTCCCACTTTCACTCACGAGTGTAGTGAAATACTTCGTCCTCCAACCTATTTGAGCCGGAATGACAGGATAGATAATAGGTTGGCATAGGATGAGACCATGTGGGTGACCATAGCAGTGCCACGTATCTGGTGATGTACTTTGGAATTGAAGAAGTTTTTGGAGAGAATTAGGTGTGCGAAGGAAGAAAGAAAGTATGTACTAGGATGGCTGTAAGGGGGTTGCAGATCTAGGAAATGTTACAGGGCACTGCGGACCTCACTGTGGGGAATGTATGTTGTACTAGTTCATATACTGGCCTCATTACACAGCAACTATCAGTCAGAATGAATGGCCATAGACAAACAGTCCACGACCTCATCTCATACCTTCAAATACTGGAACAAACCAACCTAACAACCTCAATGACTGGCTCACTGATAGGCCAAACTGAGTTTCCCCGTAAATCACAGTTGCTTCAGACCTTTGGAGCTGGGAACTTGCATATCAAAATGTCCTGAATACCAGACACCCACTTGGCCTCAACCACCGATATGTTCTATCTTTTCTCCCATCACTCATTATTATTAGTATTATCATTCTTATCATTTAACCAGTAACAAATTTCCCTTTTGTTTTATATATATATATATATATAGTAACAATGAAATCACGACGCTAAGTAGTGTAAAGTAATCAAATTAGGATAGGGAAAAGAGCCACCACTTACCTTTAGATGAAGGATGTGGGGCGCGAACACACAGAAAAGACACAAACACAAATAATAAAGAAATTTTTGGGATAAACCCTTCGTCAACGGAAGAACAGTATGGGAGGTGGGCACAGCTGGAGACTGCCTAACAGAAAGAACCAGGTCAAACCGAATTCCACTAACAAAGAAAAACTACCAAATAGAACTAAACACAATAAAGGAAATAGCTACAAAAACTGGATATAAATCAAAGAAGTCAGCACAATAAAATAATCAAAAAAGAACAGACAATAACTAACACAACAAACTTAGGTGTCACAATACCCAGCAGATAAGAACATCCATGATATAGACAATTCAAAACAACTGGAAAACCTCAAAAGACACCAAAAATAAAAGTAAATGGTACTCAATGACATTCTAACAAAAACTCTCACTGAATCACAAACTTTTTTTTTTTTTTTTTTTTTTTTTTTTTTTTTTTTTTTTTAAAGGCACAACAGACAACGGAGTACAAAGACCAATAAAAACTTACTTAGTTAGAGACAACTATCAAAACTCAGGCATTTATCAACTGACATTTCAAAATTGTTAGCCAATATACATAGGACAGACAAGAAGACAGTTTAAAACCAGATAGAAACAAATAGATGAAGGCACATAAGAACAGCTACCAATCCACATTCGCTGAATGTCTAATAGAAAATGATCGCTCACCAACAGACATTATCGCAGATATGAAAATCTTCACAATCAACAACCACAGACAAACTGCAAGAAAACTATCAAATTCAGAAAGAAATAATAAAATGGTAGCAGGTATTGAATGACCATATAAATGTAAAAAACCGAACACTGTTCGAACTGGTAAACATACATTAACCCTACAGAAAGGAAAGTACAATAAGCACAATAACTAAATAAACCTACTAAATACATGCACTTGTGCACCATACATAAAACTGGAAATAAAAAAGGAAAACATCACTCTCGTGCATTTTAAAAACTGGCACTGTCATCACACCACCATGACAGTAAGAAAACAAGATGGGCACCACAAACAAGTGAGTAGTGATAGATCAATGTTAACATCCAGTGTGCAACAGCTAAGACAAATGGCTTTAGTGGTAATATGCTTTGGGGGAAAAGCAGAAATGTGTGGTTATGAACTCTGAGAACATGTAAAATTGTCACTGATAATGCCTCGATGAGAGGTGAAACGTGTATGGCATTAATTCATACGAAAACGGTTGCACTGGCGTTATTCTTACATTTAAGAAATCTGAAAAAGTTTGTTCTAGTGCTTTGGGATATACCATATTTGTAGGCTTTCAGTCTTCTGTAAAAGCAGAGTACCTAGCATTGGTCAGGGGTTGGATATGAAAGTTTTTGTTTTATACATTTGATGGAATTGTAAAACATTATCCATTACCATTTACTTTGATAGATTTTCTTACCATTTTGGAGATATATACAAAAATGGAATAGTTGCATGTGTAAATTTGTCTTAAGGGGGCTGAAGAGGAAGAATAGTTTTGTAAACTAAATGTTTACATCATTTTTTACTTATTTTAAATCATATGTGAGCCAGGTTCCTTCGAGATCGGATAAGAACCTTCGAATTGTGTGTTGCCACAAAACCTTAAAATGATTGTTTAAATGTATTCATTTGCAAAGTTCCAATCAAATGGGGTAACAACTGTGGGCTTGTATATAGTGGGGGAAAATAATGTGAGTTCAAGGAGGGGGGTTTGGTTTTTGTAAACCAAATATAGAAAATATTTTTCTGTTTGCTTAAAAGTATAGATGTACACAGTTGCATAGAAATTTGATAACTTACAGCTATTTAATTCTGAATAAAAATTTAATAATAAACAATACTTGTTAAAAATTGCACTTTTTTCATAATTTTTACACTTCCATTTCCGCTAAGATTTATTTTTGACATCTGTTACTGTTTCTGCTTTCATTATGACACTTCTGTTGCATCACTATTTTGTCGCCCTCCTAATTTCATTTGTGGTGAGTGACTGGTTTACTTTGTATATATAAAGCTAGGGAATAAACCACCAAGTACCACAGTTGATGGCATTATAGTGTTCAAACACAGATTGTACACAAACACACACAAACCATTAGGTTGACTGAATCAGTAGCCCTTCATCTATGGTAGAGCAATACCTGGTGGAGTCTGGCAACTGACTGTTTGCTAGGTATCCATTGGGCAGAGGCATAAGGACTGTTTGTCTCTGGCAATTTATTTTAATTGACAATTGACAGACCTTGTGAGAAGCTGGTTTATTTCATGGGAGGTATCACAGGTGGCATGTCTTGTGATGGGTAATATTTCCACAGAGGCTGTCTCAAAGGATATCTAGTTTGTGTATCTGCTAAGCACATCTGTTATTTCTAACATTTAGTTAAGATATAGTATTTTATAATGCTGTTAATAATTCTCTTTTTTAGTGTTTTTAATTATCTGTAATGACACTTTATTTGATTGTGTTTCAGCAACTGTTGGCTTCTGATTCAGAAGGTTCCTTAAAGGATTTTGTTGTTGATGACACGTCTTCAGAAAGCAGTTCATCTGAATCTTCTGATGCAGATTCTAGTAAGAAATTTATTAAATATTGCTTTAAACATGTTCTATTATATATTTATTCAGTGGCAGATCTAGGAATTTTCTGAGCTAGGACAAAAACTTTGAGATTGACGTCCCTTTGAACATTTTGCGCAGCATCCATGGTCACCCAATTATTGTAAAAGTCGCGGAGCTAAAGGGTTGGGGGGGGGGGGGGAATTATATAGGGTCACTGCAACATAAATTGCCACCCTTCAAACACGATTTTCCTGCCCCATGAAGTTTCCCTCCCCTTTTTTTCCCTAGATCCGGTACTGTATTTATTACATGCAGAGTATGAGAAGAATCAGTTTTGGAATAAGTACATTCCATTTTTAAAGTTCTGTATGTGACGGAAAACTGAGCCATATTGTTGGAGCTCTGTTGTCTGCCTCTCCGTCATGAATATCTAGCTTCTAAATGGAAAATTCAGGCTTCAAATGTACTTGTTATGTGTATTTTTCGTTAAAAACTGCATATTATGTTTAGAAAAGAAAATTTAAAATTATTTTGCGGTATATCTCTAAAGAAGTAAGGTGGCCACAAAAAATAATTTCTATCCCTGTGTAGAATGTCGGTATTAGGGTTTCTGAAGAAGAAAAATGAGGTATTTCCCTGGAAAATGAAAATGTGAGCAGAATTCAAAGCTGTCAGTTTTCTACTATTTCTGTTAGTCAGTGCTCAAAATTGACCGGGCATTAGGCATAATTACTTGATTTTTATCGTTTTACGCCTGTGATCTCTGTCAAAGGCGTAGAAAATACGCCTAAGTATCAAAACTAAATATATATGTATATATATATTTCAGAACTTCATTTTCAGTTTTGCGTGCTCAAGGTTTAATTCCAATTATTAATTTCAATTGTAATTCTTGTCATATTGATGATCTATTTCAGAGTTTCAAATAATACGTTTCTGAAGTTCAGAAGATGTGGCAACAGTGTAGGGGAAGTACCATGAAGTAAAAGACAATTCTTGTGTGTGCTTTAGTTGTTTAACATAGGGAGTGAAGATGTCTCATAAAATTACTGACTTTAACTTTATATCAGTTGTAAAAACAAGTAGTCGTGGCAAAAGTGTTACAAGGACCGGTAAATGATGAATGCCAGAAAATGAAGAAACATCATAGAGTAAAGGAGTTTGAAGAGATCCTCAAGGGTCTAACAGCAGCAGTAATCATAAGCAAAGAACAAGCTTCTGATGAATTTCTGTGCTGAAATGGCCCAAGGACAAGAAATCTCTATAAAGTCATCAGCTTTGGGACTGAGTGTATATCGAAAATAGTGAAGACAATCAGTATCGTTCATCAATATTGAAATTTATTAAAAATCGTTTCATGCTTTCCATGTACTTCCATTCACCACTACAATTTTTGAGTAAGGTTTCGGTGAGCTTAGTAACACAAAAACAGAGAAACAAAATTGCTTGGATACCCTGAATGTCGATGACTTATTACTCATCAAAGTGAATGGACCTCCACTGCATAATTTTCGTCCCAACCCAGCTGTGGCCCCCGCAGGGGCCTGGTATGCAAGTGCCAGGTATGGGTTTGGCGTATCCACGGTGCCCGAGCTGGAAACTGTGAGCGCTGCAAGTTTCCCATACCGTAAACTCCTACCATGCTTCAACGACCACCGTAGGGCGTGTCTGGGAGAACGGGGATCTTGGCTTCATCACCCAGATCGCAGGGAAGGTAAAAACTTCTAAAAAAAACTCAATTTCAAGGTCAGACATGTGCCAAGGAGGTGAATGGGTGAGAGGCAGATCACTCGCTAGCGTGCAACCTCAGAGGAACCTGCACACCCTTGTTGTATTAGCATTTCCTCCTGTAACTTCGGTACTCATGGGACCAAAATTAAAGCCCTTAAAAACAAAAACCTGCAGTACAGGTGTGCCACAGGAGAATATAAATACATCCAGTTCCAAGAAGCAAGTGAGGGTTGACAGCCCAAGTTTGTTTGCTTCCGAATGCTTTTGTAGTAATGCAGAGGCTAGATGGTTCTTTTGAAAAGGTTTTGCCTTTTTATATATCAAAAGATTTAGAGGGTCTGGTAGGGACCCTGAACTCGGTAAAAAAGCTGAGGAATGGAATGCTGCTACTGGAAACAGCAGCCAGTAGGCCAGCTATCCAACTCCTTAACTGTGAGAAGCTCGGGGAGTTTGCCATTACCTGCGAACTCCACAAATTCCTAAACAGCAGCAAAGGCGTTGTCACCTGCCGTGACTTAGTAGACATAGGGACCGAGGAACTCATTAAGGAGTGGAAAGATCATAAAGTGGTCAAGGTACGTCAGATCACATGAAGGGCAAATGGCAGTATTGAAAAGACTGCCACCTCTGTCCTGACGTTTGACACTCCAGAACTGCCAAAGAACATCAAAGCAGGGTACATTAATCTGAACGTCCATCCGTTTATTCCGGACCCGGTCAGCTGGTCAGTTATGCTCGAACAGTGCTAGAACACCGAGGAGAAGGTGAAACATCTTACACAGATGATTCACGGGGCGCATTTATCCGCAGCCAGCACCTTGTGCGTGTATTTTTTGACATAAAAAAGGCCTATGGTACTACCTGGTGGCGCGTTATTTTAAAACAGTTATATGAATGGGGTTTTAGGGGAAATCTGCCCCGATTTTTAAAATCATTTTTATCTTGGCGTTGCTTCCGGTACCGAGTTGGTAGAGAAGTGTTGGACCTTTTTACTCAGGAGAATGGTGTTCCTCAAGGTTCAGTTTTAAGTGTGACTCTTTTTGCCATGGCGGTTAATAGGATTTCAAGAGTTATACGGAGGCCCATCCGGCACTCCTTATATGTTTATCGACTTTTTAATTTTTTTGTGCATCTTCTAGCCTGAGAAGTGCTGATAGGCAGCTGCAGCTCGCATTGAATAGGCTGGTGAATGGTCATTACACACTGGCTTCCATTTCTCTGCTGAGAAAAGCCGATGTGTACTTTTTAGCCACAGTAGAATCCTTTTAGCTGAACCTCATCTCCCCTTGAGGAACACCGTTTTAAGTTTTAGTGAAACTGTTTTGTTTCTGGGCCTCATTTTAGACAGTAGGCTTTCATGGCTGCCACATCTTAAAGCTTTTAAAGCCAGAGCCCTGAAAGCCCTTAATGTTTTAAAGTGTCTGTGTGACAGGTCATAGGCCGATGACTGCTCCTGTCTGCTACAGTTTTATAGAGCCATTGTACGGTCGCAGTTGGAGTACAGTTGCATTGTCTACAGTTCGGCACAGGACAGTTATCTCCGTATACTGGATAGTGTCCAACATGCAGGAATTCGTTTTGCCACAGGTGAATACCACACAAGTTCGATACCCAGCATTTGTGCTGAGCCTGGCGAGCCATCGCTTTCCATCCGCCGGGGTCTCCTCATGGTGCGACACTATATACATATTGCCACATCTCCTGGCAGTCCCGTGTATGACGTAGTTATTCATCCTAACTTTGAATGGCTTTTTACCAACCGTCAAAGAGCAACTAAAACATTCAGCTACCGTACAAAGGCTATTTTAGAGGAATATGGGTTTGAGATGCCCTCTCTTATTCACCAGGGTTGGAGTAAATCTCCTCCCTGCCTTTTAAAGAGGCACAGAGTTAATTTAGACCTGTCACAGTACAATAAGATGTTTACCGCTGACAGGGTATTTATTAGTGTTTTTAACAATGTGTTAAAAGAGCATCACAATTTTAGCCCAGTATATTCAAATGGGTCTAAGCATGCTAACGGAGTAGGCTGCTCTGTAGTGTTCCCTCGAGCAACTTAAACATTCAAGCTAAATAGCATGTGCAGCGTATACACTGCAGAGTGTTACGCCTTGTTAAAATTGCTCCAGCATATGAAAGTAAGTCCGGGCCAAAAGTACATCATATGCTATGATTCCCTCGGCTGCATTCAGGCCTTGGGAAGCATGTACCCAGCAGATCGTCTTGTCCAAGTCATACAGGACAACCTCCAATCCCTCGAATCTTGTGGAAAGGAGGTCGTATTCTGCTGGGTACCTGGTCATGTGGGAATCAGGGGGAACTAGGCAGCTGATGAAGCTGCCAAGTTAGCCTACAGCAAGGTCAGAGTTGACTTTGATCTGGTCCCAAAGTCTGACCTTGCCTCGGCGGCAAAAATATTTGTTTTTGACATTTGGTAGAGGCAGTGACTGAAGGTAGAGCATATTAAACTCTGGCTGGTCAAACTGACTGTTCAGCTGTGGAGCTGCTCCTTCCAGTTGGTGAGGAGGGATGAGGTTCTCTTTACTCGCCTCCGTGTAGGGCACTGTCCTCTGACGCACAGCTTTCTTCTCTGACGGTGCGCCACATTTTAATTGATTGTGTCTTTTTTTTAGACTTGAGGGCAGACGTTGGCCTGGCCAACGATCTGTCCCTTACTTTAAACAATGAGGCCAGCAGCATGGCAAGTATTTTAAAGTTTTGTGTATTGGCCGGTCTAGTGCCTAAAATTTTAGGCAGATCGGCCTAGTTTTAAGATGGATGGGTGGCCTCTTTACAGCCAACCATCCATGTGCATTGTTTTAATTTTTTATATTGTTATAATTCATGTCTCGCTGGCTACTATACAGTCAGTGAGAAATTTAGTGTTTTTAATTCTTGTGTTAACCTGTTTGGCCCCTTTACAGCCATCCAGGTGTTGTACAGTAGGCGGTCCTGGTGGCTCCTTTTTAAGCCACTATTTATTTGTGTGATTTATTTTATTTGCTGTCTGTAAGGCCGACACCTTTACAGTCGACCATGCAGACAGTATTTTAGTATACAGTATTAGCTGGTCATTGTTAGGGCGCTAATTACCTTGTTGTCAGCGCACCCTAAAGCCACAAAAACAGCAACAACCAGCTGTGGCTGACTGGTGGAAAAACACACAGAACCTTTGCAGACCAGAATACCTTTATAAGAAATGACATACAGCACTTTAGGTAGGGCCATAAGGCAGTTTTTTTGATTTTTAAAGTGGGGAATCATTGAATCTACTCTTCAGCTATTGTACATTGAATAAATTAAATGTTTTTTACCAGTTGAAAGATAATGCCAATGCAACTGTTTAATTTATTTATTGTTGTGTCGTACGCATTTCACCTCTCATCGAGGCATCATCAGCAACGAATCTGTGTTAAATTTTTATATATATATTTTATCCTATTACTAGCTGGTACCCACGACTTCGTTCGTGTTTGTAAAGAATTTGGATTAACAGCTACCGACATCTAACAACCATAGTGCACAATGGGAGACTCGATGCTATTACCACACATAAATGCCAGCCATCTGCACTATGTAGTTCAGGCAGCAAAGTAATATTTACAGATACACATGTCTTTGGATGAAAAACGAAAATATCCTTGATCTACCACTTTCAACCACCATACCACCATATCTCCCACACTCCCAAAGTTACCGAAATTTGGCCAACGTTGTGATTGATGGGTGATTCTGTGTTACTACCACACACAAAGACCAGTGATCTGCGCTTCATACTTTGGCTGAAAAGTGGTACACATGGGCACAAACGTTTTTGGTAGAAATTTGAAAGCTCCGCAGAACCATAACATCTCCCACATCCCCACAGCTATTGACATTCGGCCAACGTTGTGCATGACAGGAAACTCCATGCTACTTCCACACACAAAGACCTGTGATCTGTTTTTGGTAGTGGTGGCTGAAAAGTGAAATATAGGAAAACACACGTCTATTTTTATATATATATATTAAATTACGTAATTGCGAGCATGAGATATTTTTATAACTGATGGTTACTTATTATTTACATTTTTTAATCTCCGTATCTCCGTTTTCTTATACAAAGCGTGTTTTGCTTGTATCATATTTACAATATTGTGCTTTCTCATCATTCAGTCATCTGTTGGAGCCAGCTGGTTTGTTTATGTCTTGTCTCTGGTGCGCTTTCGCTTCCTTCAGTTGTCTGATCTTGTGAAGATCATTGTGTAAAATTCACAAGTTATTTCAATAAATACAATAAAATCAATAATTGTATTAACCTATTTAATTTTTATTAGAAAATATTTCTTTGCATAAATGTTTATTTTGCCCCCTTCAAAGTAATCCTGCTTTTGATATTATACAGTAATGTGAACATTGTTTCAAGTATGAGAAACACTGTTGGAATGTGTCTTTCTGTATAGTCGTGAGCTCAGTCTGCGATTTCACTATTATCTCACCTGTTGTTGAAAAATGTTGTCCTTTAAATGTCCTTTTGAGTTTGAGGAATGTCTGGAAAATAATGTAAATGTGGTATCATGGCAGTGCTTTGTTTCGCCAAGAACTGTTGTATAAGCAAAGCAATTTGCTGCAGTGCATTGTCGTGGTTCAAAATTTATGAATTGCTTCTCCAAATTTCTGATCATTTTTTCTGGATTGCCTCAAGAAAAGTACACAAAACTTGTAGCTCTGTACAAGCTCTCTAATATAAATTCTTCTTTTATAAGCTCACACTCTTTAATTTTTCCCATGTTTTCAGTACTGATAGATATGTTAGGATGCCCAGAATTTGCATCATCTTCATTGTCTTTTCAACCTTGCTAAACCATTTGTAAAGTCATTGACGTGATGTAACATTAATGCCTGAGGCCTTCTTTTACTTTTTGAATGCTTCATGGCACTTAATTCAATTTCCAACACTAAATTTCTCACAATCTCTCTAATCCAACATTTTGTTGCAAAAAAAAAATCATTGAACACAAACTTGCATTTTACTCATTCGCATGCCAAACACAAACTAAACATCATAGTTACCCAAAAATTAATTGGTTTGTTACTGCCATTACTACAAACAAAACACACACACACACACAAAAATCAACTCGATACACAAGATACGGTGTGTGCAGTTTCAAAATTCTTGTTTCTTTTTGATCACACCTTGTACATCCATTATTCCAATACACTTAGTCTGGAAATGCATTCTGTTATTGTACACGTAACATGCACTAGCAAACTCACCTGCCTCCATTATCCAAGTTGCTGTATTTCCTCACTCTCACTCTTAACTAGCTGCCCATCACTATGAATCATCTCTCAAATAGTTGTACATCCCAAAAATTCACCATCCAATAGCCGGCCATCCCATTTCTCATTGAACGAGTTACTTCATAATTATTACTTGCAATAGGCAACTATTGCATGTGGACTGTGCAGATAAGATATGGACTATCAACTTATTCTACTTATCATATATTTTCCTGACCTCAGTGTCCTAAAACAGTAACAAACATAATTTCAGTCTCGTCTTTGGTAAAAATATGTCTTATATTTCCATACCGCAGGATCGTCATCACAGGTCTCTTTACCCATCTAACCATCCATAGCTGTGACCTGTAGCCAATAATTAGTGGCATTATTTGTGAGACACAAGATTAAGAGATACCATGAATATATTGTTTTTGTGTTTCCATTCTTATAATTTGTTTATTTTATTTCTCATTCTTTATTGGTTTAGTTTTATGTTACATTAATGGTTCCTCTCCACAAAATTCTTGAACTTTCTTTTCCAGCAATAATTTTTTGTATGCTGTGTCTCCTGCTTCTTTTAATCACTCTGATTTATTCATGTAATAAATTTTCCTGCAGGTATCCACAGAGCATTGCATTATCTCTTCTTACTTTCCTTTATGAGTGGTTACTGAAGGTATTATATATTTGTGTATTTCTCTTATTTTGTGACAACATTTCTCTCTTAAGTGTTATAGACAATTAGTCAACTTTTTTCAATCCATTTTTAAACTCAATTTGGCCATGGATCTGCCCTTAAATTATGTTAATGCTCACTGGAAGAGGAAAGTGTTCACAGCCTTTTCTGATTTTTCTGTAGACATTTTATTAAAATTATGCTGTAATTTAATTTATAAACAGTGTAATTTTATCCTATACCTGTAAGAGCATTATCTGTTAGTCAGTCTAAATTATCTGTTTTCTAAATGTTCTGTCTCTGTGCAGGCAGTGATATACAAGAAATCACTGAACAGGAGATTGAAATGAAGGAAGGAAATGAAAAACAAGAAGATAAAAAATTAGGAGATAAAAAACTAGGAGATTCAGAACTAGGTGGTGAAAAAGTAGACAATGATAGCGATCAAGAAATGTCTGGAGATGGTGAAACCTCCACAGATGAATGGTGGCGGCAATTTCTGCAAGATGATGACATGGAAGATTTAAGATGCAGTGGAAAGCTTATGCTTTTGTTCTATATCTTACAAGAGTGTGAGAAGATTGGTGACAAGGTGTAAGTATTTTTCTCTTTCTCTATTATTAAATTTTGTATTTCTTTTTACATTTAATAATCTTTCATGTTTTACCACCATTATTTGCTGTCTGATTTTTTTTAATGATGGTTTATTTTCCTGTCGAGATTATTTTGTTACTAAGCACATTTTTACCAAGTTCTGTATAGCTTGGATGTTACTTGAAAATCTCTTCGTCACAAGATCACATGTTGCATTTTATTTCAAGAGTTAACTGACCTTTAGTAGTAGGTTTATGATTATGGCAGATACACAAATTGAATTTGTAATTTACATTTTGTTAATATAATGCATAGAATATATGTTTTAAAACCTGTTTCTATCTACATAATGGCAGTTGCCTTCTTCAGTCACAGATCTGTGATCTTATGTAATCCTTAAAAAAAAAATTTGTTGTAAATATTTTTGAATGTCTGGATTGTGGTTCCATATTGAAACAACATTTCTCATCTTTGGAAGTTTATTCGATTTGTTGATGTTTATATCTCACATTTCTTCACCAAACTGAACAGTTTTATGAGGGACAAGTTTTTCATGAGTTTACATGTTCTTTTACAAGATTTTGAATGGTAATGCTTTATTCCACACTTTGACACAAATAATGCTTGCTGCTGTGATCATCTTTCAAAATCAGAATCTTTGCTAGTATTTCTAAGAGCAAGTTGTTGAGGGTATATCACTAGCACAGATGGTGTCGACTGCCCACCAACCACAGTTCACCGAGGATTTTTGTTGTTTGTTTCCAAGATGCTTGAAGTTTATTATGTGCCATATATGCCAGTCATAAGTAAAAACTATTAGAATTACTTAACCTCCAGAAACTATATGATAAAAGTCAATACTATGAATGAAGATATACATTCCAAGCAACATCCAGACTAGATTCAATTTGGTGAAATAAAACAATAAAGAGAAGGTCACCGTGAAGAATCCGAAATCAGACAGACATTATCATCATCTGATAAAGAAATGAAAATGCCTCTGTCTTTTTAATAACTCCATGCCAATTTACAAGCTTTTTTTCGTGTCATCAATTTCATGACTGGTTTGTTGTAATCCATCATCCCTCCCTATTTTGCGCTAATCTCTTCATCTCAACAAACCCCCTAAAACCTACATTTTCAATTATATGCTTCATATATTCTAATCTTTGTCTACATCTACAGTTATTTCCTTCAAAAGTTTCAACCACTAATAAATTAACCAATCCCACGTCTTAAAATGTGACCTACGGTACCATCCTGTCTCTAGTTTCTGTAAGCATCTTCCACAAACTATTTTCTTCAACCATCGTTTCCAAAACACATTCATTTTGTACTTCATTCTTCCACTTAATTTTCGGCATCCTTCTATAGCAACACATTTCAAGTGCTTCAATTTTCCTTCTTTTTAGTATTCCTAAAGTCCGTGCAATGCTACCATAAACTTTTTTCTGAATCTTAGATAAATATTTGAAACTAAAAGATTTCTTTTTTTTTTTTACAAATTGAATCTGGTATGGCGCCAAGTAAATACACATGTGGCGTTTGCGCGCATATAATAAAAGAAAATGTATCCAGTATTTTGTGTTCCGTGTGTAATAGTTGGATACACCAGAAATGTTCTGGTATTGACAGTAAAGATTTTAAAAAGACAGCAGTTGATATAGAAAAAAAAACAGCTTCAAATGGATTTGTGATAAGTGAGGTTAATGTTGTGGTCTCTGGTAATATTCTGGGTGACAATGATAACGATGATCCTGTTGTATCTACATTGGAGTGTGTTTTTAATAAATATTTCACTCTTTTTAAAAACAGTATCAAAAATGCGTTGAAGAATATTAAAAGTGAACTAGAAAATATCTCTAATCCTAATTTGAGCACATCTAAATATTGTGCTTTGCTTGAAAAAAGAATCAGTGTCATGCAAAAAAAGTTAAAGACATTTAATTGTGGTGCTTCCGACGTTGATAATATTATTTCTGAAACATTTTAAAGAAAAAGACGTGAAAAAAATGTTATTGCTTTCAATGTTCCCGAGTCGAAGTAACAGGTTGGTAAAGAGTGACTGGAAGATGATCAGTTGCTAATTTGTTGCAGACTAAGCTCGCTGTTGATGTAACTAACATGAAATTGTGCAGGATTGGTCGCCCAGCAGCCAGTAAAACTCGCCCGCTGCTAATAGATGCTCAGTCAGTGGCGGATGCGAGAGAAATACTTAAAACAAAACTTGTCAGCATCAAAGATAAAATACATTTCAAACCAGACCTGACTCATGCACAACAAGTCCATCTGAAAAATTTACGCACTGAGTTGGAGATTCTTAAAGCTAATGGTGAAACCAAGATGATAAAGTACAATGGCATTCCTAGGATTGTGAACATGACTACTTCTTGTGCCCCCAAAGAGAACTAAAAATTTGAATCGTGATCTGCTAGTGTACTACCAGAACACCAGAGGACTAAGAACTAAACTAAATAAATTTCTATTTACATCAACCAGTTTTCAGTATGATGTACTATGTATGGCTATGTATGGCTTCATTCATCGATTATGGATGGTGAAGTAGTTGATAATAATTATTCTATTTACAGGAAAGACAGACTCTCAATGACTAGCACTCGTCAGTGTGGTGGCGGAGTTTTTGTTGCTTTAAGGTGTTGTATTATTGTTGAACCAGTTGCAATAAATAATAACCATTTAGAGCAAATTTTTGTCAGAATCTAAGGGCATGGTGGTGACATTAGATGTGTATACATTCTACCACAGTTTCACGTTGATATATACTCTACTCATCTGGAAACCATATCCTACATCAGAAAAAAGTATCCAAATTGTCAGCTCTTAATATTTGTTGATTATAATATTCATAGTAGCTTACCCCAAGTAGAATGTGAAATGTTGGTGAATGAGAAATTTATTCTTTCTGGATGCCTTCAACTTAACAACATTTGCAATGATCATGGTCAGATACTGGACTTGTGCTTTAGTGACCTGGATATCTTGATCGACAAGACATCTGCTATTATTGATCAGGACCAATATCACCCTGCATTAGCTGCGCTAATCAAATTTCAAGTAAGTCTGAAACCAAATGCTGCACATACTTATGACTTCAGAAGTGCTGACTCTGCTGCACTGAATAAATACTTTATGGGTTTCAATTGGATAATTTTGATGACAAAGTAAAATGGTTAAACGAGATAGTGTACAGGGGTATTAATACGTTTGTCCCATTGCGCTTTAAGAAAAATGCTAATTATCCATTTTGGTTTTATAAGGAACTGATATATAAAATCAAACAGAAGAAAATCGCCCATAGAAATTACAAGAAGGGAAAAACCAGCAGTAATTATACTGCCGTTAGTAAATTACGAACTGAATGTAAAAATCTAAGTTCATCCTGGTACAATTATTATCTTGACAAAATTGAAGAAGATTTGAAATCTGACACTAACAAATTCTGGAATTTCATAAAAAATTAACGACACAGTGGTGTTGACATTGCTTCGGCCATGATATGGAACGACACAACTGTGAGTAATGGTATTGAGGTCAGCAATCTGTTCACATCATACTTCGAGAGTATATACAAAAATCCATCAAATCATCCATCTGCTACTTCTGTGTATGACAATAGCAGTAAATATCCAGAAGCAGACATCTGTAAATTTGAAGTCCATTTTGATGATGTTTTTCTTTAACTCGCATGACTGAACATTAATAAAGGTGCTGCACCTGACCTGATACCCAACATTCTGGAATCAGGTGATAAATCTGAGGTCATTAAATATAGGCCAATATGCATTCAATCATCACTTGCTAAGCTTTTAGAGAAAATTGTCCTGCCACAGCTTACTATTGCATTCAAAAATATCATTACATCAAAACAGCTGGATTCTTTGGCAGAAGATCTATATGGTTTAAATCATACATTGAAAGTCAAATGCAAAAAGTTTCCAATTTTGATTCTTCATCAGACTGGGAGAAAATGAAACATGGAATTCCACAATGTTCTGTCCCTCCTCTTTTTGTTGTACATCAAAGGATGACCTACCTGGAAACTTATCTGTCTAAGTTAAGAGTGTTTTATTTGCAGATGACACTAACCTTGCTGTGAGAAAAACACCCAACAGCAATCTAGAATGTAATGTAAATGAAGTACTTAGTAAAGTAGCAAATTGGTTTAAGGCAAATTCAGTAAAATTAAGTTTTGAAAAAGCACATTCTATTAGGTTTAAAACAAAAAATTATGTACAGCCAGATTTACAAGTAAGCTATAAAAATAACACAATATTAGCAACAAAGAGAATAAAATTCTTTGGAATTAAAATAGATGAGAAACTGTTAGGGGATAAGCCGCATATCGGGGTCGTGTATCGGCTTGTACACCTAAACTTGAAGTCATCCAAAAATATTATTTAAGGTTCTATAACTGTGAAAACCTTGGAGAATGCTAACTGTATGATGAAGACGGCCGCCATTTACAGATTAACCTCCTGTAAGAAAGGTACTAAAGTAGAAATGATAGTCGGAGTCCGGATCACTGAAGTATATATTCTTAAAAAATTTCAGAATTTATATAAAGCCACAGTTAGCAATGGCAATCGGAGAAAATCATTTGCCGAAGATCACAAGTCATGAAACAGAACAGACCGCACCACCCTGAATGAAATAGAAAGTTTAAAGTTCACATCGATGAACACATGCCGGAAAGGTTCAGATTTTCTAAGTTGCCTAGCCTTGTTAGTAATGGCGTCTGTCAGCCATGCTGCCCGAATTGCTACTTCCCATCAGCCACCGCGAGCCGGTCTTGCTTAAACTCGCTTAACAAAGTACTACATCTGAACTCGACCAGATACTTCAAGGAAGTGCGAAAAAATCCCATCCGGGTTCACATTTATCAAAATGGCCTACTGACCTAAACAACATTCTATCTAGAAAAAGAATCTGTTAACTACCACCTACCAGAAAATCACAAGATGAAGAGCGTAATGAGACAAGTGTAGTGATGTGGTTGGTTTTGTTTTTAGAGCTTCCAGACCGGTGTAAATGAATTTTGAAAGTTGGTTAATTTAAAAGCACATTTGTTTAGAGTATTGCGATACATCATCCTACGTCACATCCGAAATATGGATTTGCAAAATTTTAAAATATCAAGTTTATATTATTTTCAAAGGGTTCCCCAGCTCCTGCTGAGTTCAGTGGTGTAAAAATCTTTTAAATCGGTTGAGGATATCAGAAGTTACAGAATTTCTAAAATTTACTGGTTTCCTGGATGGTGCAACAAATAATTCACTTTTTATTTAAAGTCGGTTGTAGCCTGAAACTAATTTCAAATCGTACCTTTATTTAATTTAAGTACTTTAGAAAAGTTTTTAGTTCGTGAAATATGTTAGTCAACGAGAAATTCAATTTATAAATTGGTTTCTACGATGAAAA
Source organism: Vandiemenella viatica (assembly GCA_031002005.1). Classification (NCBI taxonomy): domain Eukaryota; kingdom Metazoa; phylum Arthropoda; class Insecta; order Orthoptera; family Morabidae; genus Vandiemenella; species Vandiemenella viatica. Next base: position 19,949,863 of record CM061920.1, on the reverse strand, counting down.
AGTGGATTTTTATTTATTCATATCTTCTGTTTATTAGTTGATGGGGATTTTTATTTATTCATATCTTCTGTTTATTAGTTGATGGCTATTGGAATCTTACAGAATATTGACTGGCCGGTTATTTTGCTTGGTTAAATCTACTTTTAAAGCTCTGAAACTACTTAGATGTGCTGGAATTAAATATTGAACTCACTCCATGTGGAGATGCTTTAAAAATCATATTTACTGCTTTAAATTAGTCTGGAACTGCGAGTTATTGGTGAATTTAGTATCAAATGGTGAAATTATTGTTATTAAAGTGCTTTACAGTGGTCAATTATGTGGAATATTAGTGAGATGGTTGTTTAACCAAATCTGTTTACTTTACTTCAGGATTATTATGGATTACGCTCATTTAGGTATGTTTATGGTTTATATTTTATTAGAAACTTCGTATTTATGGTTACTATGTGTTGTTTATCTACTTTTCTGAACTTAAAATGTTATCTCGATCTCAAACTATGGTATCTTGTACTGAATGTTAACCTCAAACTTCGTCGGATTTTAACTGAATATTGAAAATAGAGAGTAAGGTAGCTTACAAAACTCTATTGGCACGGACATATCGCTTCACTACTGAAGAAGTTAAGTAGTGCCACCTTGGAATACGAACACTTTCTCTAACAGCAGATACAGAATTAACGAAACAGGTGTACTCTTCATATTTTCATTTAGTGATGTCATATGGCATAATTGTTTGGGGAAACTCTTCACAAAGTAAAAAAGTTTTCATAGCACAGAAAAGAGCTATTTGGATGTTGTGTAGGGTAACACCAAGAACTTCTTGCAGACATCTTTTTAAAAACTCAATCTTCTTACAATGACTTCTCAGTATATATATTCTTTCATGTGGTTTGTGATAGTTCATTGTAACTTGTTTACTTCTAATTCACAGGTACATAATTTCAATACAAGAAACAGAAATAACCTGCACAAACCACAGACAACTCTGTCATTAGTACATAGAGGTGTTAATTATTCTGGTATACATCTGTGTAATAAACTTCCCAAGAATATAAAACAGTCTGCAGAATATAAAGATGTATTTAAAGAAAAACTGAGAGATTATCTTATTGGCAACTCCTTCTACTCCATTCAAGAATTTGAATAAAATAATTAATTGTATTCAATATGACTTTGCAAAATTCTGTTGTAAAAATTAATGTTTATTTTTATGCTCTTTATTTGTCTTTGTAACATATAATTGTTTTTTACTATGACTCATATTGTATGTATGTATATTAACCATGACATGTTTCACATCCCAGAGGTCCTTCCTCATCAGGGATCCATGAAACAAGTTTGATAAATTAATCTGTATATGTAAAGATGAATGTATGTATGTTTGTTTGTATGCTTGTTTGTTTGTTCTTCATACAAATCCACAGTTTTCATCTGATCTCGATGAAACTTTGCACACTTATCCTTTGAAACAAGGAGAAAAATACTGTCTACATTTGGTTAAAAAATTATCTGTATAAATAACAAATGTTGTTGAATAATTTTGAAAAATTACTGAATGGCGATAGATTGACGCATTGGATATAGAGGTCTCTATACCATTTTTCCGTGTAGCGGTCAGCTAGCTTAGTGGTTAAAGCGCTTGCTTACTGATGTTTGGGTCGTGGTCCCCGGTTCAAATCTCCGTGGAGGCAAAGATTTTTAGAAATTGTTTTTCATCGTAAGAGTCATACCTCGACCGTCGGTTATTCGGATTGAATGTTAAACTGTAGATATCACAGATTTAGGGATGCAATGCGAGGCAAATCGTAGGTAGTCTTGCAATGCTGTAGGTGTACATTTTTTACGTTGAATTGGTCCCTCAGGGGAGATTTGCAACAGTCTGTGTGTGATCTGCAGTAATAATACTATAAATGTGGAATTAAGTGTAATCAAGATATCCATGTAGCCCTGGTATTCTTTTGCCAGTATGGATACATCAATTAAGTTATTTCTGGCATATGTGTGTGTGCCATATTTTTTATTGTTAATACCATATACAAGATGATACCCAAGGGTGGCCTTTGGGTTTGTGAAGTTGTGAGTACAATTCTCTTGCATTACCAGGATGTCAACACGTATAGCTAGAGTTAACAACTCCAACTAGGAACGAAGTCTTTCTCGGTGTTGAGAATGGATGTAGTCTTCTCGGGAGACTAGCCACCAGAAGATGGCGACGGAGTCTGTGATCGCCGAAATATCGTGTGGAAACATCTTACTTACTCGGCTAGTCTCCCGAGAAGACTACATCCAACTCCAACTAGTTTTCAGGGGCAACAGATTTTTTTCCTATTTTTGTTACTGATCTAGAATTCGAAGATGTGATTGTATAATTGTGTATATGATGTCTTTTGAGTGCCCCTGTGTGGCATATGATTATATCTTTCTTTTTAACCCACTTGTTATTTTCCAGATTTAAAATTTCCCACTGGATTGCATATACTATTCTTTTTTGTTTGCTAATAAAATTGCGATTAGTATTTGTGAGCTCGTGAATATTATGTGTTGGATAAGATTTCCTGTTACAATGAGAACTAAAACATACAGTTTTCACGTTAAGAAAAATTATGTATTAAAATACTGTAGGATCCTGTTTTTTGATTAGAAGAAATGATATGAGACTGGCCTTTCTCTTATTTCAGCATATCTCCTATTACCAGAAAACATCTGGTAATTGGACAGGTTCTAGAATGGTCATATCCTGGATGTGATAGCAATGTTATTGAACATCATTGGTGAATACTTGAAGATTAGGAATGAGAGAGCTGTTAAGAGTGTGAGGTTCTCATACGAAATACAATTTTGAGGCATTTTGCACTTGAGAAATGAATTGTACAATCCTGGAATTTCTTCTGAATGAATCATGACTTATGATTGCCATACTCATTTACAAATTAAGCTCTTTTGATTACATTATTTTATATTTCCTCTGATGCTGGATTTGCTCCCTGCAATTGTTAGGTAACTGAGTTGATTCCGCTAGTAATATAGCCATTGATAAATTTCTGTTATGCCTTTGAAAATGTATTTGATTTTGAATGTGATTTTCTCACAATTACCCTTACACATTATGATGGGTGAGGTCTTCATCAGCCATTAAGCTTCCCTGAACCTTCCTGGATATTTGTGAATTTAAATTTATGCTATTGATTTCTGTGAATTTTTGAGGATTTTGATGCAGGTGTAATATTCACTGTACTGATTCTAATAGTGTACTTTCCATAAATTTGTATTAGCAATTTGACATTACATTCTCACTATTTTTGTTTTATGATTTCTTTGCTAATTTTGGATATGTATGTTGTTGTTGTTTTTTTAATTTTATTTATTTATTTTATTGCAGGTTAGTGTTTAGCCAGTCCCTTTATTCCCTTGACCTGATTGAACATTTCTTGGGCATCATAGATGAACGTTCACAGAAAGAAGAGCCAGATCCAAAATTAGGGAATTATGTAGGTTCTTGGTCTTTTGGACTTGATTATTTCCGATTAGATGGTTCAACATCTGGAGAAAACCGAAATATTTACTGTAGAAGTTTTAACAGAGAGGATAATCACAGGTGAGTTTATTTATTATTATTGCTTAATATTCGCCTAAATCAAAATAAAATCAATAAATGTGTTAAACATTTACTTTAAAGGTCTAAACTACTTCTTTGATATAAACTTTTGAATCCTCCAAAGAAATACATTCCGAGATGACAGTATTGCATAATTAATAATATCGTTTATGTAAATTACCCATTAATCAGAGTATTTCTCTCTATTGTACTTGATTAAGCTGATAAATCTGCTTGTGGCGGTATGGCTGTTGGGGCATCTCAAGGAAGGAAAATTTTTTTGTAGCTATGTTTTGTGATAT